>OZ012549.1:20998317-21623317 GCA_963935595.1 Schoenobius gigantellus | reverse complement strand
ATATCATGCAAACCTTATGTAAAGCAAGTCATTAAAGCCCTTGGCTTTAGCCGGAGTGTAATGTTGGACTGAATCTCATTATAACCCGCTGGGTTGTAATATTTTCACTTTTCATAGCTCTTATTGCAATGGCCTTAAACTCTAATTTCGTAATAATAGATCAACTAATACTCGAAGGCCGGGGCCGGCGGCGCCGCGTCAAACGTAATTTGAAAATCGAACTTTTTTTTTTATTGCTAACGGTGGCAGACGAGCCAGTGGCCCACCTGATGTTAAGTGGTAACCACCGCTCATGGACATCTGCAATGCCAGGGGCACAGTTCTGTCACTGCCTACCTGGAGAGAAATGCTCTTCTTAAGCCTCGTTTGAAGAAGGACATATCGTAGCGCTCAGGAAACACCGCAGCTGGGAGTTCGTTCCAGAGCCTACACGTACGTGGAAGGAATGAACGCTGAAACCGAACTGTACTAGACGCGATTGGTTCCAGGTAATATGGATGAACTCTACTGCGATGGCGGGTGGTGCGATGGTAAAAAGGTGAAGAGGGCACCATTGCAAACAGTTCCTCAGAGCACTCTCCGTTAAAGAGCCGATAGAGCACGCAGAGAGAACCAAAGTCTCTCCTTTGCTCCAGCGTCTCCATTGAGGCCGTGATATTGGGATCACCGACGATGCGGAATGCACGCCTTTGCAGGGAGTCAAGAGAGTCGAGCTGATATTTGGGAACTCCCGCCCAGAGGCGTGAACAGTACTCCATATGCGGCCGAATTTGTGCTTTATAGAGCATTAGCCGCTGGCTGTTCAGGACGCCCAGCTTTTTGCTCGCCAATTTGGCTTTGTCCTCCAAATGACTCCCAAACTGCACTTTAGCAGAAATTTCCACACCGAGGATTCCAATACCATCGGACATACAAAGAGTAACTCTCTGGAACTGAGGCACTACGATAAATGGGTCCTTCTTCGCAGTGAATGCGCACTTGTGTCTTCGTGGGGTTGAACTTAACCAACTTCTTTGCACCCCATTCGGAGACTCGCCCTAGAGAGTCTTCGACTTCAGACACATGTTGTAACCGCCTTTCTAGCAACGAACTCCGAGGGACATTCTGGTGGTCGGTATACCGCGCATCACCCGTACTGTCATCTGCATAGCAATGTATGTTCTCAATTGACAACATGTCATTGATATGCAGAATGAACAGGGTTGGGGAGAGCACCGAACCTAGTGGAACACCAGCGTTTATGGGCATGGTTTCGGAGCAGCAGCCGTCGTCGACGACCTTAATGCTCCTACCATCCAGGAAGCTGGCTATCCATTTGCAGAGTCCCTCGGGGATTCCATATGATGGTAACTGCGTGAGAAGAGCTCTATGCCAGACCCTATCAAACGCTTTAGCGATATCGAGTCCAACGGCGAAAGCCTCACCTTTGCCCTCCAAGGTTTCCGCCCAACGGTGGGTCAGATAAACTAAAAGGTCACCAGCTGAACGGCCGTGACGGAAGCCGTATTGTCGGTCGCTAATCAGCTGGTGTTCTTCTAGGTACCGTAGGAGGCGGGAGTTGATGACCCGCTCCATAATCTTGGAGAGCAAGGACGTTATCGCTATTGGCCTGTAATTTGACGGGTCGGATCGGTCACCCTTTTTGGGAATTGGGTGGACGTGAGCAATCTTCCACGAAGATCGTCTATCGTTCCCACCGTGGTGACTTGGAGACAACTCGACTTTTTGAACACCTAAGGCGGGTGGCAGATGACGCGCAGGAGCAATTTCCTTCCGCCGAGCTGGTGTTTTTAGGGGACTTCAATGCTCACCACGAGTTGTGGTTAAGTTCCTCTAAAACTGACCATGCGGGTAGGACTGCCCACGCATTCGCTCTCACGCATGACCTGACACAATTGGTTACCCAGCACACCAGGGTACCAGATATTATCGGTCAAGCGCCCTCTTTGTTGGTACTTCTGCTGACAAATCGCCCCGACGGATATCAGGTGGTGATTCGAGCTCCACTAGGATCTTCAGATCACTGCCTGGTATCCGTCTCAGTGCCTCAGGCGTCGCGACCGTCACCTGTGGTTGCAGCACGCCGTCTGTGGCACTATGCGTCAGCAGATTGGGATGGTATGCGGGATTATTACGCGTCTGTCCCTTGGTGGCAGCGCTGTTTCAGTGGGATGGATCCGAACTCCTGCGCTACCTCTGTTGCTGACGAGATCAGACTAGGAATGGAATATTATATTCCACATTCCAATCTCGTCAGTAAAGGGGGGCGTAACCTCTGGTTCAATCGCGAGTGCGCCTCTGCTGTTGAAAACAAACAAACTAGCTACCGCGCTTGGATCAGAGGTCGAGCTTCTAGGGATCCCAATACTAACCTACTGAAAACAGCCTATAATAATGCCATCAAGTTGTTGTGCCACTCTAATGTAAGCCCAAGAGGGCTTACATTAGAGCGGATGCTCAGCGCATTGCACAAGTGGGTCAGGAACTGCTAGCGCGCCCTACGGGTAGCCGTTCTTTCTGGCGCCTGGCCAAAGCTGTGCAATCAAACTTCTGCCAACCCTCGCTGCCACCGCTGAGACATGCCGATGGCTCACTTGCTCATCAGCCGCAGAAAGCCAACCTCCTGGCAAAACTCTTCGCGGCCCATTCCCGTATCGATGACTGTGGTGCACAACCTCCGACACCGTCCCATTGTGGCAGCACTATGCCCGATATCCGCATCAGACAGCGAGATGTGCGGGCGGAGTTACAGTCGATTGATATTCGAAAAGCAAGTGGACCAGACGGCATTCCTGCGATTGTACTTAAGAAGTGTGCAGCGGAGTAGACTCCGGTCCTGACGCGTCTATACCGTCTGTCGTTCTCTGCTGGTTGTGTGCCGAAATCTTAGAAAGAGGCCAATGTCCAGCCGGTTCCCAAAAAGGGAGATCGTTCTGATCCGGCTAACTATCGCCCTATAGCCGTCACTTCCATTTTGTGTAAAATCATGGAGAGGATCCTTAACACCCAGCTGATCCGTTACCTGGAAGGTCACTCGTTGCTTAATGACCGTCAGTATGGGTTTCGTCCTAAACGGTCAACAGGTGACCTTCTAGCGTTCCTTTTGCACAAATGGGGTGAATCTATCGATAAGCGCGGCGAGTCTGTGGCTATTAGTCTCGACATCGCCAAAGCTTTTGATAGAGTCTGGCACAAGGCTCTCCTTTCCAAGCTTCCGGCATACGGATTGCCCGCTCAATTCTGTACGTGGATTGCCAGCTTCCTCCACGAGCGTAGAATTCGCGTTGTCGTTGACGGCTGCGCTTCGCGGTTCGTGGCAGTGAATGCTGGTGTTCCACAAGGCTCCGTTCTATCCCCAACATTGTTTCTTCTGCATATCAATGACATGCTTTCCTTGGGAAGTATACATTGCTATGCAGACGACAGTACAGTGCATGGAGGATATCACGGAAGCTCAGGGCCTGCTCGTGGTAATATTGATAGGGAGAGGCAGAATCTTATCATTGAGCTCAACAAGACGCTGGACCTCATCTCCGAATGGGGTTCCAACAATCTTGTCGAGTTCAATGCTAAGAAAACTCAGGTGTGCGCGTTCTCGGCGAAAAGGTCACCTTTCCTCCCCCCTCCTTCTCTTCAGGGCACAACCCTTCACACACAGAGTAACATCACCTTGCTCGGAATGAACATTCGCTGCGATCTGAACCCCAGAGACTACATCGAATCCGTTATAACTGCTGCCTCACGGAAACTCGGTGTCCTAAACAAGGTGCGTAGGTATTTTGCGCCGGACCAACTATGCCTGTTGTATAGAACTCAGGTTAGGTCTTGCGTGGAATATTGCTCGCACCTTTGGGACGGCTCCGCTAAGTACCTCCTCGATGCTCTGGACAGATTGCAGCGTCGCGCTATTCGAATAATTGGCGATGTAGAGGCAACTAACACCCTCGAGCCTCTACAACTTCGTCGTGACATCGCCTCTCTTAGCGCCTTTTACCGAATGTTCCATGGGGAATGCTCTGAGGAGCTCTTTAACCTTATCCCTCCCTCTCCATTCCTTAACAGAAACACGCGTAAGGGCCTTCGGAGTCATCCTTATACTGTATCTTCCTTTTCACACCGTACCAAGAAATTCCAAGATTCCTTCTTCTGTCGTTCATCCCACACTTGGAATTCTCTACCTGCACACGTGTTTCCTCCATCCTACAACATGGGTTCCTTGAAAAGAGGTGTGAAAAAGCATCTTTTAGGCCGGCAAGGGGCGGGCAGGTAGGATAGTGGATGTCGTCCCTACTCTATCTGTCAACTCATTTGGGCCTCTTTCACCGCTTAACATCAGGCGGGAGGAGGTCATTTGCCGGGCCTTACATAAAAAAAAAATAGATGGAACCCTATTGTTCTGATAGGAAAGGCGGTAAAGGCGCGTTAGTACGGGGGTCAGCTCAGGGGCGCACGTCTTCAGCACCACTACTGGGATGCCATCCGGCCCACTCGACTTATGGACGTTCAGGAGCTTAAGCTCCCGCCTGACCGCACGTTGCGTAAAACGGATTTCAGGCAGAGAACTTTCACACCGAGAGATGGTGGGTGGTGTGGCTCCCCCATCGTCCATTGTCGAGTTAGAGGCAAAAAGTTCAACCAGGAGATTGGCCTTCTCTTTTGCGCTGTGGGCCAGGCTGCTATCAGCTCTACGCAGTGGTGGGAGATTGGACTGGCAGAAATTACGTTGCGCAGCTTTGGCCAGCGACCAAAAAGCACGACTCCCACTGGGATAGCTTCCTAGTCGCTCGCCAACCCTGGCCACGTGTTCCGCCTTGGCTTCAGCAATAGCCTTCCTGTTGGATCTGGAAGCAGCGTTGTACTGACGCTTCTTCTCCGTCACACCAGGATCCCGACTTTACCTGGCGTTTTCCCAGGCGATGTAAGCAAATTGCTTGAGGTGGGCAGTCTTCCTGCAGGTATTGTTATACCAGGGACGAGTATTTTGGCGTTGGGAATGAATGTTTCCATTCCCATCAGCACCGTTTCAGTGACGCAATCTGCGCAAGTATCGGGATCTTCGGAGGCGAAGCAGAGCTGCTTCCAGGGGTAGGATCCGAAGAATTCTCGGAGTCCATCCCAGTCTGCTGACTCATACCGCCAAACTGCACGACAGCCAGCCGCAGACGCGCGATGGGGCCGCGCAAGACTAGCAGTACTACGGACAAGGCAGTGATCCGATGATCCAAGAGGAGCATCGACCACAACCCTGTATCCGCTTGGTCGTGTAGTCAGCAGAAGATCCAACAGGGAGGCTTCATAGCTCTCTATATCTGGTATACGGGTGGGCTGTACGACCAGTTGAGAGAGGCCATAGGCCGAAGCCATGTTGAAGACAGTCCTACCAGGGAGGTCAGTGGTCCGGGACTTCAACCACTTTTATGGTGAGCATTAAAGTCACCAAGGACCACCACCTCCGCAGATGGGTACTGCTCCAACGCTCGGTCAATCCCCTCTTGGACGTGCTCAAAAAGCTGAGCTGACCCTATTTCACTGGCATGGGACCTGTAAAGGCACGCGTAGATTCGGGTAAGGCCCCCATGGTCCACGCGCAGCCATAGTAACGACAGGTCCCGACGCTCGAGGCCCCGAAGGCGGCGACAACAAACATCGCCCCTGACGAAAACGCACACCCCGGCTTTACGTAGGAATGTGTGTTTCAATTTGTAACCAGGGTATTTCAGGTACGAAATATCATCAGGGGCGCATATTTGCGTCTCCGTTAAGAAGAGCAAGGCAGGAGGCTGAGCCGTCTCTAGGTGGTGGTGGACGGCATCAAGATTACTATGTAGACCCCTGATGTTGCAGAAATCCATTTTAAAAGTGGATTGGGTGTCCACCGTAGGAGCTCGCTTCTTCTTTTTATTTACCTTCATGTTTTATGTTTTAATTGAGCATTTTGGGGAAGGGAATAAATGTGAGGCAGAGTCCCGGTGAGAAACAAAGAAAGGGCAGAGTGTAGTACAAAGTGGGAGCGCGGGTTGTGTGAAGAGCTGACACGCGGCACGGAAGGGCCCCCGGTGCCCCCCCCCCCCCCCCCCCCCGCACGCACCCATCGGGATCCACTCCGGTCTCCTACTCCGGCACGATGACTGCACGACGGAATTTTCGCCGGTTGTGCAGGACAGCCTCCCAGGCAGGATAGTCCTGGGTTCGGGTCCCCTACTGACCGGTAGGTGGCCGACGGTAACCATTTCCCTGTACCGCGCGTCAACTCCTCACGCCCAACGAACACACTGAGACTTATAACTCTACTAGTTTCGATTATCACCGAGACTCCTCACCACAAGAGGGACGGGAAGGGGGCATGAAGGAGCGGCTGTCTCTGCCCTTCAATCGAAACGCAAGACTGCTTCACGACCGAAATAGGCAGAGTGGTGGTACCAACCCGCACAGTCCCGGCATTAAGTAGGTGAACCTAATTAGTACCGGGCCTTACCACAACTGTAATGGCAGAGGGAGGGAAGGAGAAGGACATCGACACCGCGGAGATAAGAGGTAAACGGCATCGAAGGCTCGAGAAGCCGGGGTCGCGCACCCGTGTCATCTGAAAAAGCAACCGGACAAGCTGCAATTAGATAACCTCTCTGGCATTAAACTTTTTCTAAAATCGAGCTGGCCACGGCAAGCTGAATGGAACACATTTGAAATTAAACAAAAGCCGCGAGTATTGTAAGTCGCTGCAATTATACTTATAAGTAATAACTGCAAAAATTTAAAAATAATATATCAAAAGAGAAGAAATGTTCTGTGAAAATGTCCAATGACGAAACGCTGTTTTTAGTAGCCTTGCTTTTTTATTGTCTCGCAAAAGGTGAGAAAAGTAGAGTACACTCCTCGGGGATAAAGCTGTTTTTGTCTTGGGCGCGCTTGAACCCCTCACTGCGCTCGGGAGTTAAATCTGGAGTCCTTCGTTACGTTCAGGATTCAATATCGCGCTCGTGACATAAAACAGTGCTTTATCCCCTCGGTGTATAATCTACTATTTTGATTTTAAGGAAGTTTCGAGATTTAGCAGTTTAGGTGGGCTTAGTGGGTATAAAAACTATCACCCACCAAATTTGAAAGAGATCCCGTAGATAATACGGGAGGAATTAGCTTTTTCCGTGATTTAGAAAAAACTAATTCCTCCCGTATTATAAAACTAGCCACCAAATTAGAGAAATGGGGTGTAATAACACCCAAATTACAGCCGAAGTTTGAAGTTGTGTCATTATTATTGGACAGCGCGCGAGCGTAGCGTCGTCGCTTATAAATGAAACATAGACTTATTAGTGCCACAACAGTGCAATAAAAATTGCACTTGAAAATTGATTTTTGTTCAATTCATTGAATTATTTAAAAACTTGTAAAACAAACGTTGTAGTTAATGGTGTTAGCTATCTAATCCTGCGAGGTTGCAGGTGTTTGACAATTAACCTTGTAAGTATAACATTATTTTATTTAAATTATTACTTACCTTTTCAATAACATTCTGTCACTAAATCCTGCATTACATATATCACACTTTATGTTTTTATCGCCAGAATGTGTATTCAGATGCTTTTTTAAGTATGATCGAACCAGGAAACACTTTCCACACAAATCACATTTATATGTTTTTCTTTGGTTTTTCCCTAAAATGTAATAAGCGCTGATAGTTATTTATTTCGAGAAAAGTATTCTCTATACAAAATTATAATAAATAAGTTGATTTATTTATTATAATTTTGTATAGAGATTCATTAAACAATCGCATGAATCGGTACACCCTTCTCCTGAAGAACTGGGTAAGTATTAAGTAAGACAGAATAGAAGTACCCGCGCAGATAGCTCAGTTACAAATTACTAAATAGTTAGGTACTATGTAATAAATGTAAAAAAAAACATGACATTTTCGGTTTTTGCCCAATAATAAAACATTTTTATATGGAATGTGAAAAAAATTGTTCCAGAAATGAATTCGTCGTCCTCGAGTTATCCAAAAACAATACCAAACTTGCCCTAGTACCTATAGCTAGGCAGATATAAGCCTCAAAGCAGAGCGAGGCAAAACCAAACTTGAACCCCCACCCCCGCCCCCCAGACGTGGGGCTGTCGATTGCTACCGGGCTAAATACAGTCTGGACCACCTAAAGAACGACCATGCCAAATTTGAAAGCTTATCATATTTTAAGTAGGTACATAGCACTAAATCCCTAGCTATATACACGGTGTTTCATAAAAACCAATAAATAATCAATATTTTATCGAAAACTAATTATTAAATCTAAGCGCACGGTAGTGCGCAGGCCAAGTTCCGGCAACAGGCCGCGCGCATGCCGTGTACTATTTACACGAACCGTTTCGACCCACTTTTGAGTGCCTATTGCAAGTACAGAGATAAAATTGTACCTACGTAATCATATACTAGTACTAAATAGCTTCAGTAGATCCTGAAATATGACCCTGTGAAAATAGCTAATTTTGGCACTGACTGACTCACTCACTGACCGGTAATTAAAACCTTTAGGCCACTTCCAATGTAGATTAACAAAAAATTTAGAAATTTAAGAAATCAGTCAAGCGTGAGTTGGCTCAATCTAATATCGAATTTTTAATAAAAATATTTATGAACCAGTGATACAATGAGAATACGATGAGGGGGGGAGGAGGAGAGGGGGGAGGGGTATAAAATATGTCAAGAAATTTAAGAAATAGGTCAAGCGTGAGTTGGCTTAATCGAATATCTAATTTTTAATATTAGAATTTCAAATTTAGAAGTATTATAATTTTAGATATTTTTAACCAAGTACCCTATTTTCACAACTATACCATATTTTAAGTTGGGTGTATGGTAAAGTGAATTTCGGTCAGATGGACTGTTGACGTGAATAAGGTGGCGGGTAGTGGCTGGATGCGGAAGGCGGAGGACTGGGTGTGGTGGCGAGTCTTGGGAATGGTAAATGTTTACCAGTGGATCAGGCTGTTGATAAAGATGATTATGATTGATTTTTTTTAAAAGTGCATCTAAACTTTTTTTTTTTTTTTTTTTTTTTTTTATGGATGGCCCGGCAAATGACCTCCTCCCGCCTGATGTTAAGCGGTGAAAGAGGCCCAAATGAGTTGACAGATAGAGTAGGGACGACATCCACTCTCCTACCTGCCCGCCCCTTGCCGGCCCAAAAGATGCTTTTTCACGCCTCTTTTGAAGGAACCCATGTTGTAGGATGGAGGAAACACGTGCGCAGGTAGAGAATTCCAAGTGTGGGATGAACGACAGAAGAAGGAATCTTGGAATTTCTTGGTACGGTGTGAAAAGGAGGACACAGTGTACGGATGACTCCGAAGGCCCTTACGCGTGTTTCTGTTAAGGAATGGAGAGGGAGGGATAAGGTTAAAGAGCTCCTCAGAGCATTCCCCATGGAACATTCGGTAAAAGGCGCTAAGAGAGGCGATGTCACGACGAAGTTGTAGAGGCTCGAGGGTGTTAGTTGCCTCTACATCGCCAATTATGCGAATAGCGCGACGCTGCAATCTGTCCAGAGCATCGAGAAGGTACTGAGCGGAGCCGTCCCAAAGGTGCGAGCAATATTCCACGCAAGACCTAACCTGAGTTTTATACAACAAGCATAGTTGGTCCGGCGCAAAATACCTACGCACCTTGTTCAGGACACCGAGTTTCCGTGAGGCAGTAGTTATAACGGATTCGATGTAGTCTCTGGGGTTCAGATCGCAGCGAATGTTCATTCCGAGCAAGGTGATGTTGCTCTGTGTGTGAAGGGTTGTGCCCTGAAGAGAAGGAAGGGGGAGGAAAGGCGACCTTTTCGCCGAGAACACGCACACCTGTTTTCTTAGCATTGAACTCAACAAGATTGTTGGAGCCCCATTCGGAGACGAGGTCCAGCGTCCCGTTGAGCTCAATGATAAGATTCTGCCTTTCCCTACCAATATCACCACGAGCAGCCCCCGAGGCTCCGTGATATCCCCCATGCACTGTACTGTCGTCTGCATAGCAATGTATAGCTCCCAAGGAAAGCATATCATTGATATGCAGAAGAAACAATGTGGGGGATAGAACGGAGCCTTGCGGAACTCCAGCGTTCACTGCCACGAACCGCGAAGCGCAGCCGTCAACGACAACGCGAATTCTACGCTCGTGGAGGAAGCTGGCAATCCACGTACAGAACTGCGCGGGTAATCCGTATGCCGGAAGCTTGGAAAGAAGAGCCTTGTGCCAGACTCTATCAAAAGCTTTGGCGATGTCGAGACTAATAGCCACCGATTCGCCGCGCTTATCGATAGATTCACCCCATTTGTGCAAAAGGAACGCTAGAAGGTCACCTGTTGACCGTTTAGGACGAAACCCATACTGTCGGTCATTAAGTAACGAGTGACCTTCCAGGTAACGGATCAGCTGTGTATTAAGGATCCTCTCCATGATTTTACACAAAATGGAAGTGACGGCTATAGGACGATAGTTAGCCGGATCAGAACGATCTCCCTTTTTGGGAACCGGCTGGACATTGGCCTCTTTCCAAGATTTCGGCACACAACCAGCAGAGAACGACAGACGGTATAGACGCGTAAGGACCGGAGTCAACTCCGCTGCACACTTCTTAAGAACAATCGCAGGAATGCCGTCTGGTCCACCTGCTTTTCGAGTATCGATCGACTGGAGCTCCGCCCGCACATCACGCTGTCTGATACGGATATCGGGCATGGTGCTGCCACAATGGGACAGTTTCGGAGGTTGTGTACCACAGTCATCGACACGGGAATGAGCCGCAAAGAGTTTTGCCAGGAGGTCGGCTTTCTCCTGCGGCTGATGAGCAAGTGAGCCATCGGCAAGTCTCAGCGGTGGCAGCGAGGGTTGGCAGAAGTTTGATTGCACAGCTTTGGCCAGGCGCCAAAAAGAACGGCTACCCGTAGGGTGCGATAGCAGTTCCTGGCCCACTTGTGCAATGCGCTGAGCATCCGCTCTAATGTAAGCCCTCTTACATAACTTGGTGGCATTATTGTAGGCTGTTTTCAGTAGGCTTGTATTGGGATCCTTAGATGCTCGGCCTCTGATCCAAGCGCGGTAAGCCAGCTGTTTGTTTTCAACAGCAGAGGCGCACTCGCGATTGAACCAGAGGTTACGTCTGCCTCTACTGACGAGATTGGAATGCGGAATATAATATTCCATTCCTAGTATGATCTCGTCAGCAACAGAGGTAGCGCAGGAGTCCGGATCCATCCTATTGAAACAGCGCTGCCACCAAGGAACAGATGCGTAATAATCCCGCATACCGTCCCAATCTGCTGACGCATAGTGCCACAGACGGCGTGCTGCAACCACAGGCGACGGTCGTGACGCCTGAGGCACTGAGACGGATACCAGGCAGTGATCCGAAGATCCTAGTGGAGCTCGAACCACCACCTGATATCCGTCAGGGCGATTTGTCAACAGAAGGTCCAATAAAGAGGGCGCTTGACCGATAATATCTGGTACCCTGGTGTTCTGGGTGACCAATTGTGTCAGGTCGTGCGTGAGAGCGAATGCGTGGGCAGTCCTACCCGCATGGTCAGTTTTAGAGGAACTTAACCACAACTCGTGGTGAGCATTGAAGTCCCCTAAAAACACCAGCTCGGCGGAAGGAAATCGCTCCTGCGCGTCATCTGCCACCCGACTTAGATGTTCAAAAAGTCGAGTTGTCTCCAAGTCACCACGATGGGAACGGTAGACGCAGACGTAGACACGGCAATGAGTGCCAAAATCGACGTGTACCGCAAGGATGGAAAAGGAAGGTTCCTCCAAACAGCGCAGGCGACGACAGCAAACGTCCGCCCGGACGAACAAGCAAACACCAGCCTTCGCCTTGAAGGACTCCTCAAGAGCGTAGCCGGGGTAATTAAGGTAGCCTGTATCGGCCGGGCAGATAATTTGCGTCTCCGTCAAAAACAGCATTGCTGGACGGGCTGTCTCGAGATGGTGGTGGACAGCTTAGAGGTTAGAATGGAGCCCGCGGATGTTAGCGAGCCCCACCTCGAATAATGGTGTTTTGGTGGGATAATGCACCGCTGTACGACCAGTCTTAATATTTTGCGCTGCCATAATTATTGGAGTGAGAGGCGTGAAACTGAGGTGTCCTTGCTGCGCTTCGCATAGTTAATGTGTGTAGGCCTGTTTCGCCAGGGAACAGCCGACAGCTGATTTGCGCTGACCCTCCGCACGGAAGGGCCCCCGAACCCCCCCGGAAGTGGCCGCCGGGACCCACCGTCCGGTCACCAACCGGCACGACGGACCACCCCGAGATTATGCGTGGCATGGTGGGGCAGCCTCACGGACTGGTTAGGTCCGCTTGGGCCCCTGTACTATACCACGGGCGGCCAGCGGAACAGCCGTTTCTTCGGGTCTTCCTGGGCGGAGGGTCAACGCAGTCAACCTGGCACTGGGTCGACGGAAGCCCGCACAAACCATACGAATCGCAGCAACGACCCCTCAAGCTCTGGCTGTGCGCAGACTGATCCCGAAACGCGGACAAAAATGGCCACTTGACGGGTTTTACATCATGCGCACGGTGGTCGCTGGCCAGTCGGGTTTTTCAAGCCCTACCACCAGAAGTTGGTCACTCGATTAGCACCACCCGGGGATCACGTGTAGGGTCTCGAGGGTAAAACCTACGGACGTGAGCGACTCCAATCCCCAAAAGGCATTAGATTACTTGGCATTAGATTGGATTTCAACCCTTTTTTAGGCGAACAATTAGCCGATAGGAACTTGGCCCCCTTTAACAGGTATATTTTTGGTGGGATTGTGCTTACCCGTAATGTCATTCAACCCAAAATTTTCATGAAAATTATAGACTTGATGATGATACTAAGATTTACATGAAAATTTTGGGTTGAATGACATTACGTGTAAACACATTTTAATAATTAGTTTTAGATAACGCATTGACTATTTATTGGTTATTATGAAACACCGTGTATAGTAATGTACTATAATAATTTTTTTTTCAATACATCCTGTTTTACCTAAGTTTATCGCCATAATAACAATATTTATAGCATTGTTGTGTTCCAACAATTAGAGGTAAGATAGCCAGTTCCTCAGTTCTTGAGGAGTCCAGGTGAAGCTCGCTTCCACCTTCGGCCTTATCGTCACTTACGATCAGGTGATATGAAGGCCAAGAGCTTCCCTGTCATATATAAAAAAAATGAAACAAAAACTTTTACCTGTGTGCTTTAGAATATGTCTATTGATAGATTTTGTCATTACCCCACAAAAATTGCACATTTTGACATGTTTGAAATTATTCTCTGCATAATTTGTTGCCTTGTGACATATTTTAATGTCCCTTAAAAATACTGGTTTGATTAAGACCGTTTTCATGGTTGACATAGATTTGCACATGGTGGACCTCTCAAATTTATCTGAAAAATTATCTCTTTATTTAATTACATTTTACAATTACCTATATATTGATATCAAAATTGAAAATAGGTTGATAACACTACAAACCAATTTGGACAGTAATTTATGGGATTGCTTTAAAAATGTATCTATCATTAATTATTGGGTTCATTCGCATGAATGATGAGCATCGGTGGCGCTGTGGACTCGGCACTTGACTTCCAATCCGGAGGTCGGGGTTCGAGACCCGCCATGTACCAATATGTTTTTCATTTCGAATTTCATATGTACATTTGTCTGACGCTCCTACGGTGAAGGAAAATATCGTGAGGCAACCTGCATACATCTGCGAAGAAATTCAATGGTGTATGTAAAGTCGACTAATTCACACTGGTCCAGCGTGGTTGACTAAGGTCTAAGCACCCCACAGGGTAGGCTCGAGCCCCTCGGTGGGGACGTATATGAGCTGTGATGATGATTCGCACGAATTGCTATCTAGGTACTTGTGACTGTGAACCTTCTATTCATTTTAACACCACATGATTAGTTGAAAGCACTCCAGCAGGATAAGCAAGGAACACCCCATTAAATAGAGACATATTACATGACTCCCTCATATACCTATAATATCATATATCTATACTAACATTATAAAGCTGAAGAGTTTGTTTGTTTGTTTGTTTGCTTGAACGCACTAATCTCAGAAACTACTGATTCAAATTGAAAAATTCTTTTTGTGTTGGATAGTCCATATATCGAGGAAGGCTTTAGGCTATATAACATCACACTACGACTAATAGGAGCTGAGCATCAATGACAAATGTTGCAAAAACGGGTAAAAAATATACGGCGAAACGTAGTTCGCTGGCACAGCTAGTATAATAATAAAGCTAGATGGATACTACAACTTTTTTAAATTCTATAGTTAACGGCCTGGCTTTCACGTAGCCAGCGGCGGTCTGCTCAAGCAGTCCATGTAATCTAAGCCAAAACTAAATGTTCAAGTTGCCTATTTATGCAATTAAATGTACCTCCTTCCAATTTTGTCATAATATTTTGTTTTTTGCTTTTTACGGGATGTAATAAAGGTTGGTCATACAATTCAATATCCTCATATTCATCACTTCTTGATATGTCATCATTGTAAAGGACATCATCCTAAAATGTATAAGTAGATAATTTAATAATTAATAGTAAAACTATTGTTATTACCTAACTGGATGAGATTGACTTTTTAACATAATTCAATAAAGGAGCTAGGTTTCTAATACGTACAGTGCAACAGGGATTATAGTGAATGTGAGCAATAGCCAAATGATTTAATTCTAGGTCTCTATTAAATGTATTTAAATATTTCGGATAATCAGGGAAATTAATTTTTATACCTATTTATGTACACAAAAATATCAGGACATGAATAAAACAAAGAAAAACGAGTAATAAGGTGCCGCTTATTTCTAAAGAAAAATTTACCACTAAATGCAAGTATTATTGTAGTTGTTTTTAAACTTATTTTAATTTTACTTGGGAGAAGTTCATAAAATTAATATAAATAGATGTGTGAGTTGTTGGTGTTCAATAGACTTTTAGATAGCTCATCAATAAAATTATAAGAAACAAGTCTCTGGCTTGATAGTTTTATCTATTTTGCCCAAATATTTTATCTTAACAAAATATTTAATTGGTTTAGGATTGGTTAGGAGCAAATATGTAAATAACATTTATGTATGATAAATACTTACAACTTGAAAATTATCAATGTTATTTATAATTTGATCCTTAAAGTCTTCTAAAGGTGTTTCTTTATTTTTGCCAGCAATATCAACATTTATTTTTCTAATTATTGTACTATTTAAATATGCATAATCTTTAACATTAAACAATTTTGTAAATGAATGTCCTAATTTTGGAATTATATTACACATTTCAATATGACATTTTATTTTGATGTCATCTAAGTTATTGAAGAATATTTTTTTCACACAACCTGATTCTTGAAGGATCTCGTTTGACCTAAAATTAATGTTACAGCTATATTAATATCGACCTTTAATCATAAATAAACATTTTTGAATTATGAATGTAAATATTTTATGAATATTACCTCAGAATCTGAGTTTTCAAGTTATATGCATCAATTACTTTCTTGCTACATATTAAACATATTTTATCTGTTATTCCATCATCCTCCTCAATCTGTTCAAATCACAATTATGTCTCTCATTAATTAAAAAAACACTGGAACATAACATAGCATAGCTTAGTAGCATTGGAACATGTATAACTAGCATTGCAATAAAATACTAACCATAACACACAAAAGTAAGCTGCAACTGTTTTTGATCATATTTTAATGATACTTTGAAGTGCAAAATAACGAAGAAGATAAAGATAATAAAGATTGTCCTTTTCATGCATGTTATAGATATTATAAGAAATTAGAATTAAGATCTAGGCTTATCGAGAACGTCCATGAGCTCAATATTAAACCGCGTAACAAAGGCGGCACTGACGGAATCGAATCAAATATGGTTAGGCAGAGAGAAGAGCCGGAGTTGTGAAGGTGAATGTTGATGCATTGTAAAGAAGCTACTTAAACCTTCACCTGGGTCGTAAGCCCCAGGCACTGCTCTTGGCTCTTTTCTCTGCAACGTGTTGGACCCAGCACCCGCACGGTGAATCCATGGAATGCTAAGTTATCGTCTCACAAATTTGGCTACGAATAGGATGCCAGAGCTGGGGATGTTATCAGTACTCATGTGATGCCTGTATAAGTTTAATGATAATGCGAAAGTGATTCTGGTAACAAAGCATCATAGGTTTCGGTTGATAGATAAGCAACAATAAAGTGTACCTGATGTTAACTATGTATATCAGTTGAAGTGTATACTGAATACTTATTTATGTTGTTGCAATACTTTTATATTGATGACGAAGATGTTAAAAAAGGCTGTCTTTGTGTGAACAAATCGATGGGTATTCATATGAAAAAATCTTACTTCTCATAGAGGTTTAATCTAATACATTAAAGAGGAGAACGATGACAAATAAATACCTTAATGTTAGCAATTGATGTGATCATGAACTTGAACGACTTATCGTCTCTTTTATCAGAAATTGAGCATGATCCTTTGGAGGTTACTAAACATAAACGACATTTGGACATGACTATTAACATTTTAAAGACAAAAAAGCGCATATAATGTATATTGTAATATCATTTCCTTGAATAAATTTTACGGCGAATTAATTATTAGGCAGCAATACGTAGTATCTCCTACTTAGTCTGTGGGCAGCAATAATTATTTTTTTGTTGTTTGTTGACATTCTAATCCAAAGAGCATGTAACACTAAACCTTGCGTTCCGAATTGCGATAAAAGCGATAATATCGCGAATCCGACCAAATTAAATCGTCAAAAAATATAAGGGCTATTGAATCAGTAGGTTATGTTGTGACTTTGCTCGGATTCGCGATATTATCACTTTTATCGTTTTACGGAACGCAGTAAACAAAACACAGATAATCAAAACGCTTTTCACTTTTCGTCGTTGAAGTTCTAACACCGCGTATGTCAAAATAGCAACTTTGCAAAAATAGCAACAACGAAGAGTGAAAAGACTGCACAATTATATATAAATAATACTATTATAATGCCATTCCGTTACTTACATACATTTCATTGGATCCATTAGGAAAAAGAAAACCGTTATAATGTTAGTACGAATTTGTGATTAATGCGAAGTATTCGAAAAACGTCGTGTGGTCATTTTTCCGCCAAAAATGACTTACGTGGTGTTAGAACTTTAATGACGTTTTGTATGTAGTGAGTGGCTATTCGGATCTCAGATTAACCAATGGATTCGCAATGTTATTAGATGTCTCAAATAAAGCGTCCAGTTCAGTCCGCCATTACAAAGCACCGTGTTTGTTGTTGTGCTAAAATATCAGTGGGTGAGCATTATTTGTGAGTGCATTTTACAGTTATACGTTTTTTATTGATTTTTTAATGAATTCTATAAAGAAAAACATAAAAAGTGTGGAATCTTGGATGCGGCGTCTGTCGTTTTTTTCCGCCATCTTAGAGCACCAACCCAAATGCTGGAGAGCTATTTTTGAATTACGTATGCGACTTCGAAATCACCGATGTGACTAATAATCACCGATTTTCAATAATTCTTATTTTTGAATATCACGTATGTGACTACCTTAGTCATGGATGTGATTTCATTACGAGTGCCCTCACCCACTCGTAAACAAGTCATACATAGAGAAACGTTATCTGTGTTTTGTTTAGAGAACAAATTGACAAGTTTGAAGTTGATGTGTGTTGATTTTGAGTTGGATTTAAAATTTCTCAATTAAGTAATTATACACGGTTATTTTTTTATCATCCTGGAAAATTTAAGGGACGCTTCACGACATGGTATTAGAATGATTTAAATATAAATAACCACTGGAACGCTCGCCACGCGAAGCGTGGTGGGTTTCAAAAGCAAAAAGTAGTATATCTCAAATATCAAAGGTGCCGCCATTGCGGAATGACTCACCCGGCGCGTACGGAGTGTTCAAAAAATTGCGGAGAGTGACATATACTGTCTACAAGAGAACAAAAAATACGTATGGAAAGGTAATTTAATATAGAAGGAACTTATAACAGTTAATTAGATAAGGATTAATAATTAAATGAATGAAGCGCGAAAATGTTCGGAAGGTCGCGGAAGACCCGATTTTTTTAAAAAAATTTTTGCACAAAAACTATTTTATAAAACTTTAAATAACCATATATATTATTATAGCCCTATTCTTGAAGATTATTTTGATATATAATAGTTTTGGGTAATATTTTTAATGAAAAAAGAAAAAAATAATAAAATCGATTAATTACGTAATTATATACGCGAGATGCGCACGCGCGACCTCAAATTTAAAAAAAATGCAAAAAATAAATTATTGTGTCTAAAATTAAATAAAAAATACGTATGGAAAGCTAATTTAATCAGGAATGAACTTATAATAGTTAATTAGATAAGGATTCATAATTGAATGAATAATGACGAGAATAGTAACTAAAGTGCTTAAAATTTCAAAAATACTCACTTTTTGAAAAAAACGTTTAGTGTGGCAATATAACACTATAAACTATCATAAACCATACATAATAATGTAGCCCAATTCTTCTAGTTTATTTTGATATAGAACACTCTACGAAAATACTAATACAGACTAAGTAAGTACGCAATAAATCTCATCGGTCATGGAGTAAGAAACGTATGGATACGGCCAAGTAAGTTAAACCGCAGACTATGACAAATTTATTTCAATCTAAGACTAAAAATAAATTGGACATGACCTGTCAACTTATGAAAGAGACTATTGACAAAGGAATAAAGCCATAGAGAAAATATTTTATTTTTCGCGATTTTTTTATCACACCGCGCGGTTTTACGCAAAGGGAACTGGGTACCATAGTACCCAGGTCGATCGAGAAGATCGAGATTTTGGGGACTATAGTCCCCACGGACGTTCCAGTGGATAAAAAAAATAACTCACTTACTTAATTTTATTTTAATTATTTAAAAAATACAAAAATGCTGCACTAGTTGAGAGCAGCATTTTTAGATATTTTTTATATATTTTTTTTATTTTTTATTTCATTTTTAATTTTTTTTTTATATAATATTGGATGTGTCCTGAAGCGTCCCTAACATTTCTAGGGTGATAAAAAAATAACCGTGTATAAGTTTAAAATCTTTTAAATTTGTGTCACAAACAAACTTAGACTAGTATTTTCTTATATTTTGGCCTAGTTGCAATGAATTTTTAGCCGTATAATAACCGGTATATACCGAAAACGGTTACATTCTGCGTGGAACCGAACCCTTACGTATGTGTGCTGTGTACTTTATCTATGTTGGCAGCTCTGCGTTCGACTTTCAAAAATAGGATGTTTGGGAATTCGTGACTTCAAAGTCATCGCTGACTATTTAGTCAGCGGCTCAGACTATAGAAAAAAAGAGGACTCGGCATAACGAACGTAGTTATAGGAATGTGATGTATTTCGACGGCATAGTTTCTGACATATTGGCATCTCTTTTTAACTTATGAGGATAATCATAAGTAAAAAAGGACAACAGTAGTTTTATCATTACCAAAAATGGCAAAATTATCTTGGCGACGTCACAGAATACCTCACTGCGGCCGGTCGCCATGTTTTGTCACAGTACTCACAATGAACAACAAGTACATCAGTTGTCATCGCGACTTGTTTGTTTCAGTGTTTTGAAGAAAATTTTGTTATTAGGCGAAAATTGTGCTTGTTTAAAGTGTTGAACTTGCATAATACTGCATTTATTATGGGTAAGTGCAGTGTGTTAGGCTGCCGCATGAGCAAGCAAGCCGCCATCTTTGTGCCAGATTCACATTTAGGTATGCACGTTTTTTTCGTAGGTATTTCATGTCTATTCTTTTTTCCTTAGTCTGAGGTCAGCGGTGATTTCTTAATCGCATACGTAATTCAAAAATAGGTCTCCTGGGGCCCTAGACAAGAGGCACTTTGCGTTAACGTTCGAACGCTGTAGAAACGAAGAAATGTATGGAAATGACATTAGGTTGTGATAAGTCACGTGACCAATCGTAATTTTGGTAGACAAGATTCCTCTTGCGTCCGTGCGAAAACGATACAGAAACGTTTCGTTAGCGACGCTCAAGAACCCAGCGCTTTGTTCATATAAACCGTAGACAAGTGTCCTGTTTTAGAGCAAATCGCTGTAGAAACGCAAACACAAAATAGCGTCACCTATGACCCTGCAGCTAACACATTTTAAGTTGTCGCAAACACCTCGAACGAAATTTTTTGTTTCGTGAAAATAAGTTTGTTTTTATTTTTATCTAAATAAATTTAAAATGCATACTCTAAGATTACTGTGGGCTGCATCTAACGAGGAAACCCAGAGAAGACGTGAGAATAGGGCAGGAAGGCGTATTGATGTAATAGGGAAAATTACTGTGATGAGTGAATCAGAATTCATTACTAACTTTAGATTAAATAAAAATAGTTTTTGGCACTTATGCGCCGATCTAAAACGTTATACTAATATAAAAAGCACAAGGGAGATAACTTTGGAGACAAAGGTTTGTTAAAATGGAGAGGAGAATGCAATCTCATAGTTCTCAACAAAATTTCATCGTTTAAAGTATACAGCCCTAATTAAAGAAGTTCATAACATTTTTTTTAGGTTCTGTGTACGTTGAGCTTCTTAGCTACAGGCTCATATCAAAAAATTGTGGGACTTAACCACCATCTAGTACAAAGATCTACAAGCCGTTGCATCAAGGAGGTGGTTGAGGCTCTTAATCATCCACAAATTGTAAAAAAGTGGATAAAATTCCCAGCAACTTTACAAGAACGATCCCAAATACGACTTGAGTAAATTTATTATTATACAATGAACTACTAATCAAAGGTTATAACTACTGTGGTGTGTGGAATTATGTTTTATTTATGTGCATATTATTTTCATTGTTACAGATTCCAAAGAAAGTTCCAATTGCCAGGAGTGGTTGGGTGCATAGACTGCACACATGTAGCAATAATAAGACCCAATGATAATGAACATTTATATTTTAACCGAAAAGGGTATCACTCCTTAAATGTACAAATGGTAAATGCATACTAAATGTATAAAATATAGATTTACATAACTTCTTCATGTATATGTGTATATTTCGTATCACTTATTAAACATTATCACTTCTTTTACTCAGGTTTGTGATAGCCGCTTGAAGATTTTGAATGTGAATTCAAAATTTGGTGGAGCCAGTCATGACTCATTTATATGGGCCTCCAGCCTAATGGAAGCATTCATGAGACAGTTACATCAAAATGGTGAACAAGCATGGCTGTTGGGTATGTTAATAATATTTAATACTTACGGAGTGATACAAGCTTCTTTGATATATTCTGCAATAAATAACCTTTTGAGACTTTATGATTTTTATACTACAATGATGGCCAAAAGTGCTAGTGGAATCACTCACGCATTGCCGGTCTTATACCCCTAAGCAGCCAGTACAATTAGGATACTGGCCACAACCTCCCTTATAAGGACTGGAAACCTTTTTGTTCACCTAGTTGAAAAAGATTTTAAATCTACCGCAAGTGGTAGTGGGGCCCATCTGCGTTTATGTGGGACTCCCTAATAAGGCCTACCTAAAAAGATACTGGAGGGTCCCATCAAATCGCATTTCCGACGCACCAAAGAACTTTTTGCAATCGCTTTGTGTGTCAAGAGCGATGCTGTCTGAATTCACCGGGCCCTCCTTCAAAGGGCTGGAAACCTCACTTATTCGCAGGAGCACAACTTTAAAATTATTTAGCTGCAGACTTCTGTGAGGTGGAGTTACTACCCCAGGCAGAAGACCGCAGCTAAACAAAAATGCTATGCCCTAATGCCCTATCTCTTTAAATAATTAATTATAATTTTGTCATTTAAAATATTGAATAAAAACTTACACAATATTTACATTTCATATTGTTGCATGAGGTTTATGTTAACTATTATAACTTATATTTTTTAGGTGACTCAGGCTATCCACAGAGGCCATGGCTGATGACCCCAATTTTAAATGCTAGTGCTGGCTCCCGAGAAGATGTATATACACAACGTCATATCCAAGCCAGAAATTGTATAGAGCGTTGCTTTGGGCTTTTGAAAGCACGTTGGAGGTGTTTGTTGAAACATAGAACACTACATTACCATCCTGTTGTAGCTGGAAAAATGGTGCTAGCCTGCAGTGTGCTGCACAATATTGCACTAGATGCAAATTTACCCGACATCTTCCCAGAACATGTCAATGAAGAGGAAAACATTATTATACCAAATGAGTACCAACAAATCAATAATGAACTATTACAAGGACGTGCAGTACTATCTAGTCTTCTGGCTCGACTGTAAAATAATGTCTTCCTTCTTCCTTTTCAAAGGTAATATTTCTATTCTGGTAGCTATCAGTTGCTGTACTTGACGCACCAGCAAGTGCCAGGTTATAGCACCAGCATACTGCTTTATAAGCATATGTAGACTTTCGTTCAAGGCGGCTAAGCCGCGCTACCAGAGGGTAGTGTTTTCTGCGAGGCATGACTCGGACGCCTTAGAATGCCTTCTTTACAAAATCATACAGAGCTTTGCGTTGCAGCCAGACAAGTGTTGACTATTCATAAGTGAACTTAAATTTACAACCTAGATGTTATTTATAAATTAATCTAGTATATCTTACTTGGAAAAGATCTGGTTTTTGTTAATCTAAAGATGGTTATAAAAAATAACAAAACATTACAATGATATGAATTATTCATTTATTTTTTTAATTACATATTAATCAGAGAAGCTCAAAATCAGCAATAACATTTAATGTTAAAAGCAGACTACTTCTAAACAATCACAGAGAAATCAGCCTTGATTATTTATTTCCATTTTTATTAATCCTAATATTATGATTCTTTAAACTAAATATTATTACACAAAAATGATATAAAAACTATTATTATAAAAACACAAATAAATCTTTCTTAACAATATGATAATGTTTTAATTATTATCCGGAGATTCATTGTTATTATGTAACCTCTGAATTTGTGTTTACATATGATAAGCAGTAACACAAAATATTGCAGTGATTTATTCTTTAAATAATCACAGAAGTATTTCTTCTTATCAAACTATAAACAATCACAAAGAAATCAGCCTTGATTATTCATTCACATATTTATTCTTAATATTATTACTTACTACTCACAAAAAATTGTCAAAAAAATTAATATATATTTTTTATTATTACTTGGAGATTTCCTGTTAATGTGTAACCCTTCTATTTGTGTTTACTTATGATAAAGAGTATCACAAAATATCACAAAGATTTATATGATTATTTATTTAAAAGATCACAGAAGTAATTGTTACTAAATCAAAATTTCAAAAAAATAATTAAAAACATAATGTTAAAATCAGACTACAGCCTTGATTCAGATTAGATAAACTAAATATTACAAATATGATAAAGATTTATTTATTTTTATAATTATAGCTTTGATAATAAAAACAAATAAATCTTTATTAATACAATAACATTTTTAATTATTTTTTATACAATAGCAAAGTTATATAGTTATTTAAAACACAAATAGAAACCGGGAATTTCCCGGTTTCTATTTGTGTTTTAAATAACTATATAACTTTGCTATTGTTTCATGTAAAATTTTGTCGTGTTCTAGTTTTAATTTTTCTACTTGAACACGTTCAGCCTCCACTTGCACACGCTTTTCTTCTATATGGAGTCGATCACTCTCCAATTTAAGTCTCTCTTTGTCCAATTCATGACGTCGAATGTCATTTTCTTGTTGCAGACGTAATCTCTTCTCCTCAACAGCTATAAACTCAGATGTAGCTCGATCAAATGGCCCTTGACGGTATCTGCGTTGCCTAGGACGACGAACGCGAAGCGGACTATTTATTGAAGTAGGCGATCTATCTGTGAATAATTATTAAACATTAAAGCAATATTAAATTGTTTTTCTACCTAAATTTTATAAGTATCGGTCACTGACAGACAGCACGTAGGTGGCGTGTGTGGCTCACGACACGACCCCCTTTCTTTTTTGGGGGAGGGGGAAAATGCATTGACGCATTCCTCGTGGTCGAACCAAACCACGAGGATATGTGGGACTCCCTTACATGGTCCGGGTATACCCACTAAAAACTCCCCTAGCAGCTCCTCCGTCGGTCACAAGACAGGGGAAAGGGGGACAACAGCCAGGCCTTATTCCCGCTGACCCCCTGCCTGTGACATGTCCGTTGCCAGACTCTCCTCCTGGCTCTGCTACTTTGTGGAGCGGCGCAATTGCACCGCTCTACACCCCGAAACTGGTTTTTTATTGTGGTTGTCTTCCACGCGGCCCGATGCTCAGTGCGTCGGGCCCCCGCCCTTCTCAGTGCGGGTAACGGGTTGCCCGACAGCGGACCCCACTGGATCCACCGCCGCGCGGGTGAGCCGAAGCTTGGGGAAAACCCCAACAAGCGCGAAGCGCCACGGCGAGAAACTCGCTTCGACCCTCTACCACCAGAAGTAGCCGCCAGGATCGGCTTCCGGCGCATCTCTTCTTGACATAAAAAGAGGGGACTTTGCTCTTCCCCGCATGAAGCGGGTGGCCACACGAAGTGGCCCTTCTTCCAATCACTTCTATTCTTAAGAAAACTTAATACTCTGTACCCAACTACTATTGATGAGTGACTTCTCGGGAGTCACTTCTGTACCTCCCTTGGTAACAGAGCTAATGAGACTTCCTTGCAAACGATGATTCCTTGGAGGAGTTTATCTTTCATAAGACTGTATTCCCGAGCAAATAACTAAAACTGCTAGTTTGGTTGGACCATGAAAACCACTGAGGGGGATCCGTCCATTCTCTTTACACTATTGTGCAAGAATCTCAAGGTACATTGGGACTCAATCATACCCACCATTATACTAGCAGAATTAGTTTAAATTTGGCAACTACGGTGAAGGAAAACATCGTGAGGAAACCTGCATACACCTGTGGCCTCGGCACTGGACTGTGCTCAGAGTAGAATCGGGAGGCCCCCGATCGATCCTGCCATGTACCAATGTGTTTTTCGTTTCAGGAATTTCATATGTACATTTATCTGACGCTCCTATGGTGAAGGAAAACATCGTGAGGAAACCGGCATACACCTGCAAAGTAATTCAAAGGTGTATGTGAAGTCAACCAATCGGCACTGGGTCAGCGTGATTTACCTAAGACCTAATCGCCCTAACTAGTAAGGGTAGGCTCGTGCCCCTCGGTGGGGACATATATGAGCTATGATATTGGCAAGACCAAGCTTGATTGCTGTATTACACTGTTGATGGTATTTCTTAAAATATTATGTACTTAATATTTGTATACCTGGTGCAGTATTATTGAAAACTCCATTGCTGGTTGATGGAATCGGAGTTAAAGCTCCATCTGTAAATATTGTTCCATATTATTTTGATTACTGTATTAAATAAATAAAAGCATTCATTATCAGGAAGTGATGGATTTAGGATACATGAGTTGCCACTCCATTTCTGTCTATGAATGTTGTAAGAAGCAGTTATGAGAATTTACCACAATAAAAAGCCTTAGCAAGAGCAAGCTTGATTAACTACAATGTATACTGGTGATATTTTGCCGAACGTGAGACATATCCAATGACATACTATATATATAATACTAGCTGTGCCCGAGAACGTTTCACCATAACAATTGTCAAAAAAAATATTCTGGAGAGGATCACTCTTATCACCTAGGGATATAAGAAATAGTCTACGACCTATTCTCAGACCTACCAATATACACAAAAAATTCATAATAATTTTTTAAACTTTTTTGGAGGAGTTTGATAACAAACACTGACATGAGATTTTTGTACATTAGATTTGTATACCTTGTGCAGTCCTGTTAGTAGTTGCATTACTGGTTGCTTGGAGCGGAGTTAAAGCTCGATCTGAAAATATTGGTCCATAATACTATAAATTGTCTGGTGGTGACAGTATAAGACATGTGTTACGATTTCTTTCTTGCCATGGATGTTGTTATAACCACGTACAGGTATTTGCCACTATTACAATTCTCCAAAGTGGGAAACTCGAAACAAAATGCTAGACAAACCCGTCTGGCCAGCGTTTTTACAAGGCAATGCAGAAGAAAAACAAATCACAATTGTTAATGAGAAGAAATATGGCAAGACTTCCAACAAAAATGTCAGTAATTAGAGCAAACTATGCAGGACAATGTTGCACTAATTGTCCTCCTTCAATCTCATGCGACAAGGGAATATCACTAATTAGTACATGCAAACACTTTTGGCATTTTTGGTATGTTGTCAGCTTCGCTGTGCTCAAACAACAATGTTGTCATTACTAATTGTTAATGAGTAGGTACTCATTAACTATTAGTAATGGACATCTGTAAAATAATGTTTGATACCATTAATAACACTACACATATTTTTTTGGTTACTTAACTTATAGCTTTTATAGGTATTTCTATGAAGTTCTTATCAAAAAATAGGTATTTTAGAACTTCTTAGAAATACCTATAAAAGCTATAAATTACTTTGTGTAGTTCTGCTAGTCAATTACTAATTGTTAATGAGTAGGTACTCATTAACTATTAGTAATGGACATCTGTAAAATAATGTTTGATACCATTAATAACACTACACATATTTTTTTGGTTACTTAACTTATAGCTTTTATAGGTATTTCTATGAAGTTCTTATCAAAAAATAGGTATTTTAGAACTTCTTAGAAATACCTATAAAAGCTATAAATTACTTTGTGTAGTTCTGCTAGTCAATGATTGTAAATTATCAGAGCTAGC
The DNA here is from genome assembly GCA_963935595.1 of Schoenobius gigantellus. Lineage (NCBI taxonomy): Eukaryota > Metazoa > Arthropoda > Insecta > Lepidoptera > Crambidae > Schoenobius > Schoenobius gigantellus. The sequence goes on along the minus strand of OZ012549.1, from coordinate 21,596,502 downwards.
AAAAGAGATGGTTAATATAAAAAAATATGTTATTGTTTGAACAGAACAAGCAAATGCATGCACATGCATCTGATGAATGGCTTCGGAACACATAGAGGACACTGTGGGAAAATAACATTCCCAAAGACCACCCATTTAAATTGAATAGATACTACGATCTTACCAACGATATCATGAAAAACGGTTATAATGTCCACTTATATGCGGTAGAAGTAGGCGCGAGAGGTATTCCGGCAAAATCCTTATACACATTGCTAAAAGATCTAGGCTTATCGAGAATGTCAGTGAGCTCAATATTAAACCACGTAACAAAGGCGGCACTGACGGAATCGTATCGAATATGGTTAGGCAGAGAGAGGAGCCGGAGTGGTGAAGGTGAATGTTGATGCATTGTAAAGTAGCTACTTAAACCTGCACCTGGGTCGTAAGCCCCAGGCACTGCTCTTGGCTCTTTTCTCTACAACGCGATGGACCCGGCACCCGCACGGTGAATCCATGGAATGCTAAGTTATCGTATACATTGATTTTTTATTTATATAGATAGCTTGTTTACTCAACTCACCTTCGTTTCTTGAAAGAGGGCAGCTCGATTGCTGCTCTGAAGAAACTATTAATATCTCAATGCTATCATTAACTGTACTGGATGCCTCCCTTAAATCATTTTGTATCTGTAATGATGTTAAAACAAATTTCATGAATATTTAAATATATCTATATAATAAAAATTTATTGCTAGAAGCATAGTCTACTCACCTCAATCCCTGCCTCTTCCACATTTTGGTCCCCAGTGACAGAAGCGACCCCCATGATTTTTATAATGCGTTCCTCAAAAGAATTTAGGGCTTTACCCTTTTTTGACCCACCACCTGTACCATGTAGGTCTCTATTATTAAGAGCTGCCTTTTTTTTAGTTTTGGTTTTCCAATCAGACCACACCTTTAACAATAAACCCATTAATATGTAAAATGTTTTACTTTATGTAAAATATGTTCTAAGTTTATTTGCAAGATTTAACTATGCCAAACTAAGGGTTCACAAGAATGACACAAGAAGAACACCTGTTTGAAAATTTAAGGGTGTAACCTGTATACTTTCATAGAATATACTAATGTATAGAGCAACTGACAGTGCAAACAACAATTTGTCTTATGTAGTTTTAGAGAATTTAAAAGAGACGGCGAATTAAGAGGCTGACAACTGCTAATCGGGCCTCACTTAAAACTTTTTAGCAAAACCTGTTTAATAAGTAGTAGTAAAAAAAATATATGTTACTCTTGAAGATATTTCTGAGAACATCCATGTCCCTAAAACATATTTTAATCATTATTTCTCGTTAAAAAAATGCCAAAGACATCCATCAAAAACAACTTCCAGAAGAAAATCTGAGTTATTTAACAATGGTTATTTTATGATTTTCAGGGTATTAACTCGTTACACTTAATTTGATAATTTTGATGTTTCATATCTTCAAATAAGTCAAGTACTAGTTTCTTTAAAATAACTGTATTTTGATTTCTTCAATCAATTTCAATAACGCAATCAGCCACATTGGACATTAGAATTCAGCCACATAGTATTGGAATTAACAAATCAAGATTGGTCACATTTTAACGAGCTGTCAGTATGTCTATACACCAGTATATAAGTCTATGAAAACTATATAGAAATGTATAAAACAATATTCACCTTTTTCCATTTTTCTATTGTTTTGGCTGTGCCACCTCCCATGGAATTCAGGAGATCTGTTAGCTCCCTCCAAAGTTGATCAGATTTTTGTCTGCCTTGGGGACCATCTATGGGTCTTGACAGGTCACCATGTCTAGAAACAAATGAGCAATTTAACCATAATATTTCAACAAAAAATTATGCCAACATTGCAATTGAGTTTAATGCAACTAGTAACTTAAACTTGATCTTTATTAATATAGTAGGTACATACCTTTCCATAAACTCTAACATTAGAGAGAATTGATCACTACTCGTTCGAAGTCTACTTTCCATTCTAAAACAAAAAACAACTGAAATAACACTTTATCAATAACATTTCATTTAACTTAATTATTTATTACAATTCATGAAAAATAATAGTTTATTTACCTTGATTCAAAACAAACGAACAATCTTTCTGTTTGATTTATTGAAATTTCTTTAACAGCAGATATTTTTCTTTTATTCTTTTAAAGTACTTAGCATTAAGTAAGCATCACAAATTATATTTCTGCCAAGCACGCACAAATTTTATGTAGCACGAATTAAACAGACACCAAAATAATGTTCAAACAGAGAGCGCGATTCATTCAACCAAACTTTGACTTTTGACAGATTTAAAAACGCTATTCCATAGACAATAGCGTGATAACGATTTGGGTTTTTGAGGGTTCTTCGGGAATAAGCGTTAACAGAACAATGTGCATCTTGTCTACCGCATCAGTCACGCTAACGTAACGCTCACGCCTTATCGTTAGCGTTTGTAGAAAAACTGGCGTGTGGCTCTTGTCTAGGGCCCCTGGCACGCTTTTTTCGTAGGTATTTCATGTCTATAGGTATCTATTGTCTAAGATTCGGACCCGCGGCCCTACCGCCTAGGGGTGCGGTCCATAATGAGACAACAAACAACTTCAAAACGTTGGCACTGCTCACGGTCGTAAGCACTCAGATCAATTTTGGACCGAGCAATCTGTGAATCTGTCAAGCTGACAGTCAATGTTATTTAAAAAGAAAATTTAGAGGGAGACATGTATTGTGAGGGAGACATCTGATGAAAAAAAATTAAACAAACTAAAATACAAATAGAACTCCGCGTAAAACGGATGTTAACTTTGACATTGACAGTTCTGGAGATAGTGCACTACCTCTTTTCTGTTAGCACTGTCAGCATCTATCGGTGACGTCATCGATTACGTCATACTCCTTACAAATGCGTACATGAGCAATTTGGACTGACCGATTCATCATACGTCCCCACCGAGGGGCACGAGCCTACCCTGACCAGCCCTGCGAGTATGGACTTTTCGATCGACATATATCGATCGACAAAAGCATCATCAAAGGACAGTGGGGCTAGCACGCAGGAGAATCGAAAATCGAATCGAAATCCGAATCGAGGAGTTTGTATGGCAATTTTATTAGTTCTGCTACTCACCGCCGTGGCGCTAATAAAATTGCCATTAAAACTCCTCGATTCGGATTTCGTTTCGATTTTCGATTCTCCTGCGTGCTAGCCCCACTGTCCTTTTTAACCGACTTCAAAAAGGAGGAGGTTCTCAATTCGATGCGTATGTTTTTTTTTGTGTATGTTACACGATTACTCCGCCAATTGAGGACCGATTTTCAAAATTCTTACTGTATTCGATAGAGTATACTCCTATGTTGGTTCCAAGGTCATCAAAGTCAGGATCTGATGATGGGATCCTATGAAAATGAAAGGGAAAGGCTTGGTATTTGATTAGGGTTCCTTTCACTAAAAGGATTTCAGACACTAAAAAGTTTAAAAATAAAAAAGATTTTACAAAAAATAAAAACCGACTTGAAAAACACTGAAAAGTTTAAAATAATATAAGAATAGGTACAGACAACATCACACTCTACATTGAAGTCGGTGACAAATTTTAAGACTTTCTAGGAGATCATCGTTTTGCACCTTTGAATTACTTCGCAGATGTATGTTTCCTCACGATGTTTCCTTCACTGTAGGAGCGTCAGATATATGTACATATGAAACGTACATTCATGAAACGAAACACATTGGTACATGGCAGGATCGAACACAGACCTCCCGATTCTACTCGGAGCATAGTCCAGTGCCGAGGCCACAGCGCCACCGACGCTCGACCGATCGATTGTTTGCGTGCAAATAGTGGACCGCACTCTAGGCTGTGTCTATTCGGACTCTTGTTTTATTTCAGTTTCATGCTCCGCTGTGTGTGGTCACTTTTTAACTTAACCTACAGTATTTAGCTTGATCCTTTAAGTTTTTAGGGTTCCGTAGTAAACAAGGAACCCTTATAGTTTCGCCATGTCTCTCTGTCTGTCCGTCTGTCTGTCTGTCTGTCCGCGGTTTTACTCAGAGACTATTAGTACTAGACTAGAAAGCTGTAATTTTGTATGGGTATGTAATATTATTCATGCCAAAAAAGTGGTAGAAAAAAAAATTTTAAAAAAAATGTTTTTTAGGCTAGCTCCCATGCAAGTAAAGTGGGAGTAATTTTTTTTCTCGACTAACCCATCGTGTGGGGTATTGTTAAATAGGTATTTAAAAAATAATATGTATAAAGTTCAGAACACCATTTTTTGATTTAGGGATCCGTTTCTGAAATATTTGGTTTTAAAGTTTTGTTAGAGGTAAGTTTCTCGCCCCTCTGTCTGCTAAACGGTTGTTTGTGCTGTCTAGGTTTATGTGTACAAAAATTGTTAAATAAATAAAAAATAAATAAATAATTATACGGTTATCTTAGACGGTTATATATGGACACGTGAAAAAAATTACAATAGTTGCATTTATAACGAAGTTTAAAGGAAAACTATCTGAGTTGAGTACTAAGTAAAAACTAAAATGTTATAGACGACCAGCTTATAAAATGTACTCGGAAAATTAAAATTTCATTGAAAATTAGTATACTGTAGCAACAGACACTTCAATACTGTAAGTTGATGGTCTGAACGTGCTGACAGAGATGGCGCTATATAGGTAAGTATATTTCATAAAACTTAAAATCTTTGTCAGCCGCTAACCGGTCTCATGAGACATGCATGAGACCGGTGTGGCTTTACGCTATGTAATAATTGAAAACTACTCTCACGGAGAAAATTTATAAATTAATAAATTTTTAGAGAATGAAAAATATGCTTTGGTTATAAAATACTTATATATTTTTTGTGTTTTTTTTTCGTGAGGGTAGTCATAAAATTTTTAGCGTGACGTCACATGACATTAGCTTACGACAACCTCACGCTATTTTTTCCGCAGCTGAACGACTGCGGAAAAGTTAGCGTGTGGCATTTGTCTAGGGGGGCTGGGTGGTAAGCCCGAGTCCTGCATTGCACAGGTCACCACCAGTCGTCGATGCTCCTAATGCTCAGGAGCATCGCCGGCCTCCCCATTCCAGGGAGGTGAGAGGGACTTAGGCGAGCAGACGCTGACGAGGCTATGGAAGTGTCCGAAAGGGTTCCCATGGCCTTGTCCGGCGACGGGACGTTCCTCCCCGGCGTATCCTCATCGTCTGATAACGGGGGGGATGCGGCGGTGATGGGCGTTCTTGTGCCAAGGCGTTTATGAGGGAGCATCGTTGGGTTTTAGTCGGTAGGCCGCGGTTTCTGGCTGGCACTCTGCCCCCAGTGACCGCGGAGAGTCCGACATAACCTCGCGTTTTCCCAAGCGCGAGGTATGCGTCATGCATTTCCCAACGTAAAAAAAAAGGGGGGGCTGGGTGGTGATTTTGTAACTGAGTTGATACTTTTCTTATTAAATACTAATGTTTAGTTTTAACGAACTGCCAACAATGAACCTTTTATAAAAAATCGCGGTATTTGGATTTAATGAAAATGAACATTAGGTACTTAATTTCTGTTATATTTCGACAGAAGCTAAGAAAAAATATTATGAAATGTTGAAAACTAAGACTAAAGTCAATTAGTACATAAAGTTGTTAAAAATAAAAATACATTTATAAAATATTTTATTTTATTTACCTACTGTAATAAAAATCAGTTTCCAAATATTTAACACCCATATCTGATTCATTTGAGCTGCTTAATTAATCAACATTGACGCTTATTATAAATATGCTCCATCTTTTTCGTGATCCTATCCCTGCTCTGGTAATACCGATTTTTAACATATAGCAAATGCTTTGTATTTTTATGAAAAGCTATTTTTAAGATTTCTTCTAGTTCCGCCGCTGAAACAGATATGTTTTTGTTTGCAACCTTGTGCTAGCCTAAACTCCATTATGTATAGGGCTAATATCACAATTGTATCTAGGAATTCTCAACACCTCATAACCATGCTCCCTTAAAACTTCGTCTTTCTCATATATTGGCACAGGTTTGTGCTTCTGTAGGTACCAAAACCGAAAGTTAAATTACAAAGTTACATGTTTATTACAAAATATCAAAATTACTATGTTAAACTAAACTACAAAGGCACATTGAATCAGTGTTGCAACTTGAAAAAATGTCAGGTTCAGCTTTCACTGGCCAAACTCTAATACGGATTAAAAATCAATTTTATATTTTAATCATACAAGGTAATCAAATCTCTATACGATGGCCGATTGCCGATGAGTTATAAAATCGCCTCTCTAACCCCTAAAAAACTGAATAGAATACATTTTTTTATAGAACTCTATTGGTAAACAAGCATATTACCTGCCTGATGGTAAGTGGTAACAGTACCTATAGCACCTGTGGCTCTCGTAAGATTCGCAGCAAATCTGCAACTCTGACAAGAACCACAGTGTGACATTCACGGTATTCAGTAATTTCACAGCCATATCTTACTCTTCAAACCGGAACGTAGCAATGCAAGCATTGCTGTTTTGCGGCAAAAATAGGTCAAAAGGAGACGGAGGTACCCAAGCAGGCGACCCTGGTACAGACTCTCCCTCCGGTAAATTCATAATCTCTTCAGTCAGATGGCAATAACAAGCATGCTCTCCACCTTGTACTAGAAAGTGATTTTTTAAGCATTTCAATAATTTTGCTGTTTTAGTACTTATGTTTCCCAAAAATTATTGGAAATATTGTTGGTTTCTGTACTATTTCTATAACTTTACAATTTTTTATATGTATACTAGTGGGCCCGGCAGAAGTTTCCTACCCAGTTACGAGTACAGCGCGTATAAACCTTCATATTGAAACACACACAAAAAAAAAGTTCTATAGATTAGATTAGGTTAAATTATTAGGTTAAAGTAGAAGTACATATTTTTTCAATTTTTTTTACTATAAATTGATTAATTTTGAAGTGGCGCTAGTTAATATACCTAATGTACTATTATTGGCATTTTACTTATTTTATTAATAAAGGCCTAAATTAACTTTTCAAAACAGTTTTATAGCCGAGTATGTCCTGTGTAAAATTAAGAAGGTTATCAATATGTATGAAACCGTCGCTTTTTGGTTGTCATTCGAATTTAGTCGGATAACCATAAACTTAGCCCATGTTTCGGTTTTTTTGTTACACATATCTACTTTAATATTAAATATATGGTGTTGAAATTTTCATGATAATTATATATTTTAGATTATGCACAATTTTTTATTCATACCCATTTGACTTGGCTTTAATCAGTTTCATGCATTTTTAGTTTAAAGTGACGTTATAATCAATTAAAGTTAATGTTTTATTATTTAAAAACGCGTATCTTACCCAGATACTTACTTGAAACTTTTTATTTTTCATCAGAACAATGAGACCAATCAAATACCGTTTTAAGTGAGCTTTTATGTTTTCTCATTTATGCGCTATAAATTTTATTCGCCTTTCCTTCAATACGCGATTACTCAAACTGTAAATATTTTGAAAATCAAATTATGTCACAAATAGGCACAAATTAAAAGCTACTCATGTATGTTTATTCAATGTGGGCGCACATCCGATGGTTCTACAGAAACAAGTTTCAGCAGAACATTACTCCAGCAGGAAACGTAATATCTGTAAAACCCGAACAAGCACAAATTTCATGTTTGGCTCTCGGATAATTCGTTTAGAATCTTCCTGCCGGAAATTTTTTTTATTTCGCGCACATTTATAGCAAACAACGCACTAGGAACTTAATTATTTATCAAACTTAATTCTGTGACACAATTTCCTGCTGGGCGTACGAACTCACACAAAACACGTTGGATATATATGTTGGTGTTTAAAAACAATTTACAATAACTTTGAAAAGCCAAATAAACAATTCATGTAAGCCGCCATGAATTAACCTTATTCGAATTGACCTTGTACTTAAAAAGGTGACCAAGAGAATAGCCCCCTCGTGATTACAATAAAAAGTACCTCGTGAAAGCAGGATGTAGCCAAATTGAAATCGACGTGTCCACTGCATTGATGCAAAGTGGTAGGTACTGCTTATTGCAATCAACAATCACGTATTATCATGACATCCTCTTTTTCTTGGTCAAGATACGCTAGGGTTGCTCTTAGAAAGAATCATTTAGTATAGTAATATGATTCTTACTGACAGACTGCATTCGATTTGACTCAGTGGCCTAGCCACAGAACACAGAAAGAGGTTAGAAAGGCAATCGTGCACCGTTTGTACGGGAACCGCTGTCGCCAGTTTTGCTCCCACTTCTTTTCCTTGCACCGCCCATGCAAAGTCGCGCGAAATCGGGCTGAACCAATCACAACGCTCACTGGGCTCCTCATTCACAGAAATTCACTGACGTCCAGAGCCGCGTGTACAAATAACATTATTTTAGTGATTGACATCGATTAATAGCTATCGATATTAAATATTGCCAGCAATTTAACCATTTGAAATATTTAGAAAACCAAAAAATAATTATTACTTTCATTATGTATACGTTTATAATTAATAATATTCAAGTAATATTTTGTTTCTATGTAACAAAATTAAAGCTTTTTAGCTCAAAAATGTTGTAGGTTAGACGTAAAATAAAAGAAAAACTATAATACTATAATGCACCGGTCTGAAAGCATAAACTAGAATGGATAATCTGACAAACGGACGTGCGGTAGTTTAGTTGTTAGGATATTTTAGTTGGATGGAGAAGTAAATATTTTTGTAAAGTAAATATTTACCTGTAAATTTGTGTTTTTAAAGTACTCAAATCTTCATGTCTTGCATGGCCACCTACCTATGCTAAAATAGTCATATAAATATTATGGTGATATTAAAAATTCTAAGTTGTAAAATTAGTTTAGAATTTGCCCATAATTTTTTTACTAATCGAACTAATTGTATCGTGAAAATTGAAATTAATTTTACAATTTTAATCTTTGATTACATCGCCGTACTTATATGAATAGGATGTTAGAAAGGGTAGGTGTTAGCTTCGCCAAACATTCTGTATTATCGATAAGTAATAATTATTATTATGACATTTTAAGTGACAAATAATATGTTATGTTTACTTTATACAAATATTTTAAAATATACATTTATCGATAAAATGTAATGCGTGCGTTTTTTGATTAGCACGGCACTATCCCTTGTACTGCGACATTACGCGCTCTAAGTAATATGGCAAAAATCGCGGGCGTACATTGCCGGTAATGTATATTTTTTAGAAAAATATTATGTAACTTATCGTTATGATCAGTTTTGGTGGATTTTGACATTATGATCTATGGAATATGGTCATTATGATTAATTTACTACTTACCGATGAAAAGAAATTCCTTCTTTAGCTACACTTGACACCTGACTTCTTGTTTTACAAGTAATTATAGCACAAGAAGGCATTTTTTTATATTTATAGCGCCGCGCTTCACGATACACTCACTGTAGTTGTCCGTCAGTGATTAAACAACGCGTTCGCGTTACGGGGCCACAAGTATGAGCATTTAGTCATAGTTGTGGCTACGCGTGCCCCGCCCACATAGCCCTTCTAACCTCTTTCTGTGTTCTGTGGGCCTAGCCTTGTGGGGGGGGGGGGGGAGCCTGTACCAAACATCTTTCTGGGGATTTTCTGGGGATTGTATAGTGAATTCTAAACTCCGTTTTATATGGAACATTTGCAAAATATAATTTTCTTTTTCCTCGATAATAAAATAAATTCAGGTAGCAGGCAGCAGCAAGTTTATTAACCGATTCATTTAGTTTTTCAATTGTTTCCTTAGCAGCGAAGCCGAAGGCCTTAACAATAGTAAAAATAGCCCCAAATACAGTACCTACTCGTATAAATACATAGAATCAATACGGATCTCGTTAACCACTTTATGTTTTTTAACGAAATATATATCTATAATTTATAAATATAAAAAAGGAGAAGTTCCCATTTATAGACGCACGCACAGCCGTAACCGCTAATGGTAGAAACGTGAAATTTGGACAATTGTTTAAATTCAAAATGCGAACGCATACCAAGAAGGGATTTAAAAAAAAATTAACCCTGAAGGGATGAAGTTAGAATGGAAAATTTTAAAAATTAGCACCGATTTTGAAAAACTTACTCGTAAGTTTCATGCTCTTAAAAACATTTCATTGAGCACGTGTTTCATGGTTTATTAGAACTCACCCCCTTAGGGTGCAAAATAGGGGTTGAAAGTTTCTATGGAAAATATTTAAAATCCTAACAATTTCTATGAAATTTATTATTCGAGCTCCTAAATATTTTATTCCCACAGGAAAACAATAAAAACGCGGGCGAAGCAGCGAGCGGAAAGCTAGTATTTGAATATAAAAAAATTGGTCTTAAATTAAAAGTTAGTTAATTAAAACTTACTGCATATCAAACAATTTGGTTTTACCCGCGGACGGTCCACGACTGATGCTGGAATAAAATTGTTAGAGTGCATTTATGAGGCCTGGGAGGAGTCGCAGGATGCCTATGGTGTTTTTTGTGACTTATCGAAGGCTTTTGACTGTGTCCAACATCAGACGTTAATCAGGAAATTACACTATTACGGTATCCGTGGTACCGCTTTGGATTTTCTCACTTCTTACCTAAGTGACAGGATTCAAAAGGTGGTCATCAATGGAGAGCAGTCACCTGGATCATTTGTAAAAATGGGGGTGCCGCAGGGCTCAATATTAGGTCCATTTCTATTTCTGGTATATATTAATGACCTCCCTCACCTTGTAAGACACGACCATGAGATAGTCTTGTTTGCAGATGACACGTCTTTAGTATTTAAAGTTAAACGTGGACAAATTAATATTGACGAAGTAAACATTGCACTCTCCAAGGTCGTTCACTGGTTCGGCGCCAATAATTTGTTGTTAAATGAAAGTAAAACAAAATGCATTAGATTCACTATGCCAAATGTTCGATTAGTTAAAGCCAAAGTCAAGGTTAGGGATGAGGAAATAGAGCTGGCTAATCAAACTGTATTTCTGGGTATAACTTTAGATTCTAAGTTACAATGGGGTCCTCATATTGAATGCCTATCGAACAGACTAAGTTCTGCAGCATACGCCGTAAAAATGATTCGTCAAATAACAGATGTGAAAACTGCGCGGTTAGTCTATTTTAGCTACTTCCACAGTATTATGTCATACGGGATACTACTGTGGGGAAATGCCGCCGATATTGGCTGCATTTTTGTACTGCAGAAGAGGGCTGTTCGGGCGATCTATGGGATGGGCTCCCGAGAGTCTTTAAGAGAAAAATTCAAAGAAATTGATATTATGACTGTACATTCACAATATATTTATGAAAACTTACTGTATGCACACAAGAATAAAGATATCAAATTCAGTAAAAATAGTGACTATCATAATTTAAATTTAAGAAATAAAGACAAGCTAGCAATGCCCACATATAGGCTCCATAAAATAAGCAACTCTTTTGCAGGTCACTGTATACGAATGTACAACACGCTGCCATGTAACATGCATGACTTGTCAGTAAATAAATTTAAAATTTTAATTAAAGCTCAGTTAAGCAAAAAGGCTTATTACAGTGTTAAAGATTTTTTGAATGATAAGGCAGCGTGGCGGTAAAAGAAATGAATTGCTCGTTCTCTGAATAGTTTTGTAATATTCACAATTTGTAAGACATTTGGCGATTTTAAAAGAGTTTTGGCACATGAGTTTCTTGCCCGATTCTTCTCATGTTAGCCCCTACATTCGGAATCGGGTCGCTCTTGGCGATTACATGCGCGGCAACAACTCCGCGGATGTACTTGCCACTAGCGCACGGGTTAGCTTGATTTTAGTCGAATATTTTTTATGTTTTAATAATTTTGTAAAATGTGTAAAATTGACGATTTTAAGAGCCCGCAAGGGCCTATGAAATAAAGTACTTTTGATTTTGATTTTGATTTTAAAATAAGAAAAAAAAACAACGAAAACATAAGCTCTTCATGAATTCCCAAATTTCGGATATATTTGCCATTAGAAAAACTTACGTCAAATATAATTTGACAAATTTTTGCTCACCGTCAGTGGCCCCTTGAAGTACGAGGCCCCATATAAATGATACGTCTGATACGGCGGAAGCTACGCCCCTGATTATCCTATAATAAAGGGGATAGGACCATGTTCCGACGTTTCGGGTGTGTGTAAAATGGTTACATTTTTGACAGCGTTGATTTTATATGCTTCGTTCATCCTTACCTTACTAATTATAAGTACCTGCCAAAAAATAATCTGCCCAAACCAGAATCTGTCCTTAACCTGTAGCCCATAATACAACCTAACGTTTTGCTTCAATGTTCCCCGCTTCATTCTGATGTTACTGGCTTACTCTCTTTCTAGAAGTGAACAAGGCCTCAAGCACATTAACTTTCAAAAACAAATTGCAAAGAGGCTTGCAAATTGCAAAGAGTAAGAAGAAAATCTGATTTTTCTTTACTTAATACAAGATGATAACGACCTAGGTATTTAAGGTAAATATAAATGTTTTCGTTTATTGTTAATATGTTATTTATGCATTGGGATATCATAACATAATGTATTATATGTATTCTGAAATTAAATTTATTTCTCGGTTCATCTACCAATTTCTTTACCTGCCTGCATTATCTCAAAATTGATTGACAGGAAATGCCTCAGGCACCAAGTCTGTCTCATTACAGAAATTATGTACAGTGTAAGCTCCGCGTCAAGCATCTACTGTTTGACTTTGGACCGCACTAATGTCGCTCGTAATAGCAGCCGTTTTCGTAGTGTAAATGCAAAGCTTGAATGTGAAGCTTACTGTACATAATAATAAATAAAAACAAATTAATGTTTAATGCAATTCGCAAAAAGTCTCATGAAGGAATAAAGCTTTGGTGTCATAGATCGACAGAACGCGCTGTCGTTACATGAATGTAAATATATTTAAGATACTTGCAAAAAAATATTATTTTATGTTGGGACAAACAACCCTGAATGAAAGCATCAACAGGAGGACATCGGAGCGTCTCCGGCTTAATTTACAACCACTCGTTCTTTTTTGTCAGTCCCTGCTGACTCCTGGAAATCCGTCGCGACGTTCACAAATGTGCTATTCTTATCCGCGACAAATAAGCTGTTGTATTATTATTGTTTCTTGCCTCGACACTCGGAGATTTTTTTCGTGTTCATAAATAATTAGCTCTATACTTATACGAAATAGCGTTTTATGTGGAAAAAGTAAACGAAAAGAATATTATCATTACTCATACTCGGAAAGTAGGTCTGAAGTTGCTCAGTTCTGAGGAGCAGGTTGAAAGTAATACTTTTCAGCCCTAGGGAGAAACGCTTTCAACTGACAGCTGTCAAATTGAAAAAGAAACTAGTTCTATTTTCACATTTCTTTTCAACTATTTTTTTTACGAGGGGAATGCGTTTACCCACCGTCCGCGCCCCCGCAGGAGTGAGGGTGTGTTGGACTCCGCAGCGCGAGACTACTCCCTCGATATGCCCTCTTTGGCGCCTGGCGCAGCCACGCCCAAAGGAGGCGCCGCTGCCGAACGAGATCGTGAGCACCCGTCTGTACGCAACCATAACCTCGACGGCGGCGCCTGCCCACCAATGGCGGGCCCCTCACGCCGTCTCCAAGATGGAGCTGGAGAGGAGTTCCCGGGGCATACTCCGGGGGGCAATTTTTTACTGTGGTTTTCTTCCACGCGGCCCGACGCTCAGTGCGCCAGGCCCCCGGCCCCACCCGTGCGGAGTAACGGGCATGCCCGACGGCAGACCCCACTGGATCCACCGCCGCGCACACGAGCCAAAGCTTAGCAGCGCCAAAGCGCTAACCCACCGCAAAAAACGGCCACGGTGGCCACACGAGGTGGCCCGCCAAGTAGCACTGGGCTATCTCACGCCCCCCTCATGGGGGCCGCACAAGTGTGCCGAAGCCACACGGTGATCGGATCAGCCGACTCGGATCAACGACATGCCGAAGCTCAACAAGGACCTGCACCAACCCGACCAAAGGGGCAACGGCACAAGGCGCAACGCGTCATAACCCGCGAGCCCCCCACAAATTCGGTGATGGCGCGTGCCCCCCCTGTGTCGCACGGGGACCCCAGGGCTACACACAACCCCATCTTAAAAAAGAAGAAGAGGTGATGCCCTACATGGACACATGAAGTTGCCCGCCGCGTTAATACCGGCCACACCACGCCCTTGGGGCCAGCTGTCAGACTCAGCCCGCGACAGAAAATAGCTAATTTATTAACAGAAAACAACCCAATTCAACCTAACAAAATATTCTGCCATTAGAAAAACTTACTTCAAAAACAAAAAAAGTAAAAAATAATAAAAGAATTCAAACAACATAACATTTTTATTTTGAAAATATTTTTTATTTTTAACTTTTTAGTGAAAGGAACCCTAATTTAATACGTATTTAGTTAGGGATTCCCTCGATTTTCATGAGATCCCATCATCAGATCCTGACTTAAGTGGTCTTGGGACCACCCCTGGAGTATACTCTATCGAATACAAAAGGAATTTTGAAAATCGATCCACAATTGGCGGAGTAATCGCGTAAGATACACACAAAACACGTTGGACGCACCTAAAACTTTAAGGGTTCCCCTCGATTTTTATGAGATCCTAACTATATGGAGTATCCTCTATCGAATACAAAAAGAATCATCAAAATCGGTTCATAAACGACGAAGTTATCCGCGAACAAACATAAAAAATAGCATATATACGGTCGAATTGAAAAACCTTTTTTAGAAGTCGGTTAATAACACTGCTTTTGTCGCTTTTAATGAGCATTTTCTGTTGCAATTTATTTGTACTACAATTTCTTGAAAAATCAATAGTAACAAAAGTTGTAGTTAGTACCTATTCGGTTAACCAACAATAACTGTCTCAACAAGCGAAGCGTTATTGACGCCCCACAAATACGTTAACGCTAGCAGAATAACAGTAAAAAATATTCCAGTTTCGAAAAATGTTATAAAACTTTGCTTACGAATGTGGACGAAGGGTATGTGATCACATACACCACATGGTCTATACGCGAGGACTTAATAAGAATAAGTTTCTCAGTTCGCTAGTACCTCTGCTGTTGAGGTCTTATTGTCACTTATCATCAGGGGAGATGAAGGCCAAGAGCTTCTCTGTCATTTTAAAAAAAACATGAAGTATCATAACCCATTGGATAAAAACATTAGAAGCAGAGTTAAATTTTATATCACGAAATAGGTTTCAAACAAGAGGTCCGTAAATCTATACTTACTAATATTATAAAGCTGAAGAGTTTGTTTGCTTGAACGCGCTAATCTCAGGAACTACTGATTGAAATTGAAAAATTATTTTTGTGTTGGATAGTCCATTTATCGAGGAAGGCTTTAGGCTATATAGCATCACGCTATGACTTATAGGAGCTGAGCATCAATGAAAAATGTAGCAAAAACGGTAAAAATTATATGGCGAAACGTAGTTCGCGGGCACAGCTAGTTAATTCATATACAGGATTACTTCTTAAGCAGAAGACAAATTGTGTGTGCTTGTTCAGACAAGTACACTGAACAACTTTTACTATGGGACCAATCTTGAAATCGGGAAAAAAAATCTAGTTCCATACTGGTATTTTGCGCCGGACCAACTATGCCTGTTGTATAAAACTCAGGTTAGGTGTGGCGTGGAATATTGCTTGCACCTTTGGGACGACTCTGCTCAGTACCTCCTCGATGCTCTGGATAGATTGCAGTGTCGTGCTATTCGCATAATTGGCGATGTAGAGGCATCTAACACCCTCGAGCCTCTACAACTTCGTCGTGACATCGCCTCTCTTAGCGCCTTTTACCGAATGTTCCACGGGGAATGCTCTGAGGAGCTCTTTAAACTTATCCCTCTCTCTCCATTCCTAAACAGAAACACGCGTAAGGGCCTTCGGAGTCATCCTTACACTGTATCCTCCTATTCACACCATGCCACGAAATTCCAAGATTCCTTCATCTGTCGTTCATCCCACACTTAGAAATATCTAATACATGCGCAAGTGTTTCCTCCATCCTATAACATGGGTTATTTCAAAAGAGGCGTGAAAAAGCATCTCTTAAATTACTCCGAATTTGACGCAAGTGAAGCCGCGGCCAAAAGCTAGTGTCACATCTTTAAGCAAATCTTGCTATCTTACAAGGGAATCAAAACCTATAGGGAACTTCCTGTTGAACTAGAATCATTAAATTTGGCAAGAAACATAGTCTTATAGCACGAAGGACAAAATCTAAAAACCGTAAATATGTACATTGTTAGGAACTTATATACTTAGATAAGTTTGTACGGAACCCTCGGTGCGCGAGTCCAACTCGCACTCGGCTGGTGTTGTATGGCCAGTGGTATGGTGGGTTCGCAGTGTTTTTTTCTTAATTTGCACAATAACTTCTTTAGGATATCAATACACAAATATCCCAAGTGAAAGATAACACATGGCTCTAAATTAACTGCTTAACACAAAGACTTTTTGCTTTACAATTTAATTATTATCCTAAATTTTTGGAATTGTGCAAATCTGAGCTAAAGCAGTGATTTTCAAGTGATCATGCATGATGATTAATGAATTCATTATGCATTTGGAGTAGGTACAGAAAGATGCAAACGTGACGACATCAATGTTTTGATTGTTGGTAATACTACTGCATTATCGTCTGTGATATTACCTATCAACCGTTGCTATTATCTAAAAAGTTCAAATCAGAATCAAAAATAGAAGTTAGAGAGTTCAACAGGTGTAACTAACTATTCTTGTCAATGTCAAGGTTACCTTCGGCGAACTGACCTAGGGAACTTAAATTGATCTTGAACTCGTTCACACACTGGCCTCAATTGTGTTGTGCCCCATCTAATGCATCGGTTAACAACCTCTAGTGGCAAGGTGTCTATTGTTTGCATTGAAAGATACATCTTTCATCCGACAGCTTAAAGATCACTGTCAATGTAGAGGTATTTCTGCAAATGATAGAAATTACATATACACTCATCAAGTGCCGGAAAAAGCAATGGAAATTATCCTTAGGCAATCAATATTTCTTGTTCGATACAGAATTTTAAACTTAATCTAAACTTATACATGTTAGAACGATAGCATCGTTGTAACATTTATGTGTGAAAAACATGAAACACGTTGGACGTGGGTTTCTCTCGATTTTCGTGAAATCTCATCATCAAATCCTGACCTCTAAGTAATAACGGGACCACTTTAGCGGTATACTCTTTTGAATACAAAATAGTACATTGTTACCCCTAGGGGCGAAAGTAACTTATTTAGTCCCTAGACTGGCAATGCGCCCGAGCGTAGCGAGGGCTCCAATAGTTCGAGGGACTAAATAGGTCTTTAGCCCGAGGTAAACACTGTGCTTTTTATTACGAATACAAGGAAAGAAAAAATAAAAAGATGAATTAGGTAAAGAAAAATTGAGTGAATTTTATTTTACATAAGTACATCAACAATTTCTGCTTGAGTCTTTTCTCTTATGAAATCAGGCGTTAAATCCATATCTGAATCAGATGAACTCATTTTGCTAATTAATACAAATCTCTGCTATACGGAAGTATAAACAAAAGTCGAAAAAACAAATGAAGATCAGCCTTTCCTGCTTTCCCGAGTATTGTGTTTTTATTCTGTGGCCGGCCAGCTATTCAGTCATTATTTTTCATTTTCATCATTGAAAATATTTTGTCCAAATTTATGTTATTTTAAAGATATAGTGGAAATTAAATAATAATAAAGTCATATAGAAAAATATATTCTTTAATTAATACTTAACTTTATGTTATCAATCAATTTTAATCGCGCTGTAAGTGAGTGGCTGTGTAGAAAGTTGGAACTGGTTCAAAAGAAATGTGAAAATAGAATTAGTTTTTTTTATAATTTGACATTTGTTAGGTAGTTGAAAACGATTTTCCCTAGGGCTGAAAAGAATTAGTTTTTACCCGCTCCTCAGGCAATTTCAGACCTACTTTCCGAGTATGAGTAATGAATAATAATAATAATATAATAATAATAATTTATTGGTCAAACAATAATTACAAACATAAATGAGTTTCTGATTCCTGAACTAGGTAAATACATACCTGTATTTCAGGCAATCAGCGCCCTCCCCATTACAATTTTACCTTAATAAACACAATAAAATCTTAAAGTATATATAACAGAATAGTACATTGTTCACCACGGGACGAAAGTAGCTGCGCCTTCGGGCCACCAACTGCTCCCTCGCTAGTAATCGGACTTTCTCCCGACATTTTAACTTTTTTTACGTAATAAACTCACGTCGTAACAAAAAATTATGATAAAAAATTAAGGTGACGTTTTATAGCCTGTAACTAGCGGATGATCAAAACGCTTCCAACAATACCTCATTTGTTAAATTATAATAAGTAGTTTCGAAGTTATGAAGGAACAGATGAACATACATACAGGTAAAAATCAACCCTCCTTTTGACTTCGCGCAGTCAGGTAAAAAGTAAATTAAAAAACAACCCCATTTATGGTATAGTTTTATCCTCCCTTTTTCGTACGTCGTCGGTTAAAAAGACAGACAACCCTAGCCTCAGCTATAATGCCACTTTATGGACTGTGGCAATTTTACCTAATTTCAACTATCATTAGCTATGTATTTTGTTTTTAAATTGTGTAGCAACGCTCCTGAAACGCGCTGAAATGAGTTTTTAGGCTGCTGAAAACGCTTCTAAGGCCAAGAAAACCATGCCGGAAGTTTCTTATATCATCGGCGTAACACTACCCCCCTCTAAAACATGCTCGTCCCGAGCATCGTTAGAACTGTGATACCTTGCCAGTCAGTCAACATGGACTATCTTGCTTGGATTGCGCTGATTCCGTTGTATGCGGTAGGTGACGTCATTGATTCTGGTTACAACCTTATACGGGCCTTCCCAATCCGGAGATAATTCCTGGGATTTCCCTTTACGTCGCATCGGGTTGTGCAACCACACCAACATGCATGGGGGATATCACGGAAGCTCAGGGGCTGCTCGTGGTGATATTGGTAGGGAGAGGCAGAATCTTATCATTGAGCTCAACAGGACGCTGGACCTCGTCTCCGAATGGGGTTCCAACAATTTTGTTGAGTTCAATGCTTAGAAAGCACAGGTGTGCGCGTTCTTGGCGAAAAGCTCACCTTTCCTTCCCCTTCCTTCTCTTGGGCATGCATGCAACAACCTTTCACATGCAGGCAACATCACCTTGCTCGGAATGAATATTCGCTGCGATCTGAACCCCAGAGACTACATCGAATCCGTTATAACTACTGCCTCACGGAAACTCGGTATCCTGAACAAGGTGCGTAGGTATTTTGCGCCGGACCAACTATGCCTGTTGTATAAAACTCAGGTTAGGTCTTGCGTGGAATATTGCTCGCAAACGTCGCACATTATGTGTGCAATGTGCGACGTTTTGAATTATGGAAAGCTATAATGCTAAATGCTTATTTTTCTTTATATATGAATAGGACAAGATCTCTTATGCGTATGTGAGAGTACCACTCTATTATTATTTTTTCAACACACTTGCTCGTAAAGTGGGTCTTATTACCTTGCATTTAGACCCGTTATTCAGTATATTAAACACGAGTGCTTTTCACTTTACATAATCGCACAAGTGCGGTAATCTTAACACGACAAATTCTAATTTGTTCAAGATTGCAAAGTAAATATATGTCCAGTACGCATTCTTAAATTAGTCGCTTAATACTTTTTTTTAACACGACTTTATGCGGCTGCCTATTGGAAACAAATGAACAGCCTACTACTGGTTACTTAAATATTAAATTAACAACGACATTTAAACACAAACATTTAAAAACAATAATTATAACTATAACTAAAATAAATTATTAAAAATTCACACAAACTTGTTTTTTAAAAACTAAAATATTCGGTTTATTTAGTTTTGAATTTTGGCTGTTTGGCCCTTTTTTGTTGTCTGTATGAAGAGTTTAGCCATGCCCGGGTAGCGCGCGAAAAAAAAGGCGCGCGGCATTTTCCCGCTATTGAAATTTTTTGCCTTTTTGTTGTAATTGATAATTGATTATCTACAAATATGTCGAGTCAAAGTGAAGAAGAATTCATATTATTAACTCCGCCGGAAATAATTATGGAGGCGCAAAGCGCGAGTAATAGTTTGTTGCCGCCAAAGTGAAAGGATAAATACTTGGCGGCATACGATACTTTCATGCAGTGGAAGATTGATAAAAAAGCGCAGTCATTTTCAGAAAAATATTAATACCACAAGATCTTTTATTTTCCTCACAAGTGTGTTGAAAAACGTCGTATGATGCACGGGCGCATTGGTCATTACGTACTCTGCTTTCTTGTGCTCAGCATATCGCCTCGTACGCAATGACCGACATAGCGCGCTCGTATCATAATGTACTATTATGTATTATATTTCCAAGTTAGTAACGTAATGAAGTACTCCATTGGTAAGTAAATGCTTCCAATCAGTCATTTATAGCCACGAGTACATACAATGGCAGGTGACTTGACTGTAATGTAATTATCAATCACAATCAAATCAAACTTACAAATATAACAATCGAATGAGCACTGTTACTGATAGGATACATTCCCCCATGGAAACGAAAATTAATTTATTTATGTGGCATCGACCGTTAAAATGTATAAATCTATTTATCATAATTTATTATTACACAAAGATTTGTGAGGGTGTGATTATAACAATATTATTGAAAATGGAGGGTATACATATTAATAAATGGCATGTCAATGATGAGTTGCTGGAAGCTTGTCCATTTCATCGCAAAAGCTCGGGGGTGGCCGATGCGGGCTCAGCTGCGGCGGGCGGCGCAGGCGCATGTTCGCACGCCTTTCAGATTGCATCTTTGTTTAATTACGCGGATGCACTTTGTATACTTGAGATATCCACTTACATAGACTCGCTTTATTGCAATATCGATGTCACGCGAATATTTTGCAAAAATATAATTTGCAGGAGTTCTAAAGCGAGATTTTAAAGCAAGATATTTGTTAATTCTTGACAATCTTTACACAAAAATTACAATGATTGTTTGCGATGAAACGTGATGAGCAGAGTTGGAGACTTAGATTAACATTGTAACGTTAAATTAAAATTACGAGCCATTTTTAATCGATTTCAAGGAGGAGGTTCCCATTTCCACTGTTCTTTATGTTTGTTGCATGATTACTCCTCAAATTAGAAACCGATTTTCAAAATTATTTTTGTATTCATTCATTAAGGGTTATACTCTTAATGTGGTTTCATTGTTAACAAGTCACGAAGTCAGGATCTTGTAATGGGATCCCAAGAAAATCGAGCGAAGCCCATTAATTTCAAGGCCACCGCAACGTTCTAATAATTTCTGGAGATATTCAGGTATTTGCGTCTGGTAGTTATCATCTCCAAGATTCTTCCACCATGCTGAGCAATTGATGGAAGGATCCTTGACTTTGGAGTTTGAGATATATATTGACCCTCAGTTTTATTTTTCAAGTTGCATCGGTGAGCCTGTATTAAGTTCACTAAAAAGATTTAAATATTTTACAAAAAAAAAACAATTTTTATTTCAATGTTTTTAGTAAATTTGGTGGTGGTGTGGACTCGGCACTTGCCTTCTAATAGGGACGTCCGGGTTCGAGATCGCCATGTACCAATCTGTTTTTCGTTTTTCGAATTTCATATGTATGTATACATTTATCTGACGCTCTACAGTAAAGGAAAACATCCTGAGGCAACCTGCATACATCTGCGAAGAAATTCAATGGTGTATGTGAAGTCGACCAATCAGCACTGGGCCGGCGTGATTGACTTAGGCCTAATCATCCTAACATAGGGTAGGTTCGAGCCCCTCGGTGGGGACGTATATGAGCTGTGGTGGAATAAATGCGTATTAGAATTTGAGCCAAGGCAAACGCCAGAATAACTTAGAATAAAAACTACTAGGCCAAACTAAATTAAATTTTTATAGGACCAAATGGCAACTATTAGGTTGGGGAAAAAGTCTTTTCGCATTATAGTATGTATAAACTTGTAATAAAATCTCTTTGGCTATACTATTTGTATCTGGCTGGTTTTGGTATCATTGAAAGTTTAAATTTTAAAGAACATAATTCCAAATTTAAATTAGGAAAATGTGTGATTTTCATTTGTTTTTCGTACCGCCAAGATGAGTGAATCTAATGAAGAAATTCGATACATTTTAAAATTTTACTACAAAAAAGGTAAAAATGCAACGCAAGCCGCGAAAAAAATTTGCGATGTTTATGGACCTAGTGCAGTGTCTGTGAGAGTAGCACAAATTTGGTTTAAGCGTTTTCAATCCGGAAATTTTGATGTCAAAGATGCACATCGCTCTGGTCGCCCTATTACAGATAAAATGGATGCCATTTTTGAAAAAGTGGAGCAAGATCGGCATGTCAGTAGTTACGACGTAGCTGAAGAACTGGGAATTGACCACAAAACAGTTTTGGCGCATTTGAAAAAAACTGGGTACACAAAAAAGCTCGACATTTGGGTACCTCACGAGCTCACTGAAAGAAACCTAATGAACCGTGTACTCATTTGTGATTCTTTATTACGACGTAATGAAACCGAACCATTTTTGAAGAAGCTGATAACTGGTGATGAAAAGTGGATCACGTACGACAAGAACGTGCGAAAAAGGTCGTGGTCAAAGGCCGGTCAGGCTTCACAGACTGTGGCGAAACCCGGGTTAACTCGCAACAAGGTGATGCTGTGTGTGTGGTGGGATTGGAAGGGCATTATTCATTATGAGCTGTTACCACCAGGCAGGACCATCGATTCTGAACTCTACTGCGAACAACTGATGAGATTAAAGCAAGAAGTTGAGAGAAAGCGGCCGGAATTAATCAACAGAAGGGGTGTGGTTTTTCATCATGATAACGCTAGACCTCACACATCTTTAGCCACTCAGCAAAAATTAAGAGAGTTTGGCTGGGAGGTGTTAATGCATCCGCCGTATAGTCCTGACCTTGCACCTTCAGATTTCCACCTGTTTCGGTCTCTTCAGAATTCTTTAGGCAGTGTCAGGTTAACATCACGAGAGGACTGCCAAAACCACTAGTCGCGGTATTTTGACCAGAAGTCGCAAAATTTCTATAGCAATGGGATCATGTCCCTACCTACAAGATGGCAAAAAGTTATCGAACAAAATGGTACCTACATACTTTAGTTAAATGTAAATAAACTATATTAAAAAATGTTTTGAATTTTCTTAAAAAATGCGAAGAAACTTTTTCCCCAACCTATTATTTCACATCGAACAAAAAAGAATCACGTAAATGGGATCAGAAATCTTTAAGTAATCGGTGTACATATACGAGTAAACAAAGTATCGTGAAAATTACATCGTCCAAGTAAACAAAAATGCTCATAAAATAAAAACTTCTGGGCCAAACTGAATTATATTTTTATGGGACCAAATGGATATAAGAGCTTGTAATAAAATGAAGTTGTTACTTATATATAAATATTTCTTAGAACAATGTAAAACTGATATTTTCATTGAATTTGAATTTGAATTGATTTCTGCTTTCATACTTATTTGCATTACTTACTCATAGATTTTTTAGAATTGAAAATATGATTGTAATAAAAAATTTCACAATTAAATGTTATATGTGAATTTGTTAGGCATTAGCAGCTTTAACAGTGTGTCCACATACTGGAAAGCCAAGAAAAATCAGGAAAAGTCAGGGAAGCTCAAAGCAGTCAAGGAAAGTCAGTGAAATAGAGATGCTACATGGAAAGTCGGAAAAAAAATAAAGTTTTTACACAATTTCCCAGTGATTGCAAAATGAGGGATATAATTAACTAGCTGTGCCAGCGAACTACGTTTCGCCGTATATTTTTTACCCGTTTTTGCAACATTTGTCATTGATGCTCAGCTCCTATTAGTCGTAGCATGATGTTATATAGCCTAAAGCCTTCCTCGATAAATGGACTATCCAACACAAAAAGAATTTTTCAATTTGAATCAGTAGTTCCTGAGATTAGCGCGTTCAAGCAAACAAACAAACAAACAAACAAACTCTTCAGCTTTATAATATTAGTATAGATAGATTCATGCTTTAGCTTGAATGATCCTTAACGTTGATTATCGAAGCATATATAGCCAGGTTTACATCTACAGGTCTCGTAATTTAATTATTTTCATATATTTTTTCAGGATTGGGGTGAATCACAAATTCTCACTGTCACTGTTATTGACTTAATCTTCGAATATAATAATGTTACTTATTTTGTTATTCATGTTCAATGAGCATGTCATCCTGGAACCGATCGCAGTACAAGGCAGTCCTCTGGTAGCTGTTAAGGACTACCTATGTCTAATTCGGGCAAATTGTACAGATTGGTAGAAACAATTTCAAGAAAGAGATCAACAGGAGGTAACAGCTGGGCTGGGCAGGGTATTCGAAATTACGTCGGGTATTTACTTCGCCTATACCATAATGTCTCAAGGCGAAAGTCTTTAATCAGTGCTTCCTACCTGTCATGTCATACAGAGCCGAAACATGGCCACTCACGGTAGGGCTAGCACACAAATCAAAAGTCGCTCAGCGAGCCATGGAAAGGGCGTGAAAGAGCTGATTCGTCAGAGAACGAAGGTTATAGACATAGCCCACCGGATAAGCAAGCTGAAGTGGTAATAGGCTGGCCACGTCAACCGCAGAACCGACAACCGTTGGAGGAAATTACTTGCCTAATAATTAATTAAGCACCTAGTGTACTTAAAATAAAAAGAAATCTTAAAATTATATTATTTTATCTATATATATAAAATTTACTGTCACAGTGTTTGTCCAGGTAAACTCCGAAGCTACTTAACCGATTTTTATAAAATTTATATGTTATAAAAACTATCCTATCAGTCAAAATTTATTATTGCAAATTAAATACTTTGTAATTAAGCTACTTCAAAGTAGGAGGAAGTTTGTGTATATGTTACGCGATTACGCGTTATTATTTTTGAATTCGATAGAGTATACTCCTGGGGTGGTTCCATTGTCACCAAAGTCAGGATCTGATGATGGAATCCCATGAAAATCGAGGGAAATCCTAAAATTTTATAGGTACGTCCGACGTGTTTCAAGTTTTTTCCGAAGCTATTGAATCAAGTGAATTTAAATACCAGCTCACCGAAGGTATTAATTTCACTAAAAAACACTGCTAAAATCTAAAAATAATATAAGAATATGTACAGACAACATCACATTTCTATATTGAAGTCGGTGCCCAACGATGATCTCCTAGAAAGTCTTAAAATTTGGCACCGACTTCAATATAGAAATGTGATGTTGTCTGTACTTATTGTTGTATTATTTTTATAACTTTTCAGTCTTTTGGAAATCGGTTTTAATTATGTATTTTTTTTATTTTAGTTACAAAAGTTTTACACTGATATCGGTGTGACTTAATTTATCGACACAAGACTATCTAGGTTGGGTAACCATGCATCCAATGGATGGCTTTGTGTACTACATCTACCACAGCATCGCATATTCGGGTCAGCTAGTAATGTATAAAATCGTACATAACTTTTTAAAATGTATTTGATGTCACCTAAAAATTTAAGAGGTTTCCTCGATTTTCTCTATTTTTATCTCCACTATTTCTATTTTCCTCTATTTTCATGGGATCCTATGATCAGATCCTGACTTTGGACCTTAGGACCACCCCAGGTGTATACTCTATCGAATACAAAAAGAATTTTCAAAATCGGTGCACTATTTGCGGCGTAATCGCGTAACATACACACAAAATAGGTTGGATATACCTATAAAATGTAAGGGTTTCCCTCGATTTTTATGGGATTCCATCATAAGATCCCGACTTTGGTGTATTTGGGACCATCCTATGAGTAAACTCTATCGAATACAAAAAAAAATCGGTTCACAACTGGCGTACGCCGCCAGTTGTGAACCGATTTTTTTTTACGCGTAACATACACACAAAAAAACATGTGCATCGAATTGAAACCCTCCTTTTTTGAAGTCGGTTAAAAATACTCACTGGAGCCAAAAATAAGCTGCATATAGCCGTTATTGGCATTTTTTTAGGATATTTTGATTTTCATGTTTCTGGAAAATATCATAATCAAATAATTAAGTACAGTCCTTTTCCTTTATATTCGTTATACATCCTATTTGTTCAATACCCTATCACGCCGAACCTACCCTAACCATGTTTACCATAAAAATTATGGCGTCTATGAGAATTTGAGTTGAAATTGTAAATTTAATTTTGAAATCTTCCACACAAAGAATTCGGTAGTTGAAAAAATTTATGGGGAATAACAAATTTAATTTTACAAATTCGAATTTTTCAGACGCCATATTTTTTATATGACTACTAGCTGTGCCGGCGAACTACGTTTCGCCATAATAACGGCGAACTTACGTTTCGCCGTAATAAAAAAAAGTTTACGACCTATTCTCAGACCTAATGAATATACACAATAAATTTCATAAAGATCGGTCAAGCCGTTTCGGAGGAGTTTGGTAACAAACACTGTGACACGAGAATTTTATATATTAGATGTTTACATTGTTAGGTATCATCAGATTGATAGGGCATTGACCAAACACCTTTTATATATCAGTTTTAAGTCAGAATAAACCTGTATATTATGTATTATGAAGAGAGTTCGAGATATGTATAATGAAGTTAATTTTGTAATAGTTAAATTGTCTACAATTATTAATTACTTTTATCAAAGAAATTTAAAAATGGTGTAGAGACTGTCGATATATTTTTATTTTTTCGTTACTTATTTTAGTTACATATTTTATTAGTTAATTATTATTGAGATTTGCGGATACTATATCGAAGAGTACCCACTCTCTCAAAATTAAGGTGAACCGTAAATTCAAAAATTATTGAGAGACACTTATTGACGTGAGACATGGTTGAAAAGATAACTCTACCACCTGTTCGGAAAGTGCTGCCTCATCAACAAAATAGAAAAACATAGTGTACGACTGCAGCACCCTCAATTTATATCACGACGATTCCATTTTCGCTTGGACTCTACTTATTATACTTAAAAATAAAACCGACTTCAAAAACACCAAAAAGTCATAAATAATTTTAGAATACATACAACATCACAGTTTTATATTGAAGTTGGTGCCAAAGTAACTAAGTAGGTATATTAATTGTTCTTTTCATTTTTAAGACTTTCCAGGTGATCAAGGCTTGGTGTTTTTGAAGTCGGTTTTATTTTTTGTAAATTTTTTTTTTTCAATCTTTTTAGTTTATAATACATGCGTTTTAGAATTTGAGCCAAGGCAAACACCAGAACAACTTAAAATAAAACGTCGTTCACTTTAAGCAGTACTGAAAGAATTATTTCCGAACTCCTAACCCACCAGAAACCTTCCATCATTAGCTCAGTAACATGATTGATGACTATCAGATGCAAATACCTGAACATCTTTAGCAAAAACATGAAACACGTTAGACGTGCCAATTCAAGGGTTTCCCTCGATTTTCATGGGATCCCATCATCAGATCATGACATGGTGACAATGGGACCACCTCGGGAGTATACTCTTCGATTACAAAAAGAATTTTGAAAATCAGTCTACAAATGGCGGAGTAATCGGTGAACATACATAAAAAAAATAGATACAGTCGAACATAGAACCTCCTCCTTTTTCGAAGTCGGTTAAAAATGGCTTCGGCCGTCTACGAAACCGTAGTTTCGTTGCAATGCAGGTAATATTATTCTTTGCACATTACTTGTTTCAATGGAGGAGTTATTCTTTTTTTTATGAAACTACAGTTATATCTGAAACCATGTGTTGCCGAATAATTGTAATCCGATGAAGTATAACGTATAAAATTTTTGACTGAAAATTAACAATAATCGCACGACATCGACATTTTGTTTTAGTTTTTTTTAAACACTATTTTGTGCAAGCGAATGGAATTAAATTTTAGGTCAGTTTTATATCCGCGCAGATATTTTCATTTCACTCTATTTTTATTTGTATAAAGGCACATACATTTTCTACCGAGTTGTATCGTACCAAGCACCTACTCTTAGCCTTGAATTATGTTAGTGGTTTTATTATTCGTCAAAGCAAAAAATATGTGCCTATTATCTTTATTATTACATTCAGTCATTAAATCTGTTCAGAAGAAATGGTTGACGTGCTATCAACATCTGTCATTCAATAAATAAGAAATGACTGTGTTGCATTCGAAATAACTCTGTAACTATGTAAAAAATACTAAAAAATAGTAAATGTTAATAAAGATAATCACTTATTTCTTGTCCGTTATTTGTAATAAAGATAAGCAACAAAATAATGGATGTATTATAAATTTTCACAATACAATTACTCAGCGACCCTAGCAACACTAGCTACAATTTATTGCGGCTATAAATGAAATAAGCAGCTGTTTATCTGTTTTATTCCAGCTGCGCCAAGTGATGCTCCCAATTACCCACTAGCGTTATCCCCAGGTGACTCCAATTACATTACATTGTTCACGAAGGTGAAGAGATTCTGGGGGACAATTCTCAAACTTAAAACGTGGAAAGAATATTAATATATTGTCACGAAAAAAAGCAAGTTTTCGTGGGTAGTTATTCATTTTTGGTATTTAATCGTTAACTCTCAATAATTATATAATAATAACAAAGATCAAAAGTTTCAAACAAAGTATATGATTCCATACGACATCGTCAGTGTATGTCGATGGCACCAGAATTAGACACTTCTACGTTAGTATTCTATGTAGATTCCGTGTGGTGACGGATTTAGATTAGATGTGCCAGCGCTCCCTACCTTCGCGTAGATGTCGTAAGAGGCGACTTACGGAGTTCACCGCAATTACACCAATGCAAAGTGAAGAAAAACAAGAAAAAGAACTCTGCACCAACCCATCTGGCCAGCGTGGATATTGGAGGAGGCTAATTCCTCCTCGTTTTAGGAAAGCCACGTGTCCAGAATTGGCATAGTATAAATGGTTTTAAGTGGTGTCAAATCAGACTTTTAGGTGCTTGTACCACCATTTTTGGTGTTGCATATTCGTTTCCTTTAAATTTGGACCTCTGATGATGGTGAAAGGAAATATTTGGTAAATGTATGTATACTTCTGATAAATCTGATAAGTTTCTTGCGCTCATTATTCTTCAGCTAAAAGGAATTGGACGACTCAAAACTTTCTATCAAGTCATATTTCAATATAGACTATTTTAATTTTGATAATTTCGTAACTGAATTTCGTAATTACTTTGAGTGTATAAAAATGTGAAAATTGCTACAAATGTTAAGCTAAATGTCTATTTTACACGATATAAATTAGCCTTGTCTTTCATCTCGTATAGACTTATATGAATATCTTTACAATATATTATAAATACTTGAGTAACTCTTTAACTATTGACAAAATGAAATGATGATTAATTTTTCTTGTCGTCATTCTTATACAAAATGTCGAGACATCTTGATTCATGAGCAATTAAGGTGACTGCGAGCAGCCAAAACAATCGATCGCAGCAAATGGCCGTGTCGTCGAGCACACGCGCGGCTCTGCATGCGTACACGCACACATACACTCTATATTATTCACAAGTTTAATCGCATACAAATATGTAAACTTAACCACTTAATTTTATAAAAGAAGCCGCTAACTAGTAATTTACGCAAATTTGATCGACCTTTAGGTTGATCTCAGCAAATGTTAAATGAATTCAATATGATATCGACGAGCGGTCACCCATGATTTCGTTTTAACTTTAATCATGCCTTAACTGTCGTTTTAAAGTGCGCAATATTATCGCGTCCTTGCTGTAATATGATAAGAAAATGTTATTTATAAAAAATGTAATTATTATTCGTTGACGTAAAATGTAAGGATTTTATAACTCAAAAGTCCTATTATGTTTTATCGCTCCTATGACGTATACAGATTTATTACGGCAACAGTTCAATGTCGCTGAAATTAATTTTGTTGAATTTTTTTTATCTTAATCAGTTTAGGGGGATTTGCTATTAAATTGATATTTTTTATTTAATGATCCTCACATATTTGTAGACAAAACAAGAAACATAGGAAAAAGGAACGTAATAGAGCTGTAATGTAGAGCTACAAATGGTTCCCTTTCCACACCACCTCTGAGGTAAGAACCATAGGTGCGCTTTTTTTATAGAGGTATCCCCAATAGGCCTAGTCCTCTATACTCAAATGAATAAATGTATTCCGGAACACTGTTAATCAAAAGTGCCAGATACAGAAATCAGTGAAACGTACGTTGAGATTGGGTCATGTGTTAGGAATTGTGCCACTCGTTTGTACGGAGGCGGTGTGTTTGGATGTAGCTTATTATATGAGGGCAGTGTTCTTGAATATGGTAGACAGAGAGACGACGGTGCTTCCTACTCGTCGGTGACGTGCACCGCCTCCAATCACTTGAAACGTTACGTTAGGTTAGTTAATTTCATTATTGCATAATGTTCTAGCTAGACAACAATTTTTAACAGGAAATAATTTACATATTCTTCATTATTATTTTTTGGGGTACTATTATGTTATGTCTGGCAATTAAGCAATTCTGAGGCAAAATCTGCTA
The DNA here is from genome assembly GCA_963935595.1 of Schoenobius gigantellus. Classification (NCBI taxonomy): domain Eukaryota; kingdom Metazoa; phylum Arthropoda; class Insecta; order Lepidoptera; family Crambidae; genus Schoenobius; species Schoenobius gigantellus. The sequence goes on along the minus strand of OZ012549.1, from coordinate 21,565,832 downwards.
CATATAACTGAAACAGCTAAGACACATGAAGCACCAGATTATAACAATCACTCATCTTTCGCGCAATTTAGAAACCTTAAATCAACAAATAAAAACAATTAGGCGAAGAGTTAGAAATCTTATGCGTCCCTTGACATAATAAATGTGAACACTTGAAGTTCATTCATGATTGCATTTCTATTAAAGTCATGTATGTATATTTAACATATATTCTATTGTTAATATTATAATGCTATATTGTAATGTTGGCGATTTAAAGGAGGAGATAATAAAGACCTCCCGAGTTTCTTGCCTGTTCTTCTCGAAAAGGCTCTACCAATTTCCGAACAAATGTAGAGTCAACTTTTGTGTTTTCATTTCGTTGTTACTTGTATTTGCATAGATTGGTAAAAAAAAATAATTATCATTAAATGTTATTTTTTTTCAAATCGAGATGAAAATGGTTCTAATTAGTCTATAGAATGTGATTGTGTGTTTTGTGTGCAAATGAGACAGAGTGGAAATTTCGGTCTTTGACATGACAATAGGTATATAGTTAAGTGTCTGTCAGTTTTTCAGACCGTTTTTATGCTGCAGACAGAAGAGGGCTATTCGAGCAATCTACAAACTTAAAATAAGAGATTCTTTACGAAAGAAATTTGATGAAATTTGTTTTATGACAGTAGCGTCGCAATGTATCTGTGGAAATCTAATATACTTTCATAAAAATATACATTTCTTTAGTTAAAATGGTGATATTCATTCCGTTAATACTAAACAAAAGAATATAAGTTAGCTTTACCAAATACCAGGCTCCATAAAGTCAATAATTCTTTTAAATAGTTACATTAGGTTTAATTTCATTATTGCATAATGTTCTAAGTAGACTACAATTTTTGACAGCGGATTTTTCATTATTATTTTGTGGGTACTTCTATGTTACTTTGCAAATGTCTAGTAATTTAACAAATTCTGCTACGTTTTTAACTGAAATATCTAAGACACATAAAGTACCAGATTATAACAATCACTCATCTTTCACTCGATCTAAAAAGCCTTAATTAACAATTAAAAACAATCAGGCGAAGAGTTTCGTGGTGGCGGCCACTGACATTTCGGCCCGATTGGTTTCAAGTGTTAATTTTCAACCATTCTGCTAATCTGGTACTAATAACTAACTTGGTAATACCCACGCCATTGAGTGTGTACTTTGTCAAACTTAGATTAGTTTGGCATAGTATCAACTCAATGACGGACTAACTTATCATTGAAAGAGGATTATCATTTGTGAAGTAACATAAATAAGTATCGACGAGTGCAATGCGCACCGATATCTGTACTGCACCTTCACTTTGCCGACTATCAACCGTTCTCAGTGAATACCACATTATCAACATTGATATGCTAAAAATAATAATTAAGTAGTCAACCGAACGTAGGTCATGACACAAACGTGGGAATATTCAATATATACTGGGCTCACAAAATGATTATGTGCCTGCTTATCGACATAATTCTTCGAGATTTATAAAATGTTTAATATCGTAATATCTCACCAGTGTCATATACTTATTCCAACTCTTTACAGTACAAAATTAAAATACTACAATTGTTAATTTAGACGATATTCGAAAGGCGTTATCTTGTTTTAGATTGCATTCAATTCTATAAATAAACGACTCTGTATTTTTTCGAGTTATTTTATTATCTCTAGTATTCCCTACATTATTCTAATGTTTCTCATCTAATATTTAGATACAAATGTTTGTAATGAACCGTATTAGTTACTGTGCTATCATAATAATTGATATATTGATAGAATTTAATTAATTTAATTGACGATTTGCAGAAATTGTGTTCGGAGTTGCGATAATTCTATACTAGAGCAAAGTCTAAGGTAGGTTTTATTGCGCTGGAATTCGTAGTCCTTATTCCTTTATTAACTGGAATTGAAGAACTAAATTCGAAATCGTCTGGATCGTTAATTTTTTTGTGCTAACAATGTCTAATTGCTCGCGGGAGTGTCTCAACGTCTGGAGTTAACGTTATCGTCAACGGTCGAAGCCCCTTGTCTCACGTTAGGTACCAGATTATATATTTGTACGAACTAAGATAGCCTCGTTTTAACTTCTTAATAACATTTCATCCGTACTTTTACTTCTCCAAGTACTTATGTTTTCAAATACCAAGTAGGTAAGTCTTGGCGGTCCATGGTGTCCGAATACGTGATACAGACTTGGACACCTTGTGAATTAGTATTCAGGCACTGTTGCTATTGATACTGATCTGAATAACCGTGGTTGTGGTCCTAAAGACAATGGTGCGTACCGTTGAAGTCCTAGCAATCAGTGCTTAATTAAAATTTGTGATGCGTGACGCGATCGCGAAGTGCCTAACATTATAAACTGCACACGTGCCTGTCAATGAACTTGCAGACACCGTCTGTCGTCTGCGTAAAACGTGTCCATCGTGTGGGTAACTATTAGCCACGTGGACTTGTCTACCTGAAATAATAATATAAATCCAACTTCGTATGACATGCGCGTTCCTCATATTTATAAGACAATCGACAACCTACCTAAAAGATTTGTCAGCCGATCATTGTGTTAATGTGGCATGTATTCGTGAGAACCGTGTATGTACACTGTTACTGTTTTTTTAACATCATCTCTACCAAGAATGTTGCAATTTTCTCCACTGACATATACGAGATTTATAAGAGAAATGGCAAATTATAGCAATGCCTATAATATCTGAAGCAGTAGGTATGTAATAAAATTCATACTAACGAGCAAAAACCAGGACGTCATCAGTACGAGCCAAGAAGTCATCTTGCTCTGTGTGAGTAACGAAGGTGCGCGTAGGCACATTTGCATCATTTTGCACACCCGGGGACACCGGCCGCTGCTCAAAACGCTCCATCAGATCGTCCGGCACCCGCGGGAGCTGCCGGCCAGTAGTGTTCGGGGCTTGCGTAAATCCGAGTTTCACCAGGAGGCTTTCACGGATCACTCGGAGACTGTGTTCTCGGGCGTTCTCGTAGGAGCGGCAGGAGGCGCACGCGTCTAGGGCCGCCGGCGGCTCCTGGTGACAGGCGAGCTCGGCGGCGACGGCCGCCAGCCACGCGGCCAGCAGCAGCAGGCTCGCGGGCCTGGCCCGCGGCCCGCGCGGCGCGCCCAGCGGACGCGTGGTGCAGAGTGGATGGCGGCGGCGTAGCGCGGCGAGCGATGTGTGGCCGCGGGCGGCGCGTGCTACACTGCACACCAGTCGGCCGTCCCGCCGTCCGCGCCGCACGCGCCGGCACCGCCCCCCCGCCCTCCGATTCTTGCCTCTCGCGAACCCTATCCATACTCATACTCACCCAGACAATCCACACAGACTGCAACGTTAGTTCATACAGGAAAAGCCATAAACTTCGGCACGTAGTTGTTTTCAGTTGATTTCGTGTGGTTGAGCATGTGTTTGACACTTGTAGAGAGCACGCACGTTTGGTCCTGTTGAGAAAAGACAGTGCGCCCTTACAGTGCCGCGACCGCCCGCCCTTCGTAGAAAGTGAGATCGTAGGCGCTAGCAACTACGAAACCGAAAGTTTCTTTCAGGCAATTTGAGTATGTACGAACAAGGTAATTAATAAATAAATTTGCTCGTTGTTTATTCCATGGTTTGGATCTCTTCATAAACAAAGAGGAATTACTTAAATACGATGCATTTCAACTTTCGTCTAAAATATTTATTGCGATGAGTTGTTATATAAAGAAAATATGGATTTTTTTTGGATTATATTATTGCATTAGTAGACTTGTTTTGCCTTATTTCATTAGGAATTTAAAACCGAAAAAACATATTAATTATAATTGCCACCCACTCTTGGTTACAGTGCAGTGGTAGATAGCCCATGGTCTGCACTTGCAAGAAAAGTGTGATATGATATTTCTATCCTTTTCCAACATATTATACGGCTCATTTAAACTCCAGATTGTGCTGAAGTGCGTATGTGATAACTTTTCTAGATGAATCCACTCTTTTTTCCAGAATAATCTAGAATATTCTTTGATTTTTTTTAATGAGCTACGAAAGTGTGTTTTCTAATTGGAACAGAATGTTCTAGATTGTTCTCAAAATTTCAAATATAATATATCTATCCAAATTCCAAATACTAAAAAATATTAAAAATAAATAATTCTTATCTCACTAAAACGTTCCAGAACTTTTTATTATAAAAAATTCGAGATTGACCTGAAAAGCGCTAAAATATACTTACATGTACAACATTATTTAAAAATCATTTTAGATAAGTTAGAACGTGTAACGGGGAGCTATATTTCTAGATAGACATGTAGTAATGGTCACTCTATAGGAAACTCTTGAAGATTCTAACTACATTTTTGAATATTTAGTTTGGCCTACATTTTTGAATATTTAGTATACTGTAGTATTATATTATCTGTGGTTTGGCATAATTTGCATTCTGTTCTCCCGTTACTCTATTGCCGACAACGGGACGTTGAAAAAGTCTCAATGCCACAATACACCACCACTCAATAATTTAATATCTAATATATAAAATTCTCGTGTCACAGTGTTTGTTACTAAACTCCTCCAAAACGGCTTGACCGATCTTTATAAAAAAATTTATGTATGTTCGGTAGGTCTGAGAATAGGTCGTAAACTATTTTTTATACACCTCGGTGATTATTATGGCGAAACGTGGTTCGCCGGCACAGCTAGTCTAATATATAAAATTCTCGTGTCACAGTGTTTGTTACCGAACTCCTCCGAAACGGCTTGACCGATCTTTATGAATTTTTTTGTGTATGTTCAGTAGGTCTGAGAATAGGTCGTAAACTATTTTTTGTTATGGCGAAACGTAAGTTCGCCGATATTATGGCGAAACGTAGTTCGCCGGCACAGCTAGTACTCGTATAAAAATCTCGTATCACAGTGTTTGTTATCGAACTCCTCCGAAGCGGCTTGACCGATTTTTCTGAAATTCTTTGTGTATATTTGGTAGGTCTGACAATTCGTCGTAGGCTATTTTTTATACCCTGAAAAATTTAAGACTTAGCAATATTAAGGCACTTACCTAAATGTCAAGTTTTTATATATTTTAGCAAGTTTTTATATGTCTGTATTATTCATAGTTATCATATTCTCTACAGAGTGCCTTTTTATCATAATTTTTATAACGTTAGTATAAATCAGTGACGAATTTTTTTTGTCGCTATTTACGGCCCTACATACATCCACGTCACTAACCGTCACCACGTTACAAAAAATTCTGTAAATAATAACCTTTCTCTATATTTTTTTTACATTCGCATGTATACGATGCGTTGGCAAGTGATAAATTAAGATCTTATTAGTTGCTTGACATAAATAATGTGAAAACTGGACGTTCATGAGTGTATTTCTATTAAAATCATGTATATCAATATATTCTATTAAAATCATGTAGGTACCTAAATAAATTATTCTATTGTAAGTATTATAATGTACAATGCTATAATGTAATGTTGGAGATTGAAAAGAAGAGACAAAAAAATTAGACCTTCTGAGTTTCTTGCCTATTCTTCTCGAAAAGGCTCTCCCAATTTCCGAACAGGTGTAGAGTCAACTTCTTTTTTATTTTGTTGTTACTTGTATTTGCATAGATTGTTTAAAAAATTCTAAAATATAATAAACCTTAAAAATAAATCTTTTTTTCACAAATAGGGGAGGTTATCAATTCCATGCCTATGTTTTTTTTATGTATGTTATGCGATTACGTCGCCAATTGTGGACCGATTTTCAAAATTCTGTTTGTATTCGATAGAGTATACACCTGCGGTAGTCCCATTGTCACCAAAGTCAGGATCAGATGATGGGATCACAGGAAAATCGAGGGAAACCCTTAAATTTTATAGGTACATCCCACGTGTGTCATGTTTCTTCTGAAGCTATTCAGGTATTTACGTCTGGTAGTCATAAACCGAGCTGAGCCGAGCCGAGCTTGGTTAACTTAGTACTCAAAATTGAGAAATGGAAAAAAAATTGTAAAATAAATGATTAGAATTAATATTTTCATTTTATTTTAATGAAAAATGAGTTGTTTTGAGTGGTATATGTTACGAAATAAAGTGACGAAAAAACAATTCACTACTTCATCGATTCGTTACGAATCAATTTGTTTACCAACTTAAGTATCGATAACTTTGATCGATTCGCCACGTTATTTAGCGAAGGCAAATGTCAATCCCAAACATGTTGTTCTTATCGAACTTCGTTATCGTTTTTGAATTGTCACTTTGTCTAGACCCCCTGTTCTTCTTGAGAAGGCTCTCCCAATTTCCGAACCGATGTAGAGTCAACTTTTTTTATTTTGTTTTTACTTATATTTGAATACATTTAAATTATGATTGAGGTATGTGTACCTACATATAGATTAAGTAATTTATTGTTAAATATCCTAGTAAATTAGATTTTTATTAGTTTCTTGGTTAATCAATTTTCAGGTTTAAGTTTGAGTCAGATCTCAGCTACAATCAAGTGATAATGAACAAGCCAAGTGTTTCAAAACTAATCATGAAGAGTGAATAACCTAGATCGTTATTTTTATTCTAGAATATACATACATTGTTTATAAAATTACTATGTACTACACAATATGCTTTGTAGTTTAATGTGTGCCAAGTATTTTTTCATTTTATAAAATTGTAAATATGTACAATATCAATGAAACATATTTTTTTATTTAAATAAACTACTTTCGAATTTGATTCATAATTATTTGTATACATATAAGAGATAGAAAAAATGACCAACCATTAAGCGTCCCACGTATTTTGACCAGGTGAGTTATTTTCTAAGAAATAAAAAATATTTTATAAAAAATAAAAACCGACTTCAAAAACACTGAAAAGTTTAAAATAATATAAGAATAGGTACAGACAACATCACACTTCTATATTGAAGTCGGTGCCAAACGTTGATCCCCTAGAAAGTATTAAAATTTGTCACCGACTTCAATATAGAAGTGTGATGTTGTCTGTACCTATTCTTATATTATTTTAAACTTTTCAGTGTTTTTGAAGTCGGATTTTATTTTTTGTAAAATATTTTTTATTTTTAACTTTTTAGTGAATGAAATCTTTTTAGTGAAAGGAACCCTTTTAATACCAGTATTAAATTAGAGTTTCCCTCGATTTTCATGAGATCCCATCATCAGATCCTGACTTAAGTGATCTTGAGACACCCCAGGAGTATACTCTATCGAATACAAAAAGAATTTTGAAAATCGGTCAACAATTGGTGGTGTAATCGCGTAACATATACACAAAACACGTCGGACACACGTAAAAATTTAAGGGTTTTCCTCGATTTTTATGGGATCCTATCATCAGATCCTAACTTTGGTGACCATGGCATGGGACCACCCTTGGAGTATCTTCTATCGAATACAAAAAGAATCATCATCAATCAAGCGAACAAACATAAAAAAGCATATACACTGTTATTTTTTTATCACCCTGGAAAATTTAAGGGACGCTTCACGACTTATTAGAATGATTTAAATATGAATAAAAAGAATAACTCACTTACTTAATTTTATATTAATTTTCAAAAAAATACAAAAAAATGCTGCACTAGTCGAGAGCAACATTTTTACATTTTTTTAATTTTTTCATTCTTTTTATTTTTTTTTATAATAATTGATGTGTCCTGAAGCGTCCCTAAAATTTTCCAGGGTGATAAAAAATAACCGTGTATACGGCCGAATTGAGAAACCTCCTCCTTTTTTTAGAAGTCGGTTAAAAATCTATCACGATCGCTTATAATTTTACAGACATTGCGCCGTGAACATAAGACTCTGTGCCGCTTCCTTTTATAAAGGAGTAAAGTAAAGTAGATGGACTGCGACTGTCAAATTATAAGCGATCGCGATAGATTTTTCTTAGACAATAACTTAGCTGGTTAACGCCGGGTTTCATAGCTAGTAATTATTTTTTATTTGCCATTATGAAAATAATATAATACACTGGCCTGCAAAAGTAAGTATCACACTTTTAAAACTGCAATAACTTTTAAAGTGGCAAAATAAATATTTTCAAAATAAAAAGTATTAAAAAGACTAATGTACTTATAAAAAACGATAACCTCCGAGAAACCTAACGAAATGAGCTGAAAATGTTTTAGTTTGAATCCTTTATCTTTTGTAGACAGTAATCTGTTTTACTTTCATGTGGACCGGTGTGCCATGATAGAATAAGTATGTAGAGAAAAAAATGTTACAAAGAAAGTTTTGAATTTTACATCCCACCAGATTTCTTTGGAACCCATCTTAAATTATATTAAACAGATGCAGATTCTATTTGAAACTGGACAGAAAATATTGGACTGTTTATTTTAACTACATTCGCGCACGCGGAGCAGTAGGTACGTTAATCCCTGAACATATAAACATTTTGACAGGCTTCAATATAAAAACTTATATTTATTGCCTACGTGTTCAAATTTGGTTAACTTCATGAAGATTTAGCATTCTCTTAATCATGCTTCAAATGATTAACAACTTTTTTGAAGTTTTCTCTCGAAAGAGGCGGTCATAACGGGTGTTTCCTGCTGACCAGGTAGGATTTATCTGTCCAAAAATGGAATTAATGGGATGTTTACGTATTCTGGCTCCCATGACTTTTTGGCAAATTAATCAACGAGCTTTCCATAAATGGCGGAAGTGCGTCGACAAAAAGGATACTTTGATAGCGTAAAGTAAAACGTCGTTTGTGTAAAATATTACACAAAAATACAATATTAATTTGTAGGTGTTCGGACTTACTGTTAATTATTGTTAAGAAATTATGATAGGTGTTATCCACGAAGACGCGCCGCACTTATTGGTGGGTACACTGAGAAAACAGAAGGCCAAACAAGACCAATTTTCTCTTGTTTGGCGTGTTTGTAATTGAATCGATAAATATATTGATAGATGCAAAAAAATAATTTGGTTTATTTACTTGGATATACGGGGATTTATAGGCCCGTATTAATATTTTTTTTTTAAGTCTGGTTTAGTTAATCTATGTTGTTCATGTTGTCTCGTTCCATCTTTAAAAATGGCATAAGTAAAGAAAATACTGAATGCATTTTATTACTGAACGAGCCTCAGTCTTCCGCCTAATTATGATGTTTGATGTTTTGGTTGACAGCATTGGCGTAGGTATAGGGGGGGCTTGGGGTCCGGACACCCCCCATTGAAAATTAACATATACTAGATAGAATGAACTTTTCCTTCCATGTATCAGTATACTCTAGGCAAATTAAAGTTTTAATCTGGAACATCCCATCGAAAAGTTATACCTACGCCTATTGTTGACAGCTCTAATTGTACATTATGCTCCGAAGGGATCTAAAATTCCTCATGTCTCTCTGAAACTTGTGTTCAAGGTTTTGTGATATAAAATAAAAGTCCATTGAATAAAAGTATAGTCGGTTCTTTATTTTTTTAATAATTCAAAATAAAGCATTTGTTTGCGACACAATTTGTGTAGTCTCAAAATAAATATAGTAATGTAATCTATTCTCAAAAATTTTCAGTATAAAAGGAAACTGTAACGGCCCTGATGTGGACTACAATTTCGTTATGTTAACGAGATTTTGAAAAGTAGCTTAATTAACCTACTATAGACAATTCGGAATAAATTATCTAACTGATGGTCAAAACCGCATTACAAAACGTCGCGTTGTTTAAAAGTTTTAAGCATACGGAGGGACAGACCGCGGTAAGCGACTTTTAAGGATACTCTATTTCTTTGGAAAAGTTGGCAAGCCTTTTCATCGTTAATTATGTAAATTCACCGTGAAACATTTGTATGAGAATTTTAGTTCCAAGTACAAGGTGTACTTGGAACCAAGGGGCGCTGTATACAATTCCAATACAAATATTTCACGCTGACGTCATTAACGATACGAATACTTTGACGCAAATATTTGTGCTAGCCCTACTGATCCGCGAATACGGAGACGGACCTTAACTGTCTACAGGGCTCGGAGTTCGGAGCCTTTTAAACGTTTGTTTTAACGCTGTTTAAACGAGAGTTTAAATAATCACTTTCTACCAACCGTGCATTTAATACTTCTAAGATTTAATACGAACGTGCTATAAGTTCAGCTGCGGCAGTCGGTAAGTATGTACCTATTTGCGTTGTAAGAAGGCGAAAAAGAAAATAATGCGTTTATCCAATAATTATGGGATTAACTCATTAATTACAATTAACGAACGGTTAATAAAAGGACAAAGTATAGAGAATATCGTGAGAATTAGGTACTTTAATTACACCAGAATGACAATGAATATGTTCGACGAATTACTATCCATTGTGGGCCCTTTAATTAAGAGCTGATTAGTTAGGACATAGATAGAAAGACCTTTTTTAATAAGCCCGTAAAGTTTTATTATACAGGCCTGGCCTATGTTCCACCTTTAATAAAAGTCTTTCTATATCAAGTAATTTTCAACTACAAAAAAAGTTAAACTAAAAATACCATTTATAGCGCGAGCGGCTTCTGCGTGTACAGTGGGGCTAGCACGCAGGAGAATTGAAAATCGAATCGAAATCCGAATCGAGGAGTTTGTATGGCAATTTTATTAGCGCCACGGCGGTGAGTAGCAGAACTAATAAAATTGCCATACAAACTCCTCGATTCGGATTTCGATTCGATTTTCGATTCTCCTGCGTGCTAGCCCCACAGGTGTACAAACACATACGTCGTCGACATCGCCGATCAACTGACGCAGTAAACGCACTTAGGAGTTTAAAAAAGCGCGTGTGACAACATTCCTACCTACATGCATTTGTGTTGGTTGGTCCCGTTTCTATGTTGCGTTTGTGTGTTTTCTCGGATTTTAAAATGAAGGCAACGGAGCTTTTTTATGCCTTCTTTCAAAGCTGTTCAAACGAGAGCGTAATAATTACTTAGCACCAAACGTGCATTAGATATGCGGCGGAATTGCCATGAATTCACCTGAAATTGCAGCAGTCGGTATTTATTAACGTTGTACGAAGCCGTAAACAAAGAAAATTGTGGGTTCATCCAGTAATTAACGAATGGTTAATAAAAGGCCAACTTGTTGTAAGGTACTTCAGAATAACAATGAATACGTTCGACGAATTACTAGCCATAGCCATTGTGGGCCCTAAAATAACATTGCAAGATACAAATATGGGATTGTCCATAATGTCCAAGCACCTATACAGAAACTGATTGTATCTTTGAGATAAGTTTTCATTATTCATCTTGTGTTATAACTTACTACCAGTTTTCACGTGGTTTGAACATTTGTATGAGAATGTTGAAAGTTTAATTTCAGAAAATAGTAAAACTGTATATTTCAGCTGCTTACTTTTGAGCTCATCACAAAGATTAATGGTGTATTATTTTAACGACGATTATGGTTGTCGGCGCTTAAGTTGAGGTCATGTCGTCACATCGCATTGTGTAGGTACTACGAGTATCTTTTTGCTCTTTTTAACTGTCTCATGTAATTATTGCTCTTTTAATCGACTTAACAAAAAGGAGGAAGTTATCAATTCGACTGTATATTTGTTACCTCATAACTTTGTCACATAATAACTGATTTGGAAAATTATTTTTTTGTTTGAGAGGGTATATTCTCCGATTGGTTCCATTGTCACTGAAGTGAGGATCTAGTGATGGGATCCCAAGAAAAAACATGAAACACGTTGGACGCCAACGAGTATAACTTTCAACGGAGGGAGACTGTACCAAGGTCGTCTGCATGGTTACCTCCGTCTTACCTATTTCTGCCACAAAGCAGCAGTGCTTGCATTGCTGCGTTCCGGTTTGAAGTGTAAGATTTGGCATTGAAATTACTGGGTACCGTGAGTTTTATCGAGCTCTTCTCGATCGTACGCATCGAACGCGTTAACGCGAATTTGTATGGAATTAGAGCAGCGCCATCTAGTAAGGAGCTGCTATGGAATGAGACAGCTTCATCTAGTGACTACTAGATGGCATTGCTCTAATTTCATACAAATTCGCGTTTACCCGTTCAATGCGTGTGATCGAGTAAAGCTCGATGAAACTCGCACTCCGCACAGTGATGTCTGATGTCACAAGTTGGCAACGTGCACTATGGTTCTTGTGGGGGTTGCAGTTTTGCTGCGAATCTCACAGGAGCCACATGTATCGGTGACTGTTACCACTTACCTCCAATATATTTCGACAGTTTTTATCGAATTATCTTTTTATCATATCGTGTTTCGGTGTTCATGCTGCTGGGGGCTGAAGGCGGACGGACACAGTGGCGTTTTCGTATAATGACTCCGACTCTTGAGCGTTCGTCAAGCGTCGTCTGAGCTCGATTTCTACTGATATTTTTTTTTTCGAGGAAAATCAATATATTACCTTTCAATTATTTATACAACGAATACTTAGGATAAATGCTCTAAGGACGAATATGAATATCATTATATTTTCACTAAAAACTTACTAGATTTTGTATAGGCATCCTTACGTATGAATCATAAATATGGCAACACTAATGACTTTTATCATCATCGATTGACGTTTGCTCTTCCTTCTCGCTGGAACGATCATGGGCGGACGTTATTTTCAAATTAAGTACCCAGTTAATTTTAATTAAATGTATAATTTGTATATCCTTGTAAAACTTTATTTTGAACAATAATGTTCTTGCAAGCAATAAGTGTTTTGCTGTTGGTTTGTGCCCATCTCCGCTCACTGCTCTACAATATCAAAAACTATGAAAACTAAGTGAAAATAAGTAAGAATCGAGCGAAGACGACTCTTGACGAGCGCTTGACGTCAAACGAATGATTCAAAAATAGAACCCCAAGTCTCGACAGAACCGAGGCTTTCTCATAGCACATAAGTAGAGAAACGGAATGTGCTCATCTATACCTATAAAATGCTTTGTCCTGAATGACTGACTGACTGACGGATCAACGCACAGCCTAAACCGCTGATCGTAGAGACTTGAAACTTGGAGGATGAGGATTTTCCGAAATTCTACCCCTAAGGGGGTGAAAAAGGGGGTCAAAGTTTGTATGGGACAACTAGATTCCTTGGTCCAATCTACTTTAAATTTTGCATAAACATTCGTTAATAGAATCTATGGATAACATGTTTCGTATTTTATTGAAATTCATCCCCTAATAGAGTAAAATGGGGTTGTAAAATGTGATATCGACATTATTGTCGTTCTCATGGTTTTTTGGGTCGTAGATTACGAAAATAACATCGATATCAAAATCCAACATGGCGGACGCCAAATACCATCACCCTTGATGGGGTGCAATGGAGTTGAAGATATACGATTCTGTATTAATTATTATTTAAAATTGAAAGTATATAATAAAATCGTAGGGGTACAAAAATCTGTAATTGTGAAATATTAAGACAAAAAAATACACAGGTCGCCTTAAAATCATTAGCAGAACACGATAGAATAGTTTTAAAAAAAATGGTTTTTTTGTTTGTCTGTTTGTCCGGAAAGATCTCCGAAACTACTGGACAAAATTTGATATGGCTTACACCACAATGCTTAAAACTTTCCGGAAGAACATTAAGGCCTTAGAATAATAACGCGTTGCTATTCTAAGATTAAGGCATAATTTCATTTGTTTAAATTCACTTTAATTTTTAGTGAAAAAATACCATATAAAATCGAACAATGCTTATGTAGAAAATCAACATGGCGCACGTGAAATTATTTTGACAAGTCTGTGACATAGTGCAAAGAAAAATTTAATCTTTTATGTTAATGGCTGTGCCCATATGGATTTCGCCAACCAAGAAGTTTAGAAGTTTAAATTGTCTTTTTCTCATGTATTACCGTGGTGGTGAGGCAAAAGGATCAAGCCATACAACCAATGTATAAAGCATTTTTTATGACAATATCACGTCACAAATATATTTGTAGGTTGGTTTAATTCTTGACCAATTATCACAAAATCTGTACAATTTTTGAAATATTTGAAATGTTGAAAAGTGATGATACCCTTTTCAAGTATATGTTTTTACATTATGGCTAAGGAATCAAACTCTTTCCATTTAAAACTACTAAAACTAATCGATTTATATTGATAATTAAAAAAAATATCTGGCTGCAATGATTCTGGGTTACGTAGGACTCTTGATCCTAATGTCTAAAATGATGGATCACATTTTTTTGCAACCACGAAGGACCTAAAACACATTGAACCTAGCCACGTTGACCTAATTCGACATGACTGCCGATAAAAATTCGTTTCCAAACCCAGCACTAAGGGTATGAAAGGCCTTGATGAGTAGAGCACTATGAACCTAGCAACATTGACATAAATTCAACATGGCCGCCGCTCAAAAAAACGGATAAAAGTTTGTTTCCAAACCCAGCAATGTGGGTATCAAATGAAAGGCGTTTAAGAGTAGAGCATTAGGTACCTAGGAAAATTGACCTAAATTCAACATGGCGGCCGCTCAAAAAAAAGGATTAAAGTTCGTTTTCAAACCCAGCAATATGGGTATCAAATGAAAGGCCTCAAAAAGTAGAGCACTATGAACCTAGCAACATTGCCCTTAATTAAACATGGCCGCTGCTAAAAAAATGGATAAAAGTTCGTTTTCAAACCTAGCAATATGGGTATCAAATAAACGGCATTGATGAGTAGAGCACTATGAACCTATCAACATTGACATAAATTCAAAAAGGCCGCCGCTCAAAAAAGATGGATAAAAGTTCGTTTCCAAACCCAGCAATATGGGTATCAAATGAAGGCTTTGGTCAGTAGAGTACTATGAACCAAGCAATATTGACATAAATAAAACATGGCCGCCGCTCAAAAAAGGTAAATAAAAGTTCGTTTTCAAACCTAGTAATATGGGTATCAAATGAAAAGCCTTCAAGAGTAGAGCACTATGAACTTTAGAAAATCGTCCTAAATTTATCATGGCCGTTGTTAAAAAAACGGATAAAAGTTCGTTTCCCAGCCCCGCAATATGGGTATCAAATGAAAGGCTTTGACGAGAAGAGCACTATGAACCTAGCAATATTGACGTAAATTCGATATGGTCACCGCTCAAAAAAGGTGGATTAGAGTTCGTTTCCAAACCTACCAATACGGGCATTACATGAAAGGCTTTAAAGAGTAGAGCACCATGAACCTAGGAAAATCGCACAAAATTTAATATGGCCGTTGCTCAAAAAAAAAACGGATAAAACTTCGTTTCCAAACCCAGCAATATGGGTATCAAATGAAAGGCCTTGATCAGTAGAGCACTATGAACGTAGCAACATTGACGTAAATTCAACATGGCCGTCTCTCAAAAAAGGCGGATAAAAGTTCCTTTTCACACCCAGCAATATGGGTAATTTGGGTATTAAATGAAAGGCCCTGAAGAGTACCTAGAGCATTGCGAACCTACGATAATTGTCCTAATTTCGAAATGGCCGCTGCTCAAAAAGGCAGAATAAAGTTGAATCATTATGGAAAAAAATGGAGGAAAAAACTAAACACTGTGTTAAGCATTTTGGTGGCGAAACGTAGTTCGCGGGCACAGCTAGTCTAAATATAAAAGAAGAAAAGAAACTGATTGACTGACATATCAACGCACAGCCCAAATTGCTGGTCCTAGAGATTTTAAATTTGGCACGTAAGTACCTTATAAGGAGTAGGGGAGCACTAAGAAAGGATTTTTAAAAATTCAACCCCTAAGGGGTTGAAATGTGTGTCCAAAGTTTGTATGGCGAAATAAGATTAGTTCGACTATATTATTCAAAACTTTACAGGAGTATTCCTAAAGATAAATGAGTTAACACGTATTTCACGTTTTTTGAGAATTCATCCCCTAAAAGGGAGAAAAGGGGTGTCAAAGTCAATAAATTAACATGGTTATCGTTTTTATGGTTTATCGGGTCGCCGAATACGAAAACAACGACGATTTTGAAATCCAACGTGACGAACGTGAAATAACGCTTCCTCTGTTGGGGTGCAAGGGGGTTGAATTGTCAAAATATTAACATGCGTGTCGTTTTTATGTTTTTTTTTCTAGTTCTCGACATTCCAAATTTCATACGTAGGTTCCTTACAAGGTGTAGGGTTGCACCGAGAAAGGTTTTTTAAAAATCCACCCCCTATGGGGGTAAAATGGGGTTCCATAGTTTGTATGAGGAAACAGGATTAGTTATGACTATTTTATTCGAAACTTCACATTATTATTACTAACGATAAATAAGTTAACACTTATTTCAATTTTTTTATAATATTTAAGATTTCATCCCCTAAAAGGACAAAAAGGGTGACAAAGTAAAACATCAATATGGGTACCGTTTCTATGGTTTATCG
Organism: Schoenobius gigantellus; assembly: GCA_963935595.1. Lineage (NCBI taxonomy): Eukaryota > Metazoa > Arthropoda > Insecta > Lepidoptera > Crambidae > Schoenobius > Schoenobius gigantellus. The sequence continues at coordinate 21,549,510 of OZ012549.1, read as the reverse complement.
GGTCGCTGATTACGAAAACGACGATGATTTTAAAATCCAACGTGGCGTACGTGAAATAACAACCCCTCTATTTTGGGGTACGATGGGGTTGAAATGTTTAAATATTAATATACGTGTCGTTTATATGTTTTTTCTGGCTGTAGACATTCCAAATTTAACACGTAAGTTCTTTATAAGGTGTATGGGTGCACTAAAAAAGCATTTTTTTTACGTGCAACGTGGCGAAATACCATCTCCCTGTTGGGGTGTGATAGGATTATAGTTCTTCAGTGGCTTCTTCGGGAATTGCCGCAACACTTGCACGGCGGTCGGACCGCCCACTCTGCCTTAAAGTTGCCACTTAACAAATGTAGACACTCCATTATGTAATATTTCAAAACAGAGCAAATTTACAGAAGTACCTACTGAGAAAAGCTAAACTTATTGTCTGGGATGAAAGTACTATGGCCCATAAAAAGCTATAGAAGCTTTGAATAGGACTTTGCAAGACGTACGCAGCAACAAAAGTTTGATGGGTGGTTTGACTGTATTGCTGGCAGGAGACTTTCGTCAAACGCTACCAATAGTTCCAATGGGAACACGTGCTGATGAGATCAAAGCGTGTCTTAAAAGATCATTGTTGTGGCCCTCGGTAAAAATTTTAAAATTAACAAAAAATATGAGAGTCCACCTTGGAGGTAATGTTTCCGCTGGACAATTTTCGGATCTTTTGCTAAATCTTGGTAACGGATTACCCCGAAAAAGACGGCTTGATAGCTGTCCCTGCCGATCTGTGCACTACAGTAACAACTAACAACAGTTGAAGACCTGAATTCAAAAATTTATCCAGACATTGCGCTCATCCAGGAAAAATCAATAGAGTGGTTATGCGAAAGAGCTATACTGACTCCAAAGAACGACCAAGCAGCGGTCATTAATGACATATTACTGAACTCCTTTGAAGGACAACAGATTATTTATAACTCAATAGATACTGTGTTAAACACTGACGATGCCGTTAATTTTCCAGTAGAGTTCTTAAACACTTTGAACCCACATGTCTTCGTCTGCCATATCATAGACTTATTCTACGTGTGGGTGCACCAGTTATATTATTAAGAAATTTAAAGCCACCCAAACTTTGCAACGGCACTAGGTTGCAAGTCAAGGCTTTGCACCGGAACGTAACAGAGGCCACTATTTTGACTGGACCTGCTCAAGGCGAAACAGTGTTTGTACCGCGTATTCCTTTAATACCAAATGAAGATCATTTGGTATTAAAGGTCACCTTTGATTTCAAAAGTATACAGTTTCCCCTGAAAGTCTGTATCGTCATGACCATAAATAAGTCGCAGGGGAAAACTCTCAAATTCGCTGGAGTAGACCTACGACAAGAATGTTTTTCTCACGGTCAGTTCTATGTGGCATGTTCCCGTGTAAGTTCATTGCAAAGTTTGGTTCTATTGCTACCACCTTCAAACATGACTGTATGTTGTTTATAAGGAAATACTCTAAGCGCCAGCCGGTTTTATGCCAGTAAGGTTTTTTGTCAACCTACCACCGAGCCTAGACACGGGTTGTGTATGTTGTATGAAGTTTTCTCACTGTACAGAATACATACCTACATGTCACCTTTTGTGAAGTAATGTAGCTAAGACATCAGAAGAACACAAGGGCAAATTTTCACTGCGGGAAAATGGTTTATTCCCTCGGGAACGATATTGTTTTATTTTTAAATCCACGCGGACGAAGTCGCGGGCAAAAGCTAGTAGTTCATAACTTCACAAACGCCAAGTAAAGAGTAGCAGATTAAACTCCTCGGTCTTCTGTATAATCTTCCGCAGTGTATGAATGTGGTCTGGCTGCGGAATCCGGCTTGTTACAGAGACTGGAAATCATCAAACGCGCGCGAGACGATTCGTGATGACTCTCGAAAACAGCTTGTAGACATGACATAGGAGCGTGATGGGTCTTGGAGCTCATTCGGGCTGCTTGTGTGCGAAACCTTTGACTTAATGCGGTAGCCGCATTACATCACAGCGACGTTTTTCTATCCGGCGCGCCTACTGTAATACAGCGTGTTATACGATATGGCTGCGACATATAAAAAGTGTTATTTAAATTGCGCAAAACCTGAGTATAGTTTGTTTAGAATCGATTACACTAATAAAAAATATGGGTCAGATTATATTTAAAAAAATCAATTACTTACGCTTTTTAAATTTACTTAATCCTGTCGTTTTTATCTCTTATCGGCGCCGCCGGCGCGGGCGGATATCGTACTTACAGGCGCACCGCACGATCAGTTTTAAATTTGATAGAAATGCAAGTTTTATTTACATAATTCTTTTATAATAAAAATAAGTAAGTGTGTCTGAGGTTTTGCGCTGTTTAATAGAAATAGAAAACATTTATTCCATTTTAATTAGCACGTTGTATATATATTTTTCAGACGTTTAGGTACATTTACATAATATTGTATTACCTTTCTAGACTTTTCTGTTTTCTGTGTTTACCATATTCTGATTCTCGCTAGTATGTTGTTAATCATCTGTCTCTGCCACGGAATACCACTTTTTCCAGGGTTTCTTTGACGTTTTCACGGACGTAATTTTGTACATTTCGGCACTACGCACAATTTATACATAGTTGAAAGTCAAACCGAATGTAAGTTAACATTTATTAACTAATGTGTGGTGTGACTAAACTAGCTCTCCGCTCGCGACTTCGCCCGCGTTATTTTTGTTTTCCCGTGGGAATTTTATATTTTCCCTTAAAATAATTTGGAAGCCTATTATATGGAAGACTGTTATTTATATTTAGAACCTCGAATAATAAATTTTATAGAAATTGGAGCAGATTTTAAATATTTTCGATAGAAACTTTCAAGCCCTATTTTGCAACCTAAGGAAGTGAATTCCAATAGACCACGAAACACGTGTTCAATGAAATGTTTTTAAGAGCACGAATCTCAAGTTTTTTCAAAATCGTTGCTAATTAAAAAAAAATCCATACAAACTTGCAACCCCTATTTCATCCCTTCAGAGTTACAATTTTTTAAAATCCCTTCTTAGTGTGCGTCCGTATTTTTAATTTAAACAACTGACCAAATTTCAGGTTTATACCATTAGCGGTTACGGCTGTGCGTGCGTCAATTCTCCTTCTTCACGACTCTATTGTTCTTCTATTCCCACCGGGCCCATAAAATTTTAAAATATATTTTAAAATATATATGAATTCCTAATGGGTCCACGAGACTTATCCAAAGTACAATCAGCAAAAACGATACAACAGAGTTTGTGCTATTTGTATAGCAAGAACAACTTTTTTTGGTGACTCGTTTCAATATCGTTGTAGAAAGGGCCTGTATAATGTAAGCTAATCAACTTAAATAATACGTGAATATGCGACGATAATTGAGTACTTCAAACATGTTTGTACCGCCGAAACTGTTCACAGCTGCGTTGTATTCAAGCTTTTGGACTGGAGAGGACTTGGCATCAATATAAACGGCGAGTACATGACTCACCTTCGTTTCGCCGATGATATCGTAGTCATGGCTGAGACCATGGAAGACCTAGGCACAATGCTCGAAGACCTCTGTAGGATTTCCCAACAGTTGGGTCTTAATATGAACATGGAGAAGACAAAAATCATGTCGAACTTCCATGTATTAAAAACTATGATTTTTTAAAATGTGATATCCTGAATCTGTGATTTTTGAATGCTTAAGTCTATTTTAGTGTAATATTAGATGATTTACAATGATTATACCAAAACTGTGATTTTTAATGCTTAAGTCTATTTTAGTGTAAGTGATTTACAATGATTATACCAAAACTGTGATTTTTAAAATTTTTAAGTCTATTTTAGTGTAAGAGGAGATGATTTACAATGATTATACCTACTAAAACTGTGATTTTTAAATGCTTAAGTCTATCTATTTTAGTGTAAAAGTAGATGATTTACAATGATTATACCAAAACTGTGATTTTTTAATTTTTAAGTCTATATTAGTGTAAGAGGGCATAATTTACAATGATTATACAAAAACTGTGATTTTTTAAATGCTTAAGTATATCTATTTTAGTGCAAGAGTAGATGATTTACAATGATTATACCAAAGCTGTGATTTTTAATTTTTAAGTCTATTTTAGTGTAAGAGGAGATGATTTACAATGACTATACCAAAACTGTGATTTTTTAATGCTTAATTCTATTTTAGTGTTAGTGTTAGATGAGATGATTTACAGTAGTTATTTTATAACTGATTTTAAGTCTAGTCCAAAGACAGTCTGACAAAATAAAGATTCCTTGTTCATCTAGTCACTTCCTTTTATTTCATACTAAATAATATTAAATTCTATCCTTATACCCCGCTGTTGTACCGTTGATTGTACCAAATATTCTCATGGACCCGCTGGGAAAGAAAATGCTTTAATGCTTTTAATGTCGTGGACCCCTTGGGAAACAAAGTATGAACTTACATTTTTTGAAAACAATAGAGCTGTGGACCTTTGGGAAAAACCAAAAAAAACCTCGTCTCGCGGATTTTGATTTTGAACCCGCGTCTGCAATATACCGTGTTGACGCCAACTAGGCTACCGAGTTCTTAGCAACCCTGACGAAATTCTATGGTATATTGATCTCCTTTATTCTTTGTTAAGCAGTACTATTATATCTTCTGTGGTTAAGCCAAAGTATTCACTGTTAATAACTACGTATCAATGATCTCCTTTATTCTTTGTTAAGCAGTACTTTTATATCTTCTGTGGTTAAGCCAAAGTATTCACTGTTAATAACTACGTATCAATATCCATTTTAGAAATCATTATTACAGATTTCTTGAAAGCTGGTAAAGAATAAAGCAAACATTTATTGTTTTATATGCGACTTTGCATTTTCTTTAAAATGCTAAATAAATTGAAAAATGATGAATAACGAAAAAAATCTGGTCTCGGGCGTCTCCAATATTCCGTGTTGACGTAGTTTAGTTATTACCAGTGAATAAAGACTATTGCTACCTACTTTGGCTGCAGCGGCAGCCCGATGATACCAGATTATTGCATTGTCATACAAACTACCTATACATAGGTAGGTACGCGTGCAAAGTTTCAATTCGATACAAAGATGAGAATAGGGTTAAATTCGAGTTTCAAGATTCCATAACAAATTGTTGGTCAACCTATAAAACGCGTGTTAATAAGTTATTAATCTTAAATTATTACTTACTCTTATTTTTGTTACATTTTTATTTATTTAAACAATTGATTTATTTATTTATCGAAAGTATCAAAATGTCTTTTCCTCACTATTTACAGCAATACCAGCGTTAGATTTGTTGAATTTGTTTCGCGGGCCAGTCTTAAAGGCTAACTTTGTTAAGTAGCAAGTGCGAGTACCAAGTGCAGGTGTGCAGTGACAAGTAAAAACAACGTGTAAACGGTCACGCTGTTAAGTGTTAAGTGCAAGTGCGAAGTGCAAGTGTGAAGTAAACTGATTAGAAGCGAGCTCTAAATTTTACTGTTAAGTAGCCACTCCGCCCACCCGCACACTCCCCGCACTCGCAGTTTCACTCGCACTAAACAGTGTGTAAACAGTATCGGTTTGATAAGTGCATAATACATACGAACTTGCAAGAAACAAATACTATACACTGTGTTTACAAGCGCGTGTGTACAAGCTTTCTTCACACTTAACAATTACGCTGTTAAGGCGCATAACACATTGCACCGGACACCGCGACGGTGTGCGGCGGCGCTGCGGTTTTTAATTTTGACTGAAGAATCGTAATTTGTATACAAAAACCGCAGGGTATAACACTCTCACACCGCATGCCCGTGCGGTTGTGCGGCGCGCGCGACGGCACCGCACTCCCGGACGGTGATGCGGTGCGGTCCGCGGGGTATGCCACACTGCGCCGCAGTATCGTACGGATTTTTGTGTAGAAAGGACGTGCATACGCGTAATAGATTTCGACATATATAATGCGGTGCGTCGTGCATCGCAGCTCCGGACGGTGATACGGAGTAAACCGTACGGTGGCACGGTTCCGTGCTGCCGTAGCCGCATGCGGTTTTCGTCCCTCCGTACACCGCAGCGGGATGCGGCGGCAATGTGTTATGCGCCATAATGCGGTGATGCGGTGCGTCGTGCATCACATCTCCGGACGGAGATATGGAGGAAACCGTACGATGGCACGGTTCCGTGCCGCCGCAGCCGCATGCGGTTTTCGTCCCTTCGTACACCGCAGCGGGATGCGGCGGCAATGTGTTAAGATAGGCATGTCGAGATCTATTACGCGTATGCACGTCCTTTCTACGCAAAAATCCGTACGATACTGCGGCACAGTGTGGCATACCCCGCGGACCGCACCACATCACCGTCCGGGAGTGCGGTGCCGTCGCGCGCGCCGCACAACCGCACGGCCATGCGGTGTGAGTGTGTTATACCCTTTTTTTACAAGAGAGAAAATACAGTCTTTACGGTATTCGACAAGGGAATTGAGCTGACTAGGCCACCCCTTGGATATGCAGGACTCGGGTAGAAGACCCACTACCGGCTAAAAACTCTCTAGATACTTATACCTCCGTGGGGACACAATCGGGATCGGCGTTGGCCATTCCCCGATTGAAGTGTGTTATACCCTGCGGTTTTTGTATACTAATTAAGATTCTTCAGTCAAAATTAAAAACCGCAGCGCCGCACACCGGAGCGGTGTCCGGTGCAATGTGTTATGCGCCTTAGCCAGACTCTGTGCCCAGACTCTACCTATTGAATAAATGACATTGACGGGAGTGCACACGATTGCACTATTTTATTAAAGTGGTCTGAAATGACTGCTTGCAAACAATACAAATATCACCGTATTCAATTCGGTTCACGTCGTTTCTTCTTCTTTTTATTTAATTATTGGCAATTGGTCGTAGATAACAACCATTACTGCCAGTGTCAAGTCGAGTGTATTAATATGATTAGTGTCTTGAATATTAAGATAACATTATTTTACTGTCGTCAAGTCAGTCAGTCATGTCGGCCAAGAACTACCTACGCTATTGTTCACAAAGGGAACCTAACCAAAAAAAATAATATATTTTTTAAATGAAACGATTAACGTTAACATACGATGCTACTACCCTACTAGCGTTAACAGCTACCGAAACGCGATGATGCTAAAAATATTGAAAATTCTGTAAATCTGTGCTTAGATGGAAGGAACGCCCCTAATGTGGGTGCGGTTCACAATCTGACAACAGTGCAAACGTTTACATGCATGCAAATAACCCGTTCAAATCGTTTGCATTGCTCACGGACGTAAGCACTCAGACCAATTTTGGACCGAGCTTTCGATCTGTGAGTCTGTCAAGCTGACAGTTAATGTTATTTAAAAAGAAAATTTGGAAGGAGACATGTATTGTGCTCAGTAGTGTAACTATACCATCCTGATGCCCGTGGCAAATTTGGATGGGGCCCTCCTAGTAAAATTGATTGACGTCTTTTTATTTTGAATGTGTTGAATTGAAATCTTAATGATTAGTTTAAATTGTATTTGGTTCTGTCTTACTTTAATTGATTTTAAGTACCTGCGTAAAAGAAATATAATTTTTAAGTACTTAGGTTTTTTTTTGTTAAAAATGTTAGAGCCTAACTCATGGCATTTTGCCAGCTCTGCCACCCTATAGTTACGCCACTGATTGGGCCTCCAGTATCTTTACATATCACTTCTGTATTTATTGTCGATAATCTAATGAAAAAAAATCGAACAAACAAAAATACAAATAAAACTGCACGGGAAATTGATTATGACTTTGACATTGACAGTTCTGGAGACAGTGCACTACCTCTTTTCCGTTAGCACTGTCAACATCAATCGGTGACGACATCGATTACGTCATACCGCTTCTTACAAATGCGCACAAATGAGCAATTTTGAGCCGACTGTTTACGTGCAAATGGCGCACACTCGCGCTGATATCAAATTATGGACCGCACTCTGCGTTGTGTATCTCCTCAGATTAAGCAAACCAAAGGACATGAAATACCTACCTACAAAAAAGCGTGCCAATAATGTATGGTGGTGGGTAGTGTTGCCAGACGTCCCGCTTTTGGCGGGACATCCCGTTTTTCCACCCCATCGGAATGCGTCCCGCCAGCACCGTGAGCGGGACGCCCAAAATCCCGCTTTTTGCAGGCAGGCATATACCTGAGCGAAGCGACGCACGAGGTGGGGGGTTAAGGGGTGAGGTTGGGCACGACGCGAGCGTGACTGGATACATCAATTTACCTATTCAAGTTTGATTTGTAATTGTTGAATCTCGTTATATCCTGCTAAGAATGGATTTGCAAATACATAAATATAAGTCTTGTCCTGCACATTTACTTCGTCCCAGTACTTTTGTAGTTATTTTTATTTAAATTTTGTTGTATTCAAGTCCCGATATTTCGAAAAATATTATAATAACTGGCAATACTAGTGGTGGGTGCTCTAAGATGGCGGAAAAAACTAGGGACGCCGCATCCAATATTCCACATTTGTTTTTCTTTATACAATTTATTTAAAAAAATCAATGAAAAACTTAGGAAGAACTGTAAAATGCACTCGCAAACAAAGTTCATTGACTGATATTTTAGCACAACAACACGGTGCTTTGTAAATATGGCGTACTTGCGAGTCCATTGGTTTGCTTAGTCTTACCCTTCGGCCCCACCTGCGCCTATCGTCCCGAATCAATTTGTGCCGAAGCTTCTTACGTTTTGTACGCTAAAAAGTTATCGCGTATATGCTGTGGTTACATTCGCAGCTTCTCAATTTTGCACGAACTATCGTCCAATTATCCAAGATGCTCGCAATCATTTCCAGACGTTGAACTATGGACAACGTCTAGAACGACAATTTCTTACTTTTACATGTGTGCTAATAATTACATAAAGTATTTATCAAAATCTAATAAGAATCCTTATTTTGGATCCTATGTGATGAACTAAGCTTCATAATGATGTACCTATAAATTATAAAATCATTGCGTCGCACACGTCTACAAATCGAAAGCAACCGCCGAAATGAACAACGCTAGTCTGATCACGCAGCGCGAATAGTTAGCGCGCTAAAACCCTTTGATGTACCGCCACACACCCGATAACGCACACGAAGCCCGGATATTGTCGACGATAACCGAATATGACTGATCACATCTGAGGCGCGTTCAGCCCCCCTAGACAAGATGTCTTTCGATAATCGCTAACGCAATTGCTAAATGGACAATGTATGAGATTTGACAATTGCGCTCGAAAGCTAAGCGAGGGCTTATGTCAAATCCCATATATTTTCCTACTAGCGATTGCGTTAGCAATTATCGAAATGCATCGTGTCTAGGGGGGCAGCGCCTCTGGGTGTAGTTGTCCGGTTGTTTTTTAACTCGCTCAAAGGCGTTGAACGGATTGCAGCAACTAAATCTTTTATCTCCCTCTTTCACATGATTTTTTATTTCTCTCTCTTTCTAGTAGATGACATTATAGAATATGGCCGCCAATATCATCCAATCACGTAAGAGTATTTCAGTCATAAATGTCAGAGCGTTTTACAACCATCTAATTCGATGGTTGTTCGGTTGTAACTCGCGCCGACACTCAAAGGTCTTGAACGGGCCGGTTGTTTCACCCGGTTGTCACGCTTGAAGGCATTGAACGGGGTTAGAGCGAAAAGTTGTACTTCGCGCGAAGGCTCTAAACGCGCCTCTGCGTGCATAGCGTCATAGCACGAAGCTTAGGGACGATAGACCCTGCGTTCCAGATAAAGCACTGCTACTTTCTGAGGCTAACATCTGATGTTAGCCTCGTTTTGCGTTTCTTATAAGAAATGTTGACATTTTTAGCCGCGCTAATTGTTACAAATGAAACGCAAGGTACTGATTTTTCGTGCTGAATTTTGACACCTTACTACTTAGTCCAGCCACTTAAAATTTTTAATAATATAAATCAGAATTGGCTAATACTACAAATATCTTTCAATGTTTTTTTTAAATCCGCTGAAAATCCTTTTTGATTCATAAAAAAAAGATTCCAAATGTCAAATTTGAAAGCTGTCAAAAAGTGGTATCAGAGGACCCATCTATTAACATGGGTATTTGATGCTAGCATTTCGTGTTAAAAATGCTTAAATGAAACGCATGACAACCAGCAAGAAAAACTAGCATCACCGGCTAATGAAACGCAGAGATGCTAAAAATGTTGGTATTTATGGCTAAAAATGCTTATCTGGAACGGGCCGAGACGCAGCTGGGGCTAAAGCGTGAGCGTATCTCGGACCACGGCGAAAGTCGTCCGTCAACGTCAAATGTCAATGTCAGAATGTCAAGTAAATTCATTTTCGAATATATTAAGAATTTAAAATTATCATTAAAAATATGATAAAACGCATATCACTTCATAATACACTAATCACTAAGTATATTTTTACATACAATGTTTCTAAGTGACATTTATGAGACAATAATTTAAAGGTTATATAATGTTAATATTTCTTTTCCAATATACAACCAGCTGACCAGAGCCAAAATGATTGCCACCAAAGAATTATTTTGTATTTCGTCATTGATAAAATATAATCGAACGTATTGTAAGTTGTATATGATAAAACAATTTAGTTCGCAAGTAAAACAACGAATTGAAGTATCAGATGGTCCCTGGCAAATGTATTCAAGAAAAGTTGCCAATAAAGAACTAACGAAAGATTCTCACCAGGAAAGAGTTGTTCAAAATCTACAAAGAATTTATCAAGATGTAGTGTCATACGAAAGACCAGTGTTGCGAAGCAGAACTAACAGTTCATTGTTTAGTTTTTTCAAGAGACGAGACCCTCAAAAAATTATTGCCCCAAAAGGACTCTATGTTTATGGCAGTGTTGGTGGTGGTAAAACTATGTTGATGGACCTATTTTATGAAACTGTCCCAGTATGTAATTCTTTTGAATAATATTTTCACACATGTGTAGGTAATTGATTTTTCACACAAGTTAATATTAAAATTTTATTGATTTTAGATTAAGCAGAAATTAAGAGTTCACTTTAATTCATTTATGTTGAATATACATGCTCGTATCCACGAATTAAAAATTAAGTCTGGCAAGGGAGCAAGCTCATTTAGGGAGGAGGGATCTAAGCCTTTTGATCCAATTCCTCCAGTCGCTGCTGATATAACTCAAGAGTCATGGCTTATTTGCTTTGATGAATTTCAGGTGCAGACAACTATACCTATTATCTATTATACCATTAACATACATTTAAGTTGAATAAGATTTAAAAGATTGTGCACTATTCTTATCATACAATACAAAGTTCAAGGTGCATCGAAATGACAAATGCATTGTGTTGTTAATAGATTACAAAACAATTTGTATAAAAATCAATTGAAATGGAATTAAATGTGATTATTATTATAATGGCTTTATTTCTGAAATTGAAATATGCTTATAGGTATTTTTTGGTAAAATTTATAGGTTACAGATATAGGGGATGCTATGATATTGAAAAGACTATTCACTCAGTTATTTGACAATGGCTGTGTAGTTGTTGCTACCAGCAACAGAAAGCCAGATGACTTGTATAAAAATGGTTTACAGAGATGTAACTTTTTGCCATTTATACCTGTTCTAAAATCGCATTGTGAACTTGTGCAGTTAGATTCTGGAATTGATTATAGGTTGAGAGGATCTGGCAATAAATATAGCAAATATTTTTTGTAAGTCTACTTATAGTATTGTCATTTTTATGGACAGGCCGTTTGAAATTTCATCTTAAAATGAATGGATGTTTTTTCAGAAATAGTGATTTATCCCCAGGAAACAATGCTGTTGATAATTTGTTCAAATTTCTTATTTCCAAAGAGACTGATTCTGTCAGAATGCGGATAATAAATATAATGGGCAGAAATGTTAAATTTGAGAAGTCTTGTGGTCGGGTATTAGATTCTACATTTGAAGAGCTATGTGATAGAGTATGTATTTCATAATAATTAGTACTTATTTATACATTGTTAATTGTGAAAATGTCATGCATGAGCTCATAATATGAAACAAAGGATGTGTATAATCTCTACGAGTTGAATCGTTTTTGAAACGGTATTGAAACTATTTGATTATATTTTGGAGAAAAATTTATGAAGACTAGAATAACAATGTTTAACTATTTTTTTACCCTATAAGTTCTTTGCATGAGGTATATTATTTAAATATTGAATTTTTTAAAATTTTAAAAATGTATTTAACATAATGCCAGTGTCACTTATTTGAACTGATGACAATTTTCCTAATGATTTCACTGTGATTTTCAATATCTCACAATATCTTACATTTTATGAACACAGATATTTTAAAAAAAATCTTCATTAGTATTGACACATGAAAACCACTGATTTAACCTTCAATACTTCTGTTTTAGCCTCTTGGTGCTAGTGACTACCTAGTGATATCGAAAACTTTTCATACTGTGTTTATAAGAAACCTACCTCAATTATCTATAACAAAGCATAGATCTCAATTGAGAAGGTTCATTACTCTTATTGACACATTGTATGACAACCGTGTGCGGGTAAGACTTATGTTAGTTAAGGGTTTTCTAGATTATTACATCATTTTGTTGCTGGCTTAAAGACTTTCAACTGTTGTAGGTGGTGATAGCAGCAGATTGTGAGCCAAAGGATCTTTTAAAGGCTGATCAGGCTGAGGAGATACCTGACGCCGATAGAGCACTCATGGATGATTTGAAAATTACTAAAGATTCGGTGATTTATTTCTCTAATATTTACATTTATCTAATTTCTTTTCACTTTTCAATCAATTGTGTTGTCAATGTTACTAATGTCAGTGTGCCTATATATCTACAAATCATCAGTGTACAGAAGGTAGAGAGCCGAAATAACATGAGTGAGTTGGTTAGTAAAAACAAAAAAAGTAATGGAGATAGTACGCCGCCTTGTGGTACACTTGCAGTGTTTTGGCACCAATTGGATACGGAGTTATCATGTGTCTTATGAACTGCCTTCTTTCGGAAAAGTTGGATATCCACTTCAAATAATGTGAAAATATACTAACTCAATACCTGTCTGAGGGATGCCGTATCACTTGGTGGCGGCATTTTCAATAACAGCTGTAGTTTGTCACCATCGAGCCTTATGACATGGTTTGGACCTAAAGTATAACCAAGTAGTTTAATTACCGTTCTAGGTTCTCAATTCGATGCGTATGTTTTTTTTGTGTATGTTACGCGATTACGCCGCCAATTATGGACCGATTTTCAAAATTCTTTTTGTATTCGATAGAGTATACTGCAAGGGTGGTCCCATGGTCACCAAAGTCACGATCTGATGATGGGATCCCATGAAAATTGAGGGAAACGATATATAATACCAGCTAAAAAGGTAAAAATAAAAAATATTTTACAAAAAATAAAAACTGACTTCAAAAACACTGAAAAGTTAAAAAAAATATAAGAAGTCGGTGACAAATTTTAAGACTTTCTAGGAGAGCATCGTTTGGCACCGACTTCAATATAGAAGTGAGATCTTGTCTGTACCTATTCTTATATTATTTTTAACTTTTCAGTTTTTTGAAGTCTGTTTTAATTTTTTGTAAAATATTTATTTTTTAGAGTCAAGTCGTAATGTCGGTCAGCAGCTTTAAAAAAAACCAAGATTAGTTTCGTGCTCTCCCCGCGTCTTGCCGCAAACAGTGACGTCATCAAGGTAGGCATATGTCTTCTTGAGGTTTTCTGTACGTATAAGCCTTTCAATCGTACGTTGGGAACTGGCAACGCCATTAGTGACGCCGTATGGAATTGGCCGAAATTGGTACAAATTCCCCACTGCTTCGAAGGCCGTATATGGCTTTTCTTGCTGAAGGATGGTAACTTAGTGATACGAACTTTAAAGATCTATCGCAGTAAAGACAGATTTAAGACACCGTCTCTTCAATATTTGGCAAAGGCATCAAGCTGAAGCTGAGTAAAACAATTTATTATCTGGGAGTAATCAATGACAAGGCGCTTCTTGTGCGTTTCGCTTTTAGTGATAAGAACTTGCGCTCTCCAAGGAGATTGGCTTTCTTTTATGATGCCTCGATCCAGTAGCTTCTTTTCTTCATTCATAATAAAAATCTTGTCCTCAGCACCATGCCTGCGTGATTTTACTGCAATTGACTTCCAGTCCGAAGTCAGGTTAAAAAATAAAGGAATGGCAGAACCAGAAGCTTTGGAGACGCTGCATACCTTGAACACTTCTCTAGGGCCTCCAAATACGAAATCCAGATTTGAGAAATTAGATAGGACATCGTGGCCGATGATTATATCAGCGCAGAGATTTCTTATGATTAGTAAGCTGATGTTGCTATAGAAATTGTCGCTTATTTTAATGTTTTGACAAGTTAAACGTTTTACTTGAGAGGTATATGATAATTAAGCCATAGAAACAGACTGCGTGCATGGCTTTTTTGAGAATTTGCAAAGGTTTGCAAATTTGCAAATTTGCAATTTGGTTTGTTAAATTGACGGAGCTTCCAGTATCAGTGAGAGCTTCAGCACGAATTCCTTTTACAAACGCACTGATAATGGCTTTTTTGAGTGAAGTCGTAGTAGCAGTAATTATACAGGCAGTGCAATGATCACAGCCTTCAGACAGATTTGTAGATTTGCTAGTATTTTTAGAACGGCATACCTTCGCAAATTGTCCTTTTTATCGCAGGATTAACAGACAGCTTCGCGTGCTGGACAGTTCTTTCTCGGGTGTACTGGCCTACCGCAGAAGAAACATTTGCGTCCTGACTGGTTAGTAGCAGCTGCCAGGTTTCCACCATTTACAGGGATGCTTTGCGGTTCGGATCGAGAGATGCTGGGTTTTAAAGCGTGGTTTTACTTTGATCGTGCTTAACTAAGCGTTGGACTTGCGAGTTTATTTCAGCCATTTCCATTGAAGCAGCTATATTGTAAGTTTCTTCTAAAGACAACGTTAATCTTTCCAATAACCTTGATCGTATCTTTAAGGACGTCATTCTAGCTATAAAAGCGCCTCAGATCGTATCATATTTTAATAGTTACAGCGTCTACGGTAGTAAAACTGCAGTCTTTTGCCAACTGTTTTAAAGATTGCATGTATGTATCTATGGCCTCGTCTGGCTGTTGTCTTGTGGTTAACATGTGACAAGCATGTATAATATTAGTCGGTTCAATTAAGATTTGGCAAGGGTTGTTATGGAATCATCGTAAGTTTCACACTCATAAAAGCGCTCCCTCGTGGTGAGATGCGGTTTACTAAAAGTTGCAGCTTAATCTTATCCGTAAATATCAGAATGGGCCCAGACCGTCTCGAATCGCCTCGTCTCGCATGTTTCTCCTGTTTTGTGGATTCTACCGTATGCTTAATCTGCAAATTATGTCGTTAATGTAAATACTGAAATAGGGAGCGCGCGCACAAGGCGGCCATGATCACAATCAAACAAAAAAAATGTTTCATTTTTATATTATGAAGGTTCCGCTCTTCAAAATTTATTCTTCTCATACTGTGCACAGAACATAAGAGGTTTTAGTGGATATATCCCCAATAAATTTGCCGTTGACCTCGAATCTTTATAGTTGCGCCACAGATGGGTATAAGACAGAAAAGTTATGAGATTATAAAACAATACTTCTTTGCAGGAGGATGCAAAGGCTGCTATATTTACCGGCGAAGAAGAATTATTTGCATGTGATCGATGTCTTTCACGTTTGATGGAAATGCAAACAGAAGAATATTGGGAGAAATGGGGAAAACATATAGGATGAGTTCGACAATTTAGTTTTCCAATAATAAATAGAAAAATACTGTTACTTCAATTTAAAAACATATATAAAAGTTATTTTAGTTTAACTAGAGATTTTAAAACACATTGAGGAGTAAATCATTGTGGACAGTATCAAGCAACACAAATATTCAACTTTATTTTCAAAGTAAATTCTCTGTTCGCACTTAGTTAAATGCCGAATAAAAAAAAAGAAGCTTTCTAACAAAAGACCAACCTTGACAAAGATATCCTTTACTTCCAATAATAAAGTAAGAGATTTGATACTTGTTAGTAAAATTTTGTTACGCGATTTATTTTTTGAAATCATTTTATTTACAATTAAAAACTTAAGATATAAGTAACTGTGCGGTTCCTCATTTTAATTGAGTGACGTAAAACATTACGTAGGCAAGTAATTGTATATGATTCTCGTTGACATTATTGTAATTAAAATATTTATTATCATCTTTTTGATACATTTGGCGTATCTGTTAAGTTTAAGAACAGATCACAACTGTACCTGTCTATGTATGCTATGTTCGTTAGTATTAATAAAAATATTGATTTTAATGTTTAAACCTCACAATGAAATTACAGTGATAAAATATTGTTTTGTTTTCTGTTGAAATTTTTACATTGTTTTTAAGTTTAGTGCGTCGCGATGGGGTCGCCGGGCCGGGCACTCCGCTAGGGTGGGCCCGGCCGTGTCGTCCGTCGGGAGTGCCGCAGTGGTGGCACCGCGGCGTATATTAAGCGCAGATTTTAGTTAACCCGTCATACATTTTAGAAAATATTAATATTTATTGAAACATTGAAAAGCTTAAAGTACCTATGTGGTTACTTAATTAATTCCTAAGAAGTGTTCTTACCCATAAATAACTAGATATACTATGAGATGTAGCTTTTTGTAAGTTTAGGCACACGGCAGTAAATTGCACATAAAGAAATGGAACGATATCAGTTATTTTTTCAAACGTTTTGATACTTCAACTAGAATATATTTATACAGACAATAGCTATGTCCGCCA
The DNA here is from genome assembly GCA_963935595.1 of Schoenobius gigantellus. Lineage (NCBI taxonomy): Eukaryota > Metazoa > Arthropoda > Insecta > Lepidoptera > Crambidae > Schoenobius > Schoenobius gigantellus. The sequence goes on along the minus strand of OZ012549.1, from coordinate 21,532,698 downwards.
ACTACGTTTCGCCATAATAATCACCTAGGGGTATAAAAATAGTTTACGACCTATTCTTAGACCTACTGAACATGCAGAAAAAATTTCATAAAGATCGGTCAAGCCGTTTCGGAGGAGTTCGATTACAAACCCTGTGACACGAGAATTTTATATATTAGAAGATATATCTCTGTAGATATTTTTTTTGAAGTATCAGAATGTTTCATAAGAGATAATTTAAAAAAATCTATCATCAATAACTATAGTGGGAGACATGATTATTTTTCTTCCTTTGCAATTAAATAAAATCAAGACGCAATAATTTTTATACTAGTACTGAGTAGAATATAACGATGTAGCGACTTAGCGACCTTTGAGGAGTAATTTAGAATAGAAAAATTATTTTTGTTCGGTAAGTATTTATTTCAAAAATAAACTGTTGAGTTTTTTACATTGTATTTTTCTTGCCATCAATCACGATTTGGACTAGTTCTTTTGACACTATTAGGTAACTATTAATGTTGGTTGGTTGTAACGATATACCAAAAATGTTGTATCATGTGAATATTATTTATTTAATACATTTTTCTTACCTAAGTATTTTAATCATACATGTGACTGTAGTACTCTTGGTAAACTTGAATGTAGTTCTCTTTCTCGGTCGGTGTCATGAGCGCCACCTGGTCGTCGTCAATACTAGTCAGTGGCACCGCTTTGCCGTTGACCATCACCATTGGTGCGTTGTCATCCGAATCAGAATCTTCGCTCTCCATTTCGGCTACAAAACGATATTTGGGCATGAAAATTAGTAATATACAAAAATAGTCGTTTCAATTCTAATGTTGTATAGAAGCATACGGAGTGTATAAAATGTTGAAGCTTAACTAAGACAGTCTTTTAAATTGATAGTTGAGGAATTCGAATTGCTTTTTGCATACCAGCTACATAATATTGTGCAGAACATACATGTGTAGTACGAGTATGTTCCCTATGACAAATGGACCAAAAGTAAAGAAAAAATTACAGTTGTGAAACCAACAGATGTTTGGAACTAAAATCACTATAGGTATACATTGTTCTGGGGTATTGGAAAGATGCAGTTTGCTCACACAAGCAACTGCCATCTTTCTTCGTATAGTCTAATAGTGCCTTTAAAGATGAGCACGTTTACGACTTGTGTCTAACATATGGTTAGGTGTGTGGTGCTTATTCAGAGAGGCGTCTCTTTGAATATCTACTCAACTTTCTCGATGAAAATATTGTCTCTCATAGTACATATTTCTAGGTTCAATAATATTAAAACGTAGAAGACTTATTGTGATAGCTCACAGGCTTAGATTCCTCTATTCTCCTTCTGAGAGACATTCCTCTTAAATTCGCGTATTTAATGAAAAATGCAGTCTCCTAACTTAAATATGTGGTAAAGTCGAAGGTGCCAATCAGAACTTAAGTTGCACTAATAGCTTAACCCTATTTTGAACCAATAGGAGAGCATAGATTGTCTTTCAAAAGCTTGATGACATGATAATGGGCGTTCTGGTTGGTCGAATGCAACCGTCCAGTTTCGGTTCGGTTTTGGTTTATTGGTGTAATTGGCCCCCTAGAACTGAATGACCTATATTATTAAGAGTATGTTTGTATTATCTTAGTATCTGTTATATATTGTATATACAAAATTAAGTGTTTTATCTACCTATTAAACGCAAGTACTTACCAACTGCCGCTAATTCATCTTTTAATTTGTAAGGATCTTTAGATTCATTATCACTGGAATCTGAACTATCTGGTTCAATGCCCTTCAGAGAATTCACCGTGGTATTACCTAAAATTGAACAGAACAAACCACAATCAGAGTAAAATTCGTGACGGCCAAACTTTTACTGTTTTTAAATGAGTAAGGATGGCCCGAATCGAACCGGGCGCACTAGACTGGCTATTCGCTCGAAATGGGTACCTGCTTGGCGAAGTCGCTCGGGCACGAGTGGTGGACTCCATCTCTCGATGAGTTTCGAAGGCGCAACAACCTCTTGCGTAGGACTTGGCAGTCGACTCGCCGGGCCGGAGGGCCCGTCGAGGCCTAGGCCAAGGACCGATTCCATGCGCATAGGCGAAAATATAGAGGGACCATGGAAGAGGCGCAACTTTTGTATTTTCGAAAAATCGCAGATTCTGGAAACCCTTGGGGAAGGGTCCCTTGGGGACAGGCCTACCTAGCCGCGAGCGGGAGGCATAGACCTCCCCTTAACGTAATTAATGGCACTAGTTTTGCCCAAGGCTATGCTGGACGTGTGGACGAGGCTATGCACAACCTGATGCACGCTCTTTGTCGTCTTCCCGAACGTGGCGGACCGGCTCAGGTTTACCTGGGTCGAACCGGACTACGAAGTTTCACAGCTGCTATCAGGGCATGGCTGTTTTAATGGTGGGCTCTTCAATATGAAAATGGTGGACAGCAGTAGGTGCTACTGCGGTCCCACGCACTGTGGGAGTGCTCATTATAAAGTGAAGCGCGTAGGGATTTACCAGATAAGGTAAAGGCGCTTGAGGTTGGTTCGGTCTACTGCCATGATTTCTTGGGGACGGAGGCGAATTTCTTGAAGCTATGGGACTTCGCGTATCGGTGGCATGAGATTAGGAGTGGGCTAGAGAGGTGAAGAAGGAAGAGGGCAACCGCCCGATGGAAGAAGAGAAGACATTTAGGCAGACGAAACCGGCGGTACCACAACAGTGGGCACACGGCAACCTTGCGGCGGACACCGAAGGCATACCGTGTGTTTGTCCGACCCTAACAGGGGAGAGGGACACAGGGATAAGGGAAGTAGAATTATAAATAATTTGTAGGGAGTCAAGAAGTGCGGCGCGGCAGAGTACGATTCGCAGGTTCCGCGCGCATCTCCCGATAATCCGGCCCGTATAACCAGGATTGCTTGAGTAGGTACATGGGTGGTGGAGGGTTAGACCTGCTTAGCTCTCCAACTAAGCAGTTGGGGAGGGGTTAGCCCAGTCGGACCGACATCTGACTGGAAGATATTTTAGCCCTGACCTGGTCGCACGTCTGGGGATCAAACAAGTCAACCGACCCCTGTCCCCGCCCTAGGCGAAGTCCCAGCTTGCTTATACTGCTGGGCCTGTCTCCAGGGGGTGCGTTCGGTGAATGGACCTTCCGATTCCGAATGTGCCTCCTATCGGGGGCGAAGAGGTTTCGAAGGGTTTAGCCTGGTATGGAGACACCACCGGAATAGCCGGATCTATCATGTAGGTTATGTCGTAATGTCTGTTATATCGTGGCTAATCCACTGGTGTCCTGTCTCCCAGATGAAACCTCCCTCCGGAACCTCTCCAACCCCTTGGAAGGACTCGTTCGGGATCAGAAAGGCCCAATGCATCGAATACCCTATGGAATAGGCCTAGAGATAAAGAACGATCTGGGATTCGAGAGATCGCCAGGTTATTAGTTCGTTTGCCCCCAACCCGTACTCTACCACCATATGTGGTTCTATTATGGTGAGGGATTCTTTTTGTTGCCGAATGGTAAGTACAGGAGTAAGTACAAGAACTTTGCCTGTTCATTTGACTTACCAGTATTTTGCTTTTCGTGTGCGAGTAGTACTGACATAATATCATCGTTCTTTTCTTTTCCGACACTCTTTGCATTACTTGCGTTACTAGCAGCTTTTTCTAGAGCCATATCCGTCGAATGTACACTGTCGTTCTAGAATATTAAAACATGATTTAGTAGTTAGTATGGAGCGTACAAAAACAACATTCATACAACATTGATATTCAAGGGACAGGTAAAATGTGGATATCATCGATCATATAGAATCCATTCCCATGCTGTGATAGTAGTTGATTATGGTATTCTAATTACATCGCGTAGGTCATTTAGTTCTACTGGTCGATCCAAGGGCAATTTTTTACCTGTGATCCGATTAATCGGACCACGGACTTGCTATGCAACGGTGAACGGTGAACATTGGATGAGTACAATCTATTTATTTATTGAGGTACTACATTACCATCAAATTATGCATTTTATCTCAAACACATAATAATTATAAATTCACATTAATCACTTGTTTGTCCACCATATTGTATGAATCGTAAAAAATCATACTTAATTGATTTATTTTACCTGGTCGTTGGCAATGATGGTGCTCTCGACCATCCAAACTGGCCGTTCCTTACGCGCAGCAGAGGCGTCTGCGGTGGCGTCAGACTCCCCGATAGTCACGTCCACTCGCGTCTCCTCAACGGCCAAGCCCAGGTTGCGCGTAGCTTCACCTGACCATTGTTCGCCGCCTGGCCGCATCACAGGTTGCTTCATCGTCAGTCTGTGTTGTTTGTGATAGGTTATTAAGGTTGCTCATTCCTTTTCAATTATCAATAAAATTTTACGCTCGTAGAGGATTAAATGATGAGATGGCTCAATGGGATGTCTGTTCAATCTGTTGCAGAGCTATGTGTCCTTATTGTATACCGGTAGACCTACCTACTTTAATAAGCAAGTAAAGAAAACATTCAATAGTATTTACCCTCTGATTGTGTTGATGTCGACTGGTTCAGGTTCCAGGATTTCTGGAGCTAATTTTATTCCTTCAACTTCTCGAAGAAGTATGTATAACGTTTCTAGTTGTTCGTTGAACTTTGCTAATAGTAATCTAGAATCCTTTTTAGGTAATGCTGACTGGTCCTCCTCCACTACTTGATTGCAAAATGTACATCGAAACTCTTGAGTCATCATATCATACAATTGATCAGCCTGAAACACGTTATATTATAGTATTTTTTCAATTAGCCAACAATATGTAACAATAATTTCAAAACTCTTAAGTCTTACTTCTAGATCGGTAAATGTTTTACTACAAGAAGGGCATTTAAAACTGGCACGACTGGTGGCATCACGTTCTTCAGTCTCCATGCGCTTGCGCATCAAATCTAATTTGTACTTCACTACATTAACAAATGTTTTGTAATTAATAAAATAATAATTAACTTTTTGCGCTTTTCCATCTGGGCCTGAAAATTATAAAAGTAAGAGTAATCATCCTCATTTAAGCCGATAGACGCCCTCGCGCCCATTAGGCCGGTAATCTATCGCTGAGGTCAACTCATCACATTGTCTAGGTAACGGTACAAGAACAACAATTACAGTTTAGTTAAAAAGGTGCGTAAGAGGTTTTACACCTTACAGGACCCAACCTAACTTCAGGTGTGTGCGGTGCACACTGGTGATCAATGAATAGGCCTCTGCCGCTCCCTGGCAACCCGCAGTGTGGTGGGTGTTAGCCCTGTAGTGTGGTGCACGACGTCATCATCGATAACGTATAAAACTGATATTGTTTTCATTATAAATTAATATTGTATTTTCTTTAAGGTAAACATATAACATGTAATCGGATACTTTTCTAAGCAATCTAAATGTCATTGTAAGACATTTAACGTATTGACCTATTTGAAAACCCTGTTTTCTATCTACCTATACCTAGAAGTAAGCGCATACCTATCAAGGGCGTAGCTGGGCAATCAAAGAAAACCCTAAAATACACAGGGCGCCACACAGCGATGCCGGAAAGTACGCAGCCGCCGCCCGGCCTGTACCTCGCTACTCCTTTGAAACGTATTATACCTATTTCTAGAGGAGCTTGGTGGCGCATTGGGGCGTGCGCTCAGCGAACGATTGCTAAGATTAAGCAACGTTGGCTGTGGTCACTCTTATGATGGGTGACCAAAATACGAAACACCTCAAGCTCCTCCGTGCTTCGGAAGGTACGTTAAACATTGGGGTCCTGCGCATGATCTCGCCCCGGTCGTGTCGGCTAACCGTCCCACCGGAGTAGGCGAGTGAAGGAACAGAGAGTGCACTTGCTTTTGCGCAGTCACTTGTGCACTATAATATCTCCTGCGCAGATGGCTAGTCTCTGTTAAGATTGGCCGCCGTGACCGAATATCGGTTAGGAGGACATTATTATTATTATACCTATATAGCTAGGTATAGGTACGTTTCACAAGGGAGTAGCGAGGTAAATGATGATTGTAAAAAATAAAAAAATTGTCAGTGTATAAGTACCTGTTTCCATTTTTAATCGAACTTGTATAAACTTATCGTTTTTGAGAGTAGCTATCCTAGCTCTTAGCATTTTTCTTTCGAATTTCAGTAACTCGCAGATATCATCCTCCTTCATGCCTGAAATTATAAAATGGTAGGTAAGGTATGTATGAGTAATTATTAAATTTGCTTCATATCTTAATCACATTAGTTGGTAAGTACTTTTTTTTGTTAGCGAGGTGGAATGCTGTTTCGCACTGTACCTGCTGATGGCTACTCAGCAGGCGAGTGTGGGACTCTGCCTGCTAGAGGCATACCCACTAAACGAACCTCGATGTCCATCATGTCCATAATAGTCGAGGTGATCCGGGGTTTGGGTTACTGCAATTCTTCCGAACGCCCCAGGACAATCCGAACAGCTACTGTTCGGGTCTTAAGGCCTGTGGAGGATTACCTTAGATATTTGGGTAATCCCCAGACGGGGGGCCTATCTATAGTCATGCATATCAAGAGCCACCCTAGCGCGTCACGGAAGGCGGGCTGCATAGGCCCGCCTTCTACCGCCCAACTGTCTGCGTCGAAGGGACAGCACGAGGGTTGTTTCCTGCTCCCTCTCCGCTGACTGAGACAACAGCCTCCCATTCCCTCTCACCAACCACGAGTGACGTCTGGTAGCGAGAGGTCATCATCATCATCACAGCTCATATACGTCCCCACCGAGGGGTTCGAGCCTACCCTATGTTAGGGTGATTAGGCCTTAGTCAACCACGCTGGCCCAGTGCGGATTGGTCGACTTCACATACCTACACCATTGTATTTCTTCGCAGATGTATGCAGGTTGCCTCACGATGTTTTCCTTCACCGTAGGAGCGTCAGACAAATGTACATATGAAATTCGAAACGAAAAACACTGTTCACGCTCGAGGAAGAGCGAGTGGCAACACTGCATTATAGTCTGTGCAGTGAGAGCCTTTTTTTGGCGGCCGGCCGCATGTAATATGTCAGTCGAGTCGGGTCGAAATGTCATGACATTGTTAGAGGTTATGTCCGGGCCGGAATAAAATGTAATATAACTAACAAATTGTGTTTTGCGCGGCGCACCTAATATCGGGGTGCGAAAGCCCGCTTGGTGTTGTGCAAAAGTATTATCGTCGCGTGTGTGAGCCGTGGTGGCCTAATAGGCATTTGTAGTGCTCCGGTCTCCACCGGTGGATCCACCGCAGAACTTCAGGAGCCGCGACTTCCTTCGAGCTAGCTCAGGAAGTCCACCGGCTACATACGGAGACCAATCGGATCCAAGGTAAGTAATACCAATTTTCTAAGAGCTGGTATTCGGTGAATAAAAATCAGCAACCCAGAAGTCGGTGAATCGCCGACGTGGTGGTGTCTACCTTGGGCACCACCATCTTTTGGTAGCAGAGCGTGGTTTTTAGATTTGAGTGGTTGATTAGTATTGTACAATTAATATTGTAATCTTGTTGGTTGTCCAAACGGGCAATACATATTAATTGTTTTTTGATTGCTGATTTTAAACCGACTACCATCTCATTTGTGGACCGATCTCCCTAACTAGTTGTCATTGTCATTGTATATGAAAAATTGGGGTTAAATGCCTTTGTTGTTCTAGTTAAGTTCTAGCATTTACCTATATTTGATTTTGGTTTGTTTTTTCATATCTTTGTTTTGCCCTTGAATATTTTGTTTGTTAAGTTGTAAACTTATATTTGAATTTAATTTGTTTAAAAAATTTTGCTGCTAAATGACTTTGCTGTTGTTGTAATACACTATCTTGCTGTGTTAAGTTTTAGCATTTACATTTGATTTTGTTTTGTTTGCCTTTGAATATTATGTTTGTTAAGTTATTGACTTAATACTTGAATTTAATTTGTTTGAAAATTCTGTTGTTAAATGCCTTTGTTGTTCTAGTTGAGTTCTAGCATTTACACTTGATTTTGGTTTGTTTATATATTTTGTTCTGCCTTTGAAGTTCCTCCCGATCTGTTTTATTGTCTGCGGTTGTCGGTCTGTTTGTCCGTGTATTATTATAGTGTTTATTAATTTTGGTGCAAAATGGTCCCGCCAGTCAGCCCGCTTAGTGGTGCCCGCGCGGGTGCACAAAAGATTTTGAGATGGTTTGCTAGTGCCGTCGCTTTGGTAGACCGACCAGACCGAGAACAGGCTTTGTTAATTCGGCATGAGGGAGTACCTGCTCGCTTGAAGGAATTGGAGCAGCTTTTCGTTGCTCATCAACAATATCTGCTCGACCACCCAGCCGAGGGTGCCGCTGAGTTGCGGGCAGTCGACCAATTTAATGCCGATTATGATCAGTGTTTTGAACAGGCGGATGTGATTATAAACAAGGCTCAGGCAATCCTATCCGCCCGGAGGGGTGAGTCGTGCACGCCCGGGGAGGTCAAGCCTACCCCGGCCGGCTTGCTGGGCAGACTGCCCACTTTAGACATCCCAACCTTTGATGGGAACCTGGCTTCTTGGATGGGGTTCATTAACCTCTTTGATAGCCTGGTTCACTCGAGGAACGACCTGTTCCCTAGCCAGAAATTGGCCTATTTGCTCTCTGCCTTACGTGGAGAGGCTGGTGTACTTGTCCAGCATCTACCTGTCAACGATGACAGTTATGATATTGCAAGGGCGTTGTTGACCGCCCGGTATCAGAATGTTCGCTTGCTAGCGGACACACATGTGGCTGCCATTTTAGGGCTGCCACGAGTATCGCGGGTCTCCTCATTGAGGAAGGAGATTTTAAACCCGCTGCTAAGCGCTATTAATGCGCTCAAACGACTTGACCTACCGGTGGACCAGTGGTCCTTCATATTGCTCCACCTCATCCTCAATAAGCTTCCCATGGAGATGAAGGGGCGCTTTGAACAAAGATACGGGGGCAATAGTGCCTCGTACCTCCCCCCCTTCTCGGATCTCCTCAGATTTTTGGAGGATGAGTGTCGGATGACCGACCACTTGGATCTGGCTCCTATACCGGGACCGAGTACAGGCCGCTATGAGGCAACCCGGGCAGCGCCACGGAGAGAGCGCCGCCCGTACAAGCAATATACTGCCGTGCGGCAGAACTCTCCACAAGGGGAGAGGCCGCTGCCTTGTAAGTGTTGCAAGCGCGATGGCCATCGTTTGCCGGCCTGTCCCAAATTTGTTGGCCTAGGCACCGAGGGGCGTAGGAATATGGCCAAGCAGCGGAATTGGTGCTACCGCTGCCTGGGGGCTCATATGGCATCGGCTTGCCCCCACCCACGAGATTGCCACTGTTGTGGAGGGGCCCATCACCCCCTTTTGTGCTTCAACAGTAGGGACACTCGTGAGGTGATGAGAGAGAGGGACTCGCACACGGGCGGGGGCCCTCGTAGGTCACCCACATCTCCGAGGAGATCGGAGGGGCGTGCCACCTCTCCGCGGAGATTGGACAGGCGCCCCCCCTCCCGTGAGAAGATTGAGCGCTCCACCCCCCCTACGGGCGGGGGGGATCGACGCGCCGCTTCTGAGGCGCCACCGCGGGATTGGGCCGCGGTTATTAGGGAGCCACGCCGGGAGCCGATACGCTTCTCTCCCCCTCTGATGGAGAGACCCCGTTTATCACGGGCTCCCCCAACTTTCGCCCATCATGGGCATCGCCCGGCCCCCCGATGCCGATTTGATCGGGGCCAGTACGTGCCGGATTGGGACCCGCTCGAGCGCCTTGAGCGCCCTACTCCTCCGCCGCGCACGCATTTTTCTTTGGACCCCCCTTCCCCTCCGTTGCGGGGAATGCGGGAGGATTTTCATTAAACCAACTGTCGGCTGCAACCCCCCCACAGGAGCAGGTGCTGTTACCAACAGCCTGCGTACAGGTGTGGGGCCCGAGGGGCACCTTTGTTTTAGTTCGCGCCCTTTTGGATACGGGAGCTCAGGGTTGCAGTGCCTCCAGCTGGCTGGTCCGGCAGTTGAGTTTGAACACATCTCCATACCTTGAATCGGTACGAGAAATCGGAGACCTGCGGATCCCGGATCCGATCGGTCAGGTTTTGTTCTCCTTCTCCCCCCACTTCTCTTCAGCGCCCAAAATTGGCGCTACCGCGATTGTTTATGAGAAGGTTGTTGGTCAGCTTCCGCAACAGCACGTTTCGCGCGCTGTCGTTGATGCGACATCAGGATTGACCTTGGCTGACCCTTCCTTCCACCGAACCGGTCCGATTCACTTATTGCTCGGTGCTGATGTTCTAGGCCGCGTGTATTGTGGGAAGAGGAGAGAGTTACAGAAGGGTGGGCTAGTAGCCTTATCTACATCGCTTGGGTTTGTAGTGATGGGACCAGTTAGGCATAACCCACCTCACATAACTGTAAGCTCCACCTTATCGGATGTCCTTCAACGGTTTTGGGAGGTGGAAGAGCCACCTACCGTGAGTGAGAGTGAACCCCTTGGACGAGGAGTGTGAGTTGTTCTACCAGAACAATATAGGTCGCCTTCACTCGGGACGGCTGATCACTCGTTTGCCCTTTTTGTCAGTTCGCCCCTCACTTGGCAGCTCCCGGCCGTTGGCCGAGAAGCGGCTGCTGTCCATGGAGCGTCGTATGAGTAGGAACTCCGACCTCAAACAGAAGTATGTCGACTTCATGCGAGAATATGAGCAACTGGGGCACATGTCGGTCTCGCGACTGGACTGGCGAAACGAGGAACATAATTTTCTTCCTCACCACGCGGTTTTGAAACCTTCCACTGGGAAGATACGCGTTGTTTTTGATGGGTCAGCTCCCACGTCTACCGGAGTTTCGCTGAATCAATGTCTGCATGCTGGACCGAAGTTGCACCACGAGGTGGGTGATGTATTGACCAACTTCCGTCGCCATGCCGTCGTCTTTGTGACCGATATCCGGATGATGTTTCGGCAGACTGTGATTCACCCGGACGATAGGCGATATCAGCTCATATTATGGAGGGAGGATCCCAGAGATCCCATGCTAGTCTACGAGCTGAACACCAATACATACGGTTTGCGTTCGAGCCCCTTTGTGGCAATTCGCTCACTTGTGGAACTCGCTGACCGTGAGCGGTTACGATACCCTCGCGCATCCTTGGTTCTCAAGGAGGATGCATTTGTGGATGACATTTGTACGGGCTCCTCTAGTGTCGAGGAAGCCTTGATTTTGCGAGATGAACTAATTGCTCTTCTCGGGGCTGGTGGTTATGAACTGAGGAAGTGGATGTCCAACTCACCTCAGCTTTTGTGTGACCTGCCAGACGACCACCAGCAGGAGCCTCATATTTTTGAGAATGCCAACACTCCAGATTTACTGTCTGTTTTGGGAGTGCAATACAGACCTGTCCAGGACACGTTCACCTATCGATTGGAGCTGCCAAGCCCCAAGGTCTGGACGAAACGGTTGGTTTTATCTACAGTAGCTCGTACCTTTGACCCAAACGGATGGATTAGTCCCGTAGTGTTTTGGATGAAGTGCTTTCTACAGGAACTTTGGTCAGCCGAAGTGTCGTGGGATGAGCCCCTCCCGGGCCGTTTGCTGCGAGATTGGGAGTCCTTCATGTCGTCTCTCCCTGACATTAACCGTGTTAGTATCCCTACACATATACTGCCTAAGGGACGGTTTACGGCCAGCCTTCATGGCTTTTGTGACGCGTCTGAGAGTGGATACGCAGCCGTCGTATATATCCGGACGGTCGATGATAGAGGAGCTGTTAAGCTCCACTTGTTAATTGCTAAGAGTAAGGTTGCTCCACTTCGGACTCGATTAACGATTCCGAAGTTAGAATTGTCTGGAGCTACTCTTCTGGTTCGTTTGATGAACCACGTTGTTGACACCCTGGGACGTAGTGTGGACTTTGAGTCGCTATTTGCTTGGTCCGACAGTCAGGTTGTCCTGTGTTGGATTAAGAACTCCGTCCACTCCCTGGAAGTATTTGTGGCCAATCGGGTATCCCAAATACAGGCCTCGAAGGCCACGTTGATTTGGCGCCACGTGCCAGGTGAAATAAACCCTGCTGACTGTGCATCACGTGGCAGCGAAGCCCCTCAGCTTATTGACCACACTCTGTGGTGGGGTCCCGAATGGTTGTTACAGCCGTCTTGGCCTTCCACACCAGCTGTGGTGAAGGTACCAAATCCGGGCTTGCGTGTTCACGCTGTCGAGACTATGGCGGCTCCAGAGCGGGAATTTTTATTAGACCGCTACAGTTCTCTGGACAAGTTGCTCGGCGTGACCGCTTGGATAAGATTTATACGAAATTGTCGCCGGCCTCAGGACAAAGATTTGTGTCCGGTCCTCTCACCGCAGGAGCGCCAAGATGCTCTTCTGCATTGGGTGCGTATGACCCAGTCTAGAGCGTTTGAACCGGAACTTAAGATTTTCCGTACCGGGACGTCCAAATTGAAGGGACCCTTGGTGCGTTTGACTCCCTTTCTGGATGATAAGGGATTGTTGCGTGTAGGAGGCCGATTGAGGCACGCTAACTTGCCTTATAGATCACGTCACCCCCTGTTGCTCCCCAAGGACGGACCATTGGTGCGATTGTTGATCATTGATCGCCATGTGAAGAATGCTCATGCCGGATGTAATGCATTGACCGCGCTCCTCCAACGGGAGTTTTGGATTTTGTCAGCGCGAAGAATAATCCGATCTGTTATCTTTCGATGTCTGCCCTGCTATCGTTTACGCCCCGAGACGATGCAGCCCCAAATGGGTGATTTGCCTGCTGATCGTGTGAATGAATCGATGACCTTCTTAGGAGTTGGAACTGATTTTGCGGGACCATTCACTATAAAAACGTCGCGACTCCGTAATGCTAAGACTGAAAAAGCTTACTTGTGTGTGTTTGTTTGTTTGGCCACTAAAGCCGTTCATTTGGAGGTGGTGAGTGCACTCACCATGGACGCTTTCTTAGCAGCGTTAGGCAGATTTGTCTCCCGCCGGGGACTGCCTTCTCTAATTCGGTCCGATTGTGGGACGAACTTCAAGGGCACTGATAGACATATAAGAGAAGTTTGTGAATTTTTTGATAAAAATAATATTGAGATCGGATCCACACTCTCCCGTAGGGGGGTAACATGGCGATACTCCCCGCCGTCTTGCCCTCACTGGGGAGGGATTTTTGAATCTGTTGTAAAGGCCGCCAAGACTCACCTTCGCCGCGTTATTGGGGAGACTATTCTCACGTTTGAGGAACTCGCGACGGTGTTTCATAAGATTGAGGCGGTTCTCAACTCGCGTCCGTTATGTCCGTTGTCTACCGACGCGAACGATTTGCAGGCCCTCACGCCGGGCCATTTCTTGATAGGCAGACCACTTAACGCCCTGCCCGAGTATCCTTATAGAGATATCAATCCCGGACGCCTTTCGCGGTTTGAGTTGCTCCAGCAGCTTACCCAGAGCTTCTGGCGCCGCTGGCACCTTGAATATTTACACATTTTGCAACAGCGCGTTAAGTGGTCAGATAAGACAAACCCACCGAGGGTTGGAGACCTCGTGTTAGTGAAGGACCCAAACCTGCCACCCTTACGTTGGCGTCGCGGACGCATTGTCCAACTTACTCTAGGGTTTGATGGTGTGCCCAGGTTTGCCGAGGTCCTAGTTGGGGATTCTGTTTTGAAGCGCGCGGTCGCTACTCTTTCTCGCCTCCCCTTAGACTGATTTGGCGGACAGTCCGGGACTGTCCGGAGCGGGGGGATGTTCACGCTCGAGGAAGAGCGAGTGGCAACACTGCATTATAGTCTGTGCAGTGAGAGCCTTTTTTTGGCGGCCGGCCGCATGTAATATGTCAGTCGAGTCGGGTCGAAATGTCATGACATTGTTAGAGGTTATGTCCGGGCCGGAATAAAATGTAATATAACTAACACATTGTGTTTTGCGCGGCGCACCTAATATCGGGGTGCGAAAGCCCGCTTGGTGTTGTGCAAAAGTATTATCGTCGCGTGTGTGAGCCGTGGTGGCCTAATAGGCATTTGTAGTGCTCCGGTCTCCACCGGTGGATCCACCGCAGAACTTCAGGAGCCGCGACTTCCTTCGAGCTAGCTCAGGAAGTCCACCGGCTACATACGGAGACCAATCGGATCCAAGGTAAGTAATACCAATTTTCTAAGAGCTGGTATTCGGTGAATAAAAATCAGCAACCCAGAAGTCGGTGAATCGCCGACGTGGTGGTGTCTACCTTGGGCACCACCAAACACATTGGTATCTACATGGCGGGTCTCGAACCCCGACCTCCCGATTGGAAGGCAAGTGCCGAGTCCACAGCGCCACCGACGCTCAAGCGAGAGGTCACCGCCACCCAATACCGCATGTAGCTCACGGCGTTGGGGTCGCCAGGCGGGCACTCTAATAATGTATGCTCAGCTGTATTTTCGGGAGCGTCACAGTGATGACACTGCGGCGTTTCCTCCAGTTATGCAATCTTGTGCAGGTAGTGACCGAAGCATCCATGTCCGGTCCATATCTATACCATGCGGTACGAGAGACGACTATGCCGGCGCACAACCCACTCCTCCAACAACGAACGGATAGCTTCTTTCGCCCGGTGGCCACCAAGCTGGGATGGCGAGTGCCTCTACCCATTGGCGCAGAACCTTCCTGTGAGTCAGGGTGAGAACCCCTCGCACTTGTTCTGCGACGAGTTGTTCTCCGCGATACTTTTGTTGCGACCCGATGATGATACACCTCCGCGAGTACGCGTGCATCGACATTCCACGGTGGCATGTCTGATAGAACCGTGCGATAAGCTCGCACAGCCTGGGTCGCGATGATTCTCTGTGGTCTCCACAATAGAGCCACCGCACGTGGGAAAAGGCACTCCGCCAAAACCTCCATACAGGGGTCGAAACTGGTCAGTAAAATCAGTAAAAGTCGGTTTTTTTGAACATGGTCAGTAAATGTCAGTTTTTTGAGAAAATGGTCAGTTTTTTCAGTTTTTTGAGATCAACACACATATTGCCCCATAAATTATTTTGGAACCTTATTAATATTTTACTGATACAATTTTGTCTGTCTGTACCTGTGTCGTTCCTATATCCGCCTACCTTCTTCAATCTAGATTTTGCTTAAGTAATATCTCATAATATATTGTCAACAAAAACGAAATTTTAGTCATTTCTCATTTTCTTAGCCGGGCCCAGTGATGGTTTGAGGGAAACAAACAACTGATGCTCTATTATGATGTCTTGTGGCAACTTAATATTGTAGCATCATTATTTCGAGGAAAAATAGTCAAATCCTACTATTTTTTCTCAAAATAAACACATATTAATAATAAGAAAACTGTTAATTATTTGTAAACTTTTTAACAATAAAAAGGTGGTGATGGTTGGCTATGGGGATGGTGGAGGTCAATAATTGTAAAAGTATTTTTCAATTCCACATGAATCTTTTATTTTAAGAGGATTGTGAAGCTGTAAATTTTCATACAAAAAGCGATAACGCTTTTCCCCCTTTTTAAATAGTCCAATTTTCATAATTTTTGGAAATGTAGATATAATGAAGATCTAGGTTTGTACGTTTCGATTTTGAAAATATGTTGCTCAAAAAATAAATTATTAGCATCTAAATATCCATATTTTAGACTTAAAAACTACCTCGAGCATTTTTATATTTTTTGACTAAATTATACTGAATTACAAAAAAAGCAGTACGTACAAACATAGATTAAGGTATTCTGAATCTAATGAGATCAAAAGTGTCAAATTTCGTAAAGGTTTAGGGGGGTAAAACAGTTATCGCCCTTAACAATATTTCAATAAGAAATGTAGGCACTTGCCTCGGACTTTCAACTCTAAGCGGTGTGCAACAAACTGAATTTTTGCAAGTGCATACTCGAGCCATGAATTGGCTCTTCACAGTCCTCTTAAGTTAGTTCAGATGGTCAGTAAAAGTCAGTTTTTTTAGATTTCTGGTCAGTAAAATCAGTATTTTTGAACACTGAACCTGTTTCGACCCCTGTCCATATAGTGCCATCGACCGTATCACCCTATAATACAGTCGACGGCACGACGAATTCGGTCCACGCAGATTAGGGAGCGAGGAACTTTAAGTGCTCCTCGAACTTTAATCGGGGTTCCAGCATCAGGCAGAGGTACTTCATGTTGATCGTTGATAAACTGGTAATAATAATAATAATAGGGATCCCCTCCACCCGGACCAGAAGCCCCGTTTGAGTCCTGAGTCTTATCAACGACCACGTCTAGTCCCAGAAGGCGGATGCGTCGGACTACCATTGTAGTAAAGACCGAAGCAAGGTGGACCGCCTCCTCATCCGTTTTTGCTCCGCTGCGACTAATTTGGTAAATACCTACAAAACTAAAAATATGATAAAAAATTGTGAATCTACTTACCCACATACCTACTTATAGTCTAGAAGTTATACTTACATGGATTTCTTACGAGCATATCCACAATAAGAGCGTCTTCAATAGTGTAAAATCCTCTGACGACGAGGCGAGCCAGTTGTTTCAAACTACTGGGGACCTCGGTCACTAGTCGCTCCTCTGTCATAGTGACGGGGTATTCTGTAAAAAAATTTATGAAATAAGTATAATTCAATAGTTAAGTAAATGTTCACAGGTAAGGCGCATAACACATTGCACCGGACACCGCTGCGGTGTACGGAGGGACGAAAACCGCATGCGGCTGCGGCGGCACGGAACCGTGCCACCGTACGGTTTGCTCCGTATCACCGTCCGGAGCTGCGGTGCACGACGACGCCCCGCATCACCGCATTATCTATGTTGAGATCTATTAAGCAGAACACACCGGAGCGGTGTCCGGTGCAATGTGTTATGCGCCTAACACGCAAGTATGAACACCTACCTGCTTACGCGAAAAATTGGCATATGACCACAGTGCGGCTTTTAGCAGCGACACGGTTAAATACAAATCTGTCTATCAAACGCGTTCTTAATTATCAGGACGTCGATTCGAAGTAAATTCTTCATCTAAAAAGCTCAGGCCAATTATGGATCTTTCATCATATGACATGGTTTAAATTTTGAGATTCCTTATCTCAAAATTTACATTCATGAAATGCTTCATTTGGTATAACCGTCTCCTATGATATCAATACTATGGATAATTTCAATGATGTCATCATGATAATATACTTAATGAACAAATGATCAAAAACCTGACCGAAAATCTTATTTTTAGTTTTAGGTACCTACACCATGATTTCATTATAATATCACTTGAAAACCACGAGATAGGTAATAGGCCTGCTGATCATAAGGTACTGAACGCGCTACAGTGCGATTACACCTCCCTAAATGCCTTTCTCTAACTAGGATGTTAGCTTGCTGAATGCGATTAACTTGACTAAATTTAATAATAGGGACGAGTGGGGCGCGTTGGAACACGGGGTAGGGGAAGGTGGCCTAAAATGGGTAAGCTAAGGAAGTGGTTAAAAAAATCTATAAATTACCTTCATAAGAATAACTTGTTTTACGTTATAAGATAGAATATTTATCGAGCATCAAAATAAAACATAATATGATGGCACCATACATCAAATATTTATTTAATAAGATAAATACAAAACCCTTTTAAAAACCCGTTTTGCCCACATGTGCGCCTAAAACGGGTAACCCCCTTCGGGCAAAACAGGTATGCTTAGGATAGAGTCATATTTGGACATGCTATAACATGTATATGACGGCGCAGTTAAATCATTCCTAGATTTAATTATTTTGCTTTAATTTCTCATAAAAATGTTTTATCGATTTTTTCTATAATTGTAAAATTAAAATAATAGGAAACAAAACTAAAGAGGGGACTGTTCAGTCCGCGTGGGCTTGCGACCGACGTTAGTACCCCACGTGGATAACCACGTGTTTCCTTTTATTCGCTCCACGTGTTTGTTCTTGTAATGTGAGTGGCGGTCGGTGCCAATATAAGCGAACGGTGTGAAGACGGAGCTCAGTCTGTTTTTAGCGTCGGTGCTAGGCGTACGCTCGCAATTCCACATACTTCTTAGTTTTGTGATTGTCACATTATTGAGTTGTTAACGAATCTTTATTGACAAACGGTCACTTCCCTCAACCATGGATGCAAATGAACGCAATCATCTGCTCGGAAATCCGTCATCAGGAGTGGGGATGAACCAAGAAGCGGAAAATCATTATGAAAATCAAGGCAGCCCCATATTACGTACTGAACCAGATCGATGGAAGAATCTTTTGGAATTGCAACATCGAAACATGATGGAATTGGTAAAAACTATGCTTCAACCAAAGAAAAAAGTTCCGGACATTGTTTTTCCTGAATTCAACCCGGACCACCAAGATGCGGATGCACAGGCATGGTGCAACACGGTAGAAATTTGTTTGAATTGAATGGAAGCCAATTGGTATTGCTACTTAGTAAATCTCTAAAAGGATCAGCAGCAGCATGGTTGGCACATAATAGTCATGCTGGAGTTACGTGGTTAGAACTGAAGCCACTGTTTTTATCCCGTTTTGATACTGTCGAGACCCCAGCTGCTACATTGTACAAGATTTTTTCAAATTTTCCAAATGATGGCGAAAATATGTCGTCATATGTATCTCGTACATTGAACACACTGACGACACGGTGGCAAAACATGTCTGTGGAGCAAGTGGCAATCAGTGTTGCATTAGCACATGTAGCACGGATCGATAGTCAAATTCAAAGAATGGCTTTTACAACGGAAATCAATTCAAGAGTTCAATTACAGCGAGAACTAATGCCATTTGTTTATCGAAAAAGATCTCTGCCACTATCTGAAAAGACTAATCTAACAAGTGATGTTAAGAAGCCACGTTTAGAACCACCACGACGATGTTATAATTGTGGTAAGGTTGGTCACATGGCAAACGAATGTCGTGGCAATACTAGTAAAGATCAAGCCACACCTTGTTCTCAGTCGACGGCTACAAACAATACTTTACAACGAAAGGAAGCACGACAAATTATCTGTTTTCGCTGTGGTGAGCCAGGGCACATTGCACCGCGCTGTACCCATAAGGATAAGAAGCCCGACGAAGGAGAAGAATCTACAACTGAACGGAGAGTAAATGTCTGCGCCATCAAACCTGCATTGGACCACCTCTATAATTTGGGTGAGAAGTTTTCATTTTGTTTTGATTCCGGTTCCGAATGCTCTTTAATAAAAGAAACAGTTGCCAAATGTTTTCCTGGTAAAAGAAAATATGATTCAGTCACACTCTTAGGCATTGGAAGGTCTCGAATTCTCTGCAGCATGCAAATTTTAGCTACTGTTATACTGCAGGGTTATTCTGTTGAGCTATTATTTCACGTTATTCCAGATACTTCATTAAGTCATGATATTTTGATTGGACGAGATCTTATTACATTAGGCTTTTCGGTTGAAGTGTCAGAAAATTATCTAACTATCAATAAAATCCGCGTAATAGCAGAATGTGAGATAGATGAAAAAGTCAAGGATTTTGTTGGTGTCAACACCGATATTCCTTCTAAGTCTTTAGCCAATTTAAAACAATTGCTTCAAAAATATTCTGATTCCTTTGTTGAGGGTTTGCCTATTGGTAAGGTCAGTTCTGGGCAACTTGAAATTAAACTTGTCGATCCAAATCGGACAGTACAGCGTCGTCCGTATCGCCTAAGCCCGAACGAACGTGAATTAGTGCGCGAAAAAATTAAGGAGCTTCTTACCGGAGGTGTTATTCGTGAAAGTTGTTCCCCGTTTGCGAGTCCAATTCTACTCGTAAAAAAGAAAGACGGCTCTGACCGTCTCTGTGTAGATTATCGTGAGCTTAACAGCAATACTATTCCTGATAGATATCCACTGCCCTTAATTGGTGACCAAATACAGCGCCTAGTTGGAGCTAACTATTTTACATCTTTAGATATGGCCAGTGGCTATCGTCAGATTCCCGTGCACCCAAATTCAATTGAAAAGACAGCCTTTGTTACACCTGACGGGCAATTTGAGTATGTTACAATGCCTTTTGGCCTTCGAAACGCACATTCCGTGTACCAACGAACTATTAATAGAGCTCTTGGAAAATTGTCTGAAACCTTCGCAGTCTGCTACATTGATGATATTAAAGTACCATCGCAGACTGTCGAAGAAGGTATTCAAAGATTAAATTTAATATTAGAAGCTTTAACAAAGTCAGGTTTTTCTTTAAATTTAAAAAAGTGTGCCTTCCTAAAAACTCAAATAGAATACCTTGGTTATCATGTATCGTGTGAAGATGCAGGACGGCCGTGACGGCGCAGTTAAATCATTCCTAGATTTAATTATTTTGCTTTAATTTCTCATAAAAATGTTTTATCGATTTTTTCTATAATTGTAAAATTAAAATAATAGGAAACAAAACTAAAGAGGGGACTGTTCAGTCCGCGTAGGCTTGCGACCGACGTTAGTACCCCACGTGGATAACCACGTGTTTCCTTTTATTCGCTCCACGTGTTTGTTCTTTGCCATGTCGGTAATATGGTGTCGGTAATGTGAGTGGCGGTCGGTGCCAATATAAGCGAACGGTGTGAAGACGGAGCTCAGTCTGTTTTTAGCGTCGGTGCTAGGCGTACGCTCGCAATTCCACATACTTCTTAGTTTTGTGATTGTCACATTATTGATTTGTTCGTGTTGTGTTGTTCTGTTACGAAATAAAACTTAAAGAAGTTGTTAACGAATCTTTATTGACAAACGGTCACTTCCCTCAACCATGGATGCAAATGAACGCAATCATCTGCTCGGAAATCCGTCATATAATTATATAAAATATAATATTTAGTAAAAAACTGAAATTGTAACATATTTTTGCAAGAAACTTTCTTCAGAAATCTTTTTACATTGAATAATAACATAATACCTATTTACTTTATATTTTTATAAATAAAGAAAAATGATCATATTTTAATTAACCTACTTATAACAAATTCAGTCTTTAACCATAACATTTTTAATAATTTTAAATCTTTAACAAAGAAAAATCAAAATAAGATGAACTTAACACTTTTCTATATCATAACGGGTAGGTAGTAGGTACCCGTTTTGCCCAAGAGCACATGTTTATGCAAAATTACAATAACCTCAAATTGGAAGGTAATACCGGTAAACTTTCTACCTTAATTTAAAGTGAAATAGTGCTAAAATAAGACGGTAACACAAATAGCATGATTCGTATAAAGATTTTTGACTAATCGTAAGACACTTACCTTTATTTTTTTTAATAAAGTCACTAAAAAACTTTCGTTGCATACACCTACGCTATTACACGACTCCGGCGTCCGAGCGAAACTGATCGAAGTTCGTAGACGTTCGGGAAAACTCGGCACACGAACACAATAACCCTAACGCTTGATACAGCAGTGTACAAGTACTTACCCGTTTTAGGCGGCCCACCCGTTTTAGGCTACCTTCCCCTACAATAAAACAAAGACGATAATTATTTTAATTTACAACAAATTGATGCACTTTTGCTTCGATCAATAGGAGCGTCTCTTGCGGCACATGATAGCGCAGTGCAATATGACCAGTCTTCGACAACTGTAATTCCTTTACGAAGAATTTTCGATTTCACAAGAAAAGTATCAATAAGAGGTATGCTATATTTTCTTGCATGATTTTTAATCAATTTCCGTATTAAATGCAGTAACATGTGGAGTGGAAAACATAACCCAACATTTTTAAGATATTTTTAAAAGATTCAGATACTTTATGGGGCGCAATGGAACGGGGTACTATGAGACAGTGTTCATTGTGCCCCGTTATTATATGCCCGGG
Source organism: Schoenobius gigantellus (assembly GCA_963935595.1). Classification (NCBI taxonomy): domain Eukaryota; kingdom Metazoa; phylum Arthropoda; class Insecta; order Lepidoptera; family Crambidae; genus Schoenobius; species Schoenobius gigantellus. Next base: position 21,510,940 of record OZ012549.1, on the reverse strand, counting down.
AAAGATTATTGGAATTTTGTTAAAGATTTTGAAGTAAGTAATAATAGTGAGAAGTCGCAAGAAAAAGACAGATAAGAGCTTGCATAGTAAAACGATGTGCGAGCACAGCGCTGTTGAACTTATAGGATGTGGTACGAGTTAACGAACTGCTGCTGCCGTAAAAATGCCAAGTCCAGTAAAATTGCATCGATATGCTAAAAAAACCAAAGCAGCAGGAGATAGAGAGGGTGAATATAGAATTTTCCATTTTTTTATCCTTATTAGCCTTGTTCCAAATTACCTACCCCAAACACCGTTGCATTGTACCCCAGACCTGGGGCTCGTTGAAACAGAAGAGGCGTTGAGCAAAAACGCATCTTTTATAGATTTAGGTTAATTTTTTAACTTATTTTTGTTCTTAATAGGTAGATTATGAATCTTTGTTGATCGTTCTAAACAAATATAATCAAAATATAAAGCAGTTTTTCTAAAAAATAAAAATGCTTTTTCGTTTCTTTGTACCCCACCTGTCCCTAATTGAATTAAGACAACTTAATTCAGCGAAGTGTAACAAACCTTTAAGTTTGTAAAAAAAACGTTTAAGTGCTTATTCGGCACAGCAAAACGTAGGCTTTGCAACAACAAGTAAAAAGATTAATGAGGTATTAAAATTAAAAAAATAACAAAAGTTGTACGAGACTACGAGTAGGTAAATAGGAGGTAGGTAAGCAATGATCTTTTTTGAGAGCTATTTTGGAGGGTTCCTAAAATTGTTTATTTTATGAACCCTCCAGAAATTAATATTTTTTTTATTTTTGTAGGTCTCCTAGGTAGGTTTCGGACAAGTTTCAGAATTTGTCGATATACTGTTTCAGAGCTCACCTGTAGCAAAGTTGCTGCAACTGAGCCAGCTGGATTTCTAAAACAAAGCGAGCGAAGTAGCGAGAATTTGTTTACTGGAATAGTGAAACGGTATTTTGTCTGAGTTTGTCGAACAAGTTGCAGTTTGTCGCTAGCACATTTCGGAGATATGTGTGGCTCAGCTGTAGCAACGTGGGTAACGTAATTACTTACTCAAATAAAAAATTCTTTCATTCTCTGGATTGGGGCGTCGACAAACTCTAAATCTTTGAATAAAGTATCGACATACTACCACCTATCTATATCAGTAAACAGATTTTCGCAAAGTTGTTTCGTTTTCGAGATCCAGTTGGCTCAGCTGGGGTAACGTTTCTACAGCTAAGCCACACATGTCTCCGAAATGTGCTAGCATCAAACTCTGGAACTTGTTCGACAAACTCCGACAAACAACTACTTCACTATTCCAGCAGAGATTTTCGCTACTTCGCTTTGTTTTTTGAAATCTAGCTGACGCAGTTGCAACAACTTTATTGCAGGTAGGCTCTGAAACGGTCGATCGACAAACTCTGAAACTTATCCGACTAACTGCAACAAACCGCTGCCTAACTATATCAGTAATCAGTATACAGATTTTCGCAGTCTTTCTGTTTTCGAGATCCGTGTGGCTCACTTTGTCCCAGCTGAGCCACACGTACCTCTGAAACGCGGAAGCGACAAACTCTGAAACTTCCGACAAACTCTAGACATTATAGCGGCATACTCAAACAATCTATTTTCAGTTTTTATTGTGGCTCAGCTGGCGTCAGCCACACTAAAACTTGTCTGCAAACTTCGACAAACTGCCGCCTATCTATATCAGCAAATAGATTTCCGCTATGTCGTGTCGTTTTGTTTTCGAGTTCCGTGTGGCTCAGCTAGGGTAACGTTATTCCAGCTGAGCCACACATATCTCTGGAACGCGCAAGCGAACCCTGAAACCTATTGACAAACTCCGACAAACTCTGGACATTATAGCGGCATACTCAAAGGATCTATTTTCCAGTTTTTTTGTGGCTCAGCTGGGGTCAGCCACACCCACACCACACCACACAAGTTGGGCCGACGATCTAGTGAGTCGCGGGAAGCTGTTGGATTCGAGAACTGCAAGATCGACCATGCAGGGGCCTGATTCTCACGTTTCTTAGAGATATCTCTACTTCGACATATTATTATCTCTAATACTTTGCATCTATACAAATAAATAAAATTGAAGTGTGTTTGTAATGTCAAAATAACAAGTTTTTACTAAATGGGTATAAATGTATGTATGGTAAGTACAAATAACAAAAACACAATTTAATTCTTTTTTGTCTGTCTGTCTGTTTGTTCCCGCTAATCTCCGGAACGGCTGGACCGATTTTGACGGGACTTTCATTAATAGATAGCTAATTATATGAGGTATAACATAGGCTTTTTATCAACTTCAACAAAAATTACTATTCCACGCGGACAAAGTCGCGAGCACAGCTAGTTTACAATAAATACAGAAGTGCTCTGTAAAGATACTGGAGGGGCAATACATGTCTCCCTCCATTTTTTATTTTCAAATAACATTGATTGATCAAATTGACATTTAAAATTAAATCGTTTATAGTTTATATGAAATTTAATACAAGATTTGTATTGTATTGTATTGTATGAAATCTTTATAATATAAACAAGCAATATATTAATTAAAAACATTAAACACACTCTAAATATAACACGTTTATACAAAAGGCGGACTTATCCCGTAAAGAGATCTCTTCCAGTCAACCTTTGAAAGGTGTAAAGGATTAACTTAGATTTGGTGTGATGATGTCTTTTCTTAGCGCATATCTCATATAAAAATATTGTGTCAGTGTTTGTTATCAAACTCCTTCAAAAAGCTTGACCCATTTTATGATTTTTTTGTGTAAGTACCTACTAAGAATTTGTCGTAGGCTATTTTTAAAAACCCTAGGTGATGAGGGTAGCACTCTTCAGAATTTCCTTTTTGACAATTATTATTATTAATAATAATAATTATAAACAAAAATTGCTTAATTGTAAGGTTACATTGCTACTTAGCTCCTTAATATTGTTTTAAAACACATTTAAGAGATATGAAGTGCATCTAAATTCAATTATGGGTTAAAATAGTAACATAACACACTAACATAATAACTAGGTTGAAAGTTAATAAAAATATGAAAAAATATTGTCTATTACTTTTAACTTAGTTATAAAAGAGATTATTGTGTCTAGAAATTCTGTCATTAAGTATAATGAATTCAAGATAGAAGAAACACTGTTTTTAAGATTTTTTTTATTTTCTTAGAGTAACAATTAAAATCAAAAGTAATATTAATTTATAATAATGTACACACAAAAATGCTCTACAAATATGACTTTCAAAATAATATTTACAAAAATGGAGTCAATTATAATTGAGTTACACAAAAATACATATATTTATATTTGTACATAGTTTTTAAAATTTGGCTGTGTGATTCGTTTCTCAGTTGTGACATATCTTTAAATACTTAAAACGTTTAAATCAACAATTATGTTAAACTTAAATGCACATTTATAAAATTAAGATGTCAGTACTAAAAGCCCAACTCTATTCAACGAGAATTATCTCAGTTCAACTAATATAAATAATTCTGAGTTAACATTTTTCTTAAAGTAATTAACTATTATTACAATTAATTATCAATATGTGTTGATAGAAATTAATTTATGAATAAAAATCTTAAGGGGAAATTAAAATAAGTATCACAAAAATAGAAATCATGTAAAAACACAACTTATTGACAGACTAATTTACTAAACTATTTTTAAGATTAATATAAATCAGTCTTTACAAACAGTAATGTTTAAAAATACTAATGCAATAATGGCATTATTCAGGTCTATTTACTGAAAATTTTATGTAAATGTTAGCCAAGGTAGTGTGTTACTTTTTACTTGCATAAGACACATAAATTCATGTTTCACAAACACTAAACATACATAATGAGTCATTGAATTTATAGAGGCGGCGAAATGTAATTTGGCTTTAATTTCAGGTGATATCAATAATTGCAATTGACATTTTCAAATATGTTAAGTACAAATTAATCACTATTGATTAACACAAACATAATAAATAACATTGATAAAACATAAGTATTACAAGTAGATATACAAAATTATAGATTTTATTTTGCTTTAAGTTTCATTCACAAAAACTACAACAATTAATGTGAAGGGGAAATATTATAATGCTGGCAAGCAAATAATTTTAGTATAAGTTTCAACTAAATGGCATTATTTTGAGGCAAGAATTTTTTACAAAAAATAAATGTACAATGTTTTTATTTATACAACCTAGAAAATCTATTCACAAAAATTAATTAGTCATGATTATGGGACCTTTCCAGTATTAATTGAATATTATCCAAAGTCTGATAAATAACTCTAAAGTTTGGGCGGTCACTTGGATGATGATTCCAGCACTGCTTCATTAGGTCATAAACACATCTAGGGGTATTGTCAGGGCAAGCAAGAACATTGCCATCTTTCAGAAATCTTACTACTTCTTCATGTGTCATACCAAAATATGGTTGCAAAGCAAAAGAGAAAATTTCCCAGAGACATACACCATATGCCCATACATCAGACTCTAGTGTGTATTTATTATAAAGTATACTTTCTAGTGGCATCCATCTCACTGGTATAGCATCATGCTCATCACCTTTGTAGTAATCCTGCAAATATATTTTGTGAGATAACCCAAAATCAGCAATTTTTACAACCATGTCATCATTGATTAGGCAATTTCTTGTAGCTAAGTCACGATGTACAAATTTTCTGTCTGATAAATAAACCATTCCCGAAGCAATTTGTCTTGCAATATGTAACAAATCTAAATGATGAAGTGGTGTTGCAAGTAATCTTAAATCCTCCCTGTTTTCGACGCTAGGTTGATAGTTAGTAGCTGTACTGCAGGCTCTAAGATATTCATTAAGGTCTCCTTTTCCCATATATTCAAACAGTAAGCACATCGGCCGACCAATAGCACAAACACCTAATAGTTTTACTATATTTGGGTGGTCAAAATCTGCCAATAGACATGCTTCTCTCTCAAAATCCAGCTGAAGGTCATGGGAAGCTTCATCCTTAAGCATTTTGACAGCAACTAATGTAAATTCTTCATCTGGTACAAGTCCAGGTGCTTTTGCTTGAAACACTCGTCCAAATGCACCTTGTCCTAAGTCCCGAATGTAAATAATATTATTTCTGGGAAATTCTAGTTTTTCAAGTTTTGGATTTAATTGTGCTCCTGTTGTATGATAGGCTAAGTTGCTAGGAAGTTTATCTAAATCAATATCCATATTATCTGCATTTCTGCGGTTATTTATATTGCATTTAGAGTAATGATTCTTTAAAAAGTACTGACATAGCAAGGCCACTGATGCTATAAGTATAATGCAAACTAGTCCACCAACTGATAGCATCAATACAAAAAATGGTGTAAAATAATTTTCCATTATAATGGTTGGTCCACTTTTATTGTCTGATTCATCAGTTGAATTGGCACACATTGGTATGTCACAATGTTCCCATCTAACATTAGGATCTACAGTATAACACCATGGTTTACTTTCTTCGCCGCCAGCATTTCTACAGTAATTTGTAGAGTTCTGAACTTCCGGAAACACTAAAGGAGGTCTAGTATGTTGATGTGGAGATTGAGATTCCCATGCTTGACATGCTAAGCCAGTTTCCGTCACATTCATATTTCCTTGATAATACCTTCCATTACTTTTAACACAAATTGTGGTCACTTCATCGTAATCCATTTCAGTGATTCCAGTATTATGACAAGTTACTTGTGTTCCTTTTCCAGCAAACTTAGGAAGACTCTCACATTCTGGAAACCTGAAGTGGCCTCTCGATTCAAAAAACACTCCACGACGTTTTTGTTCTTCAATAACAATCCAGTCATTGTAACAAAATTGCATTTTTACTGCCATACAGTCTTCATAACATAAAGGTAGAGCAAAATAACCTACTCCGTCTTTATCGATGCATTTTGGAAAAGCATAAGCACAAAGCAATTTTTCCGCCCTGCTTTTACAAGGTTCTTTGAGAGTGGATATCATTTCCTTCCACAAGCCTGCAGTGATCTTTTCATTATCTAATCCTCCCGTGTGATTATACCAAACGTATCCCGTAGAGTAGTTTTTGCATATTTGTCCATTGTAGGGACCACAATAAAGGTATACCGACTTAATGAAAAGAAGAGTTGTAAATACAATATAATGGATGTCCATCGTTTTAAAATAAGAGACTTTTGGATTCGATGTAAGACATGTATCGTTGCATTTTACTGTGATACTAAAATAAATAAACAATGATCTAATGTTATACACGAAACTCTTTGTACAATGGCGAACACATTATTTTATTATTGATTTTACTTTCCAAATTCCGAAACGAAACAAGCAAGTTTTGTGTGCCTGTGTGGCAAGAAAAGTTGCGTTCACTTGTCTCTACATTTCCGTTGAGTTGAATTTGAATTCGATACCAATGGAAATATCCCACATAAATATTATAAAATAAAAAGTACAGACTTTTTGATTAAATGAGTAAAAAAATGGTATCTACAATGTTGTGCCGTATGAGATATACTAATAAAACATTTTTTTGCCTACAGAAATCACGAAATCCAAACTAATAATCACGAACGAAGTGATAATATTACTAGTGTATTTTCTAGCAGTTGGTAGCAAAATGTCAATTGTGAATTGTCAAAATAAAAACTTACGGTTCTGTTGTTATCTGAGAATTATGGCTGCAATCGAAAAAGTGAAAGTTGTTGTTCTTGGCGATTCAGGTAATTTCAATATTTTTTATCTGAGGAATGCACTTTGACTAAAATTATATTTAATAATAATCAAAAGATCAAAAACACTTGTTTCTCAAGTTCTCGGCCATTCTTAGCTGCCAACTTAACGCAGCCATGACACTTTTCTAAAGAGCTGCCAATATCAGTGTTGCCACCCCAGATTTTTTTTTTACCCTAACGCTCGGCGAAATTACCCTAAATTAGGCACGTTTTTAATTTTTTTACCCTAATTTTTTTTACAGAGTTTTAAAATAAAAACAAATCATTTTATATTTAAATCATTTTAATAGCTTAATACTACACCGTTTCTAAACATTCTTGAAATGCATCCATAGTAACCTGGGCTTCTATGTCATCTGCAGTAACTTTTTTCTTGAAATCGTACATTTCATTCGTAAACTTTTTCAACATCGCGTCTGTCGGAGTAAATGTAACGCAAGACGTATAATTTATTTTTAAGCTGTACCTCACCAGCATCAAATGTTGTAACATCTCAAGAGATAATCGATTCCGAAGCTTATTTTTGATAACCGAATAAATGGAGAAAGCTCTTTCCACTGTAGCATTTGATAGCGGCATTGACAATACAGCCAAAGCAAATTTAGAGATGGCAGCGAACCTCTTATTTCCTCCCGCATCTAAATCATTATTAACCTCGGCCCAAAATGATACGCTGGACAACGTATTCCTCCATTCTTTGTGATGCAAATTGTGCCATTCGGATTCTGCTTCAGTCTTATTACCATAAACCTCCCCTCTTTGGAACATTTGCAGAAAAAGTGTTAGAGTAGGTTTCACTTGCGAGGTGGCAATTTGTGGGGTCAGCAATGATACCGACTTCAATATATGAATGTGCTCAGGAGTTCTACTTTGCACCTCTGAGCACAAAGTGACCATAAAGTTTTTGCAACGGTCACGAAGCTCGCACGCTTCATTCTCATTTATTTCACGCAACAGCGTCTCGGTGTCATGTCCAAGGTTAATAGCACTTGCATGCATTAAATATTGTCTGAAGTCAAATGTTATTAAATCTTTGTCACTCACTTTCTCAAGTTGTGAGGGTACAACCAGTTTTTGTAGCAATCCTCTCAATAACAAATAAACGTCCTCCAGTAATTTCACAGATTCTACATTTTCACTCTGAAATAACATGTTGAGACTGGTAACGGGTTTCAGTCGTTCTTTCAAAAAATTAAGATAGCATTTGAATACAGGACATTTCATTATATCATGTAATTTTTCTGCCATGTAACATTTGTCTTCTCTCTTTGAGAGTAAGAACAATAGTTTCAATTCTTCCCATTGATCAAGGATTGTAGTAATGGCGTTGTATCGTGCTAACCAACGAGTTCCGCAGAAACCTGCAATTTTCTTTGGATTCCTACTATTATTCATTGTTTCGTATAGATCCCTATATGCATCCAGACGTTTGGAACTGTAGGCAAACCAGTTATGTGTTTCACGTATCAGAAACTCAAGTTGACGTGGTAGAGTTGCCGCCGCCTTTTCTGCACATAAATGCAAGGAGTGACTTGTACATTTTATCACTATCAGATCAGGTAACCTTTGCTTCAAAAGAGCGGCAAGGGAATGATTTCTTCCTATCATGACATTAGTTCCATCTAAACCAATGCCAACCAACATTTCGACACGAAGTCCATCTTCTTGCAGGGTGGAGCAAATTAAATTGTAAAGAGATGTAGCATCGCAATCTGTAACCTTGACTATTCTATAAAAGGTTGTAACCAAATCATTCTTCTTCTTTGAAAAAAAGCGAATCATCATACATAATACCTTTGTGGTAGTTATATCAGTAGTCTCATCTACAATTATGGAATAAGGAGAGTTTCCGATTTCTTCCAGTAGATCTTGAAACATACATGGACCCAGAACATTTTTTATTAACATAGTGCATTTAGTTCTATGCAGTTTTATATTATTTAAAATTTCGGACTTGGGGTCAAGTTTGGGGAGCATTTCACCCAAATGGTCAACATTTGTTGTTGAAGAATGTTCGACAATGTATGCGGCTATCTTCAATTCGGCAATTTTCCTTTCAGCTGGTACTAACTTTTGAAATGTGATTTGTTTACATGATTTTGCTGTTTTATTAAGAGAAACAGTATTTTTATGTTTTTTACTCTGAGCGTGATATAGTAGGCTCTTTTTATGCGGGACTAAGGATACGTGACAGTATTTGCAATATGCACTATTTTCTCCAGCAGGATCCGGAGCAATCCAATCTAAAAAAAAACAGGCTTTTAACATAGACTAGTAAATTTTCTCCATATTTGGGTAAATGTCATTTACTTGGTAACACTGAGCCTCAGCTTAGCAGGCCTTAGCAGCCATGCCATAAATGTTAAAAAAAAAAACCGAATGCGTGTGATTGACAGTGACAGAAGTCAGAGTGACGCTTTTTATGTGTGTGTGTCTGAGCGAGCATAATAATTGACAAATATTCGTAGAACCACGATCCCCGTATTAGATTTTATGAAATGAAACTGCCTGCACGTTCTTTTAGTTCTTGTTTAACATCGTACCTACTTGCCTTATAATTATTACAATAATGCATCACGACACTTATTGGAATCTGATACACGATTACTACTTATCGGATGCTACTAAGAAAGAATACTAGAATATTTTAATATTAGCACTTACCTTTCAGTACAGGGTCTGTTTCCCATTGGCGGCTGTATTTTTGTTTATATTTTGCGCTTTCAGGAGGCATCTTTCGTAGATAAAAATTCTTAAACTTCTTTTGTTTTGAAAAACAAGAAGACAACACCAACGAACGAAACACGACGACGCGTACGCCGTGCAATGTAAACAAACAAAGATGGATGGTGTGGTGGTGGGTGGCATACATGAATAAACCGGTTTCTCTCACTCCGCACACGATATTCGATATCTCTCTTCCGCGTATACAAACCTTCGAGTGTGAAAGAGAAAAATAGGTTGTTGTCTATTGCTAGCGGAAGAGAACGGAATAGCTTTTTTTTCTATTCATTGAATGAATTTCATTTTTTCTGGACAGGCAATGATCAAGGACCATACAGCCTAATCTTTAGTAAAGAACGGTACAGCGTCACAACAAGTAAGTACGTACGTTCGGAAACACGCGTTCTCTAAAAATTCTCTATATTTATTTTACCCTGAAAAATTACCCTAAACAATTTTCTACCCTAAAAAATACCCTAAGTAATTTTCTACCCTAAAAAATACCCTAAACGCGAAAAAATGCCCTAAATTTTGGGTAAAATACCCTAAGGTGTGGAGACTGGCCAATATACGGATTCAAACAAGCGCAAAATCATAATTGACATTTGCCGCCACAAATTTAAAGTTTTGATGTAATTGTAAATGCGGAAAGGACGAGTAGGTATGTTATTATTATTATAATATAGTATAATCGATATAGATCCTTTAAGGGGATGTAGTTTCTGTCATTTCTGATTGATTTCACTTTAAAACACCCTATCCCAAGCCAAACTTAACCGTTTTTGGTTTTCAAGAAATTAGACTTTTAAGCTAAACGCACACACAGAACGCGCCGTACGCGCCACATTATATTACGTCATCAGCATGCGTTTTGCAATAATCGGACACTTGCCGCATTTTTGAAATTCATGTCGCAGGCTTCAAACCAGAGCACGGAGGGACACGCTCCATACAAGGGCGGTCATAAATAGTTAAAGTCCTGTTACTATCAATACATTGTATTATTTTAGTGACTTATAGTTGTAAAAGTGTTATAGGAACATTAAAATGAAAGAAGTACATGTATTTACGGAATAAAAAACGTTTACTTCAGTAAAAAACAAATATAAACAATAACATACTTTTACCTAAATTTATCATGAACAAACACTTAAAAATTGGAATGTAAAACATATATTTTAAATAAAATAAGAGTCAAAACATTGATAACATTATTTAATTATAATAAAATAATAGAAATAAATAAATTAAAATTAATTAAATACAAAAAAAACAAAACAACTAACAAAATACAAATAAATTATTCTTATTCTAACAATATTAAACATGTAACAATTCTATTACACTTTGTGACAGAGTATTTTTCTTTTTAGGGGGAAGTTTCCGAAGACTTGTAATATAAGGATCTGAATGTAATAATAGTCATTGTATTAAATCTTGATTGGTAACTTCACGTGACATTTTTCGAGTGTGACTTCGTCTATAAATTTTGATATACTTATTTGTCGCTTCAGCAGCTTCTTCGGAAAGTTCTCCTATAGATAACAATGCATAACTTATAATATCTGATCCATGTACGAGCACCTTGTGGACAGAAGCAGGAAGACTATACCACGGATATTCCTCGACCAGGCTGTATGCTGTTTGTAATGCATAGTCTTTAAACTTGCATTCATTAATTTTATGTCCAGAAGATAACGTTTGTAATATTACACAACAACGATCTATGAGATCCTTATTCAAACCTGTAATTTCAGCAGATACAGCTGATTCCAAAAAAAACTTCCTGGCCGTGTTTCCGTCGTTAGACGTCCCGCTTCCACCACTACGCGGCTTGTCAACTATTAAACCTAATCGTTCCCTAAACTGGGACTGTACATATTGTTTTTTATTTGATAACAATTGTTTATCACTATCTAGCCTAACTTGCCATTTTTTTATGTCTAATCTATATGAAAGATGAATAAAATATTCGAAGAAACGTATCCAAGAATGTAGTGGTGATAATCCAAATTGGTATCTACTCTCTATTACAGGTTTCTGTAAACATTCGTCTATTTTATTCATCTCTTTATGGGTTGCATTACATATATAACATCTACTTGTAGATGTTTCACTTAAAGCACTACAAATTTTACCATCTACCATTGAAAGCTGCAACTTATGAGAAACGACCAATTCACGATTGTCGATCTGAATAAAAGTAGGTTGCAAACTTTCAATTTTATCCTTAAAATAAGCTTCCTCTTGCAAAGACACTGCTGTGCTTTCTTTCAAAAATTGAAATCGAATAGGACGGCAGTACCTAGTGGAAGAGGGTCGAGGATTTTTCCATAAAATTTTACAATTATCTTCAGCTAATTTTACAATAATTTGAAGGGGTACATAAGATGTTACAAACAAACTACTATCTTCTAAAGTTGAATCTGAAAAAAATTGTTTGTATTCACTATGTCCAGTGCTGCCATCGAATCCCCATTTCCCAAGTAAAGAGATATTAGACAAACAATCATCAGGAATCTGATCTAAGACCTCTTTTTGAGATTCAAGGATTCGAGAAGCTGTGTGATCAAAAAGACTTTGTAATTCAACTTCAGCTGAAGACTCGGAAACAGTTATATTAGAAGGGTAACATCTCTGTTTCGCTTTAGTAATTTGTTGGTAACATGGTAATACATTAGGAGAAATCTTACTATTAACAAAGTTTTTAATTAATAAATACTGATGTTTTGTCAACTGAGCATCAGTCACAAGTGACAAGACATGATCAGTGCTAACTCTAGATATACACGAATCGAATGAACAGTCTGAAACATCAAGCAATGCACTCACAGTAGAATCATCAGACTTTGACAAATCAGCTACTCTCCGACGTTTAGTCCTTTTACTACATTGCGTAAAAGGTTTTCGAGGACGACCACGTGAATGACACGGCGACGTTTCAGACGGAGTACATTGCTTATTGTTTTTCACAAGTTGAATTTTTTCAATAACATTAAACCAATCGGAATTCTTATATAAAAGCTTGGTTTTATTCCTATTACATTTTTTCCAGAATCGAGCAATAGCTTTACATAAATTATCGTCGTTCAGAGTAGTCAACAAACTTTGTAGGACTTGACGACACTTTTCCGAGTCATTATCGGTATTGACAGTTAGCCATATTTCAAGAATATGCATTCTTGAAAACGAGCATATATATAAATTACCTAAAACAAAAAAAAAACGGTTAAAATTCAGTCACAAAACCTACACAAAGCACTAAGACTAAATAAACTAATTTCGTAGCAAATGCTACGAGATAATCTGGCAACCGTAGCACCCTTGTCATCGCCAAAAGGGCAGATAAGGGCAGCCAAGTTTTAATTTTCCTAAGATAAGAAAGTCTAAAGATTATGGTGCAATATACCTCCATAGTCGGAGCGAGTGGGAACATATTTAAAAGTTTATTCAAACTTTGAATATTAAAATATAATACTCCAAGAAAAGTCGCCTCGTAGCAATGACATACTAAAGAAAATATATACTAAGATACAATTAAAATAAAAATATTAATTATTACATACCCTGTTCTTGGATATCCATTTCAGAAAAAACTCACACAGCACTCACAGGTCCCGCAATGACAACAAATGACGTCACGCTTTTTAATGACTCACCGATAACAGTATTTACGATTGGCGATGCGCTCTCTTTGAATGCACAATAGATAATGAAGGCGCACTCTAATTACTGACCTATTTATAGTTTCAGAAGGTACCGCAACTATCCAATGTAACGACAAGGAATAAAATGTAAAACAAGAAAGCAGGTTTTTAAGATTTATGACCTATGGATGTCCCACAGTGCAGAGGGGCGTATGAACAACAATTTCATTTTTTTATTACGCCAATCTTATACAAATTGATCAATACACATACTCATATTTTATTTTTAACGATATCTAAATTACTTTTGAAGATATTAATAGAATACTTTTAGACGTAGGTATGTCTGGAGTTAGATATTATTTTCATACCAGAAAGACGTAAAACAGCCGTAACAACGAATGAGGAGTTTGGTATCGAACCACAAAGATGTATGTGCAATGTGCATTCGACCACAGAACACGAACACAGAAAGACGTTAGAAAGGCAATCATGCACCGTTTGTACGGGAACCGCTGTCGCCAGTTATGCTCTTACTTCTTTTTCTAGTTTTTCTTAAACCTTAAGGCGCATAGTAGGGACAATCATAAAAAAATCACTGCAGAAAAAACCGGTTCTCTTCCATGTGTGACCAAATGTGACCCAAACATGCCTCGATTTTAAAACTAAACCTAATCGCGTCGTAAATATTAGGTTAAATCATATACTTTCGATTTCAATAAATAAAGTGAACAATATTCTAGCGGATGGTCTTTGTAGATTTTTCTTATTCGCCTTTATTTATTGAAATAATTCATCTTACGCGTAAAGGTTTGCTTAAATATTCCCCTCACTCTCACTCACTCACTCCTATGTATGTCCAGTGCGGGACGTTCGAGCAAGGTCATTAGGGCCACTATGCGCCTTAAGTGTCTTGTCCTTAATATGGACAGATTCGCAACTGGACAGATCTCAGGTGGACGTATTAGCAGCTGGACAGGACATGAACGTATAGTCTATGAAAACGACAACCTCTTGTACTGTACGTTTGTCTTTTGTCCAGTATGTATTGATTTGATCCTATTTAGTATGGAGCCGGGACTTAGAATATTTTCGACTGTTTTCGTGAGGAATTTGAACCTTGCATAATCTTCTTCTTCTTCTTATTTATATATAAAAATGAAACGCTGTGTGTTTGTCTCGCTAAAACTCAGAAACGGCTCGACAGATTCTAACAAAATTTTCTGTGTGTATTTGAATAGGTCCAAGGAAGGTTTAAACGTACAGTTGGACCCGGTAGGTGGCGCTGTACAGCGTCCGGGCGGGACAACGTCCGAGGGGCCCACTAGTCTTATATATAAAAATGAAACGCTGTGTGTTTATCTCGCAAAAACTCTGAAACGGGTCGACAGATTCTTACGAAATTTTCTGTGTGTGTTTGAATAGGTACTATCGCGAGCACTTCCGCCTGACCATTTAAAAATTTATCCGCTTGAATCGTGCGGAAGCACCGGGCTACGTCCCCTTAAGTTTTGGCCTATTAGAAAAGAAATACTCTTTCTCTCTCTAATCGGCGTTAGGGGGTTCCTCGGCGGCTCGGCGGCAGGCCGAAGAAGAATCTTTTATTTCATTATTCCATGTCTATTCGAGGTCGACGGGGTGGGGCTAGAGAGCGCTAGTGCAAACGAAAATGAGCGTAGCGGTGATCAGGCGGAATTGCGCGCGATAGTACAGGGAAGGTTTAAAAGTATATTTGGGTCCAGTAGGTGCTGTAATCGCCGGGCAGGACAACGTCTGCCGGGCCCACTAGTCTTTATATAAAAATGAAACGCTGTGTGTTAGTCTCGCAAAAACTCTGAAACGGTTCGACAGATTCTTAGGAAATTTTCTGTGTGTGTTTGAATAGGTCCAAGGAAGGTTTAAACGTACAGTTGCACCCGGTAGGTGGCGCTGTAATCGGGTGGGACAACGTCCACCGGGCCTCGAAAACGGTCTCGAAAACGGTGCATCGAAGCTAAAAAATAACGAAATTTTTGACTCCCGTAAACTCTCACAGCTAATGAGGACACACATAATTGGACTTATCAAAAATGGCAAAGTGTGACTTTGACTTTTTTTTATACTAAATTTTGATTTTATATGAAATTTAGTTCAGATAGCACCTTGTGTAGCAAAGGGGGGTGCGAATTTTTGCAAATTGAACTTATTCATACTAAATACCTACGTTATTTTTTTTAAGTGCTGGCTCCATACAGAAATCATTTGAATATTTTTTATAATTTTTTTTCTTATTCGCAAAATAGTTAAAATATTTAACTATTTATTAATAAAATTCAAAATATAAATTTAATTTAAATATTTAATCCTTTTTGTCAACCTTTTTTGATGACTATGATTTTCGCTAATTTGAGAAAAAAAATTGCGTGTATTTAGTCTGAAATCTATATTGCTCTGAAACTTCAGTCTCCCAAATATGTTTCTTTCCCCATATTAATAAGCCGAATGATTCAATCAATATTCGTAGGTACCTACCTATTAGTATGGTACTATTCATTGTATCAAACGTGGTAGAAATCTACGGTACTAATAGCATGAATAAGTTGTATTTGTACCTTACTCGTACTGTACGATTACGGTTCGAACCCAATAATGTACGAATAAGGACAAGACTATACCATAGACGAAGAATCCTTGACTATACTGACCACTACCACAGAATAAATAATAGTACTAAAGTACAGAAGGATCACTCTCGAAGAAAAGCCAAGTTTAGGTATGAAAATTTATCTAATCTTACGACCTTCATCTAACTGCACGGGAAATTTAAAATTTATTGCATGACACGAGTGTTCCTATTCCGTTACGCGTCGCTGACCCGATACCGATTTGGCGATAAGAACGCTGGGTTCCCACTCACCGATATGCAGTTATCATTACCGAGAAAAATCTTAAAGTGCTAACAGACGATCCGATTTGGTTGGATCCAACGTGATCCAACCAAATGAGGAGCCGACGCGCCTACAGACGGTCCGACGCGGTTGGCAATCCAACAGAAGAGATGCCCCAAAACGTATTATGTACCTATATCGATATCGATACCAAATACTATTTTGGCCAATACAAAAACACAATTTGTCTTTGCGAAACTCAAATAAATTAAAACCTTTTGTTTATATTTTATAAAGTTTATAAAAAATAAATAGGTACAGATATAATTCATGATTGTCTTTAAGTTTTTGAGGTAATGTTTGTTAGAGATATTTCTTTCCACAGGATATTCATTTTCTTCATTTGGCGGGTTCGATTCCCGATCCAGACAGGTGATTATTTAGCAGTCTTTGAATGCAGTTGGATTTGTTTTTGAATTTAAAATTATGAATTCTTACCGCAAAGTTATATCTACGGTATATGACAAGCGACATAAGAACGATCCAAAGGTGAAAAAGTATAGCTTGACAAAGAGCTTACTGTACAATGCGTAACTAAACGTGAAACAAAAAGTAAAACAAAATTTTTGCAATACATTTTTTCTCTATTTTGTGGTTTGGCAGGACAGCAGTCGAGTTATTTTAGTTTACTAAATTATTAATTTATTACTTTAAGCACACATAATTGGCATGCTGACTGAATTCTAATTTTCACGTCTCGTCATAAAATATTAAAATACCGTAGAAAAAGTTGCGATCCTGTGAAATTAGAATTAAAATCGGCTTAGAAATACATTAGATACAAGCGTTTTAAGTTGGTAATTTGGAAGCGATTAGACAGAGAGATCCGACATCAACCGTGACGTCATAGTTGAGTACGGCCATATTAACTCCATGTAAATTGCCGTTTTGCTAGAAAGAGATGGAGAAAAATCTTTAAGACCTTATATCTTGGTTGTTGTTATAGTTATTCGAAAACCGATTTTTTCTTTTTGTTTATTATATGAATGAGCTTCTTTTAAAGCAAAAAACATTTTTAGTCATTTAGCCTATTAAATTAAACCACAAAGTATCGATACTTTTGTGTTTTGTCGTGTCCCTACTTGTCGGATGAGCGACAGTTCACCGCGATAAATCGCTTTATCATATTGTGTTTTGGTGGACGTCCTACGGGGGCAGGCGTGTCTTTGAAATTTATACCTAAAGCTGAACTGGGCGCTAGGGTTGGTGCCTCCAAAAAAATCGGCGAACGTATACGTACACGCCGCGCGTGAGCGGCGCGGCATGTACGTGGAGCACAACAATATCGGCCAGCGCGCGGCGTGACACTGCGTTGCTATGAGCATGCTTGGCGGCCGTGTAATCGACGTTTGTATGTGTGCGTGCGCCGATTCGTCCCTTTATATTATGGAGTCAACGTACTGTATCGTTCTTTATATTGTGGTGAAACCCCACTACCACGGCGGCGGTGCAGCGTCCTAACGGCGTGTTTAGTACGGGATATAACAAGCTGGCACCTACCCATGTTAAAATAGTCATATAAATATTATGGTGATATTAAAAATTCTAAAGTGCAAAATTAGTTTAGAATTTGCCCATACATTTTTTTACTAATCGAACTATTTGTATGGAGAAAATTGAATTTAATTTAATAATTTTGAATCTAATAACACTTATATGAAGATGTTAGAAAGGATAGGTGAAAGTAAAATTAAAAAAAAAATACACGGTTATTTTTTTATCACCCTGGTTATTTTAAGGGTGGCTTCAGGACAGGTAGAAGAATTATTTAATCATTAATAATAAAATTTACTCACCTGTTTAATTAGATATTTATTATCTAAAATATCCAAAAAATACTGCACTGGTATGGACACTGAGTGAAGTTGTAGGCAAAACAATTAAATGAACGCGAACTGGCAACAACGTCGCCGATTCAAAGTCATCACTGAGTTGATCACAATTTCACCTTCCTACTTTACGGGCTTACTTAGGACCGGCAAAACAAAGTTTTTAAAGAAAACAAACAGTACTAGGTAGGTATTACGGTTATGGTAGGTTATTTTGGCGTAGTAAAAAAATTGGAATCAACTTTAAATACTTACCTACCTAGGAAACAATTTAAATCAACTTTAGTTCTAATAACAAAAGAGTTCTAAATTTAAAGGAAGTCGTCTAACTCATACATAGTCGTGCACGTTTAAAACTATACATGACCACAACAACATATCACTTTGGTTAGTGTTTAACGTCTCGAAATGCAGTTTTCGCTTCCAAGTCTTACGTTTGCGGGTTCACTTTCTTACACCAAACACTTAATTTCACTTCACAAGTAAAAGTCTACGGTCTACCGGAGTAAGGTCTGTGTATTCGCGAGATGTGTTAACTTGAAACTAAAATTCCGAATGCGCCCGATTGCCGCGCGTCAGGCGCGGGCGCGATATCGCAATACGTTCACACACGCCGCGGTCAAAGGCGAACTAAAGCCGACCGGCTCGTGCCGACAAGCGACAGCAAACAACAAAACGCCGCCGCCGGCGCTCGGCGCCGGCGCCGACTGTCTCTGTCTTTCACTATTGTAGTGTCTAGTGCAATAATAACTCTTATTTCAAACGAGTTGTAGATTGATCTTGCTTGAATTAATAATGCGACGTTGCCGCATTTTCCTAAGCCCGTAGTAGTAAATGCTTTATTCATTCATAATCTTACCTTATCTTGTAGTAAACAAGAACAATGTCTATAATTTAATATTATTGGCGGATAAAATTTAAAAAATATAACCACATGTTTTTTTTATTGATATGAGTCGTCTAGCGTCTACCAAGCTGCCTCTAAAATTTTCCAGTATGATAAAAAAATTACGGTGTATAAAAAAAAATAAAAAAATCTCTAAAAATGCTGCTCTCAACTAGTGGAGCAGTTTTTGTATTTTTTTAAAAATTTATATAAAATTAAGTGAGTTATTTTTTTTTATTTATATTTCTAATACCATGTCGTGAAGCGTCCCTTAAATTTTCCAGGGTGATAAAAAAATAACCGTGTATATCAAAACAACAAGTTTTATAAGATCTTATTTATTCATCATCATCATCACAGCTCATATGCGTCCCCACCGAGGGGCATGAGCCTACCCTGACCAGTTACGGTAGGTCTTAGTCAAACCACGCTGACCCCGTGCGGATTGGTTGACTTCACATACACCTTTGCATTACTTCGCAAGTGTATGCAGGTTTCCTCACGATGTTTTCCTTCAGCGTCAGATAAATGTACATATGACATTCGTGAAACGATCGTTTCGCCATACAGCATGTATTAGCGATAAGCAATAATTCTTATCATGGCATTTTAACTGACAAATAAAATTTTATTTTTACTTTAAACAAAATATTATCGATAAAATGTAATGCGTGCGTTTTTTGATAAGCACGGCACTATTGCTTGTAGATAATAATTTTACCTATTTCTGCTGCCCTAATTCTTTACATGCATTTATTTTTGGCTTCATGGAAACTTGGTTTTCACTGCGCTATGAGCGTGATTGCTATGCTAATCCAACTACAATAGTTGAACCCCGGGCTAGATGAATTAAACCAATAACTATGAAAACAACCAAGATATAAGGTATTAAAGATTTTTCTCCGTCTCTTTTTAGCAAAACGGCAATTTACATGGGGTTTATATGGTCGTACGGCACTGACGTCACGGTTGATATCCCAATCTGTCTCTCTAATCGCTTCCAAATTAACAACTTAAAATGTTTGTATCTAATGTATTTCTAAGCCGATTTTAATTCTTATTTCACATGATTGCATCTTTTTCTACGGTATTTATTATTTTATGATGAGACCTGAAAATTAGAATTCAGTCATCATCCCAATTGGATCACTGTCCCGCACTCATGGAATCAAAACTCTGGTTCACATTGTCACTAAACAACAGACTCATTGGCTGTTTCACTTTTTACAGGTGTTGGAAAAACTTCACTAACACACTTAATAGCTCATAACAAGCCCATGCTCTCTCCGGGGTGGACAGTAGGTTGCTCCGTGGAGGTCAAACTACACCGATATAAAGAAGGCACGCAGGCTCAGAATACATTCTTTGTGGAGTTTTGGGATGTCGGAGGCTCTAACGGGCACAGGAATACAAGAAACGTATTTTATCAACCTACTCACGGTATGTTACTCATTGGAGACAAATATAGGATGGGTGATAATGAAAGCATTTGCAATAAATTTAGAAAAAAAATTAATGAATGTAATAACTAATAATATACTATACATAAAATACATATACTTACACATAAAAAGTATATTTTTAGAAATACATTCTGGCGCGCATATTAACATAACCTACCTACTGTGATAAAAAATAAGGCGGCAATGACGCCCTTCTCTAATCGCGCTCTCGTAAGAGCGGCATCGCGCTCCATCCTACCACTCCTGACTGACATAGTTCCTCTTATTTTCGACTAAATCCTGAAATAAACAGAGAAAATAAAACTCTTAAAGTGAGGACAAGTGAGGTATCTCCGCAATTTCACTCGCCCAGTCAAAAAGAGGATGTAATATTCAAGACATATTTTTTTAACCAAAAACTCGTCAGCAAATCCGATTTGGTCACTGGACAGAATAAAACTTTTGTCAGTGGCTGCTAAAGTTACCGAATGTATGCTCTGCAACGGTTTGTCGAACAACAATTCCACACTCCTTATATAAAATTACTAGCTGTGCCCGCGAACTACGTTTCGCCATAATAATGTTTTTACCGTTTTTGCAACATTTTTCATTGATTCTCCTCTCCTATTGGTCGTAGCGTGATGTTACATAACCTAAAACCTTCCTTGATAAATGGACTATCCAACACAAAAATAACTTTTTAATTCGGACCAGTAGTTTCAGAGATTAGCGCGTTCAACCCAACAAACAAACAAACAAACAATCAAACAAACTCTTTAGCTTTATAATATTAGTATAGATAAATAATAGTTTGTTTCAGGGATAATACTTGTTCATGATTTGACAAATAGAAAAAGTCAAGTAAACTTACAAAAGTGGCTCTCCGAAATTTTGAACCAAGATTGTTCAAATCCTATCTTGCAACATGTAGAGGTAGATCCAGAGCAATTTTTAGGCTCTACACAGGTAATCTTTTGGTCTTGTTTTATTTTAGACTATAGCAATGGAATTTCGATTAAATAAGATAACCTACAGGTGTATAACTTTTTAGATACCCATACTTGTGATTGGAACAAAATATGATTTGGCTGAAGAGAAGCAGAGGAAAAACCAGTACAGGAGGCTTGCCAGTAGCATTGCAGAGCAGTGCGGCTCCGATGAAATATTTGTCAATTGTCATCATGCTAGGTAATCTGAATGATATACGAGTAAATTGTACTAAATATTAAATTGCACACTAGAAACAAACTGTCGGACGGGACTGACTGACACGGTAGATATCCGCGACCTCGAAGGTAGCAGGGTAATTATTGCGGAATGTTTCGACTTACTCTAGGCGTCTTACATGTGTCATGGTTGAAAGGAGGAATATTAAGGAATAAGTTATGAAAAATAGTTTTAAGGTTATTTCTGTAGCATCTTGCGGCAGGCGGAGGCGGATTACATTTTTTTTCAACCTCTTTAATATATTTAATGACAGGGCTTGGCAATTAAAATATATATGTATTACACCATAAAAAAATATTAAGTAATAAAAAAAATAAAACTTAAACATTTTAAAATAAACAATGGGATTTTTCTAAGGGAAGTGGTTTTATTAAAAAGATAATTAGGTACTTAGGTCTTTACAGCACCATTCATCACACAACTCTCCTTATCAATCTGAGTGTAGAGCATTGATCAAATACAAAATTATATGGTGGGGTTGCGATACGCTTAATTCATCCATTCATTATTTATTAAAATTAAATAAAGACTATTTTTTCTTAACAAAGTTCAAAAAGAGATAAATAGCTAGGTTTAAGGTTCGGTCAGATAGCGGGCGGGGCGGGACGGCGACGGGGCGTCGGCGCGATATAAGCAGTTGTAATGTATGAATTATTATGAAAGACGTCACACAGCGCCGTCCCGCCCGGCGTGTCACGTCCCGCCGACGCCCCGCCCGGCGTGAATACAACAGGCGGGTGTGAGCGCGACGTCGGCGTGGCGGCGGCGGCGTATTACGCGTTGTGTTCTATGAGTTTTCGCTTTCGTGTTCACACTGACGGCGGGGCGTCGGCGTCGACGTCCCGCCGGCTATGTGACGTCCACGCCGCGTCGCCGCTCCGCCGACGCCCCGTCGCCGTCCCGCCACGCCCGCTGTCTGACTGAACCTTTAAGATGTCGCCGGGACTGGTATGAGCTCGGTGCCGAGAGGTCTAGGCGTCAAGACGGTATGTTGGAGATGCGAGTTCAAATACTGCCGGAGACGAGCTTTTTAGGGTTGTGTACGTCCGAATGAAAAACGGAGCCCTTATAGGATTACTCGTGTGTCCGTCTGTCTGTCGGTCACAGTCAATTATCTCCGAATCTACTAGACCGATTAAGCTGAGGTACTCATATCAATTTCTGTGACCCAAACGCAGAGGTGTGACGTGAATAAATGACATCTGTATATGGGAGGTCATTTTTGGGGGGAAAGTGGAATTAAAAAAAAATTAAAACTGCATCGTTTGACATATCAAATGAAAGGTCTTGTTGTAAAGATCTTAATTTTTTTGTTAAAAATACAGAATTTAGTTTTCTACTTATAGATTATAGCAAAACCTATAAGAAGTCCATGCTACTAAAATAACATGGTAAATCACTCAATATAGGTAACATCGTACGGAACCCTCTTCACGCGAGTTCAACTCGCACTTGGCCGGATTTTTCTTTAAGTATTGATTTTATTCATTTTTCATCCATTCATTCAGGCTCTGCATTTTTGTTTTGTTTTTGATAGACAACATAAACGATAGATCTTTATAGAATTTAAGGCGCATAACACATTGCACCGGACACCGCTGCGGTGTACGGAGGGACGAAAACCGCATGCGGCTGTGTCGGCACGGAACCGTGCCACCGGTACGGTTTGCTCCGTATCACCGTCCGGAGCTGCGGTGCACGACGCCCCGCATCGCCGCATTATCTATGTCGAGATCTATTACGCGTACACTGAGAAAAAAATGTTGTCAATGTAACAAAAAAACTTGGTTGCTTGTGAGCCGTCAAAGTTCCTTGGTTAAAGAGGCAATGTTTTTATTGTTCGATTCGATTTTGTTAATCCAACTAAGTTACTAGCCATGGTAACTTTGCTGTGGGTATCAAAGTGAACATTGTTACCTATAACAAAGTTACTTTGCTAAAATGACAAATCTTATCAACTAACTTAGTTGCATTGGCAACGTTCCTACGTCAATCTAACAACTTTGACTTTGTTGCCCCAACAAAAGTAACTTTGATAATATATACTTTGTTGTTAACATTGTTAGTCTCGATTCCTGCACCTTGTTAGCGGTAGACCATGGGAATTCTGATACTCCTCGGTCTTCAGTCTTATTAATACACGGTAAGCGTACCTTGAACGAAAGATATTGGCACCACACCTATACATGGGGCCAGAGAACTCCGTTCAGGCTACGCATAACGTGTAATAATAGCACCGAAGATACGAGGAGTACCAGTTCTCCCATGGTGTACCGCTAAAATGCAGAGATCGAGACCAGCAATGTTCTCTGGAGGCCTGTAACAGAAAGAAACTATAATTAGAAACTAAAAATTAAAAGATAGAAATTATAATCAAAAAGCTATTTAATCAATCTTACTTATTTCTATAATAATATTATAATCACAATTAACACTAATAAATATTATTAATAATTATGTAATATATTAATGAAATAAACCAGTTATGGCCGACACCACCAGCATGAAATGACCGACACTCACCAACACATATCCGCACTCGTTCGCATATGTCCACAGACTATTATGGGGACTTGATTTGATGCGAGCAACAGGCAAGGAGCATTTATATACGCGACAAGACAAAGTCTCTCATATCTCTTTTGTTATCCTAACCATGCTACTTTGTTAAAAAGTTTATTTTTAATTTGTTGATTTAAATGTGGTTAAATTTACAAAGCTCCCTTAAACAAAACAACAATGCTAACTTTGATAGAGAAAGCTTTGTTAATTCAACAAGGCGTAACCTTAATAAATTGGCAATGGAAAGTTGCCACTTTATCAATGTTTTTTTAAATTGTGAAATTGACAAGGTTTTTATTGCTAAATTGACAGTAAAATCTTTAACAATAAAAATGTTGCCGCGTTAACTAATGAAACATTAATAAATTGACAAATCATTTTGTTATATTGACAATAAAATTCTAACAAAGCGATTGTAGGGTGTATCCCTACATTAGTGATATGCTAAAGGATGCTAAATTAACTGCTATGCTGTGCTGAACTATGTACTGGAGATGCTAGAAATGATAAAGCGACCGCGTGGTTAGAATGCGTTTATTGCACTGCTTACAAGTAGGTACTACAAATAAGGTTGTGGCGTAAAATGCCGATATGCAATTTCACAATACATGCTGAAATGAAACTAACAATTTAATTATGTACGATGTCTCGTACATCTTGGCCTCTCAGAAAAGAAAGATTAAGGCAACATGCTAATTTCAAAATATAAAAAAAAGTAAATTTACTATTTCTACATATTGATTGAATATAAAATATGAGTTGATAAGTGACTTATTATTAAGATTATGTTAGCGTTAATCTAATGCTAAATATTCATATATTTTATAATCTACAGATAGGATAAACACTTTAATATTGGTTTCAATGCATTATAAAAATAAAATGTCTTTTTGTCTAATTGTTCACTTCACTATAAATGGGTACCTCAATTGTGGGCACCTCAAACTTTACCGGTCGGAACACTAAAGGGGACGTCCCTTGCTCTACACTTCTTACAACGGACCTTTGATCACTTTCTTTACACTCACTGATCACTGAACTAACGGCGACGCCGTGCTCGGCGTCTCCCTCCCGGCCAGCGCCGGGCGGGCAGTCAGCTGCTGCTCCGGACTCTTGCTCCTGCAAGCGTCTCCTTCGGCGCCACACCAGCACAAGTATGATTGTTCCGATCAGTAACCCAACTAATATGATATATAGAAGGGTGTAATGATGTACATCGTGTATAGTAAGATCTTTCGCTTCTTCTCTTTTCAAGTTTTCGATCTGCATCTTTACTTGCTTATAAATTTCATCGTGTTTCTCTAGATTCAATGAATCAAGGCTTTGAGAGGCATTAGTGTTTATGATAGAATTCAGAATAGAAATCTGTGGATACTCTATAAAATTATCCTGTTTGCTTAAAGTATTCAAGAAATTGTTGTGTGCGTATATTGTATATGAGTCGCATTTCATTGAACAACCTTGACCCAATGTGATAAGGCCATTGCCTTTTAATATTTGAATTTCCATGCTCGATGCGCAGAAAATGTGGACTCTGCATTCGTTGCAACAGGAGTACAACCAGACATTCTGGCGCTGTAACTTGATCCATCTATTGGCGCATGGTATTGTGTCATATATACAGGTTGATGTTTTCCTGTAGTGGTCGTTTATTATTGAGACGTCACAAATTGATTCTTTAATTTTTAGTTGGTAAATGGGTTTATCAAGTGAGCATAATAGTTTATCTTGCGAATAATGCATACAAATTTGTAGATCTGATTCTGATAAAAATATGCCTGCATCCTTTCTCAGGTCAAAGGCAATATATTGAAAGGAAGGTACAAGTTCATACATATTATTTTGTGATTTTTGTGGCAGACTAATAATCTTGTCCAATTGATATGATTCGCTACTCAGAATTGGTATTCTAATTTCTATAATAAGGTAGGTTTCGACGATTTTTGCATGCATTTTCAGTAGTTTATATAAGTCCTGTATATTTCCATTGCCCACAGGTAAAGTGAGATCACTGTGTAGTTGTCCCATAATAATATTAATTTGTTTTTCTAATTGTTGCGGAGATAACAGGTGAATATCTACACGCCCGTGGCTAATATCAGTGATTGTATCTATCAATGTCTGTTGGATTCGTCGTAGGTTGCTTAAAATTATAGTTGCTGCTAAAGTTGATGATGTAATGTAAGCTCCGTTGTTAATATCCAGTTGCACTCGATTCACTTCTAATGATAAGTTATGAAGATGATTTTTAATGAATGTGAATTGCTGATTCATTATTCCTTCGTTTCGACGTAGTATGTTATACTCCGATTCGATAATAAGTGTTTGATTTTTAATTAAATTTTTAAGATGAGACTCGTTGTTTGCAATCTTTTCGATGTCATTTTTATATTGCTCTGCGAACCTGTCGTCAAGGACACCAAACAGCGTGTTTGCTACATAACCGATACCATTTATCAAACCCCTTTTTCTAATGTTGTGTTTATTATTTGTAAGTAATTGATTGTAGTGCTCTATTTCTGATAAGTCATGTTGTAACTGTAACATGACGCTTCCGTACTGATCGTTTCTATGCTGACATAATTTATTTAAATGGTTTAGGTATTGTTCTAAACGATGAAATCCGTTCCAATATGTTAACATATTATAATATACAATTAGTTTCCAGTCGTCTCTTATATGCTGCAGGTTTGATATTTTGTCAAAATAAAGATAAGTATTTGATTTAAACGTTGTGACATTATATTGTGTGTTTTCTTGTTGTATGGTAGGTGACAAGCACATCATAAATAGAAACAGGGTAGTAAAAAAGTTTTTAAATAAATTTCCCTTTGATCTCGAATTTCCCTTTGTCCTTTGTGATGGGTGATTATCTGCTGCTGATAATTGTTCAACTGTTGATTTCTGAATTGATGGTTGATTGTTGATTTGCTCACTGACAGGAAGTAGTACCAATTTGTTTACGGGTCGTTTGATAAGATTAGATTTTGTTTTAACAGTTACGACTCTTACATAACCGTCTTTTCCAGGGTGTAATTCCTGAATACGACCCATAGCCCACTTGCCTGGAGGTAAGTTGTCTTCCTTAAGGAGTACCACATCGTTTACTTGCAAGTTCCGGCAGGGAAATCTCCATTTAGACCTTGATTGTAGATTATGCAGATAGTCTCTCGACCAATGTTTCCAAAAGTGCTTATTCATGGACTGTACTAATTGCCAACGAATAGATAAATTGGTGACGTCAGGATCAGTTTGCGGTCTTGAAATTAACGAACTGCCAATGAGGAAATGACCAGGTGTTAAAATGTCATCTTCCGGATTTTCTGTAAGAGGATAGAGTGGTCTAGAATTCAGACATGCTTCAACTTGATATAGAAGTGTAATAAATTCTTCGTACGTTAATTTCTGATTACCGAGGACCCTTTTAAGGTGGTGTTTTAGGCTTTTAACTGCCGCCTCCCACAAACCACCTGCATTTGGCCAAGCTGGTGCGTTAAAATGCCACATGACGCCCATATCACTGACGTCACTGATAAAGCTAGTATCTAAAGTTTTTAAAATATTTTTGTATTCCCTTCTCAGGTCCCGGTCAGCCCCAACGAAGTTTGTCCCGTTGTCACTGTACATATTTCTTGGAGTACCTCTTCTAGCGCACATTCGCTTAAAGGCCGCGAGAAAGGCTGCTGTGCTCAAATCGGATACCAGTTCCAGATGTACTGCCTTGGTGGACAAGCAGACAAAGACCGCTATGTAGCCCTTGGTTGTCTTTGCGCCTCGTCCTTTATTGTATTTTATATCGACATAGCCTGTAAAGTCTATTCCAGTGTTAGTGAATGCGCGAGCGGGCGTGACTCGAGGTTTTGGTAATGCTCCCATTATTTGTTGATAATTTGATGTATTAAATCTGCGGCACTTGACACACAGTCTTAACTGCTTTTTTACAGTACGAATGCCACTGATAATCCAATATTTTTCACGGATATGCGATAGAGTAAGTTGAGGACCTCCATGTGAAGTGATCAAATGCGATTTTTTTATGATCAATTCTGTAAAACGACTCGATGCTGATAATATAATGGGATGTTTTGCTGAATAGCTTAAATGTGTTTGTTGCAGTGTTCCACCAACCCGTAAAATACCCTGAACATCTATGAACGGGTTAAGACTTGCAATCTTGCTTTTTTTGCTGACACGTCCTTTTGACTGTATCGAGAGTAAATCATCTTGAAACTCAATTGATTGCACACATTTTATAATTAAATTATATGCATTATTTATTTCTATAGCGGATAAAGTGCTTTCGTATGAAGTTTTTCGATCAAGTAGCCATGTGATGTAACGCGATAACCATCCTATTGTTTTTGCAACCTTAGTGATGCAGCTGTAATTATTTAATAATTTAATTATAAGTTCATTGTTTTGTTTCAGACATAAGGCAAGGTTCACACTGACTTTCTTTACTTCTAAATTAGGACATGGAAAAATGATTTGATTTGTTTTTTTCATGTTCATCGTAATGAGCCACGTAGGGCCTTTCCACCACAAGGAATGCTCTGCTAGTCTACCAGTAAAAAGCCCTCGAGAGGCGCAATCTGCTGCGTTCTCCTGAGAACTGACATGTCCCCAATTATTTGCTGGTATGATGTCTGTGATTTGCCTTACTCGGTTGGCTACAAATTGCTTCCATCTCAAAGGATCTCCTTGGAGCCAACCCAATACCACCATGGAGTCGGTCCATGCACGAACATTGATATTATTGTTAGGTATAGATTCAAAAACCTTTTTAAATAATCGTGCTAATAAAAGCGCACCACAAAGCTCGAGTCTCGGTAATGATATTTCCTTCTTTCGAGGAGCGAGTTTAGTTTTTGCTATAACGAGGTTTGATGTGTACTGGCCTTTATTATTGCTCGTTACTATGTATATAGCGCATGCGTAGGCTTTTTCCGACGCATCGCAAAATCCATGTAAATAAAAAGGTTGCTCGGTGTTTCCTAAGTGTCTTGGAATGTTCAACTGCTGTATGCTTTTTAAATCAGTTTTTAACTTTGTCCATTCACTTAAAAGTTCTACTGGAATTTTATCATCCCATGCCAAATCGTATGACCAAACGTTTTGAAATAATAATTTTGCTCTAATTGTTAACGGTGATAACCAACCTAATGGGTCAAATATCATTGATATGTTTGACAACAGCTGTCGTTTTGTATCATTTTTCTCATCGTGCTTTGTGTCGTATTGGAAAGTAAAAGAATCTGATGATGGTGTCCATTTTAAGCCTAATGTTTTTCTGCTTTGCATGTCTTTAAATTCCAATGGGCAATCTAGCTGCTCCGGTGATAAATCTTTAATTAACTTTCGTTCGTTACTAGACCATTTGCGAATATTCATTCCAGCTGAATTTAATACAGATATTAATTGATTTTGTAATAATTTTGCTTGTTCTAAACAATTATGGCCTGACAAGAGATCATCCATGTAAAATGAGTTTACCAAAGCGGATGCTGCCAACTCATGCTGGGGGTTATCTTTTGCTATCTGTCGCAGAGTTCGCATAGCTAAGAAGGGAGCCGCTTTAGTACCGTACGTCACGGTTGTAAGTTGATATTCCTTAAGCGGCTTACACGGTGAGTCTCAATTTTTAATAAGCCCTGATCACAAGATCTGATGGAGATGCATCTAAACATTTTCTCTATGTCTGCCGTGAGTACGTATTTATGTTGTCTCCACTTTAGAATGAGAGATTGCAGATCTTGTTGCAAATTAGGACCACACTCCATCAAATCGTTTAAGCTGTAACCAGACGAAGTTGATGACGAAGCATTAAAAACGGTACGTAATTTTGTGGTAGAAGAGTCTGGTTTCAAAACGCCATGATGAGGTAAAAAACATTCTGGTTTACTTCCCTTTTCGTTTTCAGATGCTGGGTGCATGTGATTTAAATCCTCATACTCCTTCATAAACTTAATATATTTTTCCGCGAGATCTTCGTTTTTGATCATCCTTTTCTCTTGTTGCAAAAATTGTGCAATTGCTTTTGATTTTGAAGAACCGAGATGCTGTTCGAAGTTGGGCTTCATAGGTAATGCGACTTCATATTTGCCGCACTCTAAGCGACGTGTTGTTTGCTGATAAAATTGTTCACAGTAATGCTCTTCCTCTGTGAACGGTGCTGATGAGTCACTGCCGATTTCTTCGATTTCCCAAAATTTGGCCAGATTTTCGATGTTGTTTATAACAACATTACAGTTAAATGTTCTTACACTCCCTGACAATATCCAGCCTAGTCTTGTTTGCTGTGCTATCGGTGCTTGTGCAGGACCCTTTATTAAGCCACTCATGAGAATATCTGAGTAAACGCTTGCATCCAAAAGTATATCTATTGGCTTTGATACGTTATACTCAGGATCTGCGAGGTTAATATGCTGTAAGTGCGGCCAGGTTCGTTTGCTGAAGGACGAATTCGGTAAGTTATTAATTACTTTCGTGATCACTTATGCTTGTGTAGTAAATTGATAATCGTCATAAAGTGATTGGCATTCCATGGTTACCACTCCCTTACTGGCCTTAGGGCTGATTCCTATTCCTGACACCGATGCATTATAGCGTTGACGCTGTAACCCTAACAGTTGAGCGGCGTTTTCCGATATTAATGAAATTTGTGACCCTTGATCTAACAAGGCCCTTAAAGTAATGTATGAGTCATCGGCTGATTTTACTTTGAGTGATACAGTGGTAAGTAGCACCTCCTCGCCTTCGGATGCTACGTAATTGACGCTATGTTGCATATTTTCGCTGTTTGTTGTGACGTGTTTTGCTGTTGTCGGGGGCAGTGGCCGAAATTGCGATAATTGCAAGTTTGCGTTTGTTGCACTAGTGGCTTGATGTGTAATTGCGTCATGTATCAGTGTATTGTGTTCACCTTTACAATCTTTGCATCGTTTTGTCGAATGGCAAATATTGTCAACATGTTTGTACAAGCAATTTTTACATATTTTAAATTTCGAAATTGTTCTAATTAGATCTTTTGGTGACTGGTTTAGGAATTTTTTACACTGGTACAAATCATGATTTTGATTGCAAAATGGGCATCTCGATGTATATGTGGTGATTGCCTGATAATTTTTAAATATAGGGAAGCCATGATTTTTTGGTTTGACTAGGGACGGCTTCGAGACTGGAGTAGATGGTTGATTATTTTGTTTATAAGATGAAGTTCTCATTTGAATCGGTTCTAGAGCTGTAAACTTGCTTTCTATGAAAGACATAAATTCCTCTAATTTTGGCAATTCTCTGGGCTGTTTTCGTGCCTCCATATAGTCACTGTAAGTGTGGCTATCGAGTTTCTTTGCTAGTATATGTACTGGAAGTGGATCCCATGAGTTAGTGTCCACTCCAAGGTTATAAATAGCGTGTATTGACTCTGTCGTGACGTCATACAATCGCTTTAATTCATATGCTGTTTGCCTCTGTATATTGGGTTGGTTTAAAAGTACCTCAACTTGCTTAGTGAATAATACCTGTGGGTTGTCGTAGCGGTGGGTTAGAATATTCCATGCCGTTTCATAGTTTTCGGCGGACACATATGTAAGTGCTGTATGAGACGCTCAGCCTCACCTCTAACCTTACCTTTAAGGTGTTGCATTTTTTGTGCTTGGCTAAGATATTTATTATTATGAATAGCCTCGGTGAATAAATCGAAAAATGTAGGCCACTGGGTATAATTACCAGAAAAAAATGGTATTTCGATTTGTGGTGTTGATTGATGAGCACTTGAACATAATTTTTTATTCAATCTCTTCTTGATGTTATAATAGTAATCTTCCATTTGATTATACTCACTGTCATATAATACATCACAACCTTGTAATATGTTATCAATTTTTAAATGAGTTTCTTCAATAATTTGCCACTTTCGTTGTATATTTCTAAGCTCATCCTCGATCTCCCATTTGTCATCTAACTCGTCGATATTGATACGCTGTATTTGTCTCAATAATGCTCTAAAATTTGTCTTTTGTTGCGCCAGTATTTCGTCGGCAGCGCCTCCGGGTTGTGTGCCCCTGTCTTCCTTACTTATTGATGGAACGGAAAAAGAAATCTGTGTAGACGTTTCTTTTCCTTCTCCAGGGATGGGTGATGGTGATGGATCTTGCACTTGGTAGGGTTTTTGAGCGGCAATTCTCGCCCTGGTCCGCTCATAAAAATCCTTGGAGCGTTGATAAATATTCTGAGTAAAGTACTCATAAGTTTTATCATCGTATGCTTGTACTGAAGTATTATTTTGATCGAATTCTACCCAAAGTTCATCTAATGCCTTCAACCTCTTCTGTAAATAATCGTGCGTTTTCCTGTTCGCACTATCTTTCCGGAAATGCAATTCGATCCTCTCCAGTTGTTTAATAATATCAGCTTGACGAGCGAAAAGTTTTTCAAGGTTTTGTTCCATGATACTAATTAGCAAGTATAGATAATGGAAAAGTCTTACTTGTGTGTTGCTGCTGTCTAGTA
This sequence comes from Schoenobius gigantellus, assembly GCA_963935595.1. Classification (NCBI taxonomy): domain Eukaryota; kingdom Metazoa; phylum Arthropoda; class Insecta; order Lepidoptera; family Crambidae; genus Schoenobius; species Schoenobius gigantellus. The sequence goes on along the minus strand of OZ012549.1, from coordinate 21,478,449 downwards.
CTACCGGTACGGTCGCTGTGGCTGCTGGTGCTGAGCTGCTGATGCCGAGCTGTTTGTACTAGGCTGCTGGTGCTGGGCTGCTTGTACTAGGCTGCTGTTGCTGGGCTGCTTGTACTAGGCTGCTGGTGCTGGGCTGCTTGTACTAGGCTGCTGGTGCTGGGCTGCTTGTACTAGGCTGCTGGTGCTGGGCTGCTTGTACTAGGCTGCTGGTGCTGGGCTGCTTGTACTAGGCTGCTGGTGCTGGGCTGCTTGTACTAGGCTGCTGGTGCTGGGCTGCTTGTACTAGGCTGCTGGTGCTGGGCTGCTTGTACTAGGCTGCTGGTGCTGGGCTGCTTGGCTTCTTGTGCTAAGACGAGCTAGTTTACTCGTTAAAAGACACGTAGATTGTTTTCTCCGTGAACACTCACAAATGAATAGTTACAAGTACACTGTCACAAAAATTTGATAGGTAATTTTTGTTACACCACTTGTTACTGATTATGTCCAACACTTCGATCAATGTTCACTGCAATCCAAAGCGGAAAGTCACAGGCTTCGCGACGTGTAAGTCCGATTTAAACGAATTACGTAACCGCAGGTCCTGTTTAACTTCACCGCGCGCAAGTTAAAATTTTCGAAGGACCAAAATGTAGGGTGTATCCCTACATTAGTGATATGCTAAAGGATGCTAAATTAACTGCTATGCTGTGCTGAACTATGTACTGGAGATGCTAGAAATGATAAAGCGACCGCGTGGTTAGAATGCGTTTATTGCACTGCTTACAAGTAGGTACTACAAATTAGGTTGCGGCGTAAAATGCCGATATGCAATTTCACAATACATGCTGAAATGAAACTAACAATTTAATTATGTACGATGTCTCGTACAGCGATTATTGTCGCTTTGTTAGCCGATTTTTTTCTCAGTGTATGCACGTCCTTTCTACGCAAAAATCCGTACGATACTGCGGCACGGCACAGTGTGGCATACCCCGCGGACCGCACCGCATTACCTTCCGGGAGTGCGGTGCCGTCGCGCGCGCCGCACAACCGCACGGGCATGCGGTGTGAGTGTGTTATACCCTGCGGTTTTTGTATACAAATTAAGATTCTTCAGTCAAAATTAAAAACCGCAGCGCCGCACACCGGAGCGGTGTCCGGTGCAATGTGTTATGCGCCTAAATGCATTTCCAAGACAACTTTGCCACAATTATCAGTCGCGCTAGTCAGCCATGTCCGCACCGCGCCCGATAGTACTCGAATGTTTCCAGCTTTATCGATTTTCCTCTTAGATCATTTACCTACTTGTTTTCAGATCCCTTGCTCCTGGTACGAGTAATTCTGTGAAGCTAACGAGATTTTTTGATAAGGTACAGTTAGCAAATAAAACTGTTTATATATTCTCCCAATCATTACGATGACATTTTCGTTTAGAAAATACCTAGGTATTAAGGAAATTCATGTATGGAAGATTAGAGATTATATTACGGCAAAGTTCCATATTATATTTTTTATACAAAGTACTTAATTTACATAAAAATGTATGCGATTTCGCAGATTCTATATTTTAATCAAGCATTACATGATTGGCTTTTAGATTAGGCTTATCAATTCTATTTGTTTATACAACTTAGTTGGCAAACATGCAAACTGCCCAGCTGGTGGTAAGTGGTAACAGTCACCTATGATATAATAATATAGTACTTGTGGTTCTTGTGAGATTCGCAGCAAATCTGCAACCTCTACAAGAACCACATTGTATGTTGCTAACTTGTGGCAGTAGATGTTAAGTCACGGTACCCAGTAATTTCACCGCCATATCTTACCCTTTAAACTAGCAAAGCAATGCAAACACTGCTGCTTTGCGGCAGAAATAGGTAAGACGGAGGTACCCAAGCAGTCGACCCTGTTATATTTTAGGTCTAAAGTCTTAATGTCCTTGATCTACAGGCTTTTTTAATTTTTTAGGTTATAGAAAGACGGTACTATTCACGTATAAGTCCCTTTCCCGACAAAAGAAGACAGATTCCTTCATATATGATAAACACGTCCACACCACTAACGGGAAATCAACGCCCGCAGTATATGAGCCCTCGATTCTACCACATGGATTAACTGGAGGTTCTGGCGCTAGGTATGCTAAGAAAAATAATCGCGTGGAATTTTCTAATTGAATTTCTAAAACTCGTCGCGAGGGTGCAGAAGAAATTATCCGTTCTTGGAATTGTGCAATGTCATTGTGCGAGCTTGGGTATCTGACAAACGCCCTTGTTCAGCTCTGGTCCCCAAGCTATTTTTATATTGTTTCAACAAATTAATACAAGAAAGCTCCTTATTTACCTCTTTATTTTGTAAACTATGCAATTTTGGAATAGATAATATACCAACAACGGTGGTCTTGTGTGTATTGAGTGTCTGGCACAGAGATTTTTACACTTATTATAGCTTATTATCAATCTAGTCCCATTAATTAATAGTAATGACATTGTGTTATGTAAACGATCGATTTCTAGAGAGTCAGGGATACATACATTATGCAAAACTCGACCTATTATTATATATTAGACTGTAAGAAAATAACCTAAGGTGGGTCGCGATTCGCGATTCAATTTGTTCGATTGTACTTAGTTTAAAAATGTATAAATAGTTTTATAATACTACAGATACTTAATACTAATACGTGGGGTGTCTGCTCAAAGCTGTATGTACAATAAAACCCACAATGTCCTTAAAATGTTTGACAGGTTTTTGCCTTTGAAAACTTGTTAAACTTAGCTCTGAAATAAAAAAGAGGTACCTAACCATTATAAGAGAAAATACGTTTTACAGTATATAGTAAAATTGAAACATTAGCGTAGCACATGACGCAAAACCCAGTGTACAAGGTGTACATTCTATAACTAATTTGTAAGCTGTTTAAAAAATTTGTAAATAAAGAATATGTTACCTTTTTCCCATATCAGTTTTATTTTCTCAATCTTTCACACACAAAACGCTCATGGATATACATTTTCTGTTTAAAAAGGACTCAAAGTATATAAGTGACACAGTAAAAGTTATGGCGTTATTAAAAATTTGAAATTGTAAAATACATTTAGGGTCACCTGGTAAACAGTGGGTCACTTTTTTTGATTACTCATATCTTAAAATTAAAACCTTTCAGTCAGATTGGTAAAAAAAATGATTTTATGTATTATACCGGGTGTAACTGAACACCCCAATAACATTAAAGGGGCATATAACTTAGATACTAAATGGACCTTCGGTGCTTGTCTGAGACCTGGAACCCCATTACTTTCAGAGTTATTTGATTTCAAACTGAAAGCAAAAACTTTCAAGTGACAACCATAATCAGCTCTTAACACAAAAGAAATTTAAACACAAAATGACACGTGACAGACGTGAGCGTAGTATTCCTCCTACGCTTGCGTAGGGCTGTCGGCACTTAATACCAAAAAATAATTTACTAAGTTTGTATGACGTGAGCGTAGTATTCCTCATACGCTTACGTAGGGTTGTCGACACTTAATACCAAAAAATAATTTATTTAGTTTGTATGGGAAAAAAGTAGGTCTGTTAGCCCTAATATTTATCCCACAGAATCTCTACTTCTGATGGATACATACCCTTAAATGTTATTGAGGTGTTCAGTTACACTCTGTATATGTCATCTACCTGTCAGAATATAATCATTGGCCTACAATAATAAATAAAAGAGTAAATAAGGTTTTTTTAAAAATATGGAAATTGACCCACTGTGCACACTGGGTGCTAAACAGTGAATCATCCCATGGTTAACAGTGGATCTAAGTGTTTTGTATGTAATTTTGACTATAACTAATTCTGTTTATAATTTGTAACTTACAACAGATAACGATAAAATTGTATTAGTACATTTTCACCCTGTTAATACACAGTATTGTATAGGGAAAAATAATAATAATAATGAGATGGACTCAGACTGAGCTGGACGCTCTGGACAGGAGAGTCCGCCAACTACTCACAACACATCGCATGCTCCACCCACGCTCGTCTGTTATGAGACTACATTCCACGGAAATGGGGTGGTCGTGGCTTTCTTTTCTTTTCTTGATGTATTATCATGTGTAAATTTGATTGACCGTGTACACAGCGGATCGATTCATTGTGTACTGTTATCCATCATTTTGCTACAAGATATCTATACTAATATTATAAAGAGGAAAGATTTGATTGTTTTTTTGTTTGTATAGAATAGGCTTCGAGACTACTGAACCGATGTCGATGAAAGTTGCTATAGGGATAGTTTGAGACCAGGGGAAGGACATAGGGTAATTTTCCTACGGGAAAAATCTGATGGAAAAAGTTTTACTACGGTAAAAGTTAGTTATAATGCAAACAAAGTTGCATACGGTCAGCTATAACTTATAAAAGAGAAAGGAAGAAAGATTTTTATACAGACGTTTCAACTGAACGTCCTGGATCATACCCATTCGTAATATAATCTGACGATTAAGGGGTTTCCTTAATCTGATAGTTTGTAAATTTTTTGTCTGTACACTTATTGCATATAAAATCACGGCTAATACCTACTAATCAAGGAAAACACTATATTATATAAACTAACTGTGCCCGCGACTTCGTCCGCGTGGAATAGTAACGGCTAGACCGATCTTGATTAAAAGTAGCATACATTATGTTATAACTTAATAATTAGCTATCTATTAGTGAAAGTCCCGTCAAAATCGGCTCAGCCGTTCCGGAAATTAGCGGGAACAAACAGACAGACAGACAAAAAAAATTAAATTGTGTTTTTGTTATTGGTACCCGATTACATTCATACCCATTTAGTAAAATTTTGTTATTTTAACATTACAAACAGACACTTCAATTTTATTTATTTGTATGTCTGTATGTATAGATTATATAATTAAATGATATTATTATTATTAAATTAAATTATTACAATTTTTTTTCGTTAAATAATAAGTAAGGCGCTTAACACATTGCCGCCGCATCCCGCTGCGGTGTACGGAGGGACGAAATCCGCATGTGGTTGCGGGGACACGGAACCATAAGAATAACTAATAATACGAGTATAGAAGCGAATCTCCTTTGTGGGTGCGCCAAATGCCGCTATTTGCATGCCTACAGCGCCCTTCCCCCTGTAACGCCCCGCAGTAGTCTGCGGACGCCGCTAGGGTCACATGGACGTATGGTTACCACTACAATATTTTTTATATAGGTACCTCCATATTTTACATTAAATGAGAAACTGAGCATACACCGAGTCTTATTGATTTTGTACTTCAAGTGTAGCGAGCGAGCGACTATCTTTAGCAATAGTACGCACATTTTTAGTTTTTTTGATTCCGTATGTGGACGACGGCCACCCATATGTACCTATTTAATGTATTAACTTAGATACACCTATGTATTTGTATGTTGTCTCGTTTTTCTGTGTATCTAGATGTATTTAATATAAATCTATAAGTATATAGTGCGAGTCCCTTGTCGTTTATTATTGTTCTTTGTGTATTTTATATGTCATTAATTTCAGTCACTTATATTGTTGGTTGTTGTTTGTTATGTTGTATTTTTATATATTGTGTTTATAATTAAATAAAGCTTGATAGTGGTGAGACGAGTCGCGCGCGGCTCCTCCGCGCGCTATTTCATTGCCTTACCCCGCGGACCTTACCCCGCGGTGACCCTTCGTATCGGCCATCTTGCGATTGATGCGCTTGCAGTTGAGAGGGAGAATAATAACACAACAATTACTTGGAAAACGATCGTGGTGAGACTAGGTCAGCGGAAACTTTTGGCGGGGTCGCATCGCGAGCGAGTATTGTCCGAGTCTGTTTTATGAACCGCAAGATGGCCGATACGAAGGGTCGCCGCGGGGTAAGGTCCGCGGGAGGCAGTGAAATAGCGCGCGGAGGAGCCGCGCGCGACTCGTCTCACCACTATCAAGCTTTATTTAATTATAAACACAATATATAAAAATACAACATAACAAACAACAACCAACAATATAAGTGACTGAAATTAATGACATATAAAATACACAAAGAACAATAATAAACGACAAGGGACTCGCACTATATACTTATAGATTTATATTAAATACATCTAGATACACAGAAAAACGAGACAACATACAAATACATAGGTGTATCTAAGTTAATACATTAAATAGGTACATATGGGTGGCCGGCCGTCTTCCACACCGTAGTTATAAGAACCTGCCTATTTTTGATTAATTGAGCTTAATCCCTACACTTCGAGAACAAAATCATTAAAATGTTTCGAATTTCGATGTACAAAAATGGTTTGTAATTTAGGTATCGTACCTACGTTTATAGTCCAAGAGTTGAAGTTATGAATGTACTAATGGATAAAACCTAAGCTCACTTTTTACTATCAGACCAACATTTTCACTTGAAAAAAAATCTGTTGTCTCATTTTAATCAAGTATTGATTTTTTTTCTTTTTTTAAAAACGTCGCCCCACACTAGGATGTTCTCCTGTGTCGTGGGTGCAGTTACAAACATATAATATCACATGCACATACGCCCAGATCGGAACAAATTTCTGTAGGCCATACTAAATATCTGTCCCATGCGGGAATCGAACCCGCGACCCGTTGCACAGTAGGCGATCACTCGACCTCTGCGCTAACCGTATCGTCGAGTCGTCGTGTCGTCGATTGTATTTAAATTTTATATGGAACAGTGACAAAGGTCGATAAAAATAAATATACGAGTAGGAGTACCAAAGTTTCTCATAATTCAAATTATTCCCGACTTGACAAAAAAAATCCCATACTTACAGAGTTTCAAAATTGCACTACAATGACAGCTTTAGAAACTCGATACAGGTATTGTATTAGCTTAGACATGTAATGAATATTACGAATAAAACGGTATCTGTATCTAGGGTACGTATAATAAATATAATTTTAAAGTATTCAATCATTTTTATTTAAAAGGTTTCAATTCAACAGAAATATTTACAAATGTCTGATATTTATAAAAGATGGCGTTTTTGTAGATGATTTGAAGTTTCGGTTATTAAACTTCAGCGCGTAGTAAATACGCATTCTTATAAAGCTTAATCAGGTAATCAATAGGAAAATATTCACAAGGTACCTGAAACACACGGTGCGCGCCTTGACTGGCGATTCCGTTCAACGGAAATCAAACGGTAGGTAAATAACGTGGCCTTGAGCGCTCGACGGCCGGGAGTTTCGCTTCTATACTCGTATTATTAGTTATTCTTATGACGGAACCGTGCCACCGTACGGTTTGCTCCGTATCTCCGTCTGGAGCTGCGATACAACACGTCCTTTCTACGCAAAAATTCGTACGATACTGCGGCACAGTGGGGTCAGTGGGCTGTGTGGGCATACCCCGCGGACCGCACCGCGTCACCGTCCGGGAATGCGGTGCCGTCGCGCGGGCCGCACAACCGCACGGACATGCGGTGTGAGTGTGTTATACCCTGCGGTTTTTGTATACAAATTATGATTCTTCAGTCAAAACTAAAAACCGCAGCACCGCACACCAGAGCGGTGTCCGGTGCAATGTTTAATGCGCACTAATAGTTTTAGTTGCTTTAATTAATAACCTTTAATTCGTCACCCTCCCACTCCCTTAGGTCACGCTGAAATCGTCAGATTATTAAATTACATACTTTTTAGGGTTCCGTAGTAAACAAGGAACCCTTATAGTTTCGCCATGTCTGTCTGTCTGTCCGCGGTTTTACTCAGAGACTATTAGTAATAGAAAGATGTAATTTTGTAGGTATGGGTATGTATAATATTCATGCCAAAAAAGTGGTAAAAAAATTTTGAAAAAAAATTTTTTTTTGCTTAGCTCCCATACAAGTAAAGTGGGAGTAAATTTTTTTTCTCGACTAACCCATCGTGTGGGGTATTGTTGAATAGGTCTTTAAAAACTATCGGAGTTGAGTACTAAGTACAAACTAAAAAGTTATAGAAGAACTTATAAAATGTACTCGGAAAACTAAATTTCATTGAAAATTTGTACTGAATATAAATTTACGAACCACGTGAAGTTAAGGAAATATAAAATCATTGCAGCTTTAATAATAATAATAATGCCTAATTTAATAGCAACATGTTGTGAGGTGTGAGTGTGAACTCAAAGTTGGCATTTGCAACTACGGAACCCTACACTGCGCGTGGCCCGACACGCACTTGGCCGGTTTTTAGTATACAATTAACGTACCATAGCTTAATCTGACGCGCTCGAGTATTTCTACCCATCTACCGATCGATTTTTTTTAACTAATCTGATCGGCTGCCCTACGCAAGACCCCTACATATAAGGATAGGCTAAGATTGGGCAGAGATACACAACAGGGTGTAAGGTATCCCCCATATATTAATCTGACGCGCCGGAATGACTTAAAAAATCCCCTCTTGGGCTCCCCTACGTTTCATTTCACCTTTTAATTTCTCTAAAATGGTCTATGGTTAAAATCAGCTATAGACCTTTTAATCATTAATAATGTTACGCCGATGGTATAAGAAAGTTCCGGCGTAGTTTTCTTGGCCCTAGAAGCGTTTTCAGCAGCCTGAAAACGCAGTTCAGCGCGTTTCAGGAGGTGCTCTATCACATACTAGAATATCGAAATTTTACCCAAGTTGCCGTTGTTTTCAGGCGCCTGAAACATGTTTTCAGTCCGTTTCAGGCTACCCTCTATCGAACCACATCATAACCTAAAAACCCGTTTTCAGGCGTTTTCAGGACCCCTTATGGGCCTTTGAACCACACTTCGATATATGACTAAATTTTCAATAGGAGTGAGTGAGACAGCACGATAAGAAAGAGACAACAATAGTGGGCACCTTCCAGAGATAAAAGATAGATCGAGATGCATCTAGAAACTTCTAAACGGCTGGCAGACAGAGATAGAACATGCTCATAAAGACAAACATAATCGGGAATGCGATGGAACTTTCTAGACAGACAAACAATCGATCGGGTATGGAATGTTCTAGAATAGAACATTCTCGAATGTCTCGGAAGTTCACCGGTTTTACTGTAGAAACGCGAAGGCATACACGGAACTTTCTAGAAGACTAACGATCGGTCGGGTACGGAATATTCGAGAATGGAACATTCTCGAATGCCCCGAATGTTCGTCGGCCCTACTATATAAGCGCGTAGGCGAATGCAGCCGGACAGTTCTTTTCAAGAGAGCGAACCGAGCGGATCAAGCGATACAAAGTGACTTGGAAGCGCATCATAGTGAAGAATTCTGTGTGTTCAGTGCTTAGTAACGACTTAAGTGAAGTGATTTGTGTCCATAGTGTTACTGTAAAGTTTTTAGTGTTTGTAAAGTAGTTTTTAGTGTTAAGTAAAGTTGCTTAATTGGTGCTTAATTAAATCTTATCTGTAATTGTCGCGAAATTGTTTCGCGATTTTCTATTGAACACCCACCCCACAAACGTAACATTTGGTGTCAGAAGTGGGATAGAAAATGCCGATTACGCCGCGAGATAAGGAGCCGGAGAGGGTCCAGACGCGAAGCCAGGCTGCTGCCGAAGCCCATGCGGATGCTGCAAGTACCTCTACAGCGATTCCGCCGACGCCGCAAGTAGATTTAAATACAATCCTGCTCCTGATAAAAGGACAAAGCAAATGGCAGGAAGAACAGGCCAGGAGGCAGGAAGAACAAGCCAAACGACAGGAAGAACAATTGTGCGCCCTCCGGGAGGAGCAGGCTAAGAGGCAGGAAGAACAAGCAAAACAACAGGCGGAACAACTGTGTGCCCTCCGGGACGAGCAGGTCAAACAATTGTGCACCCTCCGGGACGAGCAGGCTAAGAGGCAGGAAGAGCAGGCCCAGAGGCAGGAAGAGCAGGCCAAGCGGCAGGAAGAGCAGGCCAAGAAGCAGGATGAGCAACTAAGTGTTCTCCGTGAAGTTCAAGAAGTCGCAAAGCAATGGAAGAGGGAATTGTCGGAGGTCCGTGAGGATTTTACCAATTTGGAGACCAAGTTCCATAACTCCAACGAAAAGTATGAGAACCGCTTTCAGGCTATAAGCAACGACATGAAGAAGCTTGAAATAAAAGTCGCCAACGGGGTGGCCAGTGGACTAGAGACAACGGTACCAGTAGGTGGAAGATTTAAAGTGCCTCCATTTGATGGTACCTCGTCATGGACCGCATACAAACTTCAATTCGAGTCAGTTTCTAAGGCGAATGGATGGAACAAAGAACAGGCTAAAACGGCACTAACGTTGGCGCTGCGAGAAGGAGCTCTTACAGTCCTGGAGGCTCTTGGAAATGACAGGACTTATGACCGCCTTTTAGAAGCTTTGGAAGCCCGTTACGGTGACAGCCATTTAGAGCACGTCTTCAGAGCCCAGCTGAAGGACAGAACCCAGGGTCGTAATGAATCATTACAACAGTGGGCCCTGGAGATAGAAAAGTTGGTCAGGAAGGCATATCAATCTGCATCGTCCTCATTCGTGGACAGCATGCTAGTACAAGCCTTTATTGACGGGATTCGAGACTTGGAAGTGAGAGCTGCTGTCAGGTTGGGCCACCATGGGAGTCTGAAGGATGCGATTGCCCATGCCCTAGAGGTAGAAGCAGTGCGTCAGGATTCCAGGACATATAGGGTGCGGGAAGTTTCCACCAAGGAGCCGGCTGCACCCCGACGCGAATTTGGACCGAGATGTTACCACTGTGGAGAACGAGGCCATTTACAATCCAGTTGCCCGAAAAGGAACAAGAGGCAAGACACGGGCTTAACGGTACGGCAAATAGCCTGTGATGAGCAGGAGCCGCAGCAGGGAAACGAGTAAAAGCCAGGGGACGAGTGCTGGCTAGTAGACAAAATGTCCCAGTTATGATCTCACAGGCGAGTGACGGAAATAGTCTGGTCATCAGGGGAAGTGTTGAGGGAATACCATGCCACCTCACAATCGATACTGGAGCCTCTCGTACCGTGATCAGTTCTCGGCTGTTGAAACACCTGTCTAGAGATCATCTAGTCCGACCTAAGCATCTCCAGCTGCAAACGGCTACCGGCCAGCACATTTCCGTCCTGGGGGAGCGAGAGGTGGTAGTAAGAATTGGAGAGAAGAAATACTGGCACGACGTCATCGTTGCGAATATCGTCGACGATTGCATCATCGGGTTGGACTTCATGAGAAGATTCGGCTGTAACATCGATTTAAAGGGTGGCGTCCTAAATTTTGGAGTTGAAGAAGTCCCTATGGAAGGTGGAGTGAATGGAAAAGTCTACTGTGCGAGAAGGACTATTCTTCAACCAAGATCGCAAGCTCTAGTCGCGATAAAATTACCATGCAATACGGGTCGAGGATCTCGTTGCTGTGTATTAGTAGAAAAGTTAGCTGGAAACAAACCGTGGATAACAGCTCGCACGATCGTGACAACGTCATCCGCAGCATTTGTACGGGTTCTCAATTTAAGCGATACCAAATACGACCTTAACAAAGGAACGCCTATCGGGTCTTGTGAGGAAATCTCTTGGATACGGAGCTGTAAAGGGCCCAAAGCGAATGATAAACCGGTACGTACGGATTTGGACATCGAAAGGTTACTGGGCGACTGCAAGGGTGACCTCACCAAAGATGAACTTCTCAAGGCACGCCATTCTCTGATGCGGTTTATTAACGTCTTCTCTATGCACGATGGTGACATCGGAAGAACTGGGGTAGTGCGGCATGAAATTAACACTGGTGATGTTACGCCAATTCGTCAACGACCTCGACGAGTACCAGTAGCTAGGGAGAAGGAAGTTGAAGACATGATCACAGAAATGAAAAGGTGTAATGTAATTGAGCCTTCGACGAGTCCATGGCGTTCACCGGTGGTTTTAGTTAAGAAGAAGGACGGATCCATGAGATTTTGCGTCGATTACCGTCGACTCAATGACGTTACCAAGAAGGACAGTTATCCACTGCCACGAATTGACGACACCTTGGATACGTTGAACGGTATGAAATGGTTTTCAACCCTGGACTTGAAGAGTGGTTACTGGCAAGTAGAAATCAAGGACCAGGATAAAGAGAAAACTGCATTTTCTACTGGAAAGGGACTTTGGCAGTTCAATGTAATGCCATTTCGTTTGTGCAACGCTCCTGCGACATTTGAGCGACTGATGGAGCAGATTTTAGCGGGTCTGTTGGGAGACACCTGCCTAGTATACCTGGATGACATCATCATAGTTGGGAAAAACTTCGATGATCACCTTAGGAATTTGGAGCAAGTTTTATCTAAATTAAAAGCTGCCAATCTTAAACTAAGTCCGAAGAAGTGCTCGCTTTTTAAGCGCAAGGTCAACTATTTGGGACATGTCATTTCAGTAGATGGTGTTCAGACAGACCCAGAGAAAATTAGCGCTGTTAAGGACTGGCCAACGCCGAAAGATAAGACTGCAGTTCGTGCCTTTTTGGGACTTTGCTCATACTATCGACGGTTTGTGAAAAACTTTTCGGATATAGCAAAGCCTTTGCATCAATTGACGGAAGAGAAACGACCATTCGTCTGGAATGATCAGTGTGCAGCGTCTTTCACCGAACTCAAGCAAAGACTTTGTGAGACTCCTATATTGGGATATCCGGATCCAGAAAATGACTTTATTGTCGACACAGATGCAAGTAATACTGGAATTGGGGGAGTATTATCGCAAAGGAAAGGGGACCAGGAAATTGTGATAGCTTACTTCAGTAAATCGCTGTCAAAACCGGAGAGGAATTACTGTGTCACTCGAAGAGAGTTGCTGGCGGTTGTCAAAACATTGCAACACTTCAGCAAGTATTTGTTGGGTCGCAAGTTCCGTATCAGGACTGACCACGCTGCTCTCAAGTGGTTATTGGAGTTTAAAAACCCTGAAGGTCAAGTGGCGCGATGGATTGAACAACTCCAGGAATATGACTTCATTATTGAACATCGCAGTGGGAAATCACATGGCAACGCTGATGCCCTTTCCCGAAGACCGTGCCAGGATGACTGTAAACATTGTCAGAGACAAGAGGCCAAAGACTGCGTTAGGATGTTGAGAACCGACACTGTCAGCGAAGAGTGGAGTGATGAAGTCATGCAGCGAGCTCAACAAGAGGACCGTGATATCAAACCTATTTTTGATTGGATCCAGGCGGGAGTACCCAAGCCAAGGTGGTGTGAAGTAGCTCCGATGAGTACAGCCACGAAAAGCTACTGGGCTCAGTGGGAAAGCTTAGTCATACATAACGGAGTACTTTGCAGAAAATGGGAGTCAACAAATGGCAAGGATGCGCACTTGCAAATAATAGTCCCAAAGAAGAAGGTCAGTGAAATGCTGAGACTTTATCACGACGGAATATCCGGTGGGCACCTTGGAGTGAAAAGGACCTTGCTGAAAATTCGGCAAAGATTCTATTGGATTCACTGCCGTGAAGATGTTGAAGACTGGTGTAAGAAATGTACGAGCTGCTCGTCAGTCAAAGGTCCTCATACACGCAGCAGAGGAGCGCTTAAGCTGTACAACATTGGAGCACCTTGGGAAAGGATTGCCTTAGATGTTGCAGGCCCATTTCCAACATCAGAGTCTGGAAACAAGTACATCTTGGTAGTGATGGATTATTTCACCAAATGGCCTGAAGCGTTTGCCATTCCTAACCAGGAAGCTGTGACAGTGGCAGAGAAGTTGGTAATGGAGGTGTTCAGTCGATTTGGGGTGCCACTCGAAATTCACAGCGATCAAGGCAGAAACTTCGAATCCCAGGTATTTCAAGAAACATGCCGAATCATGGGGATTCATAAGACGAGAACTACACCATATCACCCACAGTCAGATGGAATGGTTGAGAGATTCAACCAGACATTGGAGAGACACCTGGCGAAGGTTGTGGAGAACCACCAAAAAGACTGGGATATACATATTCCCCTTTTCCTGATGTCATATAGATCGGCAACTCATGAGAGCACAGCTGCCACGCCAGCAAATGCGAATTTCGGAAGAGAACTTCGTTTACCTGCTGACCTGTTAACAGGGCGACCTCCGGATACCCCACAATGCATCACGGAGTACGTGAGTGATTTAAGAAACCGAATGGAAGGTGTTTACAATCACATTCGTGAACATGGACTTCAGGCTAGTGAAAAAATGAAGTCGCGATATGACCAGAATTCTAATCATGCGAGATTTGATGAAGGTTCGTTGGTGTGGTTGCACAATGCACAATCCCATGCGACGTAAAGGGAAATCCCCGAAATTGTCTCCAGATTGGGAAGGCCCGTATAAGGTTGTAACCAGAATCAACGACGTCACTTACCGCATACAACGGAATCAGCGCAGTCCAAGCAAGATTGTCCATGTTGACCGACTGGCCAGGTATCACGGTTCTAACGATGCTCGGGACGAGCATGTTTTAGAGGGGGGTAGTGTTACGCCGATGGTATAAGAAAGTTCCGGTGTAGTTTTCTTGGCCCTAGAAGCGTTTTCAGCAGCCTGAAAACGCAGTTCAGCGCGTTTCAGGAGGTGCTCTATCACATACTAGAATATCGAAATTTTACCCAAGTTGCCGTTGTTTTCATGCGCCTGAAACATGTTTTCAGTCCGTTTCAGGCTACCCTCTATCGAACCACATCATAACCTAAAAACCCGTTTTCAGGACCCCTTATGGGCCTTTGAACCACACTTCGATATATGACTAAATTTTCAATAGGAGTGAGTGAGACAGCACGATAAGAAAGAGACAACAATAGTGGGCACCTTCCAGAGATAAAAGATAGATCGAGATGCATCTAGAAACTTCTAAACGGCTGGCAGACAGAGATAGAACATGCTCATAAAGACAAACATAATCGGGAATGCGATGGAACTTTCTAGACAGACAAACAATCGATCGGGTATGGAATGTTCTAGAATAGAACATTCTCGAATGTCTCGGAAGTTCACCGGTTTTACTGTAGAAACGCGAAGGCATACACGGAACTTTCTAGAAGACTAACGATCGGTCGGGTACGGAATATTCGAGAATGGAACATTCTCGAATGCCCCGAATGTTCGTCGGCCCTACTATATAAGCGCGTAGGCGAATGCAGCCGGACAGTTCTTTTCAAGAGAGCGAACCGAGCGGATCAAGCGATACAAAGTGACTTGGAAGCGCATCATAGTGAAGAATTCTGTGTGTTCAGTGCTTAGTAACGACTTAAGTGAAGTGATTTGTGTCCATAGTGTTACTGTAAAGTTTTTAGTGTTTGTAAAGTAGTTTTTAGTGTTAAGTAAAGTTGCTTAATTGGTGCTTAATTAAATCTTATCTGTAATTGTCGGTGTTTCGCGATTTTCTATTGAACACCCACCCCACAAACGTAACAATAATTATCGTCATATTATCGTAGTAGATTCTTACATAATCATTCGTCTGTGGTCATTAATTATCCTATCCGTCTAATCATGCCCATCACTACTAAGTTTGTGGCATGGACTAAATCCATGGTTTGTGGCTCAGAATAACAACTAAAGCATAGAAGGAACATTAAATAAGAATTCATTATGTGTTATTTGTCTCTTTCTATCATACAGCACAGAATTGTGTAAGTGTGAGAGATAAGTAATATTTGTCTATTTGGCAGATCACATGGTGGTCACAAGATGAATTGTCATTTGGGTAAAATTGGTTAAAATATAATACGGCTAAATTCTACAGTACCTTGTCTCAAAGATAGACCATCCGAGTTTGAACTCTTTGAATTGTTCGTATAATCTTTGTTTGTGCGTCCCGTGGCTAGAAATATTTTGATGATATTTTATTAATATTTAAGTGATTAGAATGAAAGAATTCTTTAAGTATTTACAAATAGTGTGAGTTTGTGCACTCTATAGCACAATGTCTTGTGTAGTTTGGGTCTGCAAATTTCATTCGTCGCGAAAGGAAAATAGTCATAATTTATTGACCTTAAATCGGTATGTTTTCTCATATTTTTACTTGAATGTGAGTTAATAAGTCAATATAAATACATATGAAATATCGCTGAATCATTTTGTAGATAAACAATACGTAATATTAACTTCACTTTTATGTTTTAGCGATTATTAGTAAATTACTATGAGGTTATCTTGATCATGCGTAGTGTTGTAAAATTTGGTCGATATTTTTATTTTACAGATTTTCTAAAGACGATGTAAAAAAAAACTATTCGATAAAGTGTATTGGCAGATTTGGCAGACGAAAGTGGAGTGCAAAAAAGCAGTCTCATTTGCTCCAGATTTTTTCCACCAGATTAATTTGTATGGTAAAACTATGAAATAGAGGCGTCAAGACATAAGTCAAGTTATTTAATAAAAGGAAATCTTTAAATTAAAATATTATTTATGAAAATTAAAATGTATTTAATTTTTTAAATATTTCTTTTAGGAATCCTTGACACAGCAGATACCAAAAGAAACCAGTTTAGAAGATTTTTTCTAAGAATTAAAATATTAGCGAAAGAACTGGAAAGAGTCAAAAAGATCAAATATCAAAACGCTGCTTTCGGAAAATTAACACCTCTAAACCTCTAAATAAACACGGTCGCACATAATAAGTCATTAGAAAAATATCTTAAGAATAAATGATGGTCATTGTCTGGCAGAATTGTTGTTGGCAACGATGACACATTGCCATAATTAAAACAAGAAGAAGAAATTATGGTAAATTTTTAATGTGTTTAGTTTAATTTCCAGGCATATGTACAAATAGTAGTTTTACTTAGCTTTTACGAATCTAACCGAAGTTCAAGATGCATGAGGGTAAAATTTTCGGGTAAATTAAATATTAGATTAACCTCAAGTACATACCTAAGAGCGAACAAATAAACATAGTGTGTGTTTAGGATTTCCTGCCTATAGATTGTAAATCTCTGCAATGGAAAAATTCCAACAGTTAAGATAATAGGAAACACCCGTAATTTTAATAGTTCATTTTTTAGGGTTCCGTTCCTCAAAAAGAAAAATGGAACGATTATAGGATCACTTTATTGTCCGTTTGTCTGCCAACCCCCGTAGCACGTCCACCAAAACACGATATGATAAAGCGATTTATCGCGGTGAACTGTCAAAATACGACGAAACCCTATTGTATTTTGACAGTTCACCGCGATAAACCGCTTTATCATATCGTGTTTTGGTGGACGTGCTAGAGGGGCAAGACCTATTATCTCGAAAACGCGTGAAAGTATCGAGTTTAAATCAAAATCATATAAGTACTCAGGTCTACAGTCCCAGTGAGGTTATGAAAAAATTAAACTTCTATGTTAACGTAAAAATTACTAATTACCTACCCATTGAATTTGTGAATCTCTTAAATAAAAAAAATCCATCTATCTAGCCAACGGGAGACACCCGTAATTTTAATAGTGCAATTTTTGTCTTAGTACGCCAGATTTTTCAATTCTCAGATAGGACTGAAAAGGAATTAATTTAGAAATATTTTTTATTTATTTACTATCAACTTTTTGAAGCTATTCTTGAGTAATTTGTCGTCACAGACGTTTAATTAGTCATCATAAGCACCAAAAACCCTTACATCCCCCAAAAACCCCTTTACTCGTTTTTCTTAATAGCATGTCAACGTCCGCTTTTAGTCTCTTGACTGGCTAGCCTGACCATACCAAAGGGCACAGCAGCTTTTAACAGGATAAGTTTCATAAGAAAATGTATCCTTTATGATTATTTTGTATTTCTCGCAATAAAAACATTTTAGTATTAAGAATATATTTTATTCATAATATATCGACGTTGAAACTAGGCGAGTCATGAGAAAAACATCGCTAGCAGAAACAGAAATTAGTGACCACCTACGAATTTTCGAAACATCTTACATAATACCTGTCTCTAACTAATTATAGTCTGCCTAATGTCAAAGTGAGTCAAATATATTAAATTCAGTAGCTATTTTAGCAAAGTTTCTATGCTTTAGTTGTTATTCTGAGGTTTGTTGTCTAATATTTCGACTGTGGTCTGTGATTCTAGTAGGTGATGCATTTAATGATGCATGTCATTGTTTCTAAGAAATTTTAAAATAAAAATTCTAGCATCAAAATGGACAAGTGAATAGATTCTGCATAATTTTAAATAAAAGCCGCAATTACCGCGGCTATGGGGCAATGGTAAATTTTTAGGAATGTTTGGTTTCTTGTTGAAAAATTGATGTTCAGATACCTTTTCACTATTTTATATAAATGTCGTTCTGCTCGTAATCTACCTGATCAATCTGATCATACTCAGCTCTTAATTTTTGCTACATTTATTACCACGCTATATAATGTTTTATAACGACAGTGTTTTTTGGCTGATAGGTATTAATTATATGCATATGGCTAGATAATGATTGGTAGAAATAACTAAATGATTAGAACGGGAGGTGAAATTTGTATGGAATAATTTAACTTTGAAACAATTGCTTTTGTTCATATTTATCGCTTATCGGTCACTTTCTCGTAACGTTTATGACTATAAGTTGTAACTTGCAGATGGCGGGGGCTTTAAAATTACTAGGAAGCCATGGGATATCAAGATCACCTAGCATAAATCTGTTCAAAAATAGCAACAGCACTGCAGCCATCATAAGACAGTCTATATATCCCGCACACATTGCTACAATTCGAGCCCACTTTTTATGTTGTAAGCCAAATGTACCAGTTGCGTTTCGACAGCTAAATAAAAAACAAATATATCCAACACTACTAAACTCCACGCGAAATAAGTTCGAAGTTAGTTTTCCAAAAACATTCTTCTTTCGAGGAACAGAACAAGACCCGAGGAAGAAACGAGTCCCGAAACTGTTATTGATACAGAACCCATTTAAATGGTTGATGGTTAAAATTGATTTTCTAGTTCTGAGAAACTTATGGGACCGCACGTTTGAGGAAAAGGAATTTAAATTTGGCACCAAACAGGTATTCTTAAAAGCTAGAAAGTAGTAGATAGTATTGATTGATAGCTTCAAGAGTGCTATGTTTAGTGTACCTGTAGTAAATTATGATTTTAGTTTATTTATACCCTCTAAAGAACCATCTGAAACGATCGCGGTGGCTTCGGGAGTGGAGACTCTTAAATTAATAAAAAAAATATAGGCTATATATATTGGCTTTTGCACAGGCTATATCCCGTGTAACTCAACTAATCAGTGGCGATCAGCTCACGGAATTGAATGGTCTGTTGACGAAGGCGGCAAGGCATAGCTTACTGCGGGAGCTGGACAGGAACTGGTATGACAGGAGGCAAAGGGCCTTGCTTGCCCTAAACAGAGACGATATACAGATATCTTCTCCGAGGAAAGTGCACTTCATTACGATTGCAGGTGAAATACCTACATATTATTGATTAAAAAGTTTTAGGTTAGTTAGGGTTTTATCGCAAAGAAACCGAACATAATCGAACATGAGATGAATATTCGCGATAATATAACGGCACCTAATTTAAATACCCATGTGCAGTAAATGTCAAATTAAATGTTAGCAGCCCTGTTATATTTGCACAGAAATGGTGGTTTAATTGATTCTTGGGCTAGTGGAAGCAAATACCGCCATAAAGGAACCTTTTTATTTCACAGCTTCTTTTAGGCGCTTTATTCAGCTAAGTTCACGTACCTCTCTCATAGATATTTATTTATTTTATTTATTTGAAAGTTATTAGCGCTAGCGTTGCTTCTCCAGTGAATGAAGAATCACAATCGCAATGTCGATCGATCGGAATTGGTTCAAGGGTAACTACTGGAACCACCTTCCCATTTACGAGTCTGTGACAATACAGAGAGAGAAAAAATAGACCGTGCTGTTCTTTCCAGTATAAGGATAAGGTGTCCCACCGTAGACTTGTGAACCATTGGTGTAGCTTCTTTGACGTGCAAAAGCGAATACGTTATAACCTAATTTGAGTAAACGATATTGAATTGAATTGAAAAAAATAAATAAGCTGGGATTTCGCCTAGGGCGCGGGGTCACCAGGCCAAAACTCGTTTCTGACCACGCATACGACCGTATCTGCCATACAGATGTCGGTTCAATCGAGCTTATCCCTCCCCAGCTGCTTTGGGTAATTGGAGAGCGCCTTCGAATGCATATCTTCCACCCGCCGCCTGCGGCAGAGCGGGGTGGCAAGAGGATTCTTTTCCCGCGCTTGCTCCGCAGAAGGAGGCGACAGACAACGCCGTCACGCTGGTCGCCATCTTACTGATGATATCATTCAGTGCGAGAGCTACGTTGAAGAAAACAATGCGCTGGGGCTTCAAAGTCAAGCACTTCACCAGGGTGTGCCTGACGACGTCGTCGGAAGAACCATAGTCATAATACTGCGGCGTTTATTCCCAATGTGCAACATGGTGCACATAGTATCCGAATCAGCCTTGTCCAGTCAGAACCTGCACAATCCGGAAGGTGAAACTGTCCTGCCGGCGCCCAATTCACACTTCCAACACCGGACAAACGGTCTTGATCGTTCGGTAGCCGACAGCTGGGTGGGCGACCCTTCCTCTTCGCCCACTGGTGCATGGCCTGACCTTGCCGCAGTCTCTTAATGGGTACCACTACCTTTGGTAGGAGGCGAACCCCTCGATCTCTTGCTGCAACCCGAAACCGATTTACGGTCGCAGGGACACGTAACTCAATATCCCACGGTGGCGTGCCCGCGAGAAGACAGTTTACTCCGTGTGAAACCGGGCGATACGATATGATTTTTAGGAGAGGCATTTAGGAGAGGATATCTCCTTAAATGAATGGATTTGAGCCATCTCCCATGATGTCCCATCTCGCTGACTCTGTGCGGATCGATGGAACACCAAAGCCAGGGGCGGATCCAGGATGTCATTTTAGGGGGGGTAGGGTTAAAATCGCAAGTCCTTGGAGGGGCATCTGACAAGGTTCCTACTCGGAGCTAGGGTTAAATCACAAGTGTAAAAAAACGTTTTTATCTCCTTGAATTTTTACAAAATAAAGTAACCGCTCCTTGTGTTGTGCCGCTAAAATATGAGTCGGAATTAAGGAAGTTCTGAATTTTGGGGCACCATGACCCCATGCCCCAAACCTGGATCCACCAATGACCAGAGCCTCAGTCGCAAGCATAGTTGGTATGGATCTTGGAAACAGCTTACATCTTTTATTGAAACGGAATGTATTTGTAGTCAGGAGCGGATTGTGAATTTGTGGGGCCCTGGGCTAATACTACTCGGGGGTCTATTAATTAATCAACTACTTGTCATTTTGTCAGATGTGCGGAATAGAAAAAAAATCAGAATTAAAATAATATTTAAGAAGAATTCGTGTTTATATACAGTAAAAACAAATTCTATGACATTATTATTATTCAATCAAAATTTAAATAGACAAGCGACAGGAATTTCCTGTTTCGTTTGATATTCGAGTGAGTCGTGCATACGGGTTGATTGATCTGGGTTGCCAAACATAATTGTTTTTTTTTTCATTTTACATATTTTTCTTTACTTAAGAACACGTATCGTTTATTGTTTTTAAAAGGGGCTGGGGCCCTTTGTATCCACGGGGCCCTGGGCTGAAGCCCAAAAAGACCTTAGGTAGATCCGCCCCTGTGTGTAGTTTAATAATTTAATTTCATGTTATTGTGATTTTTTAAAGTGAAACTTATTTTACATCCCCTCAAATTTTTCCTTTATTCGGTGAATGGCAGATTCTGGAAATATTCAGATTATGTAAACGGCAGATTCTGGAAATGGCAGATTCTTGAAACGGCAGAATTTGTACAGTCAGCTTAATTTGGTAGGTTCCAAAATCAACAGCCTTGACTGACATTGGCCACTGTCGCCTCTGTTTCAGTTAGCATTTTCTCGTTTGCTCTGAGGTGATACTATGGACTTAATAATCAAAACAGGACTGAGTTATCTGACCAGAAAAACGAGCCGAGAGGGATAGCCAGAAGAGAGGCCGTTTGTCCTTTTTTTATAGGGTGTCCATAATTTTCTCGTATTGAAAAGAACAATTTAAGTATGACAATATTAGGATGACAATCCATATGACTAACAATAATAACTAAAATATTTGGTTTAGATAAATATTTTTTTTAGTTTTTAAATATAAATACTTAGGATATGCAAAATCATACTTTACTTATCTACAAACATTCTTTTTGTCCTGAGCCTATTGTTGAATAGATTGTTGGATTAAATTGAAATAACTAAAAATAAATTAATAATAAGAACCTATCGATTATTTCTGTAACTATATTTAAAGTAGGTTCTTACATAGAGCTTTTTTTATAGACGGATTTTTTTGTAGAATAAAAAAAAATCTCCATGTAGAATTACAAATTACTTATTTGCAGCATTTTACTTAAACCTTATATTAATTAGGAAGCAAAATGCATACCTTGCAAGATGATTATGCAAAATTTTATCTTAACCTTATATTGACTAGGAAGGATAATGCCTACCTTGCAATATGACTTTACAACATTTGATCTAAATCTTATACTGCCTAGGAAGCAAAATGCCTATATTGTATTTAACAGTATTTTAATTATTTGATCAGGATCTCTATACTAATGGGGAAATGGAAGCTTGATGCTAAAAAAAGGTTTTTTGTGTGAGATGGTCTAATAGGTACCCCAAATCCTGACACGATAATGACATTGTCATTTATTTTTTCTATATATCTTCTTCGTCGTTCCCTCACTGTTGAGGATCGCGACCACGTGTAATGATCCTTCAGAACGCACGGTTTCGGGTGGAATGGACCGCTTGATAGATACTACCACCCACTGCTTTTTTGACGAGGTCTGACCATCGAGCTGGTGTTCTGCCCATGGCGCGGTTGCCTTCAATGCGACCCAATATTAAAAGCCTCTCAAGACTATGCTTAGGAGTTCGCATAATATGTCCGAAGAAGCGCAGGACCCGTTCTTGGCAGATGACAGAGAGCCTTTTTTTGATGTTGAGCTCTTTCAGAATCGACTCATTGGTCCTTAAGGCAGTCCACGGTATTCGGAGCATTTTTCTCCACACCTACATTTCAAAAGCATCAATCCTACTGTAATCACGGCTTCTCATGGACCACGTCTCTGCGCCGCACAGAAATATAGACAAGACAAGCGCTCGCACCAAACGCACTTTATTTTTACGACGAATGCTCCGGTTTCTCCATATCTTCTCCAAGTTCGCCATCGCACTCTTAGCCATGCCCGATCTCCGGCGTATTTGCCCAGTGCAGCTACCCTCACATGTTATTTGCGACCCGAGATAGATGAAATCGTTGTTCTATATACTTATACTTAAATTTAAGTGGACGGCACTAACCAAGTAGACATAAAACCAAGAAGTTCCAACGTAATTAAAAATAAAATATATACTGCCTAGAAAAAAAGAGAATAGACTGAATCAGCTAGCGTTACAAAACATAGCCCATTGACAGTGCATCAGTGGATTGCTTTAAAAACAGCCAGTGCAATACTTTTCTACGAAGAGTTTTGCATGATTGATGTGCACTAACCCGTACAGGAGGTGGTAAGTCATTCCAAATTTTCGCGGCAGGAAATTTAAAACAACCCATTCCACTGTGTTTTGTAAATACATACAAGTCGAGCAAGCAAATAAATTGTCAAAAGTGCAATTCGTTATTTGACTGTACATCTGCCGTTTCAAGAATCTGCCATTTCCAGAATCTGCCATTTACCCAAAAAAGGAATTTTTTTTCTGCATGTCGCAGTACACAAAAACATGAAATCTTTAATTTCACAACTTTGTATAGGCACAGCATAAATAATTGTGTATCTATAATATATAAAGCTGGATTCTATCTATGCGTTAGATCTTCGACTTTAAATCTGTGTGTGTATGCAGTGGTTCGATCCTGGTGTAGTGTTATTTTTCATAAATTAGTTTTTTATTATTTTGGGTGTTTTATTACTTTTTTGTTTATTTTATGTTTTTTATTACTTTTTATTATTAATTAGGTTTTCTTTATTTATAATTTTCTTTTTAAAAGAAAAAGATTTAAGTTAAAATTAAAAACATGATTTTAATACCCTAAATCGAATAATTTACCGAAAATTTTCAGTTAAATGCCTATACGATCCGAAAAAATCACTCGCATCGTAGTGTAACAAATCCACACAATTATTTTTTTGTATTCTTTTCAGAAAAAAAGTACTGCGATGTGGACATGGCATTCCTCGCCATTAAATGGGTGCCGATCAATGCCAAAGATACGTTGATTTTCACAGAGATATTCGCAAGATTTCATCGTGAGTACACACCTCACTGTATACCCGAGTGGACAATAGCTTTCTTTAAAGTAACGAGATTTCAAATTCTAAAGAGGTGACAGTGTGTGGCAATCAAAATGTGAAACGATGGCTTTAAACACATTAATTTTCGATCGGCATTAAAGATTTTTATAGACTCATTGATTATTCTACAATTTTTTTACGTTTTACAAAATTTATAAAATATATTTTAAATAAGTACCTACTTAAGCTATATTAGGTTTTAATAACATTATCAAAATGCAATAAATATCTAAAGCCTTCTTTCAATAATGTGTAAGTTGTTTCATCTGGTCTATGATTAATTGCATTCCTAGTTCGCAAAATTACCTACTCATACATAACAAAGCAAAACGTTTTTTGATGGCATTGGGCAAATCCTGACTATGGAAAACTAGTTATAATCAGCATGCCAACCATAATACACCCACTGCTGGACATAGGCAAACTATTATGTAATATGTGACATCGGTCTTGCCTAATGGGTCCCTAATTGAGCAGTTTCCCATCATGCTGGCTCGGTGCGGTTAGTGGGAGAGCGCCAGGGGCCCTATTTTTGAATCATTCTTCCGGCATCGAGTGCTCGACAGGTTTCGATTTCTATTTATTTTCGTTCTGTTTTCGACGAAAATCAAAACAATATTGATGTTCATCGTAATGTTCTATTGATTTTCATCGCAAGGGAAACGAAAATCAATAGGAATCGAGTACAGATGACGTTTGAAAAGCATTCGATGCCGGACCAAGGATTCAAAAATAGAGCCCCAGAAAACAATATTAAAACCGCACTAAAAGCGGGATGGCGCTATACGCAACAAAAGCGGTGTCTCCGTTTCAATATTGTTTTAACCTTGCTATAAGCGATCATGGTAAGGCCCCAGGATTTGCATGCAAGGCAAGGTTGATTTTTTTAACTGTAGCTGTGATAATTTTTGTTACTTACACCTTCAAACGTTATACTTATATTGGGTAACTACATTCAAACTAAAATTTGTACAACAATTTTCTTTTTTGCTTTGATTGGGTAAGTATTAGGTAATGAATAGAAGTAACATGAGTGTAGGTTAAAATCAAACAAATCTTAACAAGACATTATCAAAAATTTAATATTAGAATTATCTCCATAAAGGTATATCAAAGGTCTAACAACAACGTGTAAGGGTTTTCGAGGTATCTTTTAAGGGAGTTGGAGAAGCGAGCCATGGTCACTCCGTCGATCACGCGGTGGTCGGCCGACCAGCTAGCTGTCAGGATGTGGGCCCTTACCACCTTGCCTTCCGAGTCGAACCTTGGCAACACCTATTTACAAAAATATACATAAATATAATCATTTTAAACAAAAATGTGTCCGGTACTAATTTCGAATGACGACGTTGTAACTTCTATTGGCGTGTTGGTTGAAGTCATTGTTACGAACTCAATTAGGGTGAATGGCATGGATTCTTTAAATATGTACCGCCGCTCCTTTTCTTGCCGTGATATCGAACACACACACAAACACGCACATACACACACACGCACGCATACTCGCAGAAGAATGTTTAGCTGTGTTTTGTTTCTTTCGTTGTGCAAACACCAATTTAAAAATCTATTCACTATAAACAAAAAAAAAATTGATTCTCACGGGTCGAAAATATATGTATATATACACGGTGTTTCATAATAACCAATAAATAATCAATATGCGTTATCTAAAACTAATAATTAAAATGTGTTTAGACGTACCTAATGCCGTTCAATCCAAAATGTTCATTTATATCATAGTATCATCATCATGTCTATGATTTACATGAAAATTTTGGGTTGAATAACATTACGGGTAAACACAATTTAATAATTAGTTTTAGATAACGCATTGATTATTTATTGGTTATTATGAAACACCGTGTATATATATAAACTTTTTATTGAACACAAATAAATACAAACATAGTACACGAAAGACAATAGGCTGTCCAAAGGCGGACTTATCTCTGAAAGAGATTTCTTCCAGCCAACCCCAGATGTTACTAAACTACAATGATGTTACTAAAAATTGATAAATGGGGACTAGAATAACCCAAAAAATATATTTTATACATATCTGCTATAAATATATACACAATTCCAAATCAATACATTTACATAAAAATATTAAATAGTAACCGAACCTATACAAATATAATAATACTAATACATTTATAATCAATTAATATAATTATACCTATCATGCAAATAAATTTATGAATAATGTTATACTCTAAGACAAATGCCGAACCTTCTCGAGAAGAACAAGCAAGAAACTCGGATGGTCAAATGTTTTGTCTCCTCTCTTAAATTGCAATATATAATATTATCATCATTAGAATTATCTTTGTAGTTACTTTTATTTTCTCGATTATTCAGCCGGTCTTAATGTTGATTACAGGCAAGATCAAAATAAATCAAATATTCAGCATGTGACGTGTGACTTATCTACCTACTCTTGTGCACTTTGTAGGTAGGTTCATTATTTTGTTATGTTAAAAAGGTAAGTAAATCGCAAATAATAAAAATTTTATTTGAATCATCAATATTTTTTCTGCCATAATGCTTGTACCTGCAGCAGTGTCATTAAGCCTAGTGTATGTACTATCGCGCGCAGTTCCGCCTGATCACCGCTACGCTCATTTTCGTTTGCACTAGCGCTCTCTAGCCCCACCCCGTCGACCTCGAATAGACATGGAATAATGAAATAAAAGATCATGCTTGGCCGTTCGATCACTTCTTCGGTCTGCCGCCGAGCCGCCGAGGAACCCCCCTCAACGCCGATTAGAGAGAGAAAGAGTATTTCTTTTCTAATAGGCCAAAACTTAAGGGGGCGTAGCTCAGCGCTTCCGCACGATTCAAGCGATTAAATTTTTAAATAGTCAGGCGGAAGTTCTCGCGATAGTACATACATCATCGATGTTACATCGCCAACTTTTTGCCGTAGCGTACCAAGCTTACTTGTTACATTATTTTATTAAACATGCGTATTCGCATGTTTACCGGAGCATCATTTGAAATTGTGTACCGGAGTTCATATAATTATATAGTAATTCATTAACTCTTCCATAAATTCATTAATCCAGTCAGATAGGATTAAACAACCGGGTATATGCGAATTGGACTTGCGCACCTCCTAAAACTATACTTAGGGACACATTTGGAAAACGATAAAAATTCACTTCTAGTTTTGATAACGCTGTGTATTTCACCATACAAAACCA
Source organism: Schoenobius gigantellus (assembly GCA_963935595.1). Classification (NCBI taxonomy): domain Eukaryota; kingdom Metazoa; phylum Arthropoda; class Insecta; order Lepidoptera; family Crambidae; genus Schoenobius; species Schoenobius gigantellus. The sequence goes on along the minus strand of OZ012549.1, from coordinate 21,451,004 downwards.
TATTTAGTAAAACATTCACCGCGGAAACCTGTTGTACGATTGTGATAAAAAAGACCATCATTAAAAGTTACCGTTCTTCTCCAGGTCACAAATAGGGAAATTTTGTAATTATCCGTTATAGCCTTGATCATGAATCCTGGATAACAATCAAACAAACGCATTAAAGGTCAATCACACATCGATATGATGTTGTAAAAGTAGCTTGAATCCAATGTAAAAAGTGTAGTGTTCCTCTAAATTTGTCCCTGAGTGTATATATTTACGGTTTTCAAAAAATTTCCGTAACACTTGTGCCGTAAGACAATCTAAACTTCTTGCCATGATTTTAAGTCGACGAGAAATGCCCTATAGGTTCCCTCGTGAAATTGCAAGATTTGAGAGCATACGACATAAACAGTCATTATCTCTTGATTGTGTTAACTTTATAGTTTCATTTTTTTGTGAATGAAAGAGACCGTAGACTAAAGTAGGTATTTGATATAAATTTCAGTTTGATATCTTTACGTGTACCTGGGAAAAAGGGACAACGAAGTTATTCTAAAGGGCTAACATCAATATTTTTATTAAATAAGTAGGTACCTGAATCTTTCCTAAAGCACCAATTGCTACTTGTGGTGGGAAAATAACTGGCTTGGTATATGTTCCTCCGACCTGAAAATATAAGTTAAATTGTGTATTTAAGGTTATGGTATTTAAGGCCAATTTCACGAACATTGCCTTAGCTTATGACAACCTTAAGTGGCATTCTGCCACATCCTTTACATTAAAGACAAGAAGTGACAGCATACTACTTAGGATTGTCCCATACTGACATGTTTGGTGAAATTGTCCCTTAGTCTTTTTCAACAATAAGTAAGAGAACTTTAAAAACTTGATGAGTATTTTGTGCTTCTCTACAGATAATGGTTTAAATTAAAAATGACACGGATAGCTGTTTGGCCGAATATTGGATACTTGTCGGTTTATCCAGCAAACGTTATAACCGGATAGCCACATATCCAGCCGAACATTGCGATTTGGTTCAATGCAAGGAATCATTTTCGCAGGTGGCGCCACGAACGGTCGTGTAGACTCGGTCCAATTCGGGTGTTTTGTAAATGAGCAATGTTAGCAATTATTTCATTAACTTTTTGAATTGATTGCAAACACGATTGTTTGAGGTTATTGGGTTATATGAAGTGACGTATAACCCAATAACCTCAAACAATCGTGTGAGACTGACGCTGTACCTAAAACATTTTATTTTGATCTTAGACATATTTACTCATTATCTCTTTTAAAAAAGTCCGTAATGGAGATACCATTACGGACTTTCGCGACAGATGCATAACGCAGCGCTGATGGCACTTTTGGGGTACAGTCGGTATGCAATAAATATTATTTGATGATTTGCTACTAAGCAAAAAGAGGTCGTAGACTAGAGAATAATACCCCACGCGACGGGCTCCGTCGCCCGCGCCGCTTGTGACGTGACGGGTGATCTTGCATTAAATATCACGTCGCGCCGGGCAATCGTCCGCTCAACACAGCGGACATTCTTAAACCGTCTTATTACAAAACATGGTTTAAACCAGGACTATATTTTTATCTCTTTATAAAAGGGGATGCTCTTTTAATCGATAATCAAACCCTACCGGAGTTTATTGCACAATTCTAGAGTACCAACGCGCGACTCAGTGAAAAGTGAGCAACAACGGGTAAAATTACTTTTCATTCCTCATGCTCGGAAAGGAGCGTTTCCTTGATCTGAGTATTGGGAGGAAAACGCTAGTTCCCACCAGCGGGCGGGAAATTCTCATACTATTTACTTCCCTCCTTAGGGCGGAAAGTAAAATTTTAAAAATAGAACTGAATTAGGTTACGTACATACAATCTTTGGTACAATGATAATAAAAGTATTTGGCTGAATGGCCAGTAACAGGTAACGCGATGTGTTCCAAATTTAAAAATACCTGTGAAAAAGATAATTTTGGCGGGAGGGGAATCTGTTACGCTGTACCGAAATCTTGATTGCGTGATTTAGGTATTTAAGAAAAACAATGAATTCAAGCGATTCTGAAATTTCGGCTCCAGATTCAGTCACGAACGAAGCAAATACAATACTCGAAATTTTTTTGCCAAAAATTTCAAAGGAAAGATATTTAAATACATATTCCGACTTTATGAAGTGGCGAGATGCAAGGAATATAAAATCATTTTCTGAAAATGTATTTCTTATATACTTTAATGAACTATCTCATAAAGTGCAGGCGTCTACGCTATGGAGCAGATATTCAATGCTTAAAAGTACACTAAGTGTAAAACACGATGTCGATATGTCATGTTAGGAGTATTTTTATTAATAAATTTTATTAGAAAAGCTATTTTTTATTTTCCTTGCATTCGAAATGAAAAGTAGAGTGCTACACACGGGTAAAAGGAATCAAACCCTACTCGGACTATAGCCGCCCTCGCTGCGCTCGGGCGTCTAACAACCTCGTAGGGATTGATTCCTTTCCACCCTTATAAAGCAATCTACTATTTCTCAAACATGCTCGGAAATGTAGGCTTTATTGTACTAAAAAGAAGACACGAAGTTTGTAATTCTTGGCTCATGCATTACTTTCCAGGCCTAGGCCAAGAAAGTAAGTATGAAAATTCATTTTTGGCCGCTGCTCCAATGTTTTTTAATTTATCTATAACTTGAATTAAGTAACTTGTCATAAAGCCAGCCAATACAGCCAAATCATAAGCCAATACAATATTTATTTAACTGAAAAGAATGTGTCAACTTTAATAACTTGTCATATCAATCGAATTTAATTGTCAAATTTTTGAAAATTCAGTTTTAGAACAGTTTTAGGTTAGCTTTTGACAGTTTAGATAAAATTATATAGGGACCTATTATAATTTTTATGGGGAGTTATTATGAGACACGTTGTAAGTGTTATGAATATGACAACAATTTTATTAAAATATTGGTATGAAATCACACGAAAATATCCTTAATTTTCGTTGCGAGAGAAAAAAGTCATAATCTGCAGTATTACATGTTTCCTTTGCACTAATTGAAAATTAAAAAGTATAACTAAATGCTAGGCTGCTATAATTAATTAATTCCTTGATTTGTTTTTTTATTCATATTATACTCATTTGTTTCCAATTCAATTAAATTCAAAATCTTTTATGCATATACTCGTACCATAATGTATTAAATAGGTGGTTCACAAAAAATAAGATCATTATGGACCCGTTGGGCACGCAATCGTTGAACAAGAGAGAGGAAGCTTATTATTATTAGGTACCTACTATTGTCTTATTTACAGATCATAAAGCTAAATTATACGAAGATCACGGCAATTATAAATATTTGAATAAATAGACAACATTAAACAATATTTTAATATGAAAGGTTTTTATTTATATGGTATTATTATTACACTGAATTTCATAATTATTAATTCCAGTATTACGTCTTTCATTATTTCCTCGCAATTATTGAGAAAAGCACTATACATACCTCGGCGGGAATAGGATTGCCAGACTCGTAATTATGAATTACTCGTCCGGCAATCCCTAACTTCCCGGCCTCTGTAGTAATGTACTATATCTCCATACCTCAAGACACCAAAAATTCGAGGTTCATTACTTACAATGCCAATGTTTGATATTGTGAACGTTCCACCACTGAGGTCGTTGAGTCCCAATTGCCCTTTTGTGCCTTTTTCTTGCAGAATGTTTAGTTCTCGCGCGATCTCCAATATGCTTTTGGATTGTACATTCTAAAATTATAGTATAAATTATTATTTCAATTTATTGAACATGAATAAAGATGAATTGGTGTGTTTTCTTAATAATAACAACAACAAGCAACCTTAATAATATGATGAAGACAGCAGACCACTATTTCATAAGTAAACCATGCTTTAGTGTTTGTGTAAACGCAATCAACATCCAGCCTAAACCATCGACTAGAAGTTTAAAGTTTTGGGAGGATATTGATTTATACTCTAGCGGCCTTACAAATAAAAACTTATACCGAGAATAATCCTCGGAATAATTTATTCTTTGTTTTGTCTTATTTTAGTACATGTCAGATGTAATATATCAAAATAAGACAAAACACGGAATAACTATTCTGAGGTTATTCCTAGGAATAAGTTTTTTATTTGTAAGGCCGTAGGTGTCATTTAAGAAAGGATTTTTCAAAAATCAACTCTTAAGAGGGTGAAAAGGGGGCTGAAATTTTGTAGGGTTATCCGTCTTTTTAAAGCGAATAGGTGAATACATGTTTAGGCGTTTTTGAAAAAATAACCAGTTCCTCTGTTGTTGACGAGTCCAAGTGAAGCTCGCTGCCATCCTTGACTTATCTTCATTCACCATTAGGTGAGATGAATGAAGGCCAAGAGTTTAGTTGTGTGTAGAAGTGTAATTATAATTCTGATACGTCCAGACCACGTGTACCTACGTACATACGGAATAAGTATTTGCATACATACCTTAATTATTGGAACTACTAGGCCGTTAGGAGTATCCATGGCTACTCCAATATTATGGCTCGCCTTATATGTGAGATTTTCACAACTATGGTCCAAGCTGCTATTGAGAATCGGAAATGTCGTGAGGCTGAGCGACGCCGCCTTGATTATGATAGGCATATAAGTCAACTTGACTCCGTGATCCAGCGCCAACGACTTCAGGACCTCGCGAGATTCCACCAGCTTGGTAACTTCATATTCGTCGCAGAATCCAAAGTGTGGAATTTTCTGGAATCATAAATTTGGATTTGTCCCCATTACTTCCATGGCCACTTCTATTATATTTTGTGTTGATAGGTGAAAAGTATAAAAGCATAATTTTACTGACAAAAGGCAATATAAATATTAATAATAATCGTCCAAGTAAGTATGAGTATTATAATTTATATTATTATAATAGTTTTATTTTTCCATAATTTGACACGATGTGTTATCTGGTTTACATAACTAACAACATAATATAACATAAAAAATATGAGACCTATGCAACGATTTTAGGACATAGGTACATTTAAGAACATTTTTTTCAATGTTTTGTTTTACTTTTTTGTCGGAGTTATTTATACAAGCTAATTTTTTTATTACGAAAAAAATTTTGTGTGCTTGTTCAGACAAGCAAACTGAACAACTTTCACTATGGGACCAACTTTGAAATCGCAAAAAAAATCGCTGTTCCATACATCTAGGTTCAGTGAATGTTGAACATTTGTATGGAACAGCTGTTTTTTTTTGCGATTTCAAAGTTGGTCCAATAGTGAAAGTTGTTCAGTTTGCTTGTCTGAACAAGTACTCAATTTTTTTTCATAATTAAAAAAAACTTGTATATTATACCCATTGATTTACTACCAAACGCTTAGTAGTAAATTTACGTTTGGTAGTAAATCAATGATTATACCCATGCCAAATTACTAGATTTTTCTAGTTCCAAAAATCTCTGACCTAAACCGCAGAAAGATAGACAGACGTACATAGCAAAACTATAAGGGCCTTGCTCCCTACGGAGCCCTAAAATGAGAGTTGAGCAAATTTTATAATTAGTCAATTACAAAAATAAAAAATCAACTTTGCCTTAACCGTTATATTTCAAATGAACGAATACCTATCTGGGGGTGTAGACAAAATAACAATTAAAAAACGTTAACGAAGTTGAATATGAACAAAATGTATGATCACTGGCGTAAGTATGGGCGGGGGGGCTTGGGGTCCGGACACCCCCCCCCCCCCCATTGAAAATCAAAATACACATCAAAAAGTTATACTTACGCCTATGTGTATGATACAGAACGTATAACGAAATGTTACTTTGTCAAGGCTCCCTGTAATAAAACTATGGGTGCATTTTGTATACCGATATACTTTTAAGTATACTTCTAGCTTGCGAAGTGGTTTCTAATAAATAAAACGAATGGACAACGATGTATTATTTCTAAAGCCTAGATTTTTTTATACAAAGAAGTTGGCAAACAAGCAGGCTGCCCATGATGGTAAGTGGCTAGAGTCGCCTATAGTACATGTCCACTTGCAAACCTACAACCCCTACAAGGACGCCAATGTACATACGTTGCCAAGTTATGACATAAAATGCCAAGTCAAGTCACAGTACCCAGTAACAGTACTCACCTTCAAACCGGAACTCAACAATACAATGCAAGCATCGCTGCTTGGCGTCAGAAATAAATAAATAAATAAAAATAAATTGGTAAGATATTGGTACCCATAAAGAGGACTCTGGTAAAATAGATAAAGTCATTTTTTAACAAGAAGTTACGTCAGTCATCAAGAAGACAAATGTGTCCTACATCGAACAACTCTGTTTAGGGATATGTCTGTTTATCGATAGTGTAGGTAAGTCGATCGATAATGTTATGCCTTAGACTGGACTCTGGATATTAACCACTATAATTAAAACTTATAGTACCTACCATAGCTTCTGTCATAGATTTAACCATGGCTTTGGTAAATCCGGTAACTGGGACAGTTCTGTCGTCAAGCAACATTTCAGTGCGTGCGTGTGCTTGCGTCATGGGTATGGACATTGCTTGTACTGAAGACGACACTCCAGGAATTTCATTAGATTTGTCAGCAGTTATATTCAAATGGGAAAGCACGTCTTCTTTCATGACCCTGCCGTTTCTTCCAGTTGCTTTGACTTCACTTAGATTTACCTGCAATTGAATGCAACAGCTTCGCTTAGTTAAATTTGTGCTAAAATTTCTTCAATGAAGTTCAATTTCTGATTCGGTTATTGTTATAGGGATTAGTAATTAAATAGGGTGTGGGCTTAGTATTAATCCGTCAGTAAGATAATTAAAAAATGTTGACACTTATTCTTTTTTTTTGTCGAAATAACAAAAACTACTGAGATAAAGCGATAATAAGTAGGTAAGAAAAAAAATTAGCCTACACATGACGTCATGCGACATTCTAAATCAATACTTGTATCGTTGAAAGTACTACTCTGTCAAGAAAGTGCCGGGAAAAGATCAATAATAAACAAAATGTTAGTTATTCATCCAAATTAATTTTATCGCCTTTAAAGTATGATCTTTCAGAAACAATACACCTACGCAAACGAATAATCCAATCATCAAAGCATTTTTTAAACTCTCTTTCGAGAATCGAGTTCAGCGGACCTAAAAAGGCCGCATCACAGAATCATAATACGAATCATATTATGATTCATATTATGAATTGAGTGCAATTCATCATATGCAAATTCTATTTGACAGCTTTGTATTAATATTCGTAAAATGGTCCCAAATGACACTTTAGCAATGCCCAATTTGTGGACCATTTTACGAATATTCATACAAAGCTGTCAAATAGGATAATGGCTTATGATGAATTGCACTCCATTCATAATATGAATCATAATATGATTCCTATTATGATTCTGCGATGCGGCCTTTTTAGGTCCACTGTTCTCTTTGTCTCAGAATGTCTTTTACCGAATGAAAACGGGTGCCACGAAGTGGTAATTTGAGTCGGTTGAGTGGTAAAAAAGAAAGAAGTCCGCTATAGCCATATTTGCAGGCGTAGCACGGGCTGCCAAGACTAGACTCGAGTCACGCATTATTTTACAATAGGCTAGATGAATGAAAAATAATTTTTGCTTTAATAGAAGCTCATTCATATAATAAACAGAAAGAAAACATCGGTTTTCGAATAACTATAAAAACAACTAAGATAAGGAGTTAAAGATTTTTCTCCATCTCTTTCTAGCAAAACGGCAATTAACATGGAGTTTATATGACCGTACTCAACAATGACGTCACGATTGATGTCGGATCTCTCTGTCTAATCGCTTCCAAATTAACAACTTAAAATGCTCGTATCTCATGTATTTCTAAGCCGATTTTAATTCTAATTTCCCATGATTGCATCTTTTTCTACGGTATTTTAATATTTTATGACGAGACGTGAAAATTAGAATTCAGTCATCATCCCAATTTCAGTGACATAATCTTTATGTCTTAAAGAGTAGCACGGTGGTGCGTATTTAGTGTGAATGACGTGATAAAAATTTCTTGACTTTCGTCAAGCAACGCGTGTGACTGAGTTTTATCACAAATTTCTTGGCGTGCCTGTGCTCCGACTGCTGTAGTTGTAGCAAGGGTTTTATTTAATACTTTGGAAGATGTAGCAGCAGTCGAAGAGAGCAAGAAATTTGTGATAAAACTCAGTCAGACGTGCCCCTTGACGAGCATCAAGAAATGTTTATCACGTCAGTCGCACTAAATACGTGCCGCCATGCCACTCTTTAGGACATAGAGATTATGACACTGAAATTGTGAGATAATACGTGACTCGAGTCCAGTTTTGGCAGCCCGTGCTTCGCCTGCTGGGGTATAAGGTGGTTGCTCGATGGTATTAGTTTAGCTATTGGTCAAAAATTCGTTTACAATGATGGCTTTGTGCGAAGGCGCATTACCTATCGTGGTGCAAAATCCAAGAATTTTCTTTCCACTAATCTGGCCATTTTCGTCGAATTTGCTCTTTTAAACGCCATATAACGCTCAAATAAAATTCTTTAAATACCGTTTGACCTTCTGGCAAGAATTCCGAGTGCACAACACCACGATAGTCAAAGAAACCAGTCAACATAACTTGATCGACTTTGGCGTTGTTTTTTTTGATTTCATTCTTAATAACTAATTCGAAATACTCGTATAAAACTAATCTAATAATAAAAAAGTACGTTCGTGAAATCAAATCAATTGGTGGTGCTTTCCTAAAAACATATAAATAGAGGTTCCGCTGCCTGGATACATTTGACAATAGAATTTGAATAATTTTTCCTTTCATAGACTGGCATTAGAAATTGGTATCTACCTTAAACTGTGAAGCTATTCTTCTTACTGCAGGAGTCGTTAATACTTTTACGCGATGCTTTGATTCAGATTTGACAGTCGCCGGTGAAACATCTTCTACAGTCGTCGGTTGTTTTGTATCTGAAATAAGTATAGAAAAATATAAAAGTATAGTAACAATTAACCAATGGTTGCCCATCAGAAATCAATATCTGAAACAAAAATTACAAACAGAAATGTTACACACGAATAGAATAGTTTTATCTCTTTTTTTTTGTTTTTATTACATTAAAAAGAAATCGATATCTACCTAACTGTACTCGTGATAAGCAGTCATTCTGGATAATAATGGATTTCCATGTAATAAGTATATCCCATAATGTGAAAAACCTTTCAACAGTGAATCCTTAAGATGGAAGTAGCCTTCAATAGTCAAATAATATTTGATATTCATTTTAAACCAAATTTTCTTACCCTCTTCATCAGCTGAGTCGGTTTCAATATCGACGAGAGGCTGGCCGACGAGTGCTACCTGGTCCACTTCGTGGTAAAGTTTCTTGATGACCCCGTCGTACCGGCTGCTGATAGTGACAGCTGCTTTGTCACTTTGCACTTCGCAGATATTGTCGAACTGCTGCACCTTGTCTCCTATTTTCACAAACCTGGAAAATTGTCGGTGATAGGCTTTATGTTAACTTGAAAGTTTATCGTTTAAACATTTATGGATCTTTTCAATGGATCTTAGTGGACATCGCCAAAAATTGGCGTATTATTGGAATTTAAAACAGTTACGTTGCATTTATTTTGAAAAAATCTCTTATCAAGAAAGTTTGTTCATTCTTTATCAAAGTACCTTTTTCTATTTAATATTAGGCTACAATTAATTGTTATAGGTATTTCTGCTTTCGTAACAAGAGAAAAACTTAAGCATTTGTTATGATGTTTGTTAGCAAAACAACAATGACACACCATTCTTTGATAACGACTTCTCTGATGCCTTCGCCGATGTCGGAGAGGTTGAAGGCAACTGTCTTGTGAACTACCACGCTTGTGTGGAATTGTCTCCACCTCCATGATTCTGATACATCTAAACTTAAACATCCTTTACTTGTTGAAGGTTCAAGTCTTTCCTAAAATAACAGCAAAAAAAATTACTGATAGAATTTTATTGATAGGATGTGTTCTGATGTGTGTATTTCATATCTATATTACTCGTATATAATTCCAACTGAAACCACTTAAAATATTACAACAGCAGATGTGTACGTAGAATGGTTTACCATTCTAGTGCGAAAAGGAGACATTTTGTTTTCGTTAGGTGAGTTATTATGTACTAAGGGTACGTTCAGAATCATTTCCTTTTCGCACTCGGAAGAAATAAAGAAACAATCATATTTGCCCGATAGAGAAAGCGAGGACTGATCCCAGTAGTTTTACCGAGTAGTACTACTGGGAGTTTTTTCCCAATAGACTTACTAGTAAGATTACTGGGAACTTTGCTCATACAAACAAAACATACACTCATGTAGATCTAATACTCTCATGTAAATGTGCACCTGATCCTTGATTGCGTAACAAAAATCTATCACGATCGCTTTCAATGTTGACAGACAGAGTGTATCCATTACTATTTTTTATCAGACACTCGACACAGTCTTGTATTGACGCCGCAATGACAATTTTAATGACTGAATTACTGCCATTTACTTCAAATTCAAATAAAATACTGGCAAATAAGTGAGATCAATTATTTTTTACTAAATTTAAAAGAATCAACAAAAATGGGCGCCTTCTTATAATATAAAATAATGCTTTTGATAGAGAACGATTGCGGGAGAATGTTCATTACTCTGATATTAATAGTAACATAATATTGAAACAAAATCAGTCATTGTGAGGTCTATGCTTAATTTTTTTAATGTAGGTTAGGTACCTATGTACTATGTATTTTTCAAGGTTTTTATTTAGACAAACAAATTGTTCAGTTAAATCTATATTCTATACTAATGTTATAAATAGTTTGTTTGTTTGGTTGAACGCGCTAATCTCAGGAACTACCTACTGATTCAAATTAAAAAATCTTTTTGTGTTGGATAGTCCATTTATAGAGGAAGGCTATAGTATATATAACAGCACGCTACGACTAAAGGGAGCTGAGCATCAATAAAAAGTGTTACAAAAACAGGAAAAAAATGTACGACATGTTGTTATTTTCCGATATCAACGCGAACAAAGTCGCGAACACTGCAACAAAGTACCATAAAAATATCCAATGCAATTGAAAATTATTTAAATAATACATAAAAGGATAGTCAAAACAGAAAGAAAAAATACCATACATATTTTTATTAAGGTCTAGACTACATAGCACTCGGGAAATTAAAAGCGACTCAATTAAAAAAAAATATGAAAAGGCTGGAATTCGAACCTTTTTATAAATTGAGCTAGAATAGCCCCAAAAAATTCCGTATAGTTGTACATTATAGATGACATACAAAATGAAATCGGAAATGAAATCTGTATCGAAATCGTGTTCGTGTTTTATGGAATCGTATTGGAACGGTTTAAGGTAAAAAACGCACGTATCTGAACGCTCCCCTCTATCTTTTTACAAAATGATTATTTTAATTGAGAGAAGAAAACATCATTGTCCCACAAAATCTATCTTTTTCGCTAGCAACTGTAATCTCGAAGGTATTTGATAGCTTGCTTAACACACAGCTAAATAAATTGTTTACTCCGCAAGATAACCAGTTTGGGTTCAGACCAAGATTGTCAACGGAAAGTGCTGTGCTGTGTCTTAAGCCGGCTGTCACTTACTACACGAAACGCAAAACACCAATTTATGCTTGCTTTCTCGACCCTTCCAAGGCTTTTGACCTGGTTTCCTACGATGTACTGTGGACAAAGCTCGAAAAAGCCAAACTTCCAATAGAAATAATAAACATCTTTAAGTATTGGTACGGAAGCCAGGTCAATAACGTACGATGGGGTGAAGCCTTATCGGAACCGAACGGGTTGGAGTGCGGCGTAAGTCAGGGAGGGTTGAGCTCACCGACGCTCTTCAAACTGTATGTGGATGAGCTCATAGGCAAGCTCAGCGGCACGAGGGTTGGCTGTTATATCAATGGCATAAATGTAAACATTATTAGTAATGCGGATGATATGGTGCTGCTGAGCGCGTCTATGTGTGGTTTAAGAAGGCTGGTGGCTGTATGTGAAGCGTACGCTGAAAGGCATGGATTGAGATATAATGTTAAGAAAAGTAAGGTCATGGTCTTTGAGGTTGGGAGCAATCGACCAAATCGAATACCACCTATTGTACTGAACAAATTGTGAGTTACAGCGTGTGTTTAATTTTAAATATCTTGGTCATATTTTGACTCCCGACCTCAAAGACGATGCTGACATTGAAAGGGAACGAAGGACGCTATCGGTAAGAGCAAACATGCTGGCTCGCAGGTTTGCACGTTGCTCAAACAATATCAAAATTACTCTCTTTAGAGTTTTTTGCACGTCATTTTACACGTGCAGCATGTGGGCCAGGTATACTCAAAAATCCTATAGCGCCCTACGTGTTCAATATAACAACGCGTTCAGGGAGTTGCTGGAGCTGCCTCGCTTCTGCAGTGCATCTGGGATGTTTGCAGATGCGAGGGTGGACTGCTTTTACGCAAAAGGTGTGGCTCCGTAGTGCGCCGGGTGCAGGGGGCAGCACCAACACCATCCTGAAGATGATAGCGAGTCCGCATGATTGTCGCTATGTTAATCATTGCTGCAACATCTCTAGTGGAATGGAGCAGTGATGATCTATTTAGTTTATTTTATTCCCATCCAAAATAATATATTACTAACTTAAGTTAGTAAATTATTATTTAGTATTACTAATTAGTATTAAGTTTTACTAACCCTATGAGTCCTGATTACTTGAATAAAAATATTTATTATTATTATCTTCATCTCATTAGCATATTCTCATCTATACCGGATAAAATTTTAAGGAGAAAGCTTTACAGGAGCGAAAACTCAGTATCAGCAACTTCATTAAGTATCAATTAATCTACTTAGGTAACTTAAATAATTGTTTTGCCTAATTTAATTATAATAACGCTGTAATATGGAAAAACCAGCGAACTACCCGGTGCAATAGAGAAAAGTAGGAAAGATGTAGGTATCTACTTATAGGTACTGGAGCATATAAAAAAGGTGTAGATTTTATGAAATTAATGTTGATGCATCTGAAATATTAGTTCATAATAAAATTCTGATAATGAAACTGTGGAAAATACATAGGATAGTATTTCATTAAACTATTAAAACATGCCTGAATGTTGATCATATAAAATACGTAGGTAATTATACCCACATGAGTTGTTTGCTACAATATTATTGATAAGATTTGTTTGTGATTCTTATCTCATTATTACCAAAGCAACACGAAAGAATTATACAATTACCCACTGATATCTTAGTAGTAAATCATAAATTGATAATGAAATAAGTTTAATTTTTATTGATTTTTCAAGGTTTTAATGTATTATTTTATAAGGTATTTTATTAAGACTAGTTCATTAATCGTAATATGCTCATTTATTATAATGTACCTACTCAAAAATATTTTATGTATTTTAATATTATTTACTATTTATAGTCAGTTTATTTGCTAATTGTTTATATACTTAGTTAGATTCTTTATGATGATTTCTGTATGAAGACATTATTGGTTTAGGTATCTCATTGATTGATCTACATTGTATCTTTCTGAATCACCCTTAGATTGACTGGTAGAAAATGCCAGAATAACCTTTAGTCCGCCTTTGTACATTTTCTATGTAAGTACATAAAATAGATATTAATATATAGATAATGGACTTCATACAGCTAAATAATTCTTTTACTTTAAACATTGCATATGTTTACAGTGAGTAATTTTGTAGGTATTATTTTTCTACGCAATAGTGATTTTTCTTATTTAATTTAACTCTGAGATCTCACTCTATATTTTAAAAGATCATCAGTACCAAAAAGCATATTTTAACTTTTTTTCTAACTAGATACTTCTTATAGTAGGTACTTACATTTCGTAAAAACACTCTCAGCTTACGACCTTTACTTATACTTCTAAAACTGATGACACAATTTCTCAGTAGTAACGCCATTTTTAAATTAATAATAATTTATTAAGTCACTATTATAATATAATTAAATAAAATGTAAAATACTAATCAGACAATCGACGAACCAAGCCGGCGCGAGCGCGGCCCGATTCCCGCGCGACTGACTTATCGCGGCACTATCATAGCTACGCATTGATTAACATTTACTTAAACTCAATTATACATTTAACTTGAACGTTTCGTGTGTCACCACGTCACCAGAGGTCAACGTTTGCTTAAGTAATAAATTGTTTTCGTTACCACCATCACCATTCAGTCACAGCTCATGATAATTTTTATGTTAGTACAAATGCATACGAAACAGTATTGCAGCTGTGTTTACATAAATAATTAGGGACAATGACAACACATAAAGTCTGTCAAGATAATATAAATATACAATTTTCAAACGATCTCAAGGTAAATATATTAGACGTAAAGCCGAAGATTGATATAGGTACAACCTTATCAGAAGTTGACTAAACTTATTCCTGTGACTTTTATTTGACAGAAGTGATGTTCCCTTGAATATCTTTGTGCGACAGCGAAAAAAGAGATAATGACTGAGTTATTAGCAAAGTAAATAAGAAAATGAATGTTTACAAAAGCAAAGGCAAAATCGAAATTCCTTGTAAAATACTTTGCCATGTCTAAAGATACTATGGAATAAAACACATAAATAAGCAATTGTTTTATTAAAGACATAATAAACATGTTAATAAAGTGAATAAATACAATTATATATAATGATAATCAATAACTGTGATGTTAAATGATGAGACGCGGGGGCAACCCATAATATAATGACATTTATTGCGAATACACGCATGATATTCAAACCCACAACTCCTACTTCTAGTATCTAATGTGTATCACAGAGGCGTTCTTATAAGTCTGATGACATTGTTTTTTTTTTATATCAGCATAATATAATGATACATGAATTGGTTCTCGAATTTATTAATACTTCGACACACAAATGAATAATAAATTGTGTTTACTAAAATTCAATGCGGTATATCCAGCACCACATACAGTAGGCAAGGGGTGTAATACGTAAATTCTAACGTGCTAGCAACTTACGATTGTATCTTTTAACAATGTCGACACAGACTCCTCGATGTCTTTCATACTTCTATATTCGAGTGTATGCCACATATTATATGTATACCGATCAATAACATAATCATATATTTGTTTTTACAAATCTGTAACCATAATAAGAACTTACAACGTTTAGGAGCTTTCAAAACATTGGTGAAATGTACTTTTCAGAGACTGTTTCATTATTTGTACATATTGTATTTTATACTTATTTAAATTTATAGTGCTATATTTTACACAGATCCCTTTCAAGAGAATAACATTTATAACAACATTTATTGTGCATTATTTGTCAGATTTGAATATTAAGGATATTGAATATTATAATATAAAGTCCGGCACCTATATACAATACTAAATAATAATATGCTTTAACTTTATGTATATTAAGAAACGAAAAGCACAAAGTTGCTCCCTTTATTTGTACGATAGCTGAAAATATAGATACAAAAATTTCAGTCAAAATAATATTACAATCTTGCGATCTATTATGTCATTTTGCGAGCCTTACTATTATTAACAAGGAAGGAAGAAAACAGGTACCTATTTTTAATAAAGTACGTCGTAGTTAATAATATTAAAGATTAGATATTGGAAGATTCATTTTTCACCTTAAAATCACAACACAGTTTACAATAATAAGTAGTTATAAAAGCAATTAAAATACAAAGAGCGGCAATGAAACAGCAGATTCCGCGTCACAGGTGTCTTTAATATACATAATGGTTCACAAATTTATATCTACACCCATGAGATACGAACCAAAAGCTTATACGATCGTCATGCACCCTATAAAAGAGTTCTTTTAAATGTAAAGTCTCACCCTTGGATCACTTATAATGTTAGGGAAATTATTAAATTAAGGGACACAGTCGAAGTAGATCTTCTAGGTCAGGGGCCCACATTAAGTAGGTACTACAAAACCTTTAAAAGCATTGTTTGGACAGCTATTTATACTGAGAAGATACTTCGAGCATCATGTTAATTGCAATATCGGAAATCCGTGCATTTTATGGAAAGAACTCAAGCGTAACGTACGAGTATGTAGCTAATTTCAAACCAAAATTTGATGAGCCGCCGTCTAACTTACAGGATCTAAATTTGCTTAACAATCATTTTTTATCATTGTCCGGAAATAAAGAAATGAAACTGTCAACCTTGTCATTCTGAGTTTCACGGGTATGGTAAGTCTATCTTTCGTTAACACACTGTTAATGAAAATACAGTAAGTAAAATTATTACGTCATTTAGCTCAAACGCGATGGGAGTTGGTGGTATTTCAAAGGATATGATTGCTTTGGTTCTGCCTCAAACTTGGACACTAATTACAGCAATCTATACTAATATTATAAAGAGGAAAGATTTGATTGTTTGTTTGTTTGTATTAAATATGCTTCGAAAACACTGAAACGATTTTGATGAAAGTTGGTATAGGGATAGTTCGAGACCAGGGAAAGGACATAGGGTAATTTTCCTACGGGGAAAGAAATTGCCACGGGAAAACAAAAATAACGCGGGCGAAGTCGCGAGCAGAAAACTAGTGGTAAATAAATCTATTGATACTGGATCTTTCCCCCGCGCTTGGAAAACAGCTGTAGTCGAACCATTGCCAAACACCGCCAGTCCTACTCAATTGAGCGATTTACGTCCAATCAGTATTCTGCCTAATTTTTAGAAAAGGTGGTATGTATGCAGCTAACTGAATATAGAAGATAACAACATCTTGCCTAAGCAAACAGTCAGGCTTTAGAAAGGGTCATTAGCACGTCGACAGCTCTGCTGGATGTTGTTGATAATATACTAGCTACTCAAGATGAGGGCAAGGGAACTGTTTTAACACATCTTGATTTTTCTCGCGCTTTTGATGCCATAAATATATCGCTGCTTTTGTCTAAACTCTCTTATTACGGATTCGACAGTTCAGCTGTAAGATGGTTTTGCAAGCTACCTTGGTGATCGTTCACAATTGGTAGAGATTTCGAGCAGTGACGGTACAAAATCGGTATCTATTACTAAGCCCGTGACAAAGGGTGTCCCTCAAGGATCTATCCTCGGTCCTATACTTTTCGCGTTATATTGTGCCGATATTGTTTCTAATTTCGCAAATCTTCAGCATCACTTCTATGCTGACGATCTCCAGCTTTACATATCATTTGAACCCAATAATACAGACATTGCCATTAAAAAAATTAATGATGTTCTTAATCATGTGGCTGGTGTGAAACGAATAATCTAGTCTTAAACCCTTCAAAATCTAAATTTCTAGTTATTGGATCTAAACTTGTAGTTCAACCATACAGATTGAAGGAATTACTTTGGACCCAGTTCGGGAGGCTCGTAATCTAGGACTGTTCATTGATGACTAACTGCGGTTTGAAAGCCATCTCCTGCAAACTGTACGAAATTGTTTTTATAGATTATCTGTGTTATATAAAATGCGGAATTATATCAGTGTGGACATTAGGGTCAGATTATGCGATGCACTGATTCTTTCTATATTGAATTATGTTGACACGGTGTTCGGTTCTTGCCTTCTGACACGTTCTCGAAAATTACTTCAGCGTGTTGAAAATGCCTGCATTAGATTCTGCTATTCTGTTCCACGTCGAGCACATAAATAAATTTGGATTTCTTAATATGGCTTCACGACGAACTCTTGATTTTTCCACACTACTATTTGGGGTTATAAAGAACCAAAAGCTAGTTACTTGTATGAAAAGTTAACATTCTCGAGTCGCAAACGCCTTTCTACACTCCCGATAATGAAGCAGTATAGGGCGGCTGCCTTTCGTGGCAGTTTTGCTGCTGCCACGAAATTGTGGAATAATTTGCCCCCACCCATTATAATTCAACATTAATTCGATCATTTAAAAAATCACTTTCCAAACATTTATTAAACCTCCAAAAATTGTGTCCGTGTAGGTAATTGTCTTGTGGTGCTTCCTTGTTATTATTATTTATTATGATATTTATTGTATTATTATTTCCACATAACTTGTTTAGATAACTATTACACCCATTATACCCATATTATACCAAACTTTGTTGAACTATTTAAGCACTTCGCGTAGTTGAGACTCGAACAGCTTGACGGTTGAC
The DNA here is from genome assembly GCA_963935595.1 of Schoenobius gigantellus. NCBI lineage: Eukaryota > Metazoa > Arthropoda > Insecta > Lepidoptera > Crambidae > Schoenobius > Schoenobius gigantellus. The sequence goes on along the minus strand of OZ012549.1, from coordinate 21,432,818 downwards.
GGTTGGCGCGCACCGCACTCTTGATTAGCACTACGGAAGACCAGCGCTGTAACCTCCCAGGTTGCAGCAGATGCTGAGTGGCGACCATTTGGTTATAATGCCGGTTGTAGTGTTCTGTGTTTGGTAATTTAATTATTCTGTGACTTTCGGCTCTGTAACTAACAAATTTCATTTTATTTCATATACTACATGCATGAAATGATGATTTTATTTCAGGAATACCTAGAGACGACGAACAAAGAAAGTATATGCGATTCAAATAAGAATAGGAAAGCCAATGACTTCCATCTGTCAAATGTCGCTTGAAAAGTACGGTTTGCAAAAAAACTTATTCTCAACAAGAACGGTGTATTTTACTTTGTTTAAAAATATGTCTTAAATATTTTTTTTTATTAATTCATTTACCTATCTAAAGTCATAATTAGTTTTTTTAAACCATACCATGACCTTTTTTATTTTTTTATTTCCATTGATTTTAATTAAGGTTTTTCTCACTCAGTCTTAAGAAATAAATATTATTAAAATTTCTGTTAATCTTAGTAAAAAATAAAAAAAAAATCTGATGTGTTTTTCTCATATAATCTTAGTAAATAAATTGTATTAAATAAAAACTTTTAAATAAAAGCTCACCCTACCTAACTGGTTTGACGTCACAATATGGCTTCAAGTCGGTCCTATTCTTAGCTGAATCGCATAGTAATTAAAATTTAATTTTGGTTCAGCATTCCCGAATTAATTTTGAATTTTATTTACTGATACTGACTTGAGGTTTGTCATTAAATTGTTAGTTTGTGCTTCAATATTTGTTTTTTTACTATGTTGTAACACTTTTCCATAGAGTTTATGTAAAATTAGGTATTATGTATTTTTAATCGACTTCAAAGAAGGAGGAGATTCTTTATGACTGTATTGTTTAAATGTTATATATTTATTTTTAACTAAAATATAAAATAGAGAAAACCATTCAGTTTCATGTTACGTCAAACTCATGACATATTTTATTTTCCTCAATTATGTCATATCAATATCATAGAGATATAATGCAACATCCCCTTTCTTATAACAAAACTAAAATCTTATCACATAAACAAAACAAAATATATAATTTCTAACTAACGGAATACCCAAAACGATCAGGCGGGCGACTCACACGACCTGATGAAGCTACTAAAAACCCTTTGGAATTTCTACCTAATATTTCTCTATTTCCATGTGGATTTGAAGGAGTTATCAATATTTTTCGGAACATCTACGTCATCATTGGAAATGTAAAAGGGAACAAAAGCAAGTGGTTTGATAAATATTCTATTACGAACAAATTTAACACCATTAGAAATAACTTTATATGTACGTCTATCCATTTGAGTTAGCACTTCACCTCTTCTCCAGTGCTTACCAACCTTAAAAAGTATCTTTTCACCACTTACCAGCTGTCTCAAATCTTTTTTATTTCTGTCATAATAAATTTTGCTCTTCACCTGCCTACTCTTTAAATTTTCTCTTACGTTTCTAAAAATTTTCGGTGCAAGACTTTCCGGAGACAATGGCAGAATACCCCTTAATTTTCTGTTGTAAAAAACCTGAGTAGGTGAAGGAATTTCATGAGAAATGGGAGAGTTTCTAAATTCTAGCATGGTTAGATACTGATCTTTTCCATCATGCAATGCTTTCTTTAGTAAGTTTTTTACAGTTTGAATCGTTCGTTCTACCAGACCATTTGATTGAGGATACTCAGGGCTCGAAAATTTGTGCTCAATGTTCCACTCTTTACAAAAACTAGCAAATTTTTCACTGGAAAACTGCGGCCCTCCATCGCTCATGAATAATTCCGGAATACCATTTCTACTAAAGATACGTTTCAAATGATTGATTACTGATTCACTTGTTGTTGTGGTTAATAATGTAAGCTCTGGAAACTTAGAGAAATAATCTACAAGTAGCAAATATGTCTTCCCGTTCAATTCAAATAGATCTGCTGCTACTTTTTGCCAAGTGTAACTGGGAACCTCGTGCGGTATTAATGTTTCCTGCTTATTGTTATTGCTGTATAACTTACATGTTTCACAACAAGATACCAAATTATAAATATGGGTTTGTATACCAGGCCAATAAATACAATCCCGCGCTCTAAGTAATGTTTTTGTAATTCCTAAGTGCGGAAAGTGTAAACGATGAAGCATTTCTCGTCTCAGCTTTAATGGGATTACGACACTGCTACCCTACGATTTTAAAGTCAGGTCGTTTCTAACTGGTCAATACCTTTGAATCGGTTCTGGTATTGAGTTTTTATGCGACGGCCACCCATCATTAATAAATTTCATAAGAAGAATCAAGTCATCATCCTTTGCAGTCAATTCTTTAATATTTGTCAATTGCATTCGAGAAGCATTAATATTTTTTACTACATACGTAATCTGTGCTTTTCATCTCATCGCTATCTAAGCAAACTTCCAGAGAATCATTATTGCCGAATGATCTAGACAAAGTGTCAGCTAAATATAATTCTTTGCCACGTTTGTAAACCAACTCAAAATTTTATTTCTGTAATTTGAGCAACATTCGTTGTATGCGTGCAGTGCATGAATTCAAAGGTTTTTTAACAATAGAAACCAACGGAGCATGATCAGTTTCAATAATTACGTTTTTGCCTAAAAAGAACTGATTAAATTTTTCACAGCCAAACAATATTGCGAGAAGCTCTTTTTCAATTTGAGCATACCTTTTTTGACAGTCATTTAAAGCTTTTGAAGCGTACGCAACTGGAAGATTATTCTGTAAAAGAACAGCTCCAAGGCCATCCTTTGAAGCATCCACAGAAAGTATAACAGGAAGATCTCGTTTAAAAAAACTGAAGAACTGGTTCTGAACTTTTTTTAGGTCTTGGAAAACCTTTTCATGAACGTCTAACCATGCAAAAACTACATCTTTTTTTAATAAATTTCTTAGAGGAGAACTGGTATTAGCAAAATTTGGAATAAATTTGGAAACGTAATTGATGACGCCCAAAAATCTTTCAAGCTCCTTTGTATCTTGTGGACTCCTCATTGATATTATGGATCGAATCTTTCCCTCGTCCAACTTGATTCCCTCTTTACCAATGATATGACCTAAATATTTAACATTTTCCAAATTAAACTTACATTTCTCTTTATTTAATTTTATATTCTCTTGCCTCAGCCGCTCTAACACTAATCGCAATCTTTTATCGTGCTCAAATTGAGTTTTTCCCCAAATTAAAACGTCATCTATGAAAACCTCAGTTCCTTCTAAGTTCTCTAAGAGTTCACGCATCTTTTGCTGAAACACCTCGGATGCGCTACATAAACCGAAGGGCATTCGCAGAAATTTATACCTGCCAAACGGAGTATTAAAGCAACATAGATCGGAACTCGCTTCGGACAGTTTTATATTCCAAAAGCCATTTCTTACTACATACAGATGCACCAGATAACTTACTTGTGGTTTCTTCAAAAGTTGGTAAGTTATAGTGTTGTCTCATTATCGCTTGATTAAGATCCTTTGGATCTATACACAATCTGAGATCCCCATTAGGTTTCGTTCACAACAATAACTAGAGAATTGACCCATTTAGTTGGCTGTGTAACTCTAACTATTACATTCTGTTGTTCCATTTCGTCTAGCTTTTCTTTTAAGCGAGGTTGTATGGCTAAAGGTTTTCTACAGGTAAAACCTTCCTACAGGCATGAATAACTGGAATACAATTTTCTTTATTTTTTATGTCATATTCCCCTTTTATACACCCTAAGCCTTCAAAAATATCGTTAAATTCATGAAAAATATTAATTTTATTAATTATATGTGAAGGTGTTACAAGATTCGTGTCAACAGCTGATTTTAACCCAAGGATGTTGGTAGAATGCCCAGCAACAACAAAAAAGCTAAGGTTGTAATTTCTGCCGTTGTACTTACATGATAGAAAGCACTTACCTAAACATGGAATACATTCACCAGTATACGTAGTAAGCTTAGTTTTAACTGCTAGCTTTTAACGAATTATATCTATTCACATAAAAATGGTCACTTTCCCGACTGCGCCATGTTTTAATGTTATATATTTATTTTTAACTAAAATATAAAATAAAGAAAACCATTCAGTTTCATGTTACGTCAAACTCATGACATATTTTATTTTCCTCAATTCTGTCATATCAATATCATAGAGATATAATGCAACATGTATCACTTTCTTATGTATGTTCACCGATAACTCCGCCATTTGTGGGTCGATTTTCAAAATTCTTTTTTTAATTCTAAATATATACTCCTGAGGTGGTCCCATTATCACCAAGTCATGATCTCATGATGGGATCCCAGGAAAATCGAAACCCTTAAATTTCAAAGGCACGTCCAACTTGTTTCATGTTTTTTCTGAAGATATTCAGGTATTTGCACCTGGTAGTCATCACATCATGTTACTGAGCTGATGATGGAAGGTTTTTGGTAGTTTAGGAGTTCGGGATGAATTCTTTCAATAATGTTTAGAGCGGAAGACGTTTTATTATAAGTTATTCTGGTGCTTGCCTTGGCTCGAATTCTAATACACATGTATTAAATTTACTAAAAAGATTTAAATCACATTTTTTTATAAAAAATAAATGCCACTTCAAAAAAAAAGTTATCAAAAAGATAAGAATACATACAACATCACTCTTTTATATTGAAGTCGGTGCCAAGACTGCCAAGCAATGATCACCTGGAAAATCTTATAAATTAAATTTGCCACCAAATTCAATATTAAACGATGTTGTATGTACTATGCAGGTATTCTCATATTATTTATGACTTTTTTGAGTTTTTGAAGTGGTTTTTTTCCGTCTGTTGATTTTGGGTAAGGTAATGTAATTTAAAGGAAATGCTCATTAGCCTGGTCCCACACCGGGCCAATGATATTTCCCTTCAAATGTTGTGCATGTACTTAAGTTTTAGTTCGCATTGCACTTGCAGTAGTTACAATTTATGACAGGTGTAGATATAATTAATTAAAACAGACAATTTAATCCATATTACTCAAAATACAAATGGAAGACATGAAAATGACATTGGCAAATTAAAGACGTAGACAAGTTATAAACATAACATTATAAGTATTTGAATATTGTATTTCTGAGCTTAATCTACTAAATTATACTTACAATAAAAAATAGGTATATTTCATTTGTTTACAGAGAAAACTAATTATTTGTCAATATCAAGTTTAACAAGGTATATTGCTGACATTATTTATTATTAAATAGTTTAAGTCTTGCAATTCCAGTTGATAGCTCTAATTCACAATTTCAATTCTTAAATGCTCTAACACACGATGTGAGACACAGGGTATACAATATACCAAAAAGCCAATATTAATGAGAATGAGGTAAGTACACGTAAGTGAATGTTAACCCTTATCGATTTATAATCAAGTCTAAGTTGTTATTTAGATATCAAAATTTCACTAGCCTTTTACAATGTCATATTTTACATCATAAGGGAAAGGCCAATTTAAGTAGTTGTGTTGCAAAGTTGTTACTAGAGGAAAGTGCGTACTAATCCCAGCCTTGTATTTTTAATGACCAAATAAACTAAAAATTGAAACGACATTAAAGAATCAATTATCTTGAAATTTCATCAGCACATTCCTCGTTTGCATCTTATCAGAAAAGATTACAGTAGGTATCTCAGAAGCGTGCGAGAATATAATCGTTTCAATGTGTCCAATAGTCAAGAAGTCAATTTGCTACCCTACTTCTATCTTAAAATAATGCAGCCCACTGAGACACACTACGTCATAGAGAAGTCACTAACAAGACGATACGAGACAAATAACGATATGTATTCGTAGCAGACGCCGTACAAACAGGACCAGTTTGCTATAAGTTGAAGTACTTATACGGGAAAATTGAGCTGTTTTTTTGATAATATAAGCTTCAAAGTTTATTTTCACCAAGTCCACAGGGTAAATAAAATTATACAAATTACACTTGTTTATGAAAAAGAAGAGAAGGTGGCTTAATATTTACCATAAACATTTTAAACGTCTCGCAACACCTGGGTCCTGGATATGCGGTTTCTGATAATTATGTACTTATACGGCTCGTCGAAGTACATAAATAGGAACACTACTTGCTCTAGTCTGACACGTAAGTACAATCATGAAGCAACAACATCAACTATACATCGACGTGAAGACATATGCTCAAGTGAACACACATACCTAATGTAGAAAATGTATAGAGTCTACTCGCTACTACAATCTGTAATAGCAAAGTTGGCATACAAACAGACTGCCCACCTGATGGTCAGTGGCTACATGTGGTTCTTGTAAGATACGTAATTCTTCATTCCCTACAAGGACCACGGCGTACGTTACCAATTTCTGACATAATATGTCTGGTCACATTGAGATTGTGTTAGAGAGAACCGTAGTTCGCATCGTCACACCGCTAATCCTCTAGAAGCACAGTCATACAGAATAGGTATACTATTGAAAAGTGCTACACTGTATTAAAGTCTTTAGTCTTTGCAACTCATTTACGATACAAATATTAGTGAGAAGTATTAGGTCTTACATTGACGACATTCTCATATCAGCGATTAGTCTAACTTAGAGTAGAAATAGTGTAAAATTTAAGTTAGTCAACAAACATCGCATCGCATTCGTTGTAATAGATGAGATAGACCTCATAAGCGATGAGGTCTAAGACAAGGTTTGGTATTAACCTAAATTGTAATTTTTTTTAAAATTAAAAATGACAATAACGTTAGATTTTGGGATTTTACTAAATTAATATAACGAAATAAGGTGTGTGACTGGTTTGGCTATCACGAATTTAGGCCTCACATACAGACATGCATTTAAAAATCAGTAGCACTGTGAGTTTATTTGATGTCTTAACAATTTGTGAATTTATTTAGATTCTTCGTCGTGTTTTATAATGGTATCAAGCAATTATCTCCGTCGACAGGGATTGGCCTTAAAACAATGCCGACAATAAAATTATGAAAGTACTTGTTACAAGGAACACAAAAATAGGTATATCTTTACTGAATAATATTCGCACAACGTTAAAAATTTTATCATTATCACGAATTAACAGACTTATTCCTAATAAACAAGGTAACATTAAAATACTTTTAGAATTCTTCATAATATATATCAATTACTATAAAATTATGCTTACAAATTCCATAGCAATATCAGTTTTCAAATAACAAATCTCTCAGCGATAATTTTTTTATTAGTACAAAAACGCACTGAACCTCAGCATCCGTTGCGGTATTATAACATTTATATTCCTACTTGATATAACTAAGTATAAATACATTAACGCTAAGCTAGTTTACGATCTCACACGATAAATACAATTTATGAGTTCAACACTATCACTTGTAAAAACCAACAGACTGTACCATTTATCACTAGCTGCCGATGAATTGAGTTCTTCATCTGCGCATTTTTGAAATTGCGAGCGAACGAAAACTGCCTTCTCTACAATCAGGTAAGATCACGCTCACATGTGTAGAAAGTCAATATGTACTAGCTCTTTGGGAGTCTATGGTACGAGTATTCCCATCGAAAACACCGTTAAAAGTCAGTCATATGCGGTGTCATCGTTCGCTCAGGCTCTAGTCAAGGATACCTGCAAAATTCAAATACATCGAAAACGTAAGTAAATGAAAATACATTGAAAATATAACAAAGAATATTATTCATTTTATTTTCTCGTACATTTATTTATAAACTATTAAATCATCAATCTATTAAAGCATCATGGTAGCTTACGTTAATTTTAATAATATTTTTTTAGACAAATATCTAATTATTTTAACGCACCTGCTGTTTGTTGGCAATGTAGCCAAAAAATCCACCCCAATGGTGGATTTTTTGGCTATATTGCCAACAAATTTACCGCCATTAAATCTGAACAATTACTTTAACCACAATTTTTTTTGATCTGGCCAAAGCTTTTTATTTCTAAGCCATAAAATTTTTTGTCAAAATTTAAATTCCTCTTTGCGGAAGGCAATATGACATTGGAAAGAATTAGCATCATATTAAAAAATACAAATTTTAAGTACAATAAGATGAATATTGTACGTATAATCTTAGGTGTACCACAAGGGTTAGTTATGGAACCATCATCAATTTTATTGGAGTGCAGTGATTAAGAGGTCACACAGCAGTAGTAGGTCATGCTATAAAAAGTAAACTGAAAGAGGTAGCAGAAGCCCCACTGGGGTAGTACTCCACCTCATAGAAGATCGCAGCCAAATTATGTTGGGTTTCTGCAGGTGAATAATGATACACGTGCAGGAAGGAGCACCAGAGTTCATTACGCTGCCAGCTATCGTTATTTTCGAATAAAGAGTGTATCTGATTGCGCAACAAGTTTTGTAATAGAATGTCGCGTAGGGGCGTAATAGACTCCTTTGAAATTTGGCCACCGTGACGCGTTTACTTTATTTTGTAAAAAATCGGGGTGATAAATACGTAATTTTTTGATAAATTGTTTTTTCAACCCTAACTCCAAGTAGGAACTTTGTCCCCCCCAAATGGACTTTTGTGATTTTAACCCTAGCTCCGAGTCGGAATCATGTTAGAATGTCCCAAAATTACATCCTGGATCCGCCCCTGACCCGTGGTATACTGTTTTTGTTTCTTTGTACAGAACATACCTTAGGGGTGCGGCAGCGGGTGCGGGTGCGGGAGCGGGAGCGGGAGTGGGGAGCGCACACAGCGGCACCAGCTCGTGCTGGGGCCGCAGCCCGCGTCACACGGCCGGCGCCGGCGCGCCCTCCGACTCCGCGAACTTCACCTCGCGGCCGCGCCTGAACGACGTAGACCGACGCGGCGGACTGCGCTTGCGAACAGCCCCACCACCTGTTTATATTTATATGTATAAAGCACCGTCTACACCTTGCAGCCACAATGTGGGCTTGAAATTACTGGGCTTTGAGCTCCCCCGAGAAAAGAGACTTGAGTCATATTTCACTGTACTAGCCCAGTAGAGAAAGCTGGAGCCTCCACCGTTGATTACCAGGGTACATGATGGTTACCTATCATAAGATGCAGCCATCTTGAGGGGGGGGGGGGGGGGGGAGGGCTATGATAAAACTGTAATAACAGTATAGATTAAGGATCGGAAATAGTGTGCTCAAAGTTTTCGAGGCGTTTGATGAAAAGCAAAATCTGGCAAATACCTAAAACAGTGGTGTAATGAATGTTCGGAAACATAATACTTCGAACAAATGTTTATTCGGCTAGGCATAGTTTCGGTGAAAAGGTTTTCGACCAAACGACACTTCGGAGTAACGAATAACTATCGAATTGATAATAGGTCAACGATACAGTGGCAAACGTGATTTCGACAAAGTACATAAGTCACTCTAAAAGTTGATCTCTTTAGCCGTAGAATACAATTTGCTTTATCTCACTCATCATTCTCATTTGCGTCATAAAAACTGCGTGATTACAATAAAATGGATTTAACTCGGGGAAATTTTCGGTGTATGATTTTTTACGATTATCTCTATACTATATATCTCTAGCTTTTGCCCGCGGCTTCGCTCGCGATAAATTCGGGGTAACACCGAAGATTAAAAAAAAAATAAGGCAGGTATTTTTCGTTGGTAACAAAGAGTCTGTGTACCTACCGATTTTTAGCTTCCTAGCTTGAAAACTGCAAAAATCCCATATAAAATTTCACCCCCTCTTTTAAGGGGTTGGGGGCAGATTTACAAAAAAAAGTGATGCACGATTTTTTTGTTAGTCACAAACAGTTCGCATACCAATTTTTAGCTTTCTACCTTGAAAATTGCGGAATGCTCCATACAAACTTCTATCCCCCATTTTAGGAAAGTGGGGGGTTAGAAAGAGACAAAAAGTAGCCTATGTCACTCTCCATCCATTCAACTATCTCCACTTAAAAAATCACTTCAATCTGTCGCTCCGTTTTGCCGTGAAAGACGGACAAACAAACACACACACACACTTTCCCATTTATAATATTAGTATGGATATAATAAAATCGTCGGTTAAAATCATTAGCAGAACACGATAGAATAGTTTAAAAAAAATTGTTTGTTTGTCTGTTTGTCCGGAAAGATCTCCGAAACTACTGGACAGAATTGGATATGGCTTACACCACAATGCTTAGAATTTTCCGGAAGAACACTTAGGCATAATTTCATTTGTTTAAATTCACTTTTTATTTTTAGTTAAAAATTACCATAAGTATAAAATTGCTTATGTAGAAAATCAACATGGCGCACGTGAAATTATTTTGGCAAGTCTGTCACATAGTTCAAATAAAAATTTAATATTTTCTGTTAATGGCTGTGCCCATCTGGATTTCGCCAACCAAATTGTCTTTTTCTTATGTCGTACCGTGGTGGTAAGGCAAAAGGATCAAGCCATACAACCAATGTACTCGTATAAAGCATTTTTATGACAATATCGAGACTAATTTTCTTTGACTAATTTTCACAAAATCGGTACCATTTTTGAAATATTTGAAATGTTGAAAGTTGAACCTTTTCAAGGTATTTTGAAAGGTGTTATATGTTTTTACATTATGACTAAGGAATCAAACTCTTTCATCCATTTAAAACTATTAAAAGTAATAGATTAATATTGATAATTAAAAAAAATATGCAATGTTCTGGGTTACGCGTAGAGGGACGGGACGGGACTCTTGATCCTAATGTCTAAAATGACGGATCACATTTTTTTGGATCCACCCATCCACCCAAGGAACATGGATATCGAACGAACACATTGAACCTAGCCACGTTGACTTAACTCGACATGACTGCCGATAAAGTTCGTTTCCATAACCAGTAATATGAGTATCAAATGAAAGGCCTTGATGAGTAGAGCACTATAAACATAGCAACATTGACATAAATTCAACATGACCGCCGCTCAAAAAAAGGGATAAAAGTTCGTTTTCAAACCCAGCAATATGGGTGTCAAAGTTAACATAGCCGCTGCTCAAAAAAGGCGGATAAAAGTTCGTTTTTAAACATAGCAAAATGGGTATCAAATGAAAGGCCTTCAAGAGTAAAGCACTATGGACCTAGCAATATTGACGTGAATTCGACACGGCCAACGCTCAAAAAAGGAGGATTAAAGTTCGTTTCCAAACCTAGCAATATAACTATCAAATGAAAGGCCTCAAAGAGTAGAGCATTATGAACTTAGGAAAATTGCCATAAATTCAACATGGTTTTCGCTCAAAAAAATGGATAAAAGTTTGTTTCCAAACCCAGCAATATGGTTATCAAATGAAAGGCCTTGATGAGTAAAGCACTATAAACGTAGCAACACTGACATAAATTCAACATGGTCGCCGCTTTAAAAAGGTGGATAAAAGTTCGTTTCTAAATCTAGCAATCTATCAAATGAAAGGCCTTCAAGAGTAGAGCACTATGGACCTAGCAATATTGACGTGAATTCGACATGGCCAACGCTCAAAAAAGGTGGATTAAAGTTCGTTTCCAAACCTAGCAATATAGGTATCAAATGAAAGGCCTTGAAGAGTAGAGCACTATAAACATAGGAAAATCGCACAAAATTCAATATGGCCGCTACTCAAAAAAACGGATAAAAGTTCGTTTCCAAACCCAGCAATATGGGTATCAAATGAAAGGCCTTGATCAGTAGAGTACCATGAACGTAGCAACATTGACGTAAATTCAACATGGTCGCTGCTCGAAAAAGGCGGATAAAAGTTCCTTTTCAAACCCAGCAATATGAGTATTAAATGAAAGTAGGCCCTGAAGAGTATCTGGAGCATTACGAACCTACGAAAATTGACCTAATTTCGAAATGGCCGCTGCTCAAGAAAGGCAGAATAAAGTTGAATCATTATGGAATAAAATGGAGGAAAAAACTAATCACTGTGTAAGCATTTTGATGGCGAAAGGTAGTTCACGGGCACAGCTAGTAAGTGTATTAAAATAATTTAACAGCTCAGTAGAGCCCTGTTCGCCTTCAATCTGCTTTTGGCCAAGAAGCACCATGCAAGACGACTATTTATAGCTGGTTAGCAGAATTTAAACGCAGACGTGTCAATCTCCATGTTGAAATTCGTGAACGTAGCCCGTACACGGCTGTGAACAACAGAAACGTTGATGCTTTACCCCGTATGATCGAAACAGACAGGCATGTGAGCTACAATGAGATCCCGATATCTTTGGACATAGGTATGAGTCAAATAGAGTCAATCCTACACAAACATTTGGGTGTGAGAAAGCTTTGTTCTCGATGGATTGGGATCCATCGAGAACAAAGCTTTCTCACACCCAATTTGACTGATGCCAAAAAACGGACCGCATCACTTAGTGCCATGCTATGCTTGCCAGATACAACTAAGGGGCTTCAAATTTGGTGTGGGATATAATAATAGGTGACAAAACATGGATTTATAGCTACGATTCTAAAACAAAGGAGCAATCGAACGTATGGGTCTTTCGAGATGAGCCGAAACCAACAAAATTGGCGCGCGTGAAAAGTACCCCGTAGCGGATGATTGCTTCTTTTCTTCTTTCTTATTTTATTTTTTTATAAAACTGGAGACGTGGCTACTTTGCTTTAGAAAATCATCGTACCGTGAATAGTGACTAGTACACGACCATTTGTTTACCGGAAATTATTGACAAATTCCTAGAAAATAACGTTAAGCCCCGTATCATCTTGCACCACGACAATGCAAGTTCCCACGCGGCCAGACAGACTATAATGAGTTTTAGAGGCGAAAAACGCACAACTTATGAGTCATCCTGCATACACTCCTGACCTGGCACCGTGTGACTTTTTTGAACCAATTACGCGATCAACAATCAATTTAATAGGTACCAGCTCACCGAAGTAACTTGAAAGAATAAACATCAGGTCAATACGTGCCTATTGTATATAAAAAACAAACCTATAACTTCTAAAAGTTAAGGAACCTTTCATAATCAGCTCAGTTCATGACTACCGGAATAGCTTCTGAAAAAACATGAAACACGTTGGACGTACCTATTGAATTAAACGGTTTCCCTTGATTTTTGTAGGATTCCATCAGCAGATCCTGGCTTGGTGCCAATGAGATCACCGCAGGAGTATACTCTATCGAATACAAAAATAATTTTGAAAAAATCGCTCTACAAATTGGTGGAGTAGTCGCGTAACATACACACAAAAAGGAATGAATTGAGAACCTCCTCCTTTTTTGAAGTCAATTAAAATAGGGCTTTGTTTCAAATTCTATGCACATTGCATTGCATCCGTCGTCACACGGACAACCACAATAATTATCTTGTCCTAATTTATTGACACAAAGTTAATACTACCATATCAGGAGTGCGCAGTAATAAGACGTAGCTTTTTAATGGTCGCAACGAAAAGATCGCAACAAACGTATTTAAAACATATTCGTAGAATAAATCGCATATTCTCTTAGAATTAGCGCGGGGCTAGCAAGTTACCCATTATTCCCGGTTGCAAACTCGCCGACGATGCTTGGGGCAGCAGTCGCGGTTGTGTCACACTGCGCCCGAATGGAGACTGACGCAGAAACTGCCGCGCGACTACGGGCTGCCAATAGGAACTTCCTGAAAGGTAAATTGCTTTTCGATTTAATTTTGGACGTACTACTGGTAGGTGGGCGAATCGAAAAGAACCAACTTTTCAAAGTTGTGTCGTACAATTAGGGAATGGAAGATACAGTGAAAGAACGGAAAGTGCACCTCATGAGTGAAAATCTTTCTTTTTTTTCCGAATTTTGCATGTGTTTCTCACAATGATATTAGGTCCTTACATATGAAATTGGCGTTTTGCCGTACTAGCCACTTTGATCTCAAATATCTCCTCTATGGAGTGGAATTCAAATTTATACAGCTATTTACTCATGAATTTGTGTTTCGAAAATTATAATTCACTTGTTTTTTCTTCAATTTGTTTTTTTTTCTTTGCGTCACTCAGTTTACAAAATCGAAAACTTGAAATATCGCGTTATTTACGAGTACGAGTTCCACCGTGGCACCAGTGCTGCAGAAACGGCTCGAAGGATTAATGATGTGTAAGTATGGCGACGGTGCCGCAAAAGAAAACACAGTGCGTTTTTGGTTCCAACGTTTTCGTTCTGGAAATTTCGACCTGCAGAACAAGCCCCGTGGACGGCCGGAGACCAAAGTTGATAATGAAGAATCGAAGGCTATTGTGGAAGCGGATCCATCGCAAACCACGTCCGAGTTAGCTGCAGGCTGCGGTGTTAGTGATAAAACTGTTTTTATCCACTTAAAGCTAATTGGGAAGGTGAAAAAGCTTGAAAGGTGGGTGTTGGGCTTGGCAGTAGACTGTATTTCTGCGTGGAGTTGTGGTTCACCAAAGAAACACTAGGATTTTATCACTTACTATTTAATTCGTTGATAATACACGTACAATATGAAATTTTGCTTAATTAAACACTTTTTTATACTAGAAATAGGAAGATTTATTAGAGAGCAACGTAGCCGTGTTCACAGCGTAGTTCGGAGAGAATTCACGCTAGTTGGCGCCACTGACAGCTATTTTTATGTTGTGTTGCCAACATAGCTGCGGCCTAGGAAACTTAATTCAGACCTTGCATACATAATACCTCACGAATTGAGTGAAGCAAATCTTCAAACGCGCGTTGACTGCTGCGTTGCATTACTCAACCGGCACAATAATGAAGGGATTTTAAATCGAATCATTACTTGTGATGAAAAGTGGGTCCTGTACGATAATCGGAAGCGCTCATCGCAATGGCTGAACCCTGCCGAACCAGCCAAACCACGCCCCAAGCGAAAATTTACTCCAAAAAAGTTACTTGTGAGCGTTGGGTGGACTAGTGCTGGTGTCGTTCACTACAGCTTTCTTAAATCTGACCAGACGATTACAGCAGATGTCTATTGTCAGCAACTGCAAACCAAGATGGAAAAGCTAGCTGCTAAACAACCGAGGCTGGTCAATCGCTCTAGGCCACTGCTGCTTCATGATAACGCTAGACCACACACTAGACAACAGACGGCTAACAAATTAGATGAGCTTCAATTGGAATGTCTAAGACATCCACCGTACTCTACAGACCTTGCTCCAACAGATTACCATTTTTTTCGAAATTTGGATAACTTCTTGAAAGGGAAAAAATTCTACGCCGATGGGGCAGTCCAAACCGCCTTCAAAAAATTTATTGATTCCCGTCTGAATGGTTTTTTTAGTAAAGGGATCGATGAACTACCTATGAGATGACTAAAAGTGCATAGATAGCAATGGTACATACTTTGATTGAATAATATATTCTATTAAAAAAATCGACTTTATGTTCCTCCCATACAAAACGCCAATTTCATATGTAAGGACCTAATATTATAATTTAAAATGTTATTGTAAACCTTTTTTGAAATAATTATGTACCGAATGACATGCACCTACACGTATTTTTTTCTTTTTACGCACAATCAAACACTTTCGACAGTAAATTGATTAGAAACGTCATATGACATTATACATTTTCTACTTACTTACTTGTAGTATAGCGATCCCCAACTCCATAGCTTTAAATCGCTTCATTTCAGTAGTTTTTATTATTTTGAGAAAGTTAAAAATATGTGTCTGGTATTTTTTCATTTTACAGGATGTAAAAAGACCAACGCGAAGCCGAAACCCACGCCACGTATTGAACCCATTGTCAATATCTTTGTTGTATTCTAGACCATACCTGGGAAATTATTAGTTACCGAGATATTTATGTTTAAAAAGATAGTCTTTTTTTCGGGGCTTTATAATAAATTGTTTGGAACATTCTTTGATAATTCTCATCTAAAGAAGTATTTATTCGTCAAAAGTATTTATTAACAAAAAAGTTTTTAATTTACGAGTAATGTTTCCTTTCATGCTGTCTAAATGGTTTCTTCTGAAAACTAGGCAGCGCTTCTGTTACAATATGTAACAGAAGCATTTAGCTAAGATGAGACCATTTGGCTACTTGCTGCTTTTAATTATTGTTAATATTTATATAGACTATGGCCAATAAACTTTTCTTTCTTTCTTTCTTTATAATGTAATTACAACCACAGAAGATATAATAATACTCCGTATTTACAACGGACGTACTTTTTGCAGTTGTATTTTATAATCCAAAAATGAATTTCGTCAATATTTTCTTAGTATACAGGGTAAATTTTGAGGCACCAGCAACCTCGCAGGATTAGATAGCTAGCCACGGACCTGAAAAAAAGACGGATGGAGCGTTCTTGAATCAAGAGTGAAGCATGCAAATGACAGCACATTTGTATGTGTGCGTGTCTTGTTCTCTGAAAAATGACAGCATTTTGTCTTACCTGGTATATCTGTTTGAGTGTAGATCGTCTACGAACACATGAAATTGTCTTACCTTGCATGCTTCACATTTGTTTAATGCCACACTACGTCCGTATTTTTTTATAGGTCCATGTATGAGTAGCTAGCATCATTAACTACAACGTTTGTTCTACGACTTTTGATGATTCGTTAGATTTTATTTTCTTAAAAAAAAAATCATTTAATATACCTCTAGAATGTTTGTAACTCTACACGCATAGCGCACGAGCTTAGCGTCGTCTTCCGTCATCGTTTATAAATGAAACATTGACTTATCAATGTCACGACAGTGCAATAAAAACTTGAAAATTGATTTTTGTTCAATGTATTGAGTTATCTTAAAACTCGTAAAACAAACGTAGTTCTTTAATGATGTTAGCTATCTAGTTTTGTGAGGTTGCCGGTACCTCAAAATTAACCCTGTATTAAGTTAATTCTAATGATCTGAATGCGTAGACCCGGGCTTCGTTATGAGCCTTTTTACACCCTGTATATCTAATTGACTGACTAATAAGATTTCTTATACTCCGCACCCCTGTTGGTGGAATATTTTTCGTGCAGTTAATGATCTGAGTTTCGGAAAAATGCCCAAAATCATTTGAAATAATTCTAATTGCGCTATATCGTTATTTGTATGATTGTGATAAGTATATTTATATTTGATCAGGTGAGATGTACCTACATCTAATGTTATTATTTTGAGCGGTAGCAGATTAAATATTTCTTTAAATTATACAGATAAATATTATATACCTTTGTTCAGGTTAGTTCTAGCTCGCCAGGCCAGGCTACGCAGCTTGCCGCGCGATCCTTCGTGCACTGCGTCGACGCTGGCCGAGCGCGTGAGGTGCGCTGGCGGCCCGTCCCTCTCGCCGGCCGCGCCCGCGCCGAGGCCCTCGCTCACCGAGTACAGCTTGTGAGTTATGTCCTTACCTGTACAGAATAGTAGATTTGTAGCTAAGGGCTGTAAGGCATCAATTGCAGCCCGTTCGAGGGTGCAATTGGTGCTTACACCCGAGCTAACTACTCTGCCTTACATCTCGATTGTGAGGTAAGTAGGTCCTTATTACCCCCAAATGGGGCTTGTAGGTGACCAATTAGCGCTCTAAGGTAATAATGTAGCTTGGAAAGCCCTAGGGCGGTAAGTAATTAAAAAAACACTTCACTATTTCAAAAAGTTCGCGTACATCTAACCATCATACTGGCAATAAATTACTTACAGCCCTAGGGCTTTTCTAGCTACATTATTACCCTAGAGCGCTAATTGGTCACCTACAAGCCCCATTTGGGGGTAATAAGGACCTACTTACCGAACATGAGAGATGTAAACAATATTTAAGTAGCCTAACCCAAAGTAGCATGTTACGATTTCTGGCCCTCTTATAGCTAGGAATTTTAACTAGGGCTCTTGACTGGAAAAATTTAACGAATAGAAAATATGCGAATTGGTAAGTATTATAATTCTAAACAGACTTCTAAAAAGGGGAGGTTCTTTTTTCGACTGTAGGTTTTTTTTTGTAATAGGAACCGATTTTTTAAATTTTTATGTTATTCGAAAGAGTATACTCCTGCGGTGATTCCATTGTCACCAAGCCAGGATCTGCTGATGGTGTTCTAGAAAAATCAAGAGAAACCCTTATTTTCATAAACACGTGGAACGTTTTTCATGTTTTTTTTTGTATTTTTGCTTCTAGTAGTCATCATCTCAAGGATTCTTCCACCATGCTGAACTAATGAGAGATCTTTTTTAGGAGTTAAGAGGCTAGTATTTATTAAAATATTAGAAGACGACCTCAGCCTCAGGTCGTATCGCGCTATTTACATCGTTTTAAACAAAACCGAATCGTTACCATTCCAGTATGTTTTGACATAATACAGCTTTGGAAAATTCATGGAAACGGAAACGATTCTTATTTGGTTAAGTAACTGTAGGTTGTAGTCACGTAACATCAAGTAGGCTGCTTGTTTGCCAACTTTGTTGTATAATAGTACATTACGATATAAGTGCGGTATGTTGGTTATGACTCACGAGGTGGAATTTCAGCCCGAGCCAAAGGCGAGGCCGTAATAAAGCCGAGTGTGTATAACCAATATTCGCACATTTATATCGTACGACCTTTTTAACACACACGTGAGGTAAAACACTTAATAAACGGAATTTTTGGAATAAATAACACAAATTATTGTCAATTTGTAGACAAAAATAAATAATGGTATGAAAATAATCGTTTGAAAAATCATGTACGAGTAGTTCGTTGATGTCTTTTATATTACCTCTAGATTTAAAAAATATAGTACATAACTAGCGCGGCCGGCAAGTGCAGCATTATCGGACTCTGTGATGCGTGCCTGCGTGCTATAACAGATACGTGTTTTATGAGCTGCTTTATGTATCTAAAGCCGATGTAATTAGATCCACTTTACGAGCAAGTGTGTTGAAAAAATATTATTGTTAGCCACTTTGTAAGTTGAAATATTGTGTCAAGGTTAAGGTTGAATATAGGTAGTAGTCGTAGTGACGGTTTGAACCTATTCATGTTGTATCGTAGCGCCAGAACATTAATTTAGTGCTATTAATGTTATATATCTTTTAGTCACTACTTTCATTTTATTTCTAAAATAAGAAACTATAAACATGTAAGTACCTATTTATGCACATTTTGTGCTAACAAAAGTTTTTTTTATAAAATGGCTCCGGTCATAATATCCTGACTTTTAAAATATTATATTCATTTCACCTACACTGTAACAAACCATATTTCTCTAAACATTTATTTTCACAACTATACGTAATCTCTACGAGTGTTACGTTGTAATTTCCGAACGCACTATAAAAATTCACAAAAAAAAGTGAGATTTATGTTATAATTTTACTGTCTGCTTGTTAAGATTGTTCATGAAATATGATACAAACGTAAGTATTCGAACGAATGAATTACTCGGGCACTTGCGCCTGAAAAAATATAACCTACTTGTGTACCGTAGCGAAATATTTTTTTATGAAATGTGATACGTACTGATTTGAAAATTACCTATATCGCTACGCTTATAATTCTAAACGAAGCTGATTATTAGGTATCTTAAAATTAACACGAAGTCTTTAATTACACAAGAATGTTCTACTTCCTCGCTAGATGTCAAAGAACCTATTCTTTTGCCTTGATTTATGGATATAAAAATATATGTACTTACAAAACATTAAATAACTTGATTGATGGCTAATTTCACTAACCTTGTCTTAGCTTAATAGGACAATCTAAAGTGGCATGCTAGCATATTCTTCTTCTTAAAGACAAGAAGTGACAGCACACTACTAAGGATTGTCCTAAGCTAAGACAAGGTTAGTAAAATTGAGCGATAGTCCACTAAAAACCAACTTTCTATCATAATATTTGAAAGCGGTTCGAAAACTCATACTAGATTGTAGATAATAGGCAAGTTCGAACATTATAAGTTGCCACAAAAACGCTGCGTCACCAATATAACTTGCAGAACAAGTGGTTGCGATTCCATCGACAAATTGTTAGGGGACTGTTATTATTGTCGTATAAGAGGCAGTCTATAGGTAGCGATTTAAGGTTACAAAGGACATGAAATTAGCGGTAAATTGCCAACTATTCAAATTTATTACAAACGATTACTGATTGATAGAAGGCGCGCACAACTGTTGTTTTGCCATTAGTATTGTAAGTATTACATTTATGTATACCGATCGGCGTACGGACGTAAGATTTTCTATATTAAATACCCTTGTGAGGTTTGAAATTGAGTGATGGAGTCTGTTGTATTACTGGGCAACAAAACAGGATTGATGGGCATCTCACTGTATGGCAGAGGCTGTGTAGGACCAATCTATCAATCTGGAATCTTGGCCGAGATGATAAAACTAATTCCTGTAGCCCGAGTTAAGAGAAAACAGTCCGAAAACGACTTGGAACGATTCCAATTATAAGTTCGATAAAGGATTAAATTGTTTTGTTGATACAAAACTGTTATTTATACAAGACTTAAAATTTCTTCTGAATAATTTATTAGATGGCCACTTTTCGAGATGTTTTGGAGGGTGTTGTTATGAGAATTTAGTGATTTCTTAAAATAAATTAAATTGTAGAGTTTCTTTAAAAGAACTTTAGTTTGTTGTAAATGGCGTCGTTATGCGTACCGTATACTGCCACTCTGTACAGCATTATACAACACTACTATCTGTGCCCGCGAACTATTTTACGTTTTGCCATATATTTTTTCCCGTTTTTGCAACATTTTTCATGGATGCTCAGCTCCTATTAGTCTTAGCGTGATGTTATATAGCCTATAGCCTTTCTCGATAAATGGATTATCCAACACAAAAATAATTTTTCAATTCGAATCAGTAGTTCCTGAGATTAGCGCGTTCAACTAAACAAACAAAGTCTTCAGCTTTATAATATTAGTAGTAAGTATCTAGATGACATCGTCTATCGTAGGAGTATCATGACGCTACTGACTACGACGTGCTACGTGACAACATTGCTACGACGATGCTACGATGCATACGGCACGCACGACTTGTTCTCTTTCCCGTCCCGTCCCTTCCCGAATAATAAATTGTAGGTATGTATCTACTAGAAATATTTTTTCATTCCTCATGCTCGGAAAGGAGCGTTTCCTTGATCTGAGTATTGGGAGGAAAACGCTAGTTCCCACCAGCGGGCGGGAAATTCTCATACTATTTACTTCCCTCCTTAGGGCGGAAAGTAAAATTTTAAAAATAGAACTGAATTAGGTTACGTACATACAATCTTTGGTAAACTTCTCTTTTGCCATAAAAAAAAAAATACAATCTTTGGTACAATGATAATAAAAGTATTTGGCTGAATAGCCAGTAACAGGTAACGCGATGTTCCAAATTTAAAAATACCTGTGAAAAAGATAATTTTGGCGGGAGGGGAATCTGTTACGCTGTACCGAAATCTTGATTGTGTGATTTAGGTATTTAAGAAAAACAATGAATTCAAGCGATTCTGAAATTTCGGGTCCAGATTCAGTCACGAACGAAGCAAATACAATACTCGAAATTTTTTTGCCAAAAATTTCAAAGGAAAGATATTTAAATACATATTCCGACTTTATGAAGTGGCGAGATGTAAGGAATATAAAATCATTTTCTGAAAATGTATTTCTTATATACTTTAATGAACTATCTCATACAGTGCAGGCGTCTACGCTATGGAGCAGATATTATATATATGGAGCTTAAAAGTACACTAAGTGTAAAACACGATGTCGATATGTCATGTTAGGAGTATTTTTATTAATAAATTTTATTAGAAAAGCTATTTTTTATTTTCCTTGCATTCGAAATGAAAAGTAGAGTGCTACACACGGGTAAAAGGAATCAAACCCTACTCGGACTATAGCCGCCCTCGCTGCGCTCGGGCGTCTAACAACCTCGTAGGGATTGATTCCTTTCCACCCTTATAAAGCAATCTACTATTCCACGTTATAAGGGCGACAACTGATAACACTCGTATAGCTATGCAATGCCGTGCACAAATAAATACATAACAATATTTCGCCCAGGCAAACATAAAAAAAATCCCAAGACAGGACCGGGTAGATATCCTTTATCGTCAAAAATCCATCAATGCAATCTGAATTATGTAAGATTTGCAATAATGTCTTCAAACCAAAAACAAATGGCCATATAACCAAGCAGTTAACCCCCTTCCAAACATCGTCGCAAACGTCAACAATATCAATATGAATTTTGCTATGTAGGCCATGGTCTTTCCTTTGGTGATTTCGTGCCAAGATATTTCTCTGTTTTGGCATCAGATTCTTACAAACAATAGTATTACACTTATAGCTGTATTTATGTATAGCGTGGGCAATTTTTAACGTAGCAGTGTCACGTCCCATATAATAATTATGAGTTTATGACGCATGATCGCTGATCATTTTGCTTCTACAAAATTCAGTGTACGCTTCGTAACATTAAAGATTTCAAATATAAAAAAAAATCCATTAGAGTAACAATTGGATTTTCTTAACTTATTAACTATCTTGACTATTTTTCTTAGTAAATTTCGGCTTCTTAAATAAAACAATAAAATTCGTAAAGATTGCAAATAATTTTTGTGACAACCCCTGGGCTTAGCAAATATCGGGCTGCGGTGACGACTTACCATCACACAGCCTGCATGCTTTTTGCCTTTTTAGAGGTATAAAAATATTATCATAAAATATAAAATATTACCTATGAGACAGTCGAGCACAACTTTAAGGGCCGGCCGATGGCGTAGCACGCGCTCCAGGCGCATCCGCGGCCAGCAAATACACGTGCACAACTCCTCCGCTACCACCGTTACCTGAAAATGTCACGGCTCTTATCATACCGAGTCTCTATACCAGATCAGATCGGGGAAAGAGCAAATAGGGGTATCCAAAATCAACCTTATGTTGTTCTAGCTTTTGCCAGCGTCTTCGTCCGCGTGGAATTAATAATTTGGGTAGTTTATTTTTTATCCAATCCGCTGTAACGTGCCATTAAACTAGACTATTTGTGACCGGATTGTTAACTTTTGACTAGACCAAATTAGTAGTCGGACTATGCTTAAATTTTTGAAAATTCGCGCTAAACGTTATACTTTAGGCGTTAGTTAAAATTTCGCGGAGCAGACATTTCACCACTATTGGTCGATCTATCTCTGCCAATCACTGGATTGATGGATTTTTCTCTAATCAGAGGATAGAACGTGAAACGTTTTTTTCTGTAACAAGCATCTCCACAGAATATAAAGTTCCATTTTGTCAACTTATTAAGTTGAAAATGACTACTTATTGAATGTAATGTATAAAGGAAAAGAATGATCGGGAAACGAGGAGGGAGATTCAAACACTTAAAGGTCCATTTTATGGCCGTATAAAAGCTGAAGCGGGAATTCAGTTTCCTTACATATTTCTGAAAATCAAGCTTATGCTGTTGACAAATGCACATCTGTCGCAAACTATGTTGATAAGAGATACCTAAAGACACCTAAATACACCTTGCTGTATATAAGGCAAACGGACACAAGATCGCCAGAAGCATAACATCTTGGCTTCGACATGACTAGTTAACAAAAACCGGCCAAGTGCGAGTCGGACTCGCCCATGAAGGGTTCCGTACGTATTAAAAAAACTACTTACTAGATCTCGTTCAAACCAATTTTCGATGGAAGTTTACATGGTAATGTACATCATATATTTTTTTTAGTTTTATCATTCGCTTATTTTAGAAGTTACAGGGGGAGGGACACATATTTTACCACTTTGGAAGTGTCTCTCGCGCAATCAATTCGGTTTAGAAAAAAATGATATTAGAAACCTCAATATAATTTTTGAAGACCTATCCATAGATGGTTTGATGAAAAAAAAATTTTTGGTTTCAGTTCTATATATGGAGAACCCCCAAAATTTATTGCTTTTTTTTCTATTTTTGTATGAAAATCTTAATGCGGTTCACAGAATACATCTACTTACCAAGTTTAAATAGTGTAGTTCTTATAGTTTCGGAGAAAAGTGGCTGTGACATACGGACGGACAGACAGACAGACAGACATGACGAATCTATAAGGGTTCCGTTTTTTGCCATTTGGCTACGGAACCATAAAAACTGACACGGATGCATCAGACGAGCAAGCCCCATTTTGCACATTTAACCTTAGTTAAAATTTTTCTTTAAAAGACCTGATTCTAATTCAAACCAAATATTCAAAAAATAACCATGTAGTCGCAGGACTGTGATGGTGGTATATTTGTTAATAGAACCGTAAAGATAACCAGTCTATATTGCTTTAATAGCATAAAATAGTACCTTATTATATCATAAAAATCGTTTTCCTTTGTCACCTATAAACTGAGCTAGACCTTCAAGCTAACCCGCAGCCCGTTCCCAGCAAATAACCAGTGGGGCTAGCACGCAGGAGAATCGAAAATCGAATCGAAATCCGAAGCGAGAAGTTTGTATGGCGCCACGGCGGTGAGTAGCAGAACTAATAAAATTGCCATACAAACTCCTCGATTCGGATTTCGATTCGATTTTCGATTCTCCTGCGTGCTAGCCCCACAGATGACAAATGGCGCCCAACGTGGGGCCATATTATATCCTTGTATATCCTTCTCCATAACTCAAACTATCTCCATACAAAATTTCATTTTAATCGGTACAGTGGTTATTGATTCTCCAAACAACTTATCAAAAACTCTTAGTATGTATTGTGATTTTCGAGTTGCTAAGTCAATCAGTCCGTTCAAGATTTTACGTATAAGTATGTATTTTTCTGATATGTGCTTAGATCACATATATGTAAATAAACATTAAATTATAATTACAATAACATTAATACGAACATAATAGATACGAAATATCTTCATCAGAATTAAGATTCGTGAAAAATCCCATTTGATTAAAGTCTCTAATGTCGCTTTTGCTGAATGTTATCTAAGCTAGCTTTGTGGAAAATAGTCGAGGAAGAATTTTTTGTGGTACTCGTAGCTCAATGGCTCGAAACATTATAACTTATGCGATTCAGAACTCCATCAAACTTTATTCGCGAGCATAAGTTTATTATTATGAAACACGCATATGTTTGTTATACTAAAGACTGATAATAACTTTGTCTACGTAATTTTCCGTCAAATTTCTGCTACGTGGTTGTCTTCTATCTAGAGAAAAATATAAAAATCTGTCCAAATGCATGTCGGACCAAATGAGCGTAATATGAGGTTCTTTACTATTAATAATAAGACTGTTTTTTTATAATTTGACATGATTCTTTTAACTACATTGACGACCGTTTCACATAATTTACAATTTTATCTTACTAATTTTCAATGGAATTAGAACGAAATTTTACTTCACCAAGTACCTTTATATTTTACTAGCTGACTGTAGGCAACTTTGTTGCATAATAACTAACTTTTCCCGTAGGAAAATTACCCTATGTCCTTCTCCTGGTCTCGAACTATCCCTATACCAACTTTTATCATAATAGGTTGAGTAGTTTCGAAGCCTATTCAATACAAACAAACAAACAATCAAATCTTTCCTCTTTATAATATTAGTATAGATAAGTTGGTTGGGTATAAATCTTTGATTTGTAAACTCTACTTAGTTGTGATAATTTTCCTTATAACGTCAACGTTTTCATGTATCCATAAACAACCATTTAGCTAGCAGAGAGAGAGGGACACATGACTCTAACAAAAATTAGATCTTTCAAACACTTTTAAACTTAATATTTCACGAGCGGATCGTTAAATCTGAAAATGGTGTTCACATACCCACAATATTTTTGAAAGACCCATCCAAAGACACCCCACACTATGGGATAAACAAGAAAAAAACTCTAAATGTAGAATAGGCTTGATGACTAAAAAAATTTTTTGTTTTAATAGAAGCTCATTCATATAATAAACAGAAAGAAAAAATCGGTTTTCGAATAACTATAAAAACAACCAAGATATAAGGTATTAAAGATTTTTCTCCATCTCTTTCTAGCAAAACGGCAATTTACAAGGAGTTTATATGGCCGTACTCAATAATGACGTCACGGTTGATGTCGGATCTCTCTGTCTAATCGCCTTCAAATTAACAACTTAAAATGCTTGTATCTAATGTATTTCTAAGCCGATTTTAATTCTGATTTCACAGGACTGCATCTTTTTCCACGGTATTTTAATATTTAATGACGAGACGTAAAAATTAAAATTCAGTCATCATCCCAATTGTTGGTTAGAATGTTGTAAATAATGCGTTTGCTCCTCTGTGAGAAATAAAAATCGGGAAATTTTAAATCTTTTGATCGCGGTCCCATCTTAGAGGGGAATTAATTAAAATAAGGAAAGAAATACACGTAATAGTGTGGAAAGGAAAAACATTTTTAATGAAAGCAACAAGGCATTTTATTGAAGAGCCCTTTGCTTTCGAAACAGTAACAGCAAATGGGACGTTAAAAGAGCCACTTGCCGTCGCCAGTTTTTTTACGCTCAAGGGGCAATGATTAGCATTCTCTTTAGACGCTTTGTGCATCAAAATGTCTTAAATAAGCGGAAAGATATTTCACTCGAGCGAAAAATAAATCCATCAAATGGAAATATATAAGAACATGACTCTATAAATTAAATCGAACTTTGCTTTATTACTGTGTATAAATTTTTAGTTCAGAAATACATTATTATTGACATAAATGATTATAAATGTCAGTACTTCTGATAAAGCTAATACGTTTCTTGCATCAATTGCTTTATATCAATCATGTTTTAAATAAGTGGTGGACACGGTGGACATGTAAAAAAATAAACTTTCAAAGGAGCGTATTTATCGAGTCATAAAATAAAGATTATTTTGATATTGTTTTGAATACAGTATGTAAGATTAAATGACACTACAAAAATTATTTCGTTACTTTCTTTTTAAAAAATTCCATATTTTAACAGCATGCTCGAGTCAAATTAGTTACATAAATTCATTATTTCATATTACACTAACGCTTTTATTACTTACAAAAACAAAAAGAACACCTACTTTACTCAGTTCCTCATACTAAGCAAAGTAGGTCACAGAAAAGGTCTCTTTAAATAAGATTTGATTTGTAATCCTATGTATAAAAAAGATTGCTAACAAACCCAAATCTACAAAATAACAGTGCACAACAAGGCATAATAGTATCTTAATCTACTATCCTATCAGGGGGCTTACACACGTGGCAATAGTTTCATAGTGAAACGATAACGAATTTCGTTATCGTCTCTGAGATAACGAAATCAAATTCCTAGCCAACGTAAGGATTAGCGATCGCTGTGTCGAATTGTTCTTTTTGGAAGAAAACAACATATTGGTTATGTAAGTAGGTACTTAAAACTGAAAAATGGTAAAGAAGTGGCACAATAAATGATTACTCGTAAAATTTATATTATCATTTCATTTCAATGAAAAATTTTTAACAAAACATATAAACGACTTCAAAAACACCAATAAGTCTTAAATAATATAGGAATACATACAACAATACAGTTTTATATTGAAGTTGGTGCCAACTAACTATATCAATTTTTTTTGGGAGGGGGGAAAATGCATTGACGCATTCCTCGTGGTCGAGCCTAACCATGAGGATATGTGGGACTCCCCAAACCGTACTCGGCCGAGGCCTACCCACTAAAAACCCCCAGCAGCTCCTCCGTCCGTCACAAGACAGGGGGAGGGGAGTACAGCCAGGCCTTGTTCCCGCTGACCCCCTGCCTGTGAAATGTCCGTTACCGGACTCACCCTATGCCTCTGCTGCTTAGTGGAGCGGCACGTGTGCTGCTCTACACCCCGAAATTGGTTTTTTATTGTGGTTGTTTTCCACGCGGCCCAACGCTCAGTGCGCCGGGCCCCCGGCCCGCTCAGTGCGGGTAACGGGTTGCCCGATGGCAGATCCCACTGGATCCACCGCCGCGCGGGTGAGCCGAAGCTCGGGGCAATCCCCGGCAGGCGCGAAGCGCCATGGCGAAAAGTCGCCTTCACCCCACTACATTCAAAGGTAGCCGCCCAAATCAGGCTTCCGGCGAAATCCACACCTTTTCTTAAGACAAGAAGAGGGGACTTCGCCCTTCCCCCGCATGAAGCGGGTGGCCAAACGAAGTGGCCCGCCAGGTTGAACCCGGCCATCCCACATCCCCCTCTATAGGGTCCTCTCGTCAGACTATTAGCCCGCGGCAGAAAATCTGCCGGGTTGCCCAAGGTGCACCACAAGGAGGTTGTCTGACATCGCACCCCTAACTACATCAATTATTATTACATTTTTTAAGACTTTTCATTTCAGGTGATTTATTTGGTATCGACTTCAATATAAAACTGTAATGTTGTATGTATTCGTATATTATTTATGTTTTTTTTTGTCGGTCTTGTTTGAAGTCGGTTATATTTATTGTAAAAAAAAATATTTCAATCTTTTTAGTTAATTTAATACTGCGTGCGTATTAGAATTTGAGCCAAGGCAAACAAACACCAGAATAACTTAAAACGTTTTTCGCTCTAAACAATATTGAAAGAACTATCTCCTTACTCCTAACCTACCAGAATAATTCAAATCAAATCAAATGTCTTTATTTGCGGATACAGGTATGATATTTGTTTACAATAAAGGACAATGTCGAAAATCGCCCCATGACCAACAAAGATTTGATTTACGTTATAATTATAAGCATATTTTATAACACTCATAACAAATATTTGTATTCGACGGACAAATCAAAAATATATTAAAGTACTTTTAGAAACAAAACCAAATGAAGTAAAATATAGAAATGGTTATTGTTACCTTTGCTCGACTGAATAGAATTGAGTCGATTTTATGTAGTTATGTACATTTATTTATTTGTATAAATTAAGTTTCTCATAACTTACAACGTTAATTGAATTAAAACATTCGTCAATTGACTACTCACGCGCTGTCGCTTGTTAGTTCGTCATGTTTTTGACTTTCTTTATAATTTCGCGATTTCTTGTTCTTTATAACGTGGCTATAATAACGTGCTTAGATTGATTGCAATAATTATTATTTTAATAATTGTATAGGTATGGACTATGTGTATTGCTCTAACGAATTAAATTGTTACCTCAACTAACCTCAAAATCTGATTCATTTTCATATTTAAATAGATTTCGAAGCTTGTCCGTAGTAATTGATGTGGATGTACAGTATTTACTATTGGTTAATTATATGAAAAGCATTTTTTCACTGCTGTTGGTGTTGGGGCGAACAATGTATGGACGCAGAGCAATGTCCTTTCATGTGAGAACAGCCATATCCTGCCTTGTGGCATGCAAATACCTTTTCTTATCAAAGGTAGTATTATATTTCTGAGGCAAAAGTATATAATGTTTTATAAAAAGTTATCACTTAAATTTTAACTACATTGAAATATTATTAATTGTCGAGTTATATATTTAATGTCATAAATTGCAAAATTAAGTATGTCATATTTCCAATTTCAAGGGTCATTAATAAATCTTGTCAAAAATTAAAAGATGCTATGTCAATCTTCATTATCAATAAATATTGTGTAGCTACAGCTTGTCGTTAAGAAACTGGTCAATTGTATAATATGCCTTTTTTATCAATAACTGTTTTAATTTTGATTTGAATGTGTCAAGATTACTTTCTTTAATACATTCTGGTAAGTGATTAAATATTCGTGGGGCCATTACAAATACACTTTTGTTATATCGGGCATTGTCATTTGGTGGGAAGCATATGTTATTTTTATGTCTTTTGCTTTTAAAGCGTTGGAACATAGTAATATTTGCTCATACAAAATTACAAATTTCGTATATGTATAAGGCATGCTTGGCATAATTGGCAAGCTTGGCATGGTCATAATATTTAAACTTATAAAGTGGGGCAGACAGCTATCGGTTCGTTCCAACTTACAAATTGCTCTTATGCATTTTTTTTGTGCCTTAAAGACTGTGTATTTTTCTGTTGAATTGCCCCAAAAGATGATGGCGTATCTTAAAATAGATTCAACATGGCCATGGTATGCTATCATTAGTGTTGATTGTTCAGCAACTTTGCTCAGTTTGTAGATGGCATAAGAGAATTGGTTAATCCGAGTACATACGTAGTTAGCATGTGTTTTCCAATTAAGACCTTTATCTATATGAAGGCCTAAGAATTTTGTTGTTTCAACTGTATGAACTTGTTTCCATCATCAGCTTGGCACCATAATATGATGACTACTAGACCAAATACAAATACCTGCATATCTTCAACAAAACCATGAAACACGTGGACGTGCCAATGAAATTTAAGGATTTCCCTCGATTTTAATGAGATCTCATCATCAGATCATGACATGGTGACAATGGAACCACCAAGAGAGTATACTCTTTCGAATACCAAAAGAGTTTTCAAAATCGTTCCACAAACGGCGGAGTAATCGATGAACATACATCAAAAATAGATACAGTGGAAGAACCTCCTCCGCTTTCGAAGTCGGTTAAAAATGAGTTGTTAATATAATTATGAAAGTTACGAAAAAACAATTCGCTACTTCATCGATTCGTTGCGAATCAATTTTAAATCCAACTTACATATCGATGACTTTGATCGGTTCGTCACGTTATTTAGCGATGTCATATGTAAATCCCATACATTTTGTTCTTAACGAACTTCGTTATCATTTTTGAATTGTCACACTTTGTCGAGGCCCCCTGATCTCGAAATTTTGCAACTTAAATTAAAAAAAAAATGGATAAGTCGCGACTAGCGACAGCTGAGGTAGTGCATGTATTATTTCTTGTAGAGCAGCCTTGTCGACTACTTTGCTAAAAAATAATTTCGAGTTTTTGTTACCTTTTATTAATTTCACTTACGCTAATTTACACAACAATCATACACGATAGATACCAGGTATACACAGAACAGAATGCTTTTCTCTCATTTCATCCATTAGCGTGAACGATGTTTGTCTAACAAGTTGTGATACTGCTCAGTAATTGCATTGCCAGGGCCGTCAACAGCATCAACGTGGGGTGTTAATCAAGTAAAATTATTACGCTCATAGGCGGGCTTGCATACTGACACTTATTTGGAATGAATGGAGTGCGCTCGGCCGGCAAGTGAGCTCCGTGGTTTAACGTTATTTTACAGTGTCAGGGTGCGAATAATTGATGAAATTGTTGCAGTGCGGTTTTATTTAGCTTTATCCTGTATAATTCTTTTTTTATCAATAAAGTCATTGAAATTGTGGATTAGATTTAGAAGATTAGTGTTAGATTATATTCGTAATTGATAATGAAATAAATATTTACCGTTCATGATGATCACTTTTACACGCGCATTGTATTTCGTTTTTATTGACCAGACGTGAATAGGTAACTGCCAAAAAAGTACTTTCATATTATAATACTAGCTGTGCCCGCGACTTCGTCCGCGTGAACTTTTGGCAGCATTTTGATTTTTGTATGTATTTTCTTAGATTTTAGATCTTGATTGAAAGGAGCCTATGTTATACCTTATATAATTAGCTATCTATTAGTGAAAGTCTCGTCAAAATCGGCCCAGCCGTTCCGGAGATTAGCGGGAACAAACTGACAGACAGACAAATTTTTTTTTAATTGTGTTTTTGTTATTGGTACCCGATATACATTTATACCCATTTAGTAAAATCATGTTATTTTGACATTACAAACAGACACTTCAATTTTATTTATTTGTATAGATAAGTAACACTAATGACCGATTTCACCACCTTCTCTTAGCTTAGGAAACTGCTAAGACGTATGCTGTCACTTTTCGTCTTTAATGAAAAAAATATGACGGCATGGCATCTAAAAGTACCCTAAGCTAAAAACTAAAAAGATTGAAACAAAAATTCTTAAAAAAGTAAAACTGGCTTCAAAAACACCAAAAAAACCCTAAATAATATAAGAACAAGTACATGCAACATCAGAGTTTTATATTGAAATAATAAATTTTTGTACCAACTTCAATATAGGGAGACTCAGTACCAGGGCCGTGTGCTTGCGTACCTCCGTCTAACCTATTTCTGCCGCAAAGCAGCAGTGCTAGCATTGCTGTGTTCCGGTTTGAAGGGCAAGATATGGCACTGAAATTACTGGGAACCGTGACTTTACATCTTAAGTCACAAGTTGGTAACGTACACCGTGGCCCTTGTGGGGGTTGCAGTTTTACTGCGAATCTCCATTTACCATCAGGTGGGCAGTTTGCTTGTTTGCCAACTTAGTAGCAATAAAAAAATGTGATGTTGCATGTACCTATTGTTATATTATTTATGACTGTTTGGTGTTTTTGATGTAAGTTTTATTTTTTGTAAAAAAAATTTACCTCCTTAGTATTCTCGGAAATTCATTAATAAAAATATTGCATTATATCAATAGTTAAAAAGATTATCATAAAATAATTAAAAGATAATTGAAAATTATGGCAAATCATTCATATTTATGGTACCTACTTCATTTATGAATACTGGAGAATAGTATTCGTTTCGCAGCGCTGTAACACCTTAATTAATTAATAAAATGTTTAAGATTACAATGAAAATTATTGCTTAAAAACCCCTCTATAAAAATGGTCTGACATATTTTTTTTTGTAAAATGATCAGAAGGAAGTTATAGCGACCTATAGAATTTTTTTGTCATATTTTCATTGATTTTCGCTTATAACTTTGCTATTTTTGATTCTACGACTAAACATTACTTGACTAAAGTTGTAATAGAGTATATTATTTGCAACAAAAAATGTTCTAATATTTTTTTGTGAGTTTGTTTGTGAGATAAGCCATAAAAACAATTTGTACCCCTCTTTCCAAGATGGCGGTCATGGGACAAGGTTGCAACCACACAAAGTTGGATTTAACTTTACACTATCCTTGATATTATCAAAAAAATAGAATTGCGTCCTCAGACTAATGCAACCTAAATGTAACTTTTCAATGGACTATTAAGGAAAAGCGGGACAAACGTTAGGATGATGATAATGCTCAGTAAACGAACGGACCTGAAAAAGAGACGGCCGGAGCGTTGTTGAATCCAGAGAAAAGCATGCAAATGACAGCACATTTGTATGCGAGCGTGTCTTATTCGTCGAAAAATGACAGCTTTATGTCTTACCTGGTACATCTGTGTGAGTGTAGATCGTGTACAAACACATGAAATTGTCTTACCTTGCATGCTTCACATTTGTTTGCCACACTACGTCCGTATTTTTTTTGTAGGCCCATGAGTAAACGATAAGCGATACTCTGACATAACTGACATAACATTGACAATGGTGATAAACAGGATGTTAAAACGCGATAATAGCGATAAGCGACACTTTTCTGAAAATGACATAACATTTACAATATAGATACCTAAGCATGATAAGCAAGATGTAAATACCTGGAAGACGTCATCTGATTGCTCGCGATTGGCTTCCCACTCCGGCGAGTCCACGAACTGGTAGGGCTGGATATAATGTAAATGCGTTTCATCGCAACTCACACGCATCCTAAACAGAAAAACAGTAGATTATATTTCTCGAAATCCCTATCGCCATTATAGCTGCATATTTTGTATTTATGTAGTTGCATGCGCTTACTCCCAAATAGAAAGGATTAAATTTAATTTAAGTTTAGCTAATTATATCTTGAGTTTGTACCAGCCAAACGTTCTATCTTTAATCATGCGGATATCTCGTACGATTTACCACACTTTATTTCTAGGTACATTTATCAGATTAGTACATTAATGTAAAAATATATTGATATAGTATATAATCAACAAGAAACAATAAACAACTAAACCAAACATATACTAAACTATACTACTCGTATACGTAGGTAAGTATTCACAAAATACATAATTGTGACAAACTTCTAATTTTGTCACTTCAGGCCTGTCAGCATACTCGGGAACGCGTTAATTAACTTAGTATAATACCAAAAATTAGTGCAATATCTAATGCCATCAATCTAGTTATTACTCACATAATGGCATGGTTATTATAGAGACAAGTGAATGCATGGCTACGTCTAAATGAACCCATTAATTATCACATAGCTATAATTATATTAAAACGTATTCACGTAATGATTAGTAGCATTATAAACACACACCAATTTACTAACATGATAACTATGTATCTAAGTGCTCTCATGGAAAACGACCATTAATGATCTGTCTCGCCGATTGACTGGCTGACTACCTGTTGCTAGCTTTATACATTATAAATTATAGGAATTGGAGCAGTGAACTAATACTGTTAAGGCCTGAGACATGTAGGATTGGATATAAATAGACAACTCTATTACTAATTGCTAGGTGCATTGGGCTGAAGATTCAAGAGTTATTATGCATATACTCGTACATAGTCGCTAGCTTATTACAAACTAAACCTTTATTAGGTAAAATCGTTTACAATTCTGGCTTACGCTTATATCGCTGGTACTGGGTATACTTATAAACTTCAACGATGTCCCCTCGTCCCCCATTGGGATGACATACGGTCGAAGGCTCAATTTACTGAAAGAATTACAATCTATACCTATAAAACGAATCAGTAGTTATAAGTTCACATGTCAAAACGTGTTTAAGTTGGAATTTTTTAAACACACGACAGGGCAAGCTCTTAAGACTTCATCTACCTGATGGTAAGTGAATGAGGCCGAAGTTGGAAGCGAGCTTCACCTAGACTATAGTTTTTTTTGTATTTTACTTAAACTGTGCGTGTTGCACAAAATAAGTCTAATAAAGTCGTGCCCAATTTCACAAAAATCCTAAAAAATAACTAAAAGTTACTTAAACTAATAGTGTCCATGTCCATAAATGGTACCCTATATTTAGTTACCAACCTCATTTTATCGAGCCCCCAAAATTATAAATGCACACTATACATATTTTTCAACCGATAGTCGCGCCGCAGCCGTAAATGATTACCGGTCATTTTATTTAGTCTCTTAGTCTAGTTTTATTAATTTAATGCAACAGTGAACTTTTATAGCTCTAGGTACTCTATAAATTTAATAAGAAAAAGGTATTAAAACTTAAAATTTATATAAGTAGCTTACATACATTCATTATTATTGACGTGGCAGTGTGCTCACCTGCTTTTGCCTCTTTAATGTAAAAATCAAATTAAACGTGAATGTGCGAAAAATACGACCTACGACTAAATACATAATAGTTTGTGACTAAATACGAATAAATAAGCCTACGACTTATTCTCAGACCTACCAAATACATACAAAATATTTGATAAAAATCGGTCAAGCCGTTTCGTTGTTATTAATGAGTCATCCACCCTGCGAGCATGGACTTGTCGATCGACATATATCGATACACAAAAGCATCTGTCCTTTTCACTCCTTAGGAATATCTGTCAAATTTATTGATTTTTGTCGAGTATGTCGATCTTAGCTGTCAAATTTTGTTTATCGAGAGTTCTATGCTCGCAGGGATCGATTACGATTACCAATCGACTTATTACAAAATCGCACGCACCTCTGATCTAAACTGGGGGTCTACCTCAGAATAACAACTAAAGCATAGAAGGAACATTAAAATAAGAATTCATTATGTGTCATTTGTCTCTTTCTATCATGCGGCACAAAACTGTGTAAGTGTAAGAGATGAGTAATATTTGTCTTTTGGCATATCACAAGGTGGTCTCTAGATGAATTGATTGAATTGTCATTTTGGTTAAAAATTGAAATTGGTTAAAAATATATAACACGGCTAAATTCTATAGTACCTTGTATCGAAGATAGACCATCCGAGTTTGAACTATTTGAATTGTTCGTATAATATTTGTTTGTGCGTCCCGTGGCTAGTAAGATTTTGATGATATTTTATTAATATTTAAGTGATTAGAAAGCAAGAATTCTTTAGGTATTTACAAATAGTGTGTGTTTGTGCACTCCGTAACACAATGTCTTGTGTAGTTTGGGGCTGCAAGTCTCATTCGTCGCGAAAGGAAAATAATCAAAATTTATTGACCTTAAATTGGCATGTTTTCTCATATTGTTACTTGAATGTGAGCTAATAAGTACACTTATATACATATGAAATATCGCTGAATCATTTTGTAGAAAAACAATACGTAATATTAACTTCACTTTTATGTTTTAGCGATTTTTAGAAAATTACTTTGAGGTTTTCTTGATCATGCGCAGTGTTGTAAAATTTTGTCGATATTTTTATTTTACAGATTTCCTAAAGACAATGTATAAAAAAAATATGGATAAAGTGTATTGTCAGACGAAATTGGAGTCCAAGAAAGCATAGTCAAATTTGCTCCAGATATTTTCCATCAGATTAATTTTGTATGTACTTAGTAGTAAAACTATGAAATGGAGACGTCATGACGTAAGTCAAGTTATTTAATGAAAGGAAATCTTTAAACTAAAATATTATTTATGAAAATAAAAACGTATTTAATTTCTTAACTATTTCTTTAAGGAATCGGATCGGAAGAATCTTTAATGACACGGAAGCCAAGAACAACCAGTTCAGATGATTTTTTTCTAAGAATTAAAATATTAGATCAAGAAAAGAACTTGAAAGAGTCAAAAAGGTAAAATAACAAAACGCCGCCTTCGGAAAATTTACATTCTAAGCCCGGCCGCACATCAAGCGTAATAAATCTATCGAAAAATGTCTTAACAATAAATTATGGTCAAATGTTAATGTTTTTAGTTTAATTTCCAAGCATATGTACAAATAATAGTTTTAGCATTCACGCATTTATCCAAGGTTCAAAATCCATTAGGGTTAAATTTTCGGGTAAGTAAATTAAATATGAGATTAACCTCAAGTACCTCTAAGCGATGCGATAAAAAATGAATTAAATCTAAGCGATGAAATAAAAGCAGTGTGTGTTCGATTTCCTTCCCATAGAATTTGTGAATCTCTGCAATAGAAAAATTCCAACATTTTAGATAACGGGAAATACCCGTCACTTAAATAGTCCAAATTTTAGGGTTCCGTACCTCAAAAGAAACACTAACCCTTTATAGGATCACTTTATTGTCCGTTTGTCTGTCAAGACTATCTTGGAAACACGTGAAGGTATCGAGTTGACATTAAAACAATATAATTACTCAGTTCTACACTAACAAGTTCTAGTCCCTTGAAGATGTGAAAAAATCAAACTTCTAAGTTAACAAAAAAAGGTACGGCCGTTTATGTCGCCAAAAACGTATATTTCGACATTCTCACGGGCATCAAAATGTATAGGGTACTTTTCGTTGATCTAGCTAGAACTATGAAATTTGTGAAGTTATATAGTCTTACACTACAAGTCAGGGAAAATCTCAAACTCCATATTTGTAATTAAATCATAAAAAATTTAGTCTCTATTTAAAGTATAACCTACAATTTTATACGGGATCCTCGGTGGGCGAGTTCGACTCGCACTTCCCGCTTTTAGTCTCATGAACGGCCAGCCTGACCATACCAAAGAGACACAGCAGCTATTAGCTGGATAAGTTACATAAGAAAATCTACCCTTAATTATTTATGTTATATTTCTCGTAATAAAGACATTTTGGTATTAGGGATCTATTAAATACCTACATAATATAATTATCGACGTTGAAACTAGGTGAGTGATGAGCACGACATCACTGGGAGAAGAACTGACAAGCGAGAATTAGTGACGACCTACAAAATTTCGAAACATCTTGCATGTACGTGTCTCTGTCTAACTTCTATTAGCAGCTCCTAATGTCAAAGTGAGTCAAATATATTAAGTTCTGTAGCTATTTTTGCTAGGTTTCTATGCTTTAGTTATTCTTCTGAGCCGGAAACTTATTTGGTTCACTCTAATCACCCAACTTTACGGCAATGGTCTCATTCCATTCGTTCTTCATTCGTTCACGAAAGTTGTCTATGGAAATGAAATTATTGTGTGTATCCGAAAATGAAATAGAGTAGCGGCACGTTCGAAATTTCTTTTGATTTTCGTTCGTTGACGAAAGTTCGTTTCGGAGAAACAGAGTAGCAGCCCTGTTTATAGCGTATTCGCAATATATTGATTGTGATAGTACGCAAATTCACTTGGGACGTAAATGTAACTTATAACAGGCTGTTATAAATAGTTCGCTCTTTTATCCAATTAATAGTAGGAGTTTATTGTTAAGTCTACGGTAGGTATGTAATTAAGTGTTTGAGTAGTAGGTACAAAAAAAAATAACTAAGCTATAGATAAAAAAATCTTAAACTTAATTTACAACTTTTATGACGCATATTTACAAGTTATAAACACAACAAAATGGTAATGAGAGAGTTTTGTAGGTATTTAAGTTGTTGTCTGTAAAGCTCGTCTACTCGTAGTTGTTGAACAACAAAAACTCTTTGCCGTGAAAAAAAAGTATTCACCCATGCCTTTTTTTATAGACCCATTTATTTACATAGGTGGCAGCTTTATCAGATTCGCCTGTTTTCTTCGTTCGGGTACGTACCTATTTATCCTTTGCATCTTTTTGAATGTGTAATCAAATCACCTGGCGAAGTTTTTGTATCAACACATCTTGGGTTGCAATTGTAAAGTAGAAACAATGCGAAAATACATTTGGAATCAATATTTTGGGGACACTTATTTAATATAGTCACATTGGTTCAGCAAAGGACCAACAAATAATTGAATAATAATTTTATTTAATTATTTGTTGCTCTTTTGCTGCATTTAAATAAACATATTTTCAATAAAGATTGAAAAACTACATTTATTATATTCAGGGAACAAAAACAAAACTGTTTTGAGATCAGATTCTATTTGAAAATGTATGGCAGATGGTTGTGTGTCGTATTGCTATTTTCATTTAAATTTAAGAAAATCATCTATGTATACAGCATTCACATAACATGTTTGTTATACAGTAGAAGCCAAGTTATACATTTATTTCGACCGAACTAAATCTATACTAATATTATAAAGAGGAAAGATTTCATTGTTTTTTGTTTGTATTGAATAGGCGATTTAACTACTGAACCGACTTTGATGAAAGTTGGTATAGGCACAGATAATATAATACTACAGTGTATAGGGATAGTTCGAGACCAGCGGAAGGACATAGAGTAATTTTTCTACGGAAAAAAAAACCCACGGGAAAACAACAATAACGCGGGCGAAGTCGCAAGCGGAAAGCTAGTAATCAATAGAGGAGGAAAGCCTTTATAATGTCTTTAACAGCGATATGGCTCAAATATTTGACATACAAAAGAAATATCAGGCATGGGACAAAGGTTACCTATAGAAGCTTAACCAAAAAGGGTCGGATAGGGTTGGACATAACAAACAAACTACTTAATAAATATCGATATCATGCTACTGCAAAAATACGTCTCATTTATTTAAGAAGTGTCAGCCTTTAATTACAAAATCAATTATTAAAAAATGCGCTGTAAAAAGCTCCACTCGTTAAAATTGCTAATATAATTAACGTGTAACATAAAACACTTTTTTTTATCACCAGTGTCGGTCGACGGTTCTGTTGTAACTTCTAATGGTGAACGAGGGAATTACTGTTGACTGTAACCTCTACCCTTCACATGCAATGTATGTGACAAAGTTTAACGGGAAATAAAGGGCGTCGAATGACTTGTTTTCACATATTCAAATGTAAGTAATATATTAACATGAAGTGAATACTACTGTGTTGATTTTGCATTGCAGATTTATTGTTTAAGATAATCTTCGATAATCTATTTAAAAATTCATCCATTTTTGTCCTTATTTTTGTGCGGGAGACATGTTGAATTTAGTGCGATTTTCCTAGGTTCATATATAGTACTCTACTCTTTAAGGCCTGCCCAAAATACTGAGGCAAAGCTCAGGCAAGCTGTTAATGAGATCAAGGTGCTAAAGGAGTCCTATGACCGACTGCTTCAGGAGCGTGAGGAAAGTGAAGAGGAGATAAAGAAGATCATTGACAGAAATACAGCTCTTAAAGGTGAACTCTCCGCGTTAGATATGAAATATCAAGAAGTGTTTGAGGAGCGCCACCAATTGCTGGATAACATCAATCGTTTAGTTCAGTGTAATGATTTATATGAAACTGCTCTGAATAGAATCACAGAATTAGAATGTGAGTTGGGTGATGCAAACCAACAGATTGTCCAACTCGAGCAATTAAAGCGGGACATGGAAAATAACCACACGCATAGTTTATATGAGAAACTCATGCAATCATCTAGTTGTCAAAATTTTGCACAAGCTTCACCTGCAACAGAAAACCATTTGCCACTCTATTTTCACAGTAAAAAGAAACTTAGGAAATATTGTAAAATCAATAAATTTATTAAAAAAACACAATACCTCATTAAAAAGCATAATGTATTTATATCAAATATCAAGTTACGAAAAGAGCGTGCATGTCTAATTGATTCATTAGACATTTTTGATGTAAAACTAAAAGAAAGCAGAAGTAAGTATGACAGGGACATAAAAGACCTAACTGATAACATTAGCTATTTACAAAATTCTTTGTCAAATATAACAAAAAACTATGAAAGTGCTCAAAACCAAAATAAGGAGCTTATTAAGTCAGTGACAGAGTTAGCCACACTCTGTCAATTCAATGAAGATCGTTATCATTCCCTTCTGGAGAAACAGACTATAGATAACAGTAACCATAATTTAATATTGGATAGCAATATAACTAATAATTTGGATAACAATAATTGTGTACCCAGTCATACATCTTCTGCGCTCAGTAAGGTACGTCAGTCAATAGTTACGGGTGAGAACAGGCTGCCCGTATCGAAATGTGTTATATTCTGTGATGAAATAGGTAAGAATATGGGTCACTTGCTATCAAACCAGCTGGGGCAAAGTGTCACAAATTATTGTATGCCTGGCTCCAGTTTCCAAGATGTGGTTGATAAAATTTCTAATTATAACTTTAATAGTAATGATAATCTGATAATATTAATGGGAAATAGGGGCAATTTAAACAAATTTCAATTAAAAACATTTTATTCGAAGTTTGAAAATTTGGAAGTAAATAAAATAATTATGTATACATTTCCCTACCACCATCACTTATCTGAATATGAGAATAGTATGAGATACAAATTAAATCTGACACTAGATGTATTGACTTGTTACTCCAAAAAATGTCATATCATTGATATAAACAAGTTGACATGTGCCCCTAATAAGATTTATCTGACAAAAGATAGATTATATCTGTCTACCTTTTCAAAAAAACAATTAGCAGGTTCGCTAAGCTTTTATTTTTTATGTTTAGCCAAGAATTTGGCTACTGACAATGCTTTTATTGAGCAACACACTCAAAGTAATGTCTTGGAACAAGTTCCAAGTAATTTAAATTAAATATTAAGACAAAAGAGGTAGCCTCTTGCAAGGTACTGACCAAAGGAAAGCCCAAATATTTACGGATATTTCATCAAAATATTCAAGGCTTTTCTGGAAAAGACTTAGAAATAAATTTATTTTTAGACTATGAAAACATAGATATACTTTGTATTACTGAGCATTGGCTAAAAAATTATGAGTTGTTAATAAGTTTAAATAATTATAGAATTGTGAGTTCATTCACTAGAAAAACAGCTATTAGAGGTGGATCCCTAATCATTTTACATAATGACTTACAGTTTAAAGAACGAAAAGACATAGTTTCTCTCTCCATTGAACGAATCATTGAGCTGTCATGTGTGGAACTTGATAATTTTATTATAATATGTGTATACAGACCCCCCTCTGGAAATTACTCAGAGTTTGAATCCAGTATGGAAGATGTATTAAGAATAGTATCTAGCAAAACTAAAAAAATCATTGTATGCGGTGATTTTAATATAAATATTTTAGAGGAATCACAATTATCTAGTAGATTTATTAATTTATTTAAGTCATTTAACTTGAATTATGTTTTTCAAGAACCAACCCGAATTACAGCTACGTCTGCTACTTGCTTAGACAACATCTTTTGTAACTGTAATGTACAAGATAAGTTAATTATTAACTGCATTAATTCCGACCACAGCGGTCAACTAGCTTCGTTCGAGCACCATCATGTTTGTTCTATACGTGAGATTACCTGTAGACCTATAACCAAACGCGGGATAGAGAAATTTAAAAAAAATCTTGTTAATCAAACTGCAAATTTGTCGATCGAGGGGACGAACGCCAATAATCTCTATAATAATTTATTCCATGTAGTTAAAAATGAATGTAATGATATATTCAAGGAAAAGGTCATTAAAGTCAAAAACGGGAGTAAGAAATTCAGTGACTGGGCTACTCCGGGTATATACAAAAGTCGAAGGAAACTGTTTGACCTTTACGCTTTAAAAGTAACCTCTAGTGACCCCTCTTTCATAAATTATGTTAGAAATTATTCTCAAACATTTAAGAAAGTGTGCATGTCCGCAAAAGCTATGTACATAAGTAACAAAATCAGTTTATCTAAAAATAAAGTAAAAACCACCTGGAATATCATTAATCAGGAAACAGGTAAACTTAAAAGTACTGCAAATTCTTTCTCATTAGAAATCAATAATGAAACAATCAAATCAGACAAGGCAGTTGCCAATGCATTCGAAGACTTCTTCTCTCGCATACCCATAGAAACTACAAGTAGTCTCAACTCGTGTTCTGATGAAGCTGTTGCTCTCCTAAGGCAGAGTGTAGAGAGGTGCAACAAGGTTTTCAAATTTTGTCACATTGACGCTGACACTGTGCTAAAAACATTTCGTATGATTAGTACGAAAAAAACTGAAGATCTTTGGGGTATTTCGACCCACATAATCAAATCGGTTATAATAGAACTTGCCCCGCAACTCGCGTTGATATTCAATAAATGTATTGATGAAGGTGTCTTCCCCGACCTCATGAAGAATAGCAAGTTAATACCATTATTTAAATCTGGGAATAAAAACGATCCTTCAAATTACAGACCAATTTCGATTCTACCAGCACTTAGTAAAATATTCGAAAAAATTGTATCTCAGCAGTTAATAGATCATTTTACATGTAATAACATTTTTCATATGAACCAATTTGGTTTTACCAAAGGTCGTTCCACGACAGATGCTGGAGTTGCACTTCTCAAACACATTTTTGCCGCTTGGGAGTGTAAACAAGATGTGA
Source organism: Schoenobius gigantellus (assembly GCA_963935595.1). NCBI lineage: Eukaryota > Metazoa > Arthropoda > Insecta > Lepidoptera > Crambidae > Schoenobius > Schoenobius gigantellus. Next base: position 21,389,827 of record OZ012549.1, on the reverse strand, counting down.
TTGGTATATTTTGTGACCTGTCGAAGGCTTTCGACTGCGTTAGTCACCAGACTCTTTTAAATAAACTCAAACATTATGGTGTCACCGAAAAAGCAATTAGCCTTATGGAGTCTTATTTGTCCAATAGGGTCCAGAAAGTTGTTATTAGCAAAACTGAGTCTGTTGGTGCATCTATAACTATGGGTGTACCTCAGGGATCGATATTGGGACCTTTGCTTTTTTTAATTTACATTAATGATCTCCCACATTTCACTAACAATCTGTGCGATACAGTACTATTTGCAGATGATACTTCTTTAATATTTAAGGTTGACAGAGGTAATGAAAATACTGACGTTGTAAATAGTACTCTTTCTAATGTATTGCATTGGTTCACAATTAATAACTTATCATTAAATTCAAATAAAACTAAATGTATAAAATTTTCATTGCCAAATGTAAGGAAAGTGGATACTATTGTGGAAATGAATAATCAAATTATTGAATTCATTGATTGTACCAAATTTTTGGGCATTACATTAGATTCACGTTTGCAGTGGGATCCACATATTGAGTCCTTGGCAAACAGACTTAGTTCTGCGGCATATGCAGTTAAAAAAATAAGACAACTTACTAATGTTGAAACGGCAAGATTGATTTACTTTAGTTATTTTCACAGTGTTATGTCGTATGGACTACTACTGTGGGGATCGGCTGCTAGTATAGAAAGTATTTTCGTACTTCAAAAAAGAGCAGTTCGCGCTATTTATAATTTACGAACAAGGGATTCTCTAAGAGATTTATTTAGAGAAATTAATATATTGACCTTAGCAGGACAATACATTTATGAAAATTTGATTTATGTCTATAAGAATTATAATATATTTGAAACCAATTTCCACGTTCACCAGTTAAACACAAGAAATAAAAATAAACTTGCCGTTCCAACGTACAGACTCCAAAAAACAAGAGGCTCATTTATGGGGAAATGTATAACGTTTTACAATAAAGTTCCACATAGTTTAACTGACTTGCCTTTTCATAAGTTTAAAGCGCATGTAAAAAAGACTCTAATGAGTAAAGGATATTATAAAGTCAACGATTATTTAAAGGATGCCAATGCCTGGTGTTAATATGAAGTTATTATTCGTTATAATGTCAATAATCGTGTTGTTGTGTATAGCTATTGATGTTAACAAATGTTGTTGGCAGAAAAGAACTGACACTGATTTTGAATTAGACTAAGTTATCAAATGTTTGGTAACAACATTAAAAGATATAACACCAATTGAGATTCAAGCATAACTCATTTATTATCAAAATACCCACACACATATTAATAATTCTTAAATGACAGTTTGACATTAATAATCAAGTAAATACACAATATACCTTTCCCTCATAATAGTAAAGAAAACAATCAACACAAAAATCATTTACGTAGTAGGAATGCCAATTATATCAGCCCATCGATCAGGTGGAGGGATGACAATAGGCAGATCTAAGGATGAAGTTGATGAAGATCTAGATCTCGGAGTATTTGGCAATGCCGTCTGAGTTTCACCCCCAGATACAGGTTGTTGTGCAACTGTTCGAGCCACCAGTTGATCAGCATGACGGCGGTGCAACTCTCCATCTTCTGTTCTCACCATATATGAGCTAGGTCCTTCTCTTATTTCCACTGTGCCCCTTTGCCATTTTTCACCTGGACCATACATCCGAACCAGAACAGGTTGATCTATCGTAAAAGAGCGAGATGTTGTTCGCTGTGCTGCCATTTCAAGCTGCTCTTGTGAATCACCATAAGATGTATCTGGATGGAGGCCAGACACAGCCGTCTTATAGCGACGTCCATTTAACATTTCAGCAGGTGTTTTATTGGTACTTGTATTAGGAACAGTACGGAGTGCATATAAAATTCTTGGCAATTTCTCTGACCAAGGAATTCTTGATATAGACATTCTACGTAATTTATTTTTAAAAGTCTGGATAGCCCTTTCAATTTGACCATTAGTAGATGGATGGTACGGAGGGGAATATAGATGTCTTATGCAATTATTTTTCAGAAAGCTGTTAAATTCTCTAGATGTAAAGTTACGACCGTTGTCTGAAACAATGACATCCGGCAGTCCTTGTGAAGCAAAAATTCTACGCAGGATACCAATCACTGCCTCACTAGTCATAGTCGATATCATCTCGGCCTCGAACCATTTACTGTAACTGTCAATTAAAACGAGAAATGTTTTACCTTGAAATGGACCAGCGAAATCTATATGAAGTCGGCTCCAAGGCTTCTCTGGTGTAATCCATATTTGAGGTTCACGAGGCGGATTATTCCTGACACTCTGACACATATCACATTCTGCTACACATTGCTCTATTTGTTGGTCCATGCCTACCCACCATACATAACCTCTAGCATAAGCTTTAGTCTGGACGATACCCGCATGTGGAGCATGTAACACTTTTAAGACTTCAGTTTGAAGACTCTTGGGCACAATGACTCTGTTGCACCACAGTAAACATCCTTTACTATGTGAAAGAGCCAGTCTTCTCGTCCAAAACGGTTGTAGGGCATGGTCTGCATTAGATGACGGCCAACCATGAAGCACATGAAACAATACTTTTTGGAGTAAAACATCTTTCTTAGTCTCACTTGCAATTTTTGATATATCTATTGACCACCCTTCAGGCTGTTCAGTTAGCAATACTTCTTTGATAGGTTTTTCTTCCTCAGTAATAGTATTTTCAAGTGTCCATCTACTCAAAGCATCCGCATTACCTAAGTCTTTCCCAGGCCTGTATTTAATCTTGTACTCATAAGTACTGAGCTTTATCGCCCATCGCATCATTCTAGGCGAAATTTGATCAGGAATAGGCTTTGTGGGATTGAACAATCCAATTAATGGTTTGTGGTCTGTAATAATACAGAACTTACGTCCTGCTAAAAATTCATGAAATTTTGTTAAGCCAAAAATTATCGCCAAAGCCTCCTTGTCTATTTGTCCATATCTTCTTTCGTGAGGTTGTAGTGTTCTAGAAGCCATCATCACTGGCCTCTCTGAGCCATCATTCATGACATGTGCTATTATCGCTCCAACACCATAACTAGAAGAATCGCAAATCAAAAGTAATTCCCTATTCAGCTCATAGTTAACAAGTGTCAATTCTGAAGATAAAATTTCTTTGGCTTTCTCAAAAGCTTCATTCTCAGCATCTCCCCATATCCATTGTTTTTTATTTTCTAATAAACGGTATAAAGGTTCCAACAATGAAGATTTATTTGGAATAAACTTTTCATAAAAGTTATATAGTCCTAAAAATGCTCTCAGAGTTTCTTTATTAGTTGGTGCTGGTTTATCTTTGATTTCTCTTACTTTTTCAGGTGAAGGGTGAAGCCCTTTATCATCAATCACATGGCCTAAAAACTGAATACTGTTAGTTGCAAACACACACTTCTTTAGATTGAGATGAAAACCCAAGTTATTCAATCTTTGCAAAACTTCAGTAAGTCTCTGGTTATGCTCATCCATATTTTTCCCCGAGACGGCCACGTCATCGAGCAGGCAGGCTACTCCCTCAAGCCCAGCAAGCATATTAGACATAACTCTCTGAAATATTCCTGGTGCTGCATTTACTCCAAAAGCAAGTCGGTTCATTTTCATTAATCCCAGCGGTGTATTGAGTGTTAATAGCTTAGCAGTGCTCTCATCAACCTTTAGCTGCATATATGCTAACTTAAGATCAAGTTTGCTAAATACACGTCCACCACTTAACTTAACAAATGATTCAACTGCGGCTGGCAGTGGGTAGGTGTCTACTTCAATTGAAGCATTTACAGTCGATCGATAGTCCCCACAAATTCGAAGTGACCCATCATCCTTTTTCACCAACCGCAAAGGTGTTGCCCATTCAGAATACCGGACTGGGGTCAGGATACCAGCTGTAACCATGCGCATTAGTTCTTCTTCTACTTGACGTCGCAGTGGGAATGGCACAGGCCGTGCTTTTAAAAATCGGGGAGTTGCATTTGCTTGGACATGTAATGATACTGTCGGACCTCGGTATTCACCAAGCGTTTCTTTAAATAAGCTTGGAAACTGGTTTAATAATTTTTCTATTTCTGAGTTATTCCAGCATATTCCTGACAACTCAATATCTAAAGCCTCGAACCAATTTCGACCCAACAGGTTAGGTCCTTTTCCAGACACCACTAAAAGTTCACAGCGGGCCTCTTTATTACCCAGCTTCACAAAAACTCTTGTAGCTCCCAAGACCTTCAGTGGGTCTCTGGTCCACGTCACTAACTTTATGTTGGTAGGTTTCAAAGAGGGGGGGGTACTCCAAAGCTTCTTGTACGATTCTTCGGACATAATAGTTCGCGCCGCGCCAGAATCTACTTCCATCTTAACGTAAGCACCTTCAATAGATAACTCGGCTATTATAGGCGGGCGATATTTATCCGAGCATGTGTACACTCCCATCATTTTCTCTGGAACCTCCATAGAATCTTGTTCACTGTCACCATCAACCTTATGTACTTTTCCCCGCTTCTTTGTACAAGCTGACATTATGTGTCCATATCTCTTACAGTAGAAGCATCGTGCTTTCATAAAAGTACACTGTTCATTGACTTTATGACGCCGTGCACAGTGTCGACAGTCATCTGATTTTATTCTATCTATCTCCATAGATTCAGTATGTGTGGACGTGGATGGAGTTAGCTTTGAATCAACAGTAGTTTCAGGGTACATATCATTAAACGTCGACTGATAATTCAGGCACTGCTGCACAGCTGCCTCATATGAAAGATTCTCTACTTTCAACAGCTCACGTCGTAGACGATTGTCCCGAACCCCTAAAACTAGTCTATCTCTTAATTGCCGCTTTAGATCAATAAATTTACACTGAGCCCCTAATACACCAATGGCCGCAATAAAGTCTTGTACAGATTCATGTTTTAATTGTTCACGTTGGTGGAATTTTCCTGCTTGCAAAATTTCATTCACTTCGGGTTGATAAAATTTGTCCAAAATTGCAATAATCTCATTAAAGGGCACTTCTGTAGGTCGATTAGGTACTAAAAGTGACACAATAAGGGCATAAGTTTCTTTGCCACATTGAGAAAGAAACACAGAACGCGCTTTGTTAAGGTTATCATCTGATATCCCACATGCATCTAGAGCACATAGTAACTGTTCTTTGTAGTCACACCATTTATCAGTTTTAGGATCAAACTGTCCCGGAAACACAATATTTGCAACATTTGACGCCATTATCCACCACAAAATAAGATTATTATCCTCGTCGCCACTAAAAGATATAACACCAATTGAGATTCAAGCATAACTCATTTATTATCAAAATACCCACACACATATTAATAATTCTTAAATGACAGTTTGACATTAATAATCAAGTAAATACACAATAAACATTATTTATTGTATTATGATTAATGTATACGTCTATAACTTATTTTTTGACATTTTAAGTGTATGTAAGCATACCGATTGTATTTTTTTAAAAAAAGTTTCAATGACTATGTAACAAAACCAAAATTGTAAATGGCGATTTAAAAGAGGAGATAAAAAATTTGACCTTTCGAGTTTCTTGCCTGTTCTTCTCGAGAAGGCTCTCCCAAATTCCGAACAGGTGTAGATTCAACTTTTTTTTTTCATTACTACTTGTATTTGCAGACATCTTGAGTAGGTATATTCAGGATGTATGCACATACAAGGTTAAATTTATGTTTCCTTTAAATTAGAATGTTTTGCTTTGTTTTGACGTCAATAAGTGCCTGTAAAGGCCTATGTTGAATAAAGATTTTTGAATTTGAATTTGAATTTCATTTAATGCCCATATTGGTGGTTTGGAAACGAACTTTAATCCACCTTTTTTGAGCGGCGGCCATGTTGAATTTACGTCAATATTGCTAGGTTTATAGTGCTCTACTCATGAAGGTCTTTCATTTGATACCCATATTGCATGGTTTGGAAACGAACTTTTATACGCCTTTTAAGAGCGGCGGCTATGTTGAATTTCCGACAACTTTGCTAGGTTCTTAGTGCTCTACTTTTCAAGGCCTTTTATTTGATACCCATATTGCGAGGCTTGAAAATAAACTTTTATCCATTTTTTTCAAACAACGGCCATGTTGAATTTAGGGCGATTTTCTAAGGCTCATAGTGCTCTACTCGTGAAGATCTTTCATTTGATCCCTATATTACTAGGTTTGGAAACAAAGTCTTCTACACCTTTTTTGAGCGGCGGCCATGTTGAATTTATGTCAATGTTGCTAGGTTGATAGTGCTCTACTCGTCAAGATTTTGCATTTGATATCCATATTGCCGGGTTTGGCAACAAACTTTTATCGGCGGTCATGTCGAATTAGGTCAACGTGGCTAGGTTCAATGTGTTCTACTCTTTAGGTCCTTTCGTTAGATATCCATGTTCCTTGGGTGGATCCAAAAAAAAGTGATCCGTTATTTCAGACATTAGGACCAAGAGTCCCGTACTCCCTCTGCACGTAACCCAGAATCATTGCAGTCAGATATTTTTTTTAATCAATCATCAATTACTTTTAATAGTTTTCAATGGACGAAAGAGTTTGATTCCTTAGTCATAATATGTGTGCAAAAAACATATAACACCTTTCAAAATATCTTAAAAAGAGTAGGTATATTGATCTCGCTTCAGTTTACAAAATTTCAAATATTTCAAAAATTGTACCGCTTTTGTAAAAACTGGTCAAGAATTAAACCAACCTACAAATTTTATTATATTTGTGACGTGATATTGTCTTAAGAATGCTTTATACATTGAATGCTTTATATTTTTTTGTTTGCCTTGCCACTACGGTAAAGGTAATTCATAAAAAAGACAATTGCAAGCTCTAAATTTATTTCTTCTTGGTTGACGAAATCCAGATGGGCACTGCTATTAACAAAATAGATTTTTTCTTGCACTATGTAACAGACTTAGCAAAATAATTTCACGTGCGCTATGTTGATTTTCTACATAATTATGCATTGCTAATTTAAATTTTATTTTGTGATTATTTTTTCACTATAAATAAAAAGTAAATTTAAACAAATAAAATTATACCTAAATGTTCTTCCGAAAAATTCTAAGAATTGTGGTGTAAGCCACAGCCACAAGTAAATTCTGTCCAGTAGTTTCAGAGATCTTTCCGGACAAACAGACAAACAAACAAAAAATGTTTTTAAACTATTCTATCGTGTTCTACTAATGATTAAGGCGACCTGTGTTTTTTTTCTTAATATTTCGCAATTACAGATTTTTGTACCCCTACGATTTTATTATAATTATATAGAGATAAGTAGGAATATCCAATCGGCAATTGGACTGTGATTATAAATAGGAGTCACGGAGAGATATTGACGTTTTATAAATAAAATTATTTCAATTGATAAATATAATATAATCAAAATAACACGCAGATTGAGTAACGGAGACTGTATGCCACAATGAGTATATTGATAATTTTCATTTTCAAATTGGTTAATTATCTATTAATGAAGGAATGCAAATATTTTAAAAGTATCTCAAAATGTGAATCCTAGCTACAAGAACAGACTTATTTCAAGCCAATTTTAAATAAAAAAACGATAAATATCGCTAAGAGGCAAAACGAATATCTTCAATCTAATATTGGGCCCCCATTATTTGCACGGCCTTCCGCTCGTAAAGGTCAACAACCAAAGCTTGGCTCAATGTATATTTGTGAACGGTCTCTGGATAAGTACATCGTACTTGTTATTTTATATACCTATATACGTAATACGACTTATTTCTTTTAGGTAACAACCTAAAGGCTACACTTACGCGAGAAGGTCGCAATAAAGGGCAACAGCTGAAAACAATAACAATGTCTCGTTCTCTCTATTGGGTTTTATTGTATCGGTTTTATAAGGTCTGTTAGTTACCCACCTAAAGAAATATTTTTTTAAGAGGTTCATCTTTAAGTTGGCCTTGTTTGTTTGACAACCTGTGTTTTGTGGTGCGATAATTTCACAATCAAAAGTTTACGCCCGATCGAGCTCATAAGTTCTTGTTTTTTTTAATTAATGTAATGGTTCTGCAAACTCATCGTGCACAGCGTTAATTTAATGGTCGCCATAATCGTCCATCAAAGCAGCTGATTCGATTACCTATGTATCGTTTTCGTGCCATGTATACTCGTAGATACACATCCCGTAAGACACTAAAAAACATCGTATAGTTAAATTTATCCGAAAACAAAAAAATGAACTATTATTTTCATAGAAAAATATATTATAGCAACTACTTTTAAAAATCGGTGAAAGTTTATCTGACCTTGGCAAACGGTTGAAAAATTTATAATTTTTTTTCATGAGAACAATATCCTGAATTCTTGAAATATATCTTAATCGATTTATAACCAAATTATCCTACAATAAACAAAAAACTGTGTTGAATTTATCAAAAAAATAACAGGAATTTAGGAGGAGAAATTGCTCATGATTCGGACCGCATCGCACAGTGAACGTGATTGGCAAATTTTGTACTCACTTGCCCTTCAGAAGTATCGATAGTCTTTCGTCGGCTGGAGTGACCTCTTCTACTGCGTACGCCTCTCCCGGCTCGAAGCGCACTATTCTTGCCTCTCGGGTAAGCTCTTGGAAGTGTTTCTTGTTCACTTTGAGTGGTTTGAATAGTTTTAAGTACAAATCGGTAAGCTCTAGAGAAAGAGCTGGGGGAAGGAACCTGTGACATAAAATAGGTAGATATAGTTTTTTTAGGTCTAGCAGGTTTAAGTTGTACACAAAATGTATAAAATTACATAGAATATTTATAATATATGTAGAGTAGCTCTTGATATAAAAGAAAAACCAAATGAAATAATTTCTAATAAATAGATATAAAAATGTTGTATAGTCGAAGCAACCGATACTTTTTTACCAAATGCCCTATGAACTCTGCAAAAAAATATTGAGATTTGCTTTAAGCAAAGTTAATTGATGCTTGAGTTCTATAAGAGATTGTTTTCGGATTTAACTAAGTACTTCAGCAGAGTAATGTCTTGGGGGCAAAAGTCTATCGAACTAAAATAACGAAGATGTCCGAATTCCGATAAGCTAACATTTGCCAAAAAAATAATAATATAGGTACTAGTATTTAATGAAAATTGTAATTTTGGTCAGATCATGAATTAATTTGTAGGATATACCTTATGATTAAGAAGACTGTGTGTATAGAATTGACGAGAACCAGAGCGAGGCTCCAGGCGAGCACGTCGGGCGTGCACACCTCGGCGCCCGCCCACATGCCCATGAGCACTGCGCCCGCGGCCGCTAAAGCTCGCAGTACCAGTATGCTCTGCTTGAAGCTCTTTGGCGCCAGGAACGCGATGGCGAAGCAAAGATTTGCTGCCTGCATTTGCCAGTTAGAACGTGTTAAAGAAATTGCGCAAAACCTGAAATTAATTTGTGCAGAATCGATAGTAGATACTAATAAAACAAACTTTTTTAAAAACAAGCTTTTATTTGAATGCGCTAAAAAGATAAAATAAACATTTACACTAAAACTTTTACTTATAACGTCATTTCACATTTTACAGAATTTACTCGTATATGACATAAAAGCTTGTCGCGAGATTTACTTGTATGTAGTAACTTAAAAGTACTTAACAGAGTACTTTAAAGTACCTACTCGTATTAACTTCGTTTGAAAATTCTAATGGATAGAATTATTCACATCAAATTATTTAATTTACTTGTATATCTACAAAAGTAAATCTCGCGACAAGCTTTTGTGTCATATAAATTGTGTCAAATGTGAAATGACGTTATAAGTAAAAGTTTTAGTGTAAAAGTTTATTTTTTTTTAGCGCATTTCAATAAAAGCTTGTTTTTAAAAACTTTTTTACATTAAATTTATTTTTTTCTTTTTAGTTGTCACTGGACACGTTTCTCAGTCTGTTCGTCTCATTCAACGCATCATTGTTGCAAGGTCGTTTGCCGGTTAACTTGGAACAGTCTAGCTCTTCAATAAGAAGACCTTCTAATGATTTTACCCTACTTAAGGCCACGTATGCTTGACCAGCAGCGAAGAGCTTTGAGCTTATTTCAAGTTATTCTTACTATTCTTAGCAAGACCTTTTATTTGATACCCATATTGTAGGAGTGCATTTAAAAATAATTGGTCCGCCATCTTGGGTATGCCGCCATCTTGGGTATGCCGCCATCTTGGATTTAGACTGACGTCACATAGTTAACCATGCATTTTTGTCCAAACGAGTTACTCTTAGCAAGACCTTTAATTTGATACCCATATTGTAAGGGTACATTAAAAATAATTAGTCCGCCATCTTGGGTTTAGAATGACGTCACACAGTCAACCATGCATTGTCATCCAAACTGAACGTGTATACAAAATTTCAGCTCAATCGGTTAAAGATATCTGCTTCAAAATTGAGTTGCAAGATTTCACCCGAACATACATATTTATATAGGTACTTACATACTTGCAATGTAATGCAAGTTAAATAAAAGCTTGTAAAAATATGGGTCAGATTTTATCTAAAAAATATCTAGTTCTACCACGTCGCTTTTTAAACTTACTTAACTCTATCGTCTTTATCTTTTGACATACGCGAAAATGTATTTTATTAATTTGTATAATTCTTTTATTTAGGTAAAATAAAAATGAGTTGGGTTGTCTGAGGTTTTGCGCTATTTTACTAACACGTATGTATATTCTTAAACTTTCGAAAATGCCGATTAGTCTTTTTATTCACAACAATTCAAACATATTTTTTCGCGCCGAATGGTAACTAAATGACTAAAGAAGAAGTCTCGTTAAAAAATAAAAATTTCACAAAGAAACAAAATTACCTGAAACAGATCTTGTTGCGCGTTAGTCCACTTAGCGCAGAACCAATGATTGTCGTGCTCATCAGTAGAGTTGGTGCTGAGCAGCTCGTAGTCGGTGTCGAAGGTGAGGTTGAGCCGCGTGGCGTTGTACGCCAGCGTGGCGTTGAGCCAGGGCGCGGCGGACGCCGGCGCGGGCGCAGGCGCAGGCGCGGGCGCCATGGCTCGCCCCCCCGCCCGCGCGCCCCCGCCCTCGCCCTCGCCCTGCCTCCTCTCACGCTCCCCACCCCCCGCGCTTCTTCCACCACTCGGGGACGACACGAGACGATTTAGTTGGGCCCTGGCTTTCAGTATTACCAACTCCATCACCACACACTGCGAGCTACTCTTCGGATGAGCGTGCGCCCCTTCTACCTGTGAGCAAATATGATCTTTGAATAACCGACTTCAAAAAGTCATAAGTAATTTTGGAATACATACAACATCACAGTTTTATATTGAAGTTGGTGCCAAAGTAACTAAGTAGGTATATTAATTGTTCTTTTCATTTTCCAGGTGATCATTGCTTGGCACTGACTTCAATATAAAACTGTGATGTTGTATGTATTCTAAGATGATTTATGACTTTTTGGTGTTTTTGAAGTCGGTTTTATTTTTTTGTAAAAAATTTTCTATTCAATCTTTTTAGTTTATAATACATGCGTTTTAGAATTTGAGCCAAGGCAAATACCAGAAAAACTTAAAATAAAACGTCTTTCGCTCTAAACAGTACTGAAATAATTATTTCCGAACTCCTAACCTACCAGAAACCTTCCATCATCAGCTCAGTAATATGATTGATCAGAGAGTTTTTTGCTAACACAGACAAAATGTATGTTACTACTCTAACTTGTTCTATGGCACTGAGGTTTGTACTTCTACTCGTATATTCAATATTTTTGGACTGATTATGGTTTCAATCGATTTATTGTCATATATTAGAGTTTCAATTACATTATTTATGACGTTTTATTGCTGAATAGTTTTTATTTATTTCACATATAAGAAGGGCAACTATCCGTATCATAGTCACCCCATGTACTTTTGCGAATAGTCGCCCTAGGGGCAACTTTCCGTTACTATAAATTCTTGAACGATCAAAAACAGATTTTTTTCTTTTGGTGTTCTATCCAACTCGAGTGTTTGAAACAACTCTTGCTCTTACACTCTCGTTGTGATTATAACATGTTGTTTTAAATAGAAAGTTTTAAGGCGAGGAATTTCCACGTGCAAGCCCATATGTTCCGCACTTCACACCGTTCATTTGTACATGACGTTAGCGCGGACGCGGCCACTGAACAGGCGCCAACATCATGTGCCGCACAGTAAAAATATAACAGTACAACAAGGACGTTTTATATCGTATGCAATATACTTTTTGCTAGGTTACAAATAAGTATTGATTTATAAACTGAGGTAAGTACCTACAGTAATACAACCAATAAAGATACAGCTTTATGACTTCATTGCTATTTTTTATTGTATCTTTACTTGTATGTAAATATGGACACTTTTTAATTGTTACATTACATAGTATTTTTATTTGACAAACAATTACGTGATTTTTTTAATAACTTAAAAAATAACAAAGTTTAAAAAGCTTTTATTTGCTAGTGACGTCATTGTACTCGTCGACCATTATAATACCGATACAAACATATATTTTATAAGAAAGAGACGTAAAGCAATTATCAATAATTAGACTTTCAAGATTCATCATAATTAGACCGTTTCTTCACAATTTCAAAGGTTTTAAATGTTTCTATGATGTGTTATTAATAAAATGTAAATTCAAATTTTATGCATATTTCTTTTGTGCAGTATAGAATGCATCACTAGAATACCAGAAATGCTCGATTAGCTAGAAGTAGTATTTAAAACAAAAGCTAAGAATATGACTGACGCGGCGGCATATATATGCCGCCGCGTTATAAAGCACTGTTAAATTTTTTTGTTTGACTTCGACGGCTATTCGGTTTGATTTAGAAATAGTAGATTGTTACACCGAGCGCTAAGTGACTTATTAATACCCGCGGATGTTTGGTGCACGAGCACTTGCTCGAGGGCACTAATAACCCGAGGGCATTAATAGCTCACTTACGAGGTGTATAATCTGCTTTTCCTTCAACTTATTAAAAAATAATAAAAAACTGAAGTTGACTGTAGAAAAACTTATTTATTTATGACAAAAAAATGCAAATTGTTCTTATTAAGAAACCAAACCTTATCTTGACGGTGGTGACGGAAGTGGAAAATCCACAAAAAAAAACTCACTGTCATGTACACCACAAAACCCTTATTTCTTGCCGTCAACATGAATGTGCACCAAAAAACACCACTTTCACTGCACAATATTCACTCGAATACAATTTTTAATTTATTAAAATAAAAGCTAATCTTCGCCATTAAAGCCAATTGCCTCTCTTTTTTAAATAAAATTGGCTTTGTAGGGTCCTATCTAACTTGTTTTGCGCATGTGTATTTTTTGTGACATGTTATACAACCACTCAAATCTCTTTGGAAAAATGCCTATATTTTGTATGAATTGTATGAATATGAATTGTAATTTCTTTTTAAATTAGAAAAACAAACAACAGGGCAATTATGTTGAACGGGTCATTAATGAAATTTCATACAATACTACTGCCGTTTTCCAGGGTAGTAATGTATTACTTAGTGTTGCCTTTTCCGATGATTAGAGTAAAATTAATGAGTAGTTTGAAGAAAAATATTTTAATAGATATATGTAGGTATTTTAATACAGTACTGAATAAATAAGTACTATAACTTATTTCGATTTGATTTGTTAACCGACTTCACTGACTTCACGAAGTTATGAGGTAACACATACCTTATAGCTTCGTCATTTATTAACTGATTTTCAAAATTCTTTTTGTATTCAGAAAAGTATACCCCCGAAGTGGTTCCATGCCATCAAGTCAGGATCTAGTATTAGAATCCCAAGAAAAATCGAGAGAATAGGCACGTCCAACGTCTTTCCTGTTTTTTTTCTGAAGCTATTCAGGTATTTGCGTCTGAAAGACATCATCTCAAGGATTCTTCCACTATGCTGAGCTTACGATGGATCCTTAACATTAAGGAGTTAGGGAGTTAGTCTTTAGATATAAATGGTACGTATTGACTCTCAGTTAGGTATATTCTTTCAAGTTGACTTAGAGAGCTATTATTAATTTCACGAAAAAAATAAAAATATTTTTTTTACAAAAATACAGACACCACTTCAAAACAAAAACTACTTCAAAATAAAAATGTAATGTTGTGTGTTTTATTTTATTGCTACTAAGTTGGCAAACAAGCAAACTGCCCACCTGATGGTAATGGTAAAGTCACCTATAATACATGTGGTTCCTGTGCGATTCGCAGTAAAACTGCAAGAAACACAAGAACCACAGTGTACGTTGCCAACTTGTGACATCAGATGTAAAGTCACGGTACCCAGTAATTTCAGTGCCATATCTTACCCTTCACACCGGAACACAGCAATGCAAGCACTGCTGATTTGCGGCAGAAATAGGTAAGACGGAGGTATTTTTATCCTTGCCTTAGCAAGCATCAAACACGATAGTATTTTTGTTTTTAATTATATCCCAATTTTTGTGACAGGTATCTCTGGCAGGTATGTCATCCATCATATTATTATTAGATGAATTCGAAACAAGCTCAAACCTGTTTTTGATGTGCTACCATCATCAACGCTGGCCAAGTGCGGGTTGGTCGACTTCACACACAACCTAAGAATTTCTTTACACGTGTGTGCAGCGGTCGGCGCGCCGGCGCGCTACTTAGTGGTAGGTATTTATATCGCTGCATTGCGTGAGTGACAGGGGTGTGCATGTACTAAACAAGATTATCAAGAAGAAAGCCACAAATCGCTATGAATATCAGGCAACCGTATTAGTCTCTAAGCAAACTGGTTTTAAAATATTAATTAATATTCTACCACCTTAGGCCTGTAAGAAAACTCGGGAAGTATTACACAGCTAGCGTTCTTTACCATGATGACTTTACATTTGACGACACGGTTAGCGCACAGAGTTCGAGTGATCGCCTACTACGCAACTGGTCGCGGGTTCGATTCCCAAATATTTTTAACCGACTTCAAAAAAGGAAGAGGTTATCAATTCGGTTGTATTTTTTATGTTTGTTACCTCATAACTCCGTCATTTTTAAACCGATGTCCAAAATTATTTTTGTATTCGATAGAGTATAGAGCAAGGGTGGTCTCATGGTCACCAAAGTCAGGATCTGATGATGGGATCCCATAGAAAATCGAGGAAAGCACTAAAAACACACTTCTTTCACTAAAAAGATTTCATTCACTGAAAAGTTAAAAATAAAAAATATTTTACAAAAAATAAAAAACGACTTCAAAAACACTGAAAGCTTAAAAATAATATAAGAATAGGTACAGACAACATCACACTTCTATATTGAAGTCGGTGACAAATTTTAACACTTTCTAGGAGATTATCGTTTGGCGCCGACTTCAATATAGAAGTGTGATGTTGTCTGTACCTATTCTTATATTATTTTTAAGTTTTCACTGTTTTTGAAGTCGGTTTTTAATTTTTGTAAAATATTTTTTTGTAGTTACGGGACAAATATTATGTATGAATACAGAAATATGTTCCGGTCTGGGCGTATGTGCATGTGATATGTAATATATTCTATGTTTGTAACTTTGATGACACGGTTAGCGCAGAGGTCGAATGATCGCCTACTGCGCAACGGGTCGCGGGTTCGATTCCCGTACGGGACAAATATTTTGTATGGCCTACAGAATTTTTTTCCGGTCTGGGCGTATGTACATGTGATATTCTATGTTCGTAACTGCACCCACAACACAGGAGAAAATGTCAGTGTGGGGCGACGTTTTTAAAAAGAAAAAAACTGCACCTACGACACAGTTGAAAATCCTAGTGTGGGCCGACGTATTTATATAAAAACACTTATTAATTAATTACTTATTACTGAGTGACTGACAGATTACGCACAGCCGTAATTAAAAGGCACAAAAAGCGGAAATTTGACATGTATGTTGGAAATTCGCCATCTAAGGGGGTAAAACTAAAAAATAATAGTTTGTATGGAACCTCTATGACATTTATGCGGGCGAAGCAGCGGGCAAAAGCAAATATTTTATAAAGTTTCACAAAATTCCGCTGATCAGATATTTTCTTTTAATACAATGAAGTGATCTTTACATAAATCGAACGGAAATTTATGTTAATTATTTTTTACTTTTTTATAATCAACTCACGCTTGACCATAAATGTTACGAAATTTAAAAGATTCCTAAAATACTGTTTTACTGTTCATAATCATATATAATACATAGGCTCGAATAAAACTCTATTATTTAGCTACATGTATAATGTGGTGTTGATTCTACCTTCTAAAGCTTTGATGGAAGGCGTTGTGAATAAAGGGGGTAACATTAAGTATTTAAAGGAATTCAGCAATAAAGTTTTATAGGAAACATTATTTTGAACCTATAAATCGTTGCATATTTACTTGAAGAAATTATCATACTCGTTTATTAACACTGCACTGTGCTATATGGCCGCGGCAATAAAATATAAACATTTGGGAAATAAATATTTACCACTTTTCTTTCAGCATTTTTTGTATGCATTTGATTTAACATTTCGTCTTTGACTTCTTTTATTAGCGATTTTTACACATAAAATAACTTATAGAAAAAAGAACGAAAAACATATTTTTTCACACATAAAATAATTTAGGAAGAAGGATTAAAATAGTTTTCTCCTTTATAATACCTAATCCATTATTTACACTATTTACCATATTACTACACTCATCTATAATAACAATGAAAGTTAACAAAATAAACGCAAACTGCAAAATTAAAATTCGATCGTAAAGAAACACGTAATATATTTTTTTGCGCCCGCGACACAAAGCGACATGACCATACCCTGAGACGACTTGGCGAATACTGTCTTATATGGAGCGCGATTGCAACCAAGCGAAATTATAGAATTTTCGTCATTTTCCTAAATATTTTATATGACATCAAAAAATCTGTCTTCACAGTTCACTAGATAATAACGAACTACATGTTTTGGTATAACTTTTATACTGTTTTATGTATATTTCGATTTCAAATCGTGGTTTTAGTTTTTGATTTAGACCTATGTTTGGATTTTTTTTCTATCGAGTGAAATGGAGTAAATCGTGTTTCTGCTTTCACAGTTCACTAGATTATATCTTCAAGTTTAAGGTGTGTGAATTTCAGAATTGTGGGTTCTAATATTATCCAGATCTAGACGTTCTAAGATCGGCAAATTTGGGAAATCCTCGCCTTAAATTAACAGCTTCATACTTTAATTTTAAGTGAGCAAAATACCTCGCAGGTATAAGCGAATCTGATTGCATTGGGGAACCTCGCGCAAGTCCGAGAGTCTGAATCTCTAAAAGTCTAAATAATCAAGTAAGTACTTCTTACTTAAGAGGCTGCGTTAGGGGAGAGCGTAAAAGAAGCTGAGCCACCACAGTGAGCAAGAAAGTGTCGTAAATAAGACTTAGCGGAACAGCGTGAACTGGAATGACTCTTCACCTTGGCATTCATCTTTTTTTTTTTTTTTTACTAAAGACTGGTATATAAATTACATCATTAATGTCATTGAACTATCGCCATCACTGATATCTTTAAATGAACCACAGAATAAACCATCCAAAATCTTGAAAAAGAGACATGATTAAAACTTTACATTGATCATCTAAAAGTGCTAATCAATCTGTATAAATTTCTATTAAATTTAAATCATTGAAAATGAAGAAAATATTTATCACTTCAAAAACATACAAAAAAGCCACCAAAAGACTACAAATCAAATTGAAAAAAGACTAAAAATTGATACGAGAAACTGAACAGATATTAAAAGTGAAAAACAATTCAAGAACAAAACATACGAATAATAAAGTCTCAGTAATAATTATTTTGCAGAATGTTTTGAAAATCAGAATTTTACTAAATCGAAATCATATTGGATTCATTATGAGATTTGTCGAATGTGGTTGCATAAAACTTGTTTAACATTCAAAATCGATTGTATGAGATGTAAAAAGATGAGAACCCTAGCTTCTGGTAATGATTAATGCTTACAGCAAAGTTAATTGCCATATTAATCTATTTATCTGTCTTTAAGATAAATAATAGTTGTTTATTAATAACTTACCTAATTTTAAGTTTGGAGGCTAATTTTGTTGTATTTTTATAATTTAAAAAAAATAACTCTACACCTTAGACTGTTTTATAATATTGATTGATATTTAAGAAAAGATCTTAGTAAATAATCAAAGCTGATTACTAAAACATTGGTTGCTATTTAAAAAATCATAGTAAGGCGTCTTTCTTCCCATGAGGCAAGTACCCCCTTAATTATTTTTAAAATCTAGCTACTATCCGCTGCTGTAGGCAACTATCCCCTTTTTAGAGGTCAAATAAAACTAGATTTACTCGAAACCAATACTTATTATGTTCAATTCAATTCAATTCAATTCTTTAATGCATTCCACAATGTTTTCATGATGGTAAAAATTGTACATAGTAGGTATTAATTATGGACCCTGTAGGGCACAGCATAGCTAGGAGAGAGGACGAAGGCGGTGATTATGGAGTTATCTAATGTCTTTTCTAAAATTAATTATAAATTGTGGGACAATTAATTAAATTATAGTTCAATAAAATTATACGATCAAAAATAGGTGGCATTTTATAGGTGTTAATTAGGTATCGCATTAAGTATGCGAATATTTAATGTCTTTTTTAAAATAAGTTGTAAATTATATGGTAAAGTAAATTTAATATTACAATGAAATTATAGGATTGATAATAGGTATAATTAAATAGGAATTAATTAGGTATTATATTATTAATTTTTATAAATATTAAATGTCTCTTAAAGGTATTTGATAAGGTTAGATTATTAATACAATAAAATTAGTCAAATGTATGTATAATGTGTCATTGTGATATTGTATTAACGTATGTAGGTTTTAATTATTATACTAGTTTGTCATTTAAATATTCGTTAATACTATAATAGGACTTTTTTATTAATAACTGTTTTAGTTTATTAATGAAAATATTCAATTTGTTATCATTTTTTATAACCGCTGGTAACTTATTATAAATTTTTATTGACTTATTATGTTTACAAAAATAAGCCTCTGTGACAGATAAAAGACCTATATTTTGATATAAGTGTTGCATTATTCTTAGTACGTAGGTACTAACATATTTTTGAATAATAAAGTTGTTTTGAAAAGTGGGGTAACTATCCGGGTTTTACCCTATATTGATTAATGATTATTGTACAAATTTATAACAATTTTGAAAAACGAATCATGCTACTGTAAAATATCTTTGTCTTTATGTTTTGTTTTGTTCTGCAAAGTTTCACAAAAATATATGTTTGCACAATTAATTTTTTTATTCGCATCTATTTTTCTTTTTAATTCATGCTCTAAAAAGCCACCATTCTTCTGATCGACTAGCCATTAGCTACGCTCACCCTACGCTACATTTTACATACGTCATACGTTTATAGGCTCGTAGTTATGTCTGAATATACTCGTAGCAAGAGCTACCTCGTAGCAGCTTGTAGCAGGTCGTAGCATAAAGCTTCTTCGCAGGTGTTACAAGTTTACCATGTTTTATGCAAATAAATGAATTATAACAATTACTATTAGCAACCAAACATAACTGTCAGTTAAATATAAACGTAATAAAAACTATTTACTCTGAACTTTCGGGAGTAATTTTCCATGAGGTTTTGATCGTAATTTAAATTCTTCAGCCGTAACACATTTTATGTATTATTAAATGTATAGTTAGACGCTTTTCGACAGCTGCCATGATTTACACAATATTTTATGCTCTATTTGGAGACTTGTCATATTATACCTATAAATGACTGTGCCATATTATAAAACAAAGTCCCGCCTCTGTCTGTGTGTATGTTCCCGACGATCTCAAATCTAATGAATGGATTTTTATGCGGTTTTTACCATCAATTAGATAATTTATGCTAAATGGTTTAATATATAAAAATCTCGTGTCACAGTGTTTCTTATCAAACTCCTCCGAAACGGCTTGACCGATTTTTATGACAATTTTTGTATTCGTAGGCTATTTTTATACCCCTAGGTGATAAGGGTGGCCCTTTCCAGAATTTTTTAAATTATTTTGGTTATGATTTGGCATCAAAAAATACACAACCCTAAATTTTCACCCTTCTACCACCAACCCCCCTTTTTAATAGCGATATTAGTATTTTTACTGGCGAAACGTAGAAAGTTCACGGGCACGACTAGTATATACATATAATCAAGGCTGGATTTAGCATAGAAGCTATGTGGGCCCGGGCACATAGTGACAAATTTTTTAGATGCGGCAAAGCGATAAATAAAAGTAGAATTCGGAAAATAATATTATTTTAGTAGGTAACCGTCATTTTGAAAATTTGGTATACATTTGTGAGCCACCTATCAATATCTATAACTTGATACCCGAACCAACATTTATTGTATTCTTTTATGTTATTTAGTATTATTATTTAGTGTTATTATTGCTTGCGTTTCGCTATTGCCACTTTTCACTAGTTGTACCACAGATACTATAATACTACAGTAGTTGTACTAACTCTTCAGTCTAAAATGTGGGTAGGTGTTGGAACCAATAGTGGACCACTTAAGCGGATTTTGACTTTACTGCGGTCACTGTGTACACAGTTATTATTTGAGCGATGCTGCCTTTGGCACAATGATTCCTAGATACATACTTATACAAATGTGGCAAACATTTATTATGATCTTACAATAGATTTTTTGTAAGGCCTGTCCAAAGTCAAAAATTCAAAAGGCACCATTACCTGACCACCATTCACCAATAGATGACCACTACTCTACCCAATACCTGACCACCTCAAATAGTCAATTAATTTGCAAAATTATTAGGCATTTTTTTCCGCTTTTCTTTCTTCACGAATGCGTTTCCTGGTTTCAGCTTGTATACTATTCTGTTTTTTTCCATCATCGCTTAAGCTTGATGACTCAAGTCAATTAACTTAATCAATACCTCTACTGTGGTCATCTTTCGGAAACAACTTACAACACCTTACATATATTTTACCTCAAAGCCTGACCACCCTAGTTATCCTTTGAATACGCATTTTTTGTAATGAAAAGAGTTAACAGAAATCACAATATAGCTTATTATCTATTTAAAACCAATGAGGAAGTTGAATTTTATACAAAACATGTTTTTCCATTACTTGACCAGTCTGGTCAGCTTAAGGAAAATTGTAATTTTGGTGGCCCAAAATATAACCAGGGCTCTAAAAACCACATTATTTAGTAAATAGCAGAAATATTGTTAAAAATATCTTAAATCATAGGCCCTCATTATCTTTGATGGGTAGTGAATCCATAAACATAAATATAATTCAAGATGGATCACGATTTCCAAAGTAATACGAAATTTTAAGTCTTAGTAAAAATCTTGACTAATCACGCGGCGCTATTGTTGCAGCAAGAAAACGTTACAATTTTCCACCAATAGGAAGCAAGTTTATATGAGGCTTGACAGTTATAGTGTTGCCACTATTGAAAAACCAAAATACACCAACTTTGCTTGCTTTGTTTTTTTAATATTGCAATGAAACCCTGCTTTGGTCAGCTTTGGGTGACTGGTCTGCTATTGGTTCCGCCACGCTACTTTACTTTTAGTTTCAAAGTTGTAAACGTATTGAGTGTTAAAAAAACGTTTTTTCAGACTTAATTGTGTATAGTATTTCTCTAAAGATCAAACAGATATATATATGTCATTCAAATTTCAAATTATATTTCGATTTATTAACGCTATTAAACTCACTAGTGATTATATTGAAATATATATATATATTTTACTAAGTAAAGTATACTTTCTTTAAGGTAAAAAGGCAACAGTAAAAAATATTGCTGCCTGTTGGGGTATAGGGTAAGTGCTTTAAAATTGAGGGGGAGGGCGTTAGCAGGGCGGTAATTTCATTGGGCCCATAAGCGTATAATATGTCTCTCTGGCCCTGCATATAATGTAACATAATAAAGTTTCTTTATTTAAAAAGACAGATAATTTTATATTTCCCTTCTTACAACCAACAACTGGAAAAGTAACAAAGGAATAACATCTATCAATTACTATTGGTATTAGGGTCGGTGTAACACGGGCAACAAATATATTGTTTTCACCCAAGTCAGACCAAACCTTAGGAGATACTTAAATTGATAGATGATGCCAGATGATGCTAATACAGAATTTTAGTTCTCTTAAAAACCTTAACAAAACTATGTTATAGCCAACTCAAAATAACCATTGTTTTATTAAGACTTTTATTTGCAGATTAGGAAGTCAAATACATTAGAAATACTCTTAGAATCGTGGTGGTGTACATTTAAATCTTATTCATGCTCGACGCAACAAGCTGATACAAAAAGATAGACATATTTGCTCTACAAGTGCCGGAGTGGGGAAGTGTTCAAAGTAGAAGTAAATATAGTTGCAATAAATTGAAGATGTCTTCTAATTTTGCCACATTATGCCTCATGTGGCACTTCAAACTTCATGATCACGCATAAAAAATTGCTGAATTAATTAGAATCTTTTTAATAAAATAAAAGTGTTGTCCAGTTACTCTTATCTGAATAAATATAAAACTTTCTTCATTGAAAATACGACTATACGACACCATGTACAACTGGAGTTCCTTATCAGCACATTTGCATTAAATTGCTTTGGCTGACGCAGTGCATTTAACTGCCACCTCTCTGATGACTCAGCTATGGCGGTATATTACACCCTTAGAATAATAACGCATAGAAACCCAATCGGCGCGCACAAATTGAAGCAACTAAAACTAAGCCATAAATGGCTCACTACGCCGGACAGCTCCGCAGTGTTCAAGGTCAATGTGCTTCGAATGTATCTCTCGTAAAATAATTAATAATGATGACTTGTGCAGTTGAATGGTATCACAAGACATCTGAAAAGATTATAAAGTGTAATAACATTATTATCACAGCAAAGATTTAAAAATTGGTTAGTATTTTATCCATATAAGATAAATTATACGAAACTTTTCATTTCAATCGTTGTGTTGCCAGTTTGGAAACTTAGATGTCCCAATTTAACCGACTAAACAGGTTATGATTAATATGAAAAATATTTAGGTATCTACTTATCTAGGCGACACTTATCCTGTTTATAATATAGGTTTAATTTGAAGTTAAAAAAAAACAACGCATCGAAGAGCGAGACGCGATGCGTATGATTTTTAGATAATTTTCTAGAGAATAGATTGGGATTTTTAAATACAAGCCATATTGATCCTAAAAAAGAAAAAAGGTTAGGGTGTAGCAAAGGGAGTGCAGCACTTAGAAAAATTTCACCGTATTTTGTAAGAAGCCCAGGACTTATTTTCGACTGTATTTAGAAGGAACTAGCTTCTGCCCGCGACTTCGTCCGCGTGGATTTCAATTTTGAACAATTTTCTATTTTCCCTGGGGAACTACTTAAGGAATCGGGATAAAAGGTAGCCTATGTTTTGTTCCATGTCCAAGGCTATATGCATGCTAAATTTCATCTAAATTCGTTCAGTCGTTTTTGCGTGATTGAGTAACAAACATCCAAATATCCAAACATCCACAATTTCACATTTATAATATTACTAACTTCTGCCCGCGACTTCGTCTGCGTGGACTTCAGAATTGGGTCTAAAGCTTCGCTCGTTAACAATTTTTAATCTTCCCAAGGGAACTATTTGAGAGATCATTAAGGACATGTCCTTTTCCATAGCATAGGTGACATGCATACCAAATTTCAAAGCTGTCTACCCGCGGCTTAACTCGTAATGTTCAATTTTCCCTCGGGAACTACTTAAGGAATCGGGATAAAAGGTAGCCTATGTTCTTTTCCATGTCAAAGGCTACATGCATGCCAAATTTAATGCAAATCCATTCAGCCGTTTTTGCGTGATTGAGTAACAAACATCCAAACATCTAAACATCCAAACATCCAAACGTCCACACTCACATTTATAATATTATATAATATAATAATATTAGTAGGATAGTAGGATATTAGTAGGATAGGATTTCAACTTTAATTATATTTCAAGAAAAGTATTAACAAAAACGCTTATATCTCGGAAACAGTGCATCGGAGCTAAAAAATTACGAAATTTTTGACCCCCTCATACTCCTCAGATAATTAAGACACGAATAATGGACTTATCAAAAAATGGTCAAGTGTGAGTTTGCCTTTTTTTCATAGTACATTCGGTTTTGATATGGAGTTTAATCCAGCTCCTACCTTGTGTAGCAACAGGAGGGCTCGAGGGGAGAAGTCCCCGCCATCACAAAAGAAAACAGGTGACGGGGTTGCGTAGTCATGTTCTGAACTATTTTATTCGATATTCTTTTCTATGAGAACAAAAAAAAATTGTAAGTATTCTTTAAACACAATAAACTTTTTATGATATGAGTCGAAAAAGGCAATGGCAAGGAAATGACATTTGTTAAGAAAACAAATACAATTAACGGTATAAAAACTTTCATTTCATTTCTATCTTTACATAAAAACATAAAGACATAGATTAGGTACGACAATTGCGACATTCAACAACATGAGCACAAGATGAGTTCCCTCATTTTGGGAAAACAACTCCTCGGTGGCGCGCACTGGCAGCCCCGTCATATCGTAGTGTGCGTGTGTCGCGCGTAAACAACTTCACACAGCGGTGTCATTTTGGCTTCACCACACCCCGGACACTCCATACAACGTTCGCAAATCAATTACCTATTACTACTACTTAAACAAATGAGGTTCATACACGCGCAAATGTGTGCGTGGAATCTAGTAGGGCTGAGTGAGCGGTTATCAATCGCAATGACGCGGGAAGTGCAGCGACTGCCTTCTCTTTCACCCGCATAGCGCTGTCTCTGTTATCGCCCGGCGCTAGCGTCTACTCGTCCGAGCGATCGCGCGCGCCCTTGTTTACTTGTCAGTGATGTCTACAGGGAAGTGCCGGGTAGGACGAGGTATTTGAAATGAGTGCGAGGAGGTGAGTGGCCGTTCTGTACGTAGTACCAGGCCCCCGTCACTCGCGCAATGCAGCGTTATCAATACCTACCGCTAAGTAGCGCGCCGGCGCGCCGACCGGCAGAGGGCTGCCGCACGCGAGCGAAATTGAAGGAAGGCGTAGCTACGAGTACACTACACGTATCCCCCGCAAAACTTATATTACTTTTTAATTTAATAAACTTGATTAACGATATTATGGTGGTTCATTACTATGAAGCTGTGGACGTAAAATATATTTTTTTCTTTTTTAGGCCTTTTCGTTACTTACCATCATATGAGATGAAGGCCAAAATAATGATAGTCTTGATGAACCGGCCACTAGCATTTTATTTGATTCCTTATAAAAAAATGTTTTTAATCCATTTTACCCCTGTTTTTAAAATTATCACAATTATTCATACGAGTCATGATATTTTAGATGGTAAAATTTAATAACCCTAAGTTAAAAGATTTAAAAATCTATAATTTTATAAAAGCAAAGCACGTTTAAGTCAAGGGCTTTCCTCACAGTCAGTCAGGGCTTAATCACTTTATTACATTTTTTTTTTGGAAATTATTTTATATTATATACTTATCTATATAAATAATAGCAGTTAAGTTTTACTTTGACCATTTTGTTTAATTTATGTTCTTTGTACAACCCTTAAGTTTTCGCTTGATGACGCAATCACACGGTGTACGCGGGAATCTCGATTCTCGGCGCACGCCTGTAGAGACCATTTCTTCATGCAGCTACTTTTGTCTGTCGGTTTTGGCTATTATTATTA
The DNA here is from genome assembly GCA_963935595.1 of Schoenobius gigantellus. Taxonomy (NCBI): domain Eukaryota; kingdom Metazoa; phylum Arthropoda; class Insecta; order Lepidoptera; family Crambidae; genus Schoenobius; species Schoenobius gigantellus. Next base: position 21,364,019 of record OZ012549.1, on the reverse strand, counting down.
CAGCGATTCGAGCGTTTCTATGGGAGTGATGTATCTGTTACGTAGTAACTATTATCTAATCTGTGGTAGTACTATTATCTATTACGTAGTACTATTATCTATTCTGTGGCTTCACTTTAATCATCGCGCTCAGTACCGGACTATCCTTCTATGCGTTATTATTCTAAGATTACACCCAATTGCACCACACCTTTACAACAACATAGAAGTATTGAACTTTCTTTCTCTTTCGCATATTCCTAAAAATTTTAAATAAACCCTTTACTACACTATTACGTTACTATCGTAAAAAATAACATTATAGTATTTATGCAATAGTTACATAAGAAGGGTTCGTTCTTAAAAGTCGAGGGTCAATGTTACAAAACGAGGCTTGCCGAATTTTGTAATAAAAGGCCTGAGAATTTTAAGACCTTATTATGTACCGGTGCATACAGTAGGTATGTACTTTATCTACGACAGCTAGAACTTTATTTCATAAATAATAAAAAATACAGACATATTAAAAATAATTAATTTTTCACAACTTCGCGTCGATCAAATAATTGACATTTAAAACAAAATGTGAGCCCGTGCTTTGTTACTTTTTGGTGCAATTTTTCCCACATGGGAAAGGGTTTGCTTTTTTAATCACCCAAAGACAGACAATTATGGAAAAAAATCTTTGACCATGTTCAAGTCAAAAACTTTACCTATCTAACCTAAAATAAAATCTGTATTTCATTTAGGTTAATAATAACTTGATTTCATTTTAACTTTTTTCATTGATAGGTTCGAGAATACACAAATTTGAATACTGATTACGTTCACGCTGGCCACTTTTATTGAAATAAAGCAGTAAGCTTATATTTTACTAGCTTTCCGCTCGCGACTTCGCCCGCGTTATTTTTGTTTTCCCGTGGGATTTTTTTTTTCGGAAACTTACTCTATGTCCTTCCCCTGGTCTTGAACTATCCCTATACCAACTTTCATCAAAATCGGTTCAGTAGTTTCGAAGCCTATTCAATACAAACAAATAAACAAACAAACAAACAATCAAATTTTTCCTCTTTAAAATATTAGTATAGATATAGATAAGCTTACCATGGACTCATGATGCAGTAGACTTAATTCACCTGGGCTTATCCACCTAGGCTAATTAAGTATACTATTTAGTAGACTTAATTCTCCTGTTTCTGTAGGTGATTTAAGTACACCATTTAATTGTCTAATTCAATTGTCATTCAAACCATTTTATAATAAGATTTCTTATCCTTTTTTAAACAACTTCACAATAGAAGGAGGTTCTCAATTCGACGTATGTTTTTTTTTACTCCATTATTTATTATCCGATTTGGAAAATTCTTTTTTAAGTATACTCCTACTTTCCTATGCATCCACCGAGCCAGGATCCAAAAATGAGGTCCCAGGTTCCAGGAAAATCGAGGGAAATCTTTAAATTCACAGGCACGTCCAACGTGTTTTATGTTTGTTCTGCTATTGTGTTTGACAGCCTTCATTTCAAAAACTCCTCCACCATGCTGAACTGATGATGGACCTTAGTTATATTATTTCAAGTTCAGTGAGCTAATATATTCACAAATAAAACTAAACAAATAAAACACTAAAAAGTGAAAAATAATACAAAAATACGCAATTTCACATTTTTTTTGAAGTTCTTAAAAACTTTTAACTAACTTACATTAGTTAAGTCTTACATTTTTAAGGCTTTCTAGCAGATCATCACTATTGTCACCGACTTCAATATAAAAATGTGGTGTTGTGAGTATTATTAAATTATTTTAAACTGAGTTATTATTTTATTAAGTTTGTATATGTTCTTTAAATTATTACCCAGAGAGTACGAGCAGGTTTACTATTTGAAATGTAGCTTTGCGACCTACGTGACGTTCGGTCTTGAATTCGAAAGTTGGCAGCTTTAATTTGAAACCTTTGCAGATACTACATATTTTAAGTGCAAGAATATAGGAACAGAAGAATATCGCCCTTGCACTATTGTTTTCTCTGATTGAAGTGCGTATAAATTCTTTGAATTTATGAAAAAGCTGAAACAGAAATATAACAAACCGACATCAAAAACACTGAAAAGTTTAAAATAATATAGGAATAGGTACAGACAACATCACACTTCTATATTGAAGTCGGTGCCAAACGATGATCCTCTAGAAAGTCTTAAAATTTGTCACCGACTTCATTATATTATTTTTAACTTTTCAGTGTTTTGAAGTCGGTTTTTATTTTTTGTAAAATATTTTTTATTGTTAACTTTTTAGTGAATGAAATCTTTTTAGTGAAAGGAACCCTAATTTAATACCTCGAGGATTTCCCTCGATTTTCATGAGATCCCATAATCAGATCCTGACTTTAGTGATCTTGGGACCACCCCAGGAGTATACTCTATCGAATACAAAAGGCATTTTGAAAATCGGTCCACAATTGGCTGAGTAATCGCGTAACATACTCGTACACACAAAATACGTTGGACCATTTATGGGATCCAATCATCATATCCTAACTTTGGTGACCATGGGATCACCCTTGGAGTATCTTCTATCGAAAACAAAAAGAACCCTCAAAATTGGTTCATAAACGACGAAGTTATCTGCGAAAAACATAAAAAAGCATATATACGGTCGAGTTGGTTTTTAGAAGTGGGTTAAAAACTAGGTGTGCCCGCGACTTCGTTGGCGTGGATTTAATATTTTATTCCCGTTTTGCGACATTTTTCATTGATGTTCAGCTCCTATTGGTTGTATCGTGATTTATATAGCTTTCCCCGATAAATGGACTATCCAACACAATAAGATTTTATCAATTTAAATCTTTCGTTTGAGTAGTTCCTGAGATTGAACAGTTCTTATAGTTTCGGAGAAAAGTGACTGTGACATACGGACGGACGGACAGACAGACAGACAGACATGACGAATCTATAAGGGCTCCGTTTTTTGCCATTTGGCTACGGAACCCTAACAAATAAACAAACTCTTTAACTTCATAATATTAGTATACATAACAGGCCGATCGAAAGCTACAAGATTATAATAATGTTTTGTTAACAGTCACAGTGATTTTTAATTCTGTACATAGCCTCTTGAATTGAGGACTTGACAGTATTTTATTTTTAAACCTTAATCAAAAATATTTCAATAGCAGAGCAATATTAGCAAGTAACAGAATATATGGGATTGTAACCTACTTTCAAAAAAATGTTTCCGGTGTTGCCGCGGATCGGTTGAAAGCACCTCATGTAAAATATGACTGAGTTGTGACGTCACATCTAAGTGAGGTTGTTAAAGGGACTACAGCAACGAAGGCAAATGAGGCGAATTTCTATTAATATTTTAATAGAAATTCGCAAAAAATTGATTCGCAAAGAATTGGAAAAAATTGAGCAAAAAATTGGACAGTATTCCTAAAAAATAATATAATGTTCTTAATTACCAATGTTTTCATTCGTGAACCTACCGAAGCAACTATCAAAACTTACTTACAACTAATTATAAACCTATATATAACTTACTTACAAATTATAAACCATATTGCATTGCAATAAATAAAACCCCCTAAAAGAGTAAATTCTGTGAACTGGTCCGGCCTTAAGTAAAAGCACTTAGCTGGCTGAACTTTAATGCATATAAATAAAACAAACTACACAAATTATCTTTGCGTTACATACAAGATAATAGACCCATCTTCAGAGGTCTCGTTACAGAGTTTTCGTGGCGCTCTTACGATCACGATTTTGATCTCAGTTCTTTCCGCGGCGAAGGTGCAATCATTCAAAAGGCACAGGATTATATGGATAACCCGCCTTGACCTAGTTGTTCAAGAAAAAGCCTCGCTCAGTTCACATCAGAAAGCCTTTACTTGTCGCGAACACCCCATTACAGAATGAACCAATTGCTGCGTTTCGTTATACTATGTATATGAATGTAACCGAGGATCAATGGCAAGCTTTCATTCATTGTAATAGACATACATATAAAGCAATTAATATCGTTACAGTCTATGCACCGTTACCCTGGTACAGACTCTGTACCAGGGTCGCCTGCTTGGGTACCTCCGTCTTACCTATTTGAAGGGTAATATGAAAGTGAAATTACTGGGTACCGTACCGTGACTTTACATATGATGTCACAAGCAACGTACACTGTGGTTTTGGTGAGGGTTTGCGGTTTTGCTGCGAATCTCACAAGCGCCACATGTAGGTATTATAGGTGATTGTTACCACTTACCATCCGGTGGGCAGTTTGCTTGTTTGCCAACTTAGTTGCAATAAAAAAGCTTCCTACAAGGTCTTTTGTCTTTATTTTTGTATTTAGTTTTCCCATGTACGTACCTCTGTACAAGTAACAAGAACCTGAAGTTAACATCTAAATAGGTAACTTAGGAATTGCTCTCTTACTCTTACCATCAAGGAGTTATACTTACTTTCCATCACCAGCTTACGGAAGCAACTTGAAAGAATAAATTGACTAAGACTAAAGAATAAAAAAAATACTAAGAGTCAATATTTGCCTATTATTATTTTATTTTTTTATAGAAGGCCTAGGTAATAACTCCATTCCTCCTGATGATAAGTGAAAGTGGAGTCCAAATGCAAAGATAGCTAGTGCAGAAAAGAGAATACACGCTGTACTAGCCCCTTGTTACTAGTACATAACTGAGTTACATTACCAGCGATGTACAAAGAAAAAATATTCTCATCCCCCTCACCTTGCCGACCTGCAAAGTGCTTCTTCACGCCTCTTTTAAAGGACCCGGGATTGTAAGAGAGATGGAACACGTGTGCTGGCAGGGAATTTCATTTTTGATTGCGCGACAAAAAAATGAGTTACCAAATTTCTTTGTACGCGTTGGAATGGTAGTCACAGTAACAGCGCAGGCCAGCACGTGTATAGCCCTTTAAAGGAAGGGATAGGAAGGAATTAGAGAAAAAAGCTCTTTAGAACACTCGCCGTGGTAAAGACGGTAGAACGCGCTTAGTGACGCAATGTCGCGACGCAATTGGCTAGATGACAAAAAAAATTGTTTGCTTTAATAGAAGCTCATTCATATAATAAACAGAAAGAAAAAAACGGTTTTCAAATAACTATAAAAACAACCAAGATATAAAGTAGTAAAGATTTTTCTCAATCTCTTTCTACCAAACGGCAATTTACAAGGAGTGTATATGGCTGTACTCAAAAATGACGTCCCGTTTGATGTCGGATCTCTCTGTCTAATCGCCTTCAAATTAACAACTTAAAATGCTGGTATCTAATGTATTTCTAAGCCGATTTTAATTATAATTTCACAGGATTGCATCTTTTTCCACGGTATTTTAATATTTAATGACGAGACGTAAAAATTTGAATTCAGTCATCATCCCAATTGCAGATGTTTGAGGCTATTAGTCACCTCTACATCGCCAATGATGCGTGTTGCGCGCCGCTGCAACCTATCCAAAGCATCGAGCAAGTACTTGGCGGAGCCATCCCAGAGGTGCGAGCAATATTCTACACAGGACCGTACTTGCGTTACGTATAGCAAGCACAATTGGTCAGCCGTGAAGAATCGCCACACCTTATTCAAGACTTCAAGTTGTCATGAAACTGTTTTTAACACGCCTTCGATGTACTCGTATTCCTACTTATTTAAAGAACTAATTTGTAACTCTTAAAGTCAAGGATCTATCCATCATACAGCTCAGCATTATGGAAGAAAATTTGAGATAATACTACAAGATAACAGAATTTCTTCAAAAAAAAAAGAAGTTAGACGTGCCTATGAAGTTTAAGAGTTTTCGTCGATTTTCCCGCGATTCCATCATAAGATTCTACTGACACATTGGTGAGAAATGAAGAACCTCAGCAGTATACCTACTCTTTACAAAAAGAATTTTGAAATTCGGTTCACAGTTGACGAAGAAATTGGTAAACAAACATATAAAAAAAGATACAGCCGAACATAAAACCTCCTTCTAAAATCAAAAAAGGTGACCGACATAGGGCTGAATAAAATATTTGTGTATTATTCACTGTTTCCAAAATCCTCAACTCCACCACGAAAATTGCATATTTTTAACTTGCATTTAGTTTCAGCGATGCAAATAGGAAATTTCACACCGTATCATCAGTCCTCTTCTACAAAATCTTTCTTTTTTTGAACCTAGCGCATTCAGTCTTTAAATATTACATGCTGGGTTATTTAAAGCTTCTGGGTTATCTAAAGGTTATTTAAAAAATCTCGTGTCACAGTATTTGTAACCAAACTCCTCCGAGACGGCTTGACCGATCTTGAAATTTTTTGTGTATGTCCGGGAGGTCTGAGAATAGGTCGTAAACTATTTTTTATACCCCTAGGTGAATATTTTCGTGAAACGTAGTTCGCGGACGCAGCTAGTAAAATATACTATTTGCCAACATTTCGTTTTTTGATGTCATTTTTTGACCAGAACAATTTAGTTTTCATTGTTTTTGTGAAATAATTCCGGTTTTTACAGTACAGGTATTCTTTTGTTGTTGATGGGGGTGCAGTGGCGCTATAGTTTTAAAACTTTTTATTTTCTTTTTTTAAAAAAACGCCGCCCCACACTAGAATTTTCTCCTGTGTCGTGGGTGCGGGTTACAAACATATAATATCACATGCACATACGCCCAGACCGGAACAAATTTCTGTAGGCCATATAAAATATTTGTCGCGTACGGGAATCGAATTCGCGACCCGTTGCGCAGTAGGCGATCACTCGACCTCTGCACTACCCGTGTCGTCAACAAACTCACAAACAAACTCTTGTTTTTTTCTAAATATTGCATCTTTCTTTTATACCACAAAGGCGGCAAACAAGAATGCAGGTCGCCTTGCTGTAGTCCTTATGAAAATCCTCAGAAGGGAGCTCATTTCACAACCTGATTGTATGTGGGAGAAAGTGCCATGAGAACCTAACGGTTCGTGTCCATTCTGGTTCCAAGGTGTGGGGATAAATTCCCTCCGATGGCGAGCGACGCGATGGTAGAAGGGGGCTGTTGACATCATGTCAAACAGTTCACTCTTTGCCCGTGGTACGGGTTAGTTGTCCGGTTAACCGGACCAAGGAAAAAATCCTGTGAACACATCCCATTGCACAAACGGTAGAACACCCACAATAAGGCAAAGTCTCTCCTTAGGCTTAGGAGTTCGATACTGTTTGTGAAATTTGGATCGCCTACAATTCGCACAGCCTGTCTCTGAACCGTGTCAAAGGGCGCAAGCTGGTATTTTGGTGGTCCCGCCCACAAACGACGGCAATATTCCATATGTGACCGTACCTGAGGCCTATACAGTACGAGTCTCTGGGCCGGCAAGAAATATTGCTCTGCTTTGTTGAGCACACCAAGCTTTTAAGAATTTTCAGAAAAAATAATCCGTCGGGTAGTCTATACGATGGAAGCCTAGTAAGAAGGCATCTGTACTAGACCCGATCGAAGGCCTTTGCTATATTGAGGCTAATCATGATATAATTTTTGACCTTAAAAATTACCTTCGATTTACTTCGATAACTCATTATAGTGCCCACGTAGGAGTTTCTAGTAGTTGTTGTTGTCTTCAATCTTCTTAGTTTTCGACTGATTTATCTTCGTGCAAATTTTAAGGATTATATTCGTCACGAATTACTGTAAATCAGCAAAATCATATACGTTGATACCTACAGTCGCACTCTTGGTCCAGTGATTTGAGTTTGTCTCTTTCATATGCGACAGTGGTTTTGCGGTGATGTCCACTTTTATTTTTATTTATTTATTTATGCACACACATATAATAACATTTATAACATTAATTTAATACGAGGTATATAAAAAACTACAAAGTTTTAAGACTTTGACTTTGACTTTGACTTTGATCCATGACTCAGAAATGTATTGTAAAAATCCATTGCAAGAGTATTACCACTTTAATATGGTTCAGGATTTTTTACAACAAACACGTTTCTAATAATCCATTATAAAATGGGTAGCCGTCATTTATTCTGGAAAACAAATGAACGTCCGAAAACAAGTGAAAGTAGCAAAACAAGTGAAAGTTGGGAAAACAATTGATTCCCAAAAAAAGTGACCTGAAAGAAAATGTTCAGCATTCTCACTTGCATATATTAAAATATTTAATAAATAGACAGGTAAGTTAAATTAAATAAATAAATGAGATCTAGGCTGGTTTGCTGCTCTGACGTGCACTTATTTTTTTGACATTCACTTGTTTTTTCCAATAGCATGACGGTAATTCATTCTATAATAGATTATCTATCAGACACGTGTAAGTTTAAAAAAGTCCACTTTGCCCAAAATCCTGAATCATGGATGAAAGTGGACATAAGAGTACAAAAAGGTCAATCAATGGACCATAATGGACACCACCGGTTTTGCAGGCGTAATTTCATTTAAGTGGATTGTCCTCATTTTCTGCAGAAAAGTTTTAAACAAGACCTACCTCCTAACCCTATATTGTGTTCTTGTGTACAAAGCGTAAAACCTTTTAAAATGACAATTTGTCAGAAACGCTGGCACGGACTCAGGCACGAGCGGCGGCGACAAGTTGTCGCGCCCAACGCCTTGCCGACAGATGCCAATATGTATTTCATTACTCATGAAATAAAATCCACTTATGGACAAAATTTATATAGCTTTGCAAGCTTATCTCTTATTTTTAAGGTTTTTGATTGTGAAAATATTTTTTTTTATTGCAGAAAGTTGGCAAACAAGCAAACTGCCCACCTGATGGTAAGTGGTAACAGTCACCTATAATACATGTGGCTCTTGTGAGATTCGCAGCAAAACTGCAAGCCCCACAAGAACCACAGTGTACGTTGCCAACTTGTGACACAAGATGTAAAGTCACAGTACCCAGTAATTTCACTGCCATATCTTACCCTTCAAACCGGAACACAGTAATGCAAGCACTGCCGCTTTGCGGCAGAAATAGGTAAGACGGAGGTACCTAAGCAGACGACGTAAATTACTTTACGTCAGCAATTTAACTGCTCAATTTACCCTAATTAATTTGGTTAATTATTATCGTTACAATACATACGGATTTAGCATTTCTACACCATTTAGCATTTGTAGTATCTTAAACTAACGATTAATCAATATCTCTTGATATTTGTAAGGCAGCCAACCGTCCCGCATTCTGCGTAATGACAGTTGTAATACCGCATTGCAATATTTAATAAAAAAAGTCCCGCAAATCGTCTAATGCGTCCCGTATGCCCCGCATTCCTATTTCCATCAAAAATACAAACGACGATTCGAGATGTACCCTACTTAGGTAGGAGTCCACACATATACACTCCACGCCGCAGCACATCATCAAGCGTGTGTGACTTCAGTACTTAGTAGTTCAGTAGGTAGTGTCTCGTTTGTTCCTAATTTAAATGCACCACCAACACATCCTCAGTCTTCTTGTGGATAGGGGTAGGTGTCCCACATTGACTTATTAGAAAGTTGGCCGCCTTAGATATTTGTATAATATATTCTGCGTCCATTACTGCTAAATAAAAAGCAGTCTTAAACTGACGTCGCAATATCAGTCAAATTAAAAGCGAACGTTTTAGATTTCATAGACAATAATAATTTTGATTTGTAACAAAAAGAGGGTCTGTTTATTACAAAACAAAATCTAACCATAATTTACATCGTAATTGTTTAACACAACAAGTTGACAAGTCTCGTTTACAAGTCTGGTTTACAAGCCTGTGGTTATGTCATGTCAACAATTGTCGTGACGAAGAAAAATTAATACGACTCTCATATTTTCGACAAACCATGGCGTGAAATTAAATTGAAGCGACAAATTGAGGACACACACATTACGTTGAAATTTTGTCCATAAATTAAGTTACGAACTCCACTTTTATATGCCATGCGTAATTAAGTACTATCAGTAATCGTCATTATACAAACTAGTTAAGAAAGTTTCAAAATCTTTTCTTAATCTTTTTAGACGATATTTACTTTATCGGAGAAGACAAAAGCTGACTAAAATAAAACGTCAGCCTATTTAAATGCTATGTAATTTTGTTTAGAGGCGATTAGATTTTATAAGTCACTAGTTGGCCCCGCAGACGTTGTTCTGCCCGATTCCAGCGCCACCTACCAGGTCCACCTTTACGTTTAAACCTTCCTTGGACTTATTCAAATACACACAGAAAATTTCGTAAGAATCTGTCGAGCCGTTTCAGAGTTTTTGCGAGACAAACACACAGCGTTTCATTTTTATATATAAGAAGATTATTCGGCCATCGTGTCTAGATTTGATAGTAATGTTTGATTGAAACCGATCAGCATTTTGTTATGCAATCTTCTGTGGTATTTATTGGTATGCAGATTTGTCAATTGTATCGACCAATACTATTAAGCACATGATCATAGTGACATTTTTCTTGGTTGTTCAACAAGTCGTCCGATTATAGAATTGCCGATTTATCGACGCAGTCCTAGGGTATGCAAAACTTTTTGCTCAGTTTTTAATATGACTTCCCGAGTCAATTTAGTTAGCTACCACCATCTTACCTTAAATTAACAGTGTTAACAGTACTTATTCTTGTATTCCAAATTGGAAGTAAGCCATTTCCCCTGCGATTGAGAAATACAGGCGAAGATCACTTCCATCCAGACTGATTGTCATTTAAACATCAGGTGAGGTAAAACATGAAAGTTTTTGGTTTGTAATATGTACTTAACACATAAAAATCATGATCACAGAATATGGCATAATAACATGCCCTACTCGTGACATTAAATTGTTTCACTAGGTTTAGTGTGAATACCTCAAGTGATTTTTTCTTCTGCGCCATATTACTTTTTCACAATTACAGTTTACAGCAGCACAGCGTTCGTAGCTGCAAATTTGAAATGTTTAATTCAATAAAGTCGGAATATATTGCAATAAAAACCAATTTGAGAAATATGTACAATAGGTAAATGTAGCTGAAGCAACACAGACTAGGTACCCGATAAATCGATAGAAACATTTCTGCCGCGACCGTTTAATTGAATTAAAAAAAACTACCCATTTAGAACATATAACAGTAAGCAGTATTATCTCTGCAGAGAAAGCTGGATATTTGTTTACTAACACTATCATTTATCTCTGAAAAGCGAATAGTTCGATCTCGTCGAACTCAGCTGTCGTCTCCAGACCAAGATTGATGACAGTGGTTCGAAAGCTTGTCGGCTCTAAGATAAGCTGTATATTCGATATTGCGTGACTTTTCCAGTCACGATTCATACCTAGTCATTCAGAACGCTTTGAAATTTATTTACTTACACGCGCCAAATTCAGATTGAAAACAAAACCGGGGCGATATTAATCGTGTGCGTGTTTACGTGTGCGAGCATATAATAATAATTGTTCTTTAACGTTTAGTAATTAAAAGCTTTTTCGAGTGCGCTCTCGAACCTTTTTAGTCTAGAATAATCGACACAGTTTTGAAATGTTTTGATTAATATAGTTACATGTTGTTATTTACAAATACTTACTGCTTTTTGGTTGTCACCCAATGGTGATAATGATAAAGCTTTTTTTGAACTTTTTTAAACACAGTTTTGAGTATTGGAGTGACTTCCCGAAATGAGATAATTTAACACGAGTATTTGTGTATATATTTTGGTAAACGGGGTTCCCATATTTATCAACCTTTTTGAAATAAATCAACGTTTTTATGTTGTTTGTGTGATGTCACGACATATTGACGTTAGGGAAAATATGTTCCTCACAATACTCACAATGTTTCTCAAATAATCACAATAGATCGTAACCTTTCTGTATAGTAATGTTCAACATCACGCATATGTTCCGTCAATTTGGCTATCAAAATTCTGATCGTTGCACGATAGCATCGGGCATTCATCGTTTATTCCTTTTCTGAGTATTTGTAAGCCTGTTTATTCTTTAGAGCTACATCAAAACAGTGTTTTGTGGGTAAAAAAAAGTATGTTTGCTATCGACCCCGAGATCGGAGCGTCTTTCCCAGCGTGCAACGGTATGAGATGCGAAGGGCCGCTCACCTGAGCACTCGAGGACGCGACTCTCTCCGCCCACTTGTGGCGGCGGCGAGTACGGCAGCGCGTCGCTCACGGAACGTCCGCATAACTCGCACTCTCATGCCGTACCATCATAAAGCACCACAACACAAGTAAGCACGACACGCGAGCAGCATAGTAGATTGCGAGCGGTGCTTTTGGCGAGCGGCGCTGATCGGTGGGCGCTGCAAACTGACTGCCGCCAACGGTCGCGGCGGCGGCGGCTCGCGCGACGGGCGCGGCGGCACTGCACGCACGCGCGCTCCCACTCCCCGTTTCTACCCCGCTCACCCTTATTCTCATCTCGCTACTACCTACTTAGATATTATCAATAAAATTATTGTATGACACGAACTCAGCCGATATCAGTAACCTGTCAAATATTGCGCCTGTCGAATTATTCGACAGATCGATCGTGTATCGATACATTTTATCATTTTAAATCTTAATTCTAAAGAGCTCGTGATGGTGCTTACTGAGAATTATTCTGGAATATTCCAAATTTATCACATCACTAACTGTGCCCGCGAACTTCGTTTCGCCTTTATAAGGTTTAACAGTGTTGTTTGTTGTAACTATTTTACCACGTTAAGTTTTACTTTGTTAGGCGGTATGGGCATGGAAATGTTTCAAATTAACAAACAGAGATATGTAATTTGGCATTTATAATTTACTTAGGGCTTTAATGGCTAATTTCGCTTCGGAAACTCCTTAGACATATGCTGTCACTTTTTGTCTTTAATGAAATGAATGTGACAACATGCCATATTACAGTATCCTAAGCTAAGACAAGGTCGTTAAAATTGACCATTAGAATATCATATTAATTATTTACTGTATCATGCACAATACTTATTAAAAACAGTGAACGCTAGACGCATTGGTCATAGTTCCGTCGTTGTCACTTCCAAACAAATAACAGAGACAAAATGATTGTGTTACCACATTTAGCGTTAAAGTTATTTAGAAAACTCGTGTAAGTCACACTAAGATACCCATCCGTCATAATTCGCAACACAAAATTGCATCACAGTCATAAGATACTCGTAGATGTATGATTCCATTACCCACTTTGATGTCTATTTTTGTGCAAAATAATTATTCAAGTAAGTATTTTAACTGATAAATATCTGAATCAATATATTAAATTTGAAATGCAGAATTTGTGACATTACAACTTGAGTTGAATAAAAAATGTTTCAAAACAAAAAATACGGCCCTATTTAAACCGCCTGCGGTGCGGGCCAGTGGTTTAGACCACCGGGTGTTGATCGGGAGGTCCCGAGTTCAATTTCCCATGGGGGCATAAGTTTTTCTGGTTTGTTTGTTTGGTAGAGGGGCTTCCGAGTCCACCTGGCTAACTACCATCGTCTCAACTAAGTTTGTCGCCGTAATAACAGTTGATAGCATTGTTGTGTTATGTGTTCTGACAACTAGAGGTAAGATACCTAGTTCCTCAGTTGTTGAGGAGTCGAGGTAAAGTTCACTTCCACCTTCGGCCTTATCGTCAATTACCATCAGGTGAGATGAAGGCCATGACCTTCCCTCGTATGCTTAGAGCATTTAACCGTATGTAAAAAATGCCTTAGAATAGTCGACAAACTACTAGTAAGTGTTAATTGAAACGCGTATCCTCCAAGTTTCAACATAAACTAATTAACTATTTTTCTTTACTTAATCAAGGATCAATTGCTAAATATTGTCAGTAACCTTTAAAGAAAGAACAATATCCGTTTATCTATGTGAAATAAATTCTCATTGATTGTAGGTTTTTTATATTTATGACGGCATTTACTTTAAAAATGCTAAATTGAGTGGTTTTATGGACTTGATTCCTTTGCCATGTCACGGCAAAAAATGTACAAAAAGAATAAACAATTAGAACATGCAGCAATGCAGCATGAAATTTTTTCACTGATAAGACATGTGATAGTGATGACAGATTTAACAGGTAAATTTCACGCCCACCTTGGTCTTTTACTTCGTTGGCTGCTTTCTAAAAATTTGAAAAATATCCCAAGTAACATTTTGGACCTATAACTTAGGATTCCATCACAAAAGGGTTAAGTAAACGTCGTATAAAGGTCTTAGCGATGACTTCTCGTTGTATAAAAGCGTTTGGTGACACATTTTTGCTCTATAAGCTTAAATAGCCAAATTATCCTATTAGCTCTTGATGTAAAGGTTTACATAACCATTTTATAAAGCCATTATAGTCAGGTACTATAAAAATCTCCAATATAGAAAGTACAGAGTAATATTACTGTATAACAGTGTTTGAAAACACTATTATGTATCTAATTTGCGCTTTAAGGTTTCCCTGATAACCGCTATAAATATTGCGTTTTAGCAGTGATGGACACTCAACAATACAAGGATTTTATGATATTGTGGTTCTACATATCACTGCTATAGTATTGATACCTTAATAGTTATAACAACGCTGAAATAGAGTTTCAGCTCGGTTTCGGTTTTTGTTTTATAATGGATTTTCAAGACATTTTTATAGCACTAAAAAGTGTTTTAATTGTTTGTGAATCCCTATTATAATCTCATTGCGGCAGTCGTCACTACGACTCTTTTATATGGCTGAAGCTTTCTATAATGGTTTTGGTTGTTCTTTTAAAACACGCAGCGCATGTAGCTGACTTTTTATATCCTTTAAAGGATAAATAAGGTACATAAAGGTTTGTGTAACCCGGCTAAAGTCTTATGGAACCCTAATTTTACAATGATGGCGGCAAAAACTATGTCACGAGTGCTATAGTTAGCCAACAAGAGCCACGAATTTACTTCTTGGCTGTAAAGTGGAAACTTCGTTGAATTTAATTTTATATTATGAATATATTTTATTCAAAACTCAATAAATCGAGAGCGCATTAAAAATACTCAGTAAACCTAATACTATTCTATCGGTAAAACTTTGATCGCACGTGATTTTTGCAGTATTGACCGAATTATTCAATGTCTAAATAAGATAAAAAACTTATCATGATACAATTCCTTAACAAAGTAGGTTTGTTTTTATTTTCTTTGAGTGTAATTCACACAGCAAAATCACAATCTTTGCCGAGAAAATTATTAAGAATTGTGTAGTATAGGAATCTCGGACTCTACTATAGAATTAAATAGCGCTATAATGGAATCATGAACGCTACTACAGTATAAAAAGAAACTATAATAGCGTTACTGTGCCCCGTATGTTAGTAAATTGTCTAACGAGTCACCATCACATGAACTTTATAGAACTAAAATGTCACAACTAAAACTGCTACGGTTCCAATATGTCACTAAATGGAGATATAACTGCGCCAAATCGATGTTACTCAACCTTCTTTGGTCTTTTATAGGGCCAAAGGTGGTGTTTGAGATACGTTCTATGGACTGCTACAGAACAAGAAAATGTTACTTGGGATTATATTCACAAAAAATCAAAAATGAATTAAAGCAAAAGTAATGCCTATGTGTTAATCCGGCAAATTCTAAGAAAACCGCATTAGAATCTGTCTAATCAAATCAAACCGAAAAACAAAAAAAAAAAGAAAATCGTATTCTGTTAGTGATTTTAAGCGTTCTGTGTAATTTTTTTCAGTTATCCCTCAATTACAGGTTTTTTACCCCTCCGAATACTGTGAATGCAGCCTAACGTTGGTTTGGGGATACTGATGAACTCACGAGTTCACGGCGTGGATCCCCTAGGGGATCGGGCTAGGGGATCCTGGTGGACTAACTCGATTTTACTATATGTTTAGATTAACATGACGATAATACTTACGGCTTGTCAAGAAATTTTAGCCAATGCATAGTATTATATATTATCATCCCTTTAAAATTTCACTTGGGGCAGAAAGAAATCTTCAAGGGGTTGTAAACGGTGCTTTATCGACAGAGGGCAGCGGTTAATAATATAATTTCTAAATATATATTATTATTTTAACTGAGTTCATAAAATACCTATTATACTCGATTTGTATCGTCCAAATATTGTCTAACTTCGATTTAATTGCAACAGTTTTCATTTCTTATTTTTGACATTAAGCCCTGAAACGAAACTCGACACCGAGCTCCGCAAACCAAAAGTTTTCTTTATAACCATTAAGCAGCAAATATGAAAACAAAACATGGAGTTTTCTTCACTGGTCTGCTTATCTGTCAATGTCAAAACTATGTTCGATATCGTAATCATAGAGTTATCATATATATTTGATAATGTTAGATAAATCTTCAATAAGCGATTGAAGTATTACGTA
This sequence comes from Schoenobius gigantellus, assembly GCA_963935595.1. Taxonomy (NCBI): domain Eukaryota; kingdom Metazoa; phylum Arthropoda; class Insecta; order Lepidoptera; family Crambidae; genus Schoenobius; species Schoenobius gigantellus. Next base: position 21,347,731 of record OZ012549.1, on the reverse strand, counting down.
AGTGATTAACCGGATTCAATAACAAGAGATGTGCAATCGACCGGAAGTTAAATTAATTTGTTAATATTCGATATTGGGTCTCGTAAAGTGCTCCGATTGAATACATAATTGCGTGACGATTAACAGTTGGCACCGGTCCAGGAGCGGGACCTTATGATAACGCATCCAGGCCGTCTCCGTACTATAACGACTCTGAGGGTTTACGACTCTCCAGAGATCTTCTAAGAATGACGCATCAAATATTTATATGGAACCGCTCACTTAAAGCTACTTACTCGAGCATTAAAAATGTATAAGACAATGTAGGTAGGTGCATACCTACTTATAATAATGTTACATTTCTTGTATTTTGACAATTTACTCATACGTTTGTTTCTAGATTAAATGACTTAATAAGGGATTAAATAGCATATAGAAAAATGTTATTAAGCAAAACGAAAAATTGAAAGCTAGAAAGAAAATGTTGAATTTCCAAATTTTGTATTTTTGCCCGTAACCTTCCGCTACGTGACAGTTTGGCGCCCAACGTGGGGCAAACTGTAAAGCAATGCGTAGTAGAAACATAACAAACATTACACTTAGGCCTCGTTTACGGAGACGCGGGGCGTCTCGCGTTGCGTGTAGCGTGGCGTCTCGCGGCGCGTCCGACGTTTTTTCTGTTTACGGTGGGGCGGCGCGTGAAGCGGCACTCATACTCGCACGCGTAAACACAAACATATGGCAATATACGATGTTATTCATAGAGATGCGAGACGGGAAGCGTGGCGGCGACCGCCGCGGTGCCCGCCGCGGCACCCGAGGCGCATCCTCAAGCGTGTAGCGAAGCACGCGGCGGGCATCGCTTCATCGAGAATTGTCGCTGCGTGCGCCGCCGCGATAAACGCCGCGTGAGACGCGGTGGTGGCATCCGCGGGCTCGGCCGTGAAAAACGCGCCATTTCAAGCAAAGGCGTGTAAAATCGCTTCTCCGTAAACGCACTCATACAACGCCATATGTTTGAATTCTGTGCAGGCCGCGCCGCGCAACGCCCCGCGTCTCCGTAAACGAGGCCTAACAGTACCCTCTAGAATACACGTTACAAACAGAACTCAAGTCATTTGCACATACAGTAAACTGCACGCGATTCCCACTGAAATTAACATAAAGTTGTGTTGGGGTTTGGGTGCTAATATATCACCCAAGTCCGGCCAGCTTAACACTTATGGCAGTGCTGCGAGGGAGTACCTCCAGTGTATACTAGACACAAGTTGGGTCTGGCGAGCATTACTTACTAGAGGTGTTCAATATTCCCAAACATGAACTCTATACATGCATTACACTGAATTGCTAGTAAGCGCAGAGTAGTAGAAGTGTAGTTATTTATTATATGCGTAGAATACGAACTAATATATGGAAAGATTTATATTTATTTACAAATAAGAGTGAAAGTGATAGGTAAGACCTCGAACATTCTAAAGGTACGAGTAGCAAAGCGACGTTGCAAGTTGTGTTAATAAACTGTATCCAGCAAAAACCTTTTACGAGTACTTCAAATAATTTTCCCCAAGTCACGATATTATTTCCTAATTGTATAATTTAAAAGAATTAAAATCATTTTGAAAAATTCAAGCAGTTGAATTTTGTTATATTTAAAGTTCAATACACCGTTCATATTCTACACCTGGAACCCACAACTTAACTGATTTTAGCAGATGAGTAAAGCTGCGAAATTTACAATTTGTTGTCATTTGTAGTAAGAATTTCTCATTAGCAGAAAACTTCAAAATCGCTTCAAGGCAAAATAATTTCACATTAACTTTCTGACAAAATCTCTGAAGAATATTTTACAAATTCAGATAACATAAGATATTAATCAATTTTAGAATTGTTTCTTAACAAGAGCTCTAAGTCTATTAACTTCACTGTCCAAGTATGTACTCGTATATCGATCTTACCTGTAGTGTGTTCTTTTGTTAGGAAAGGCATAGGCCATCAGATAAGGCTCGAAAGTGGTAGATTGCACGTAATGCTCAAGAATAGTGCGGCGAACTGGTCGTGTTGATAAAGAAACTTCATGTTAGGGCAGCCTCGCCTTGGCCAGGCGTTGTCAGGTGACCCGCAAACTCAAATCGTAAAACATTATCACAATTTATATTGCCTTACATTTGAAAGATTTTAAAACTACATGAGAGATCTACGCGAAGAAAATATAGTTTGGTCATATTTAATTGTTTCTATACGCTGTTAAATATATTAGGCGTGGCTCTAGGCTAATCTCCTTCTTTAAAAATCTGACACTGGAATACGGAAATCTATACTAATATTATAAAGCTGAAGAGTTTGTTTGTTTGTTTGTTTGTTTGCTTGAACGCGCTAATCTCAGGAACTACTGATTCAAAGTGAAAAATTATTTTTGTGTTGGATAGTCCATTTATCGAGGAAGGCTTTAGGCTATATAACATCACGCTACGACTAATAGGAGCTGAGCATCAATGACAAATGTTGCAAAAACGGGTAAAAAATATACGGCGAAACGTAGTTCGCGGGCACAGCTAGTACTATATATAGCTAGCTACACGGTGCATCGCATACGTATTGTAGCGCAAAGCATGTAATTGGAAAAGTAATAATCTTAGACAATAATTACAATATTCAAAAGATATAGATCTATTATATTTCAAATTTGGTTGTGATTAAAATTGATCCTTGTTTTTACTAATATTATGAAGAGTTTGTTTGTTTGTTTGGTTGAACGCGCTAATCTCAGGAACTACTGATTCAAATTGAAAAATTATTTTTGTGTTGGATAGTCAATTTATCGAGGAAGGCTTTAGGCTATATAACATCACGCTACGACTAATAGGAGCTGAGCATTAATAAAAATGTTGCAAAAACGGGAAAAAATTATTATGGCGAAACGTAGTTCGCGGGCACAGCTAGTATTTAATAAAGTTTAATGAAGAAAATAGGAAATTCTTAAGCTTTAAAGATACAACTTATTTTAGTGCTTAACGTATTGTTCACGGATATTAAAAGTCGACGAAGCGTGTTGAAGCAGGTTTTATGTACATTCACGTGTATATCGTTTTACTTTTAGGAACATGTTATTTCACTTTCTTGACTAATATGTATCGAGTGACACCTCATTTATCATGTGCGGATAAGGGACTATCATATCTTTTTCGTCTGGAAACGACTAAGAATTGTTACTCTTGTATATTATACTTTTACGAGTATTAGGATACATCCCAGAAAATATTTTGTGCATTATCTCTTTGAATTTAGAATTTCCTTCGACCGTTTCCTTCAAGAGTTGTTACAAAATTGAAATTTGCAAGCTTTGTAGCAAAACTGCCTCAAAGCAAGTCCGGAACTTAAATCCAATAAGCCAGGGCTATCATGATTGCTGTAGTTTGATCTAGGCCGTCTTGGTTATAAATGTAAAATCGATCGCACTAGCAGTTAAGTCCGCGTTTGCACACCTTTAACGAGTTTGCTTTACCCACCTTTCAACAAAATAAATGAAGAACATTTCGCGCTTGATAGTTTTATCGAAAATTACTTTCTTCGTGTTGATCATGCCACGATACTAGAATGTAGTAAGTGCAAAACATTAGGTTATACTTTAAACCTCGCCACGGAGCATGCTGTGTGGCCAGTGGTATGGTGGGTCCGCAGTGCCCATGCCCCATTGTCAAACATGTTAATTTTTAATTAAGGTAATATGTTATATTTCTGTCTATCCTATTTCACAAGTCGATGTTCACAAGCTCTGGCCAAATAGCATCGAGCCAACACAACGCTGAGATAGGCGTCATTTGGATGGACGTAGGACTTATTTGCGGTGTTTGGCAGCTGGAGGACGGATATCTGCTGCCTTTCCTGGCACAAGGGTCGCGGCCGAGAGCCAAACGATACCTATTCATGCTAATTCGACAGATGGCACAGGATTAGACATTTGGCTCCAGTGAACTTTATGAACTTTTTTACGGAGCTTAACCAGCATTTGCATTTTTGTTAGATCAATAGAATGAATCTAATCAACCCAATGTAAATGCATGATCTGTGGGAAGAAAAACCTTGAATGTTCATAGAACCGTACAAGGGCGATCAATTTTATGATATTAACATACTTACACGATTGAACCGTTATCAGTCAATTAAAAAAAATACTTACCTAAGATAAAAATTTTACTGAGAAACACATAACACGTATATACATAGAAATAAAGTTTAGATACTTACAGTCAAAAAGTAGGTTGAGAAGTAAAAAAACCGGCTTAGTGCGAGTTTGACTCGCACACCAAGGGCCGTACATAAGACCTTGCTTCTTGCCAAATTTCATGATTCTGTCAACGGAAAGTACCCTAAAGGTTTGATTCCCTTGTGAAATTGCAAAATTTGCGATAACATGCGAGATAAACGGTCATATCTTTTTATCATGTACACTTACAAGTCACAACTGAAACAGACCGTAGACCCGAAAATTAAACATATATCAGTTTGATGTCTATCTCTACGGGTGCCCGAGATAAGGTCTTGACAGACAGACGGTCAGACTAACAGACGGATAGACGGACGACAAAGTGATCTTTTTTTACTTTTGAGGTGCGGAACCCTAAAAGAAGAGTGCCCACTAAATAAGCCTTAGAAAAAATAGAGCCACGCTTATAAGTGCAAAGCAATTTTACAGCTGCTTCTATTTCTGATTCAACCACAAAGACTTTCACCTTCACCCAGTTACACCAAAATGTCTACTTTCTTACGATTACGATTCTTACTATTTTAGTTTTACTTTATTTTACGTCTTAAAAGTAAAAAAAATGTATGGCGTTAACCATATATGTATTTAATAATAGAAAACCCCATTATTACGCTATTCTAATTAATTAATTAATTCAATCATAAATTTGATATATGTATACATTACTTTTTACAAAACTAAAAACGTAAAACTTAATGCAACCAGCTGACAGTCTTTATATGCAATGTAACATTTGATTAAATAGCCTAGGGTTCACGTTTCTCTTTAAACGTTTTCTGCGTTAATAAAATTACCATTTCCTAATGGTTTGTCACCTTATGAGCTGTCCGGTCGTTTTATGTCCACGGCAGGTGCACTGTCATCACGTCCGTAGACGGACGATTTTATGATACATCACTGTAATTTGTGAGTTGTGTAGGTTCCTACAGAAATAATTAAACGTTTAAATTGAATCGCGTTTATTTATAACTTTATTAACAATACTGTAAATTGTTTTCGTTACTTTACACAATTCTACAAAGACATAATAATAAATAAATGAATAATAGACTAAAAACAATATATCGATTTGTATTAAACACATTATTTTAAAATACAGAAAAAAAATCTTCAGTAATTCTACATACGTGTATACGTAGGTTACTTATATTTATAATATAACTAGTTGGCCCGGCAGACGTTGTCCTGCCCGATTACAGCGCCACCTACCGGGTCCAACTGTACTTTTAAACCTTCCCTGGACCAATTCAAACACACACAGAAAATGTCATAAGAATCGGTCGAGCTGTTTCAGAGTTTTTGCGAGACTAATACACAGCGTTTCATTTTTATATATAAGAAGATATAGACAAAAATGTAAATAATAAATAATATTTTGTAGGATCTTAGTGAAAAAACATAAAATTAGACTTGATGTTTGATATCAGTTTAGTTGTCTTAGCCACAAAGTAAACTTTGTTTCTTAACTCTTAAATAAATAATACTACTTTAACTTATACATAATATATTAGCAATAATAATTATATTTCTTCTTTTTAAAGTAAGTACATATTTGAGTTCATTACTCTCACATTATTCTTCAAAAATGTAAATAATAAATAATATTTTGTAGGATCTTAGTGAAAAAACATAAAATTAGACTTGATGTTTGATATCAGTTTAGTTGTCTTAGCCACAAAGTAAACTTTGTTTCTTAACTCTTAAATAAATAATACTACTTTAACTTATACATAATATATTAGCAATAATAATTATATTTCTTCTTTTTATAGTAAGTACATATTTGAGTTCATTACTCTCACATTATTCTGAGAGCACTTAATTTATTATGTATATTTTTCGATTGCTATGATTCAGATACATGCTCGATCTCTAACTCTACAAACTCCTGCTGCAGATTAGACCAGCTACAAAAGCGTGTAAGTACTCATATTCATACTACTTAACTACTGCGCAGTAAACTACATAATTGCTCTGCCCTTTCATTCCATTAATATCAGTCTTTGAACACATTAGTATTCGAATCAATACACATTCCGATTATACCAGTTCCATTTAAATCTATTCCAATCTTATACAGTCTATATATTGCTTCACCACTTAAAAACTTACAGAATACATCTATAATCACAAATCGACATTTGCAATGTTATTTATTGAAACAATGATTTCCCATAGTTTGTTCTGATTGATTGCCTTTTTATATTAAATAAAATTGGTTTATTTTATTTACTTAACACAGACGCCGTAATAATGCTTACGCGGCTCTTGGTTTTAATGACGCAACTCATCATCAGTTTCGACAGCTTCGCAGCTGTGGTACTTAGAGGAAGTGTCGGGACAAGAGTCGGCAACGGAGAGATCATCAGACGATGCCGCCGGGGCCTCGTGAGCCGCTAAAGGCATCAGTTCCTCATCGCCTTCTACATACGCCGAAGGCACTCCATTTCGTTTCACGGTTTGCATCAGTGAATCGGCCTCTCGCGTCCAGCAATCTGAGCATGATAAAATTAAAAGTCACTGAACAATCAAATAATTATGAGAAATATGCGTTGAGAGTGAAGGGAAGCCGGGATTCGTCTGGATTGATCATGATTATGACGTCCAGTCAGAATATAATATAAATACACAAGATAAAATGTTCTGAGTAATAGTTTCTCGTAAATTTATTCAACAAACCGATTTATTAAGTAGGTACCACGAGTTTTGAAATCACCAGCCCCATCAAACCCCATTATCTCGCCATTATAATATTTAAAAAACCCAATTTGACAACCCTTAAACACGACATGTGACAAAAAGAGCTACACATAATCATCATTATCTCAGCCGCATGACGCGCACTGCTGGGCAAAGGCCTCCCCCATGGATGTCCACAACGATCGGCCCTGTGCTGCAACATAATACGTGTTAATTAAATAATGCAAAATCGCAGACACCCCAACTTATTTTTATAATAAAATAATAATTACTTATATAAATGAATAAATTCAATTCTCGCAGATTATTTACAAAGATATGTCCATCTTTTGATGCATATCTTGCATATTTGAAACTATGGTCGCACGCCTGCAAATACGATGTTGCCCCTAAAGCCGTTGTCGGTCGTGTCGCCGATGAGTGGTAAAAACGACGGAGTTAAGTAAATTTAAAAAGAGGCGTAAGTAATTGAAAATTTAATTTTGGATAAAATCTAAGCCATGTTTTTTATTAGTGGAATCGATTCTACTCTCTATTAAACCAACTATATTATTATTCAGGTTTTCCACAGTTTAAATTACCACGTTGTAAAACATCAAAATTACCTGTAAAAAAATGTTACAGTGTACCTTTTTACGAGGTGGATACTCTGTATGGTTTTCTGCCCGCCAAGTGCTGGACATACCCACTAAACCAGCCTAGAATGTCGACAACGACAGAGTTAAGTAAATTTAAAAAGAGGCGTAAGTAATTGACAATTTAATTTTGGATAATAATAATAATAATCTTTATTTGGAATCTTAAACTAGGTACACATTACAAATAATGAACGAGGAGACCGCGAAAGTTTAAAACTGCGTTGCAGTTGTCAACGCCCACCTCCGGAAAGTGAGCTATTCCAATTACAATTCCGTAATCCCAAAATGGAAGAAAAATATTATAACTTAGAGCAGGGTAAATGTTCTAAGCATTATAAACTATTATAAATTTACATGAAATAAATTTCTACTGCTAGTTAGTGTGCGTTTGCGAGAGTGAACGAATAATGATTATAATTAATGTATACATGTGCCTGCGTGTGTGAGCTGTGTGTGTCTGTGTGTGTGTGTGTGTGTTTGTGCGTGTGTGTGTGTGTGACTATTTGTTTGTTTTATTGATGGCTTGGGGATGTCTGTAAAGTATGATATTGAAGTACTTATGAATTATGTATCTTAATCTTAATTTGTGTGCAAAGAGAAGAATAATATTAATTGCATGACCTAATGAGTTCTTCTGTTCCTTCGTATGTTAGTGATAATAACCACTGTAGGCATTTTTGTTTGCACTTAAATGAAGTTAAAGGGTAGAGGTTCAAGTTTTTGTTAGCCTTGTTATATAGCTTAGAGCTTATAAAGTAATATTGACGACCAGCTAGAGCAGTCCGTCGCGGTTCAATTTTACAGACCTCATCTGAGCGGCGACGTTGTAATTTTAGGCTAGGATCATAATAAAGATTGGAATGTTTCCTTAAGAGGGTATGAAGAATGAAGAGTTGACGAACAGTTGGGACCCTAAAAAGAGAATATAATTCGGAAGTGGGATAGCGTACTGGTTTTCTCGCAATAACTTTGAGCACAGTCCTTTCAGCCCTCTCCAATTTCAACATAAAGTTTTCAAAGTGCCACCCCAGGAAGTAATACAATAGGCTAATATAGATTGTACTAGGGCGTAATATACGGTCTTCATGCACTGGAAATTGGCAACTGCACGTAGCTTAGTGAAAACAAACATAAGTTTCCTGGTACGTGATACAAGAGACTCTATGTGCGGTTTCCAAGTCATAGCCTCATCCACTATTACTCCAAGATATTTGATGGAAGAAGAACGTTCAATTCGAGTGCAACCACAGTGAAGATCGTTATTTATTTGACAGCAGTGAGCAAAAATATTAAAACCAAAGGGTGGTTTAGAAGCCGAATGAGGGGCAAAAGCCGAAAATTTCGTTTTTGATATATTTAATGTCAAAAGATTTAAATTTAACCACCTCATTACTATGGCTACAGCATTTTCCGAAAAGCCACGAACCTCCTGTCAGTTGCGGCCATGTACAAGAAGAACAGAATCATCTGCATAGGTAATTACCCTACAATTTGGAAGAGAGGCGTTGCACAACTCGTTTATATAGATCAAGAATAGGGTAGGTCCAAGAACACTACCCTGAGGAACGCCACAGAAAATTTGTTCCTCTCGACTCTTAAATCCATCTATAAGAACGCGCTGCATCCGCTCATGAAGGTAACTGCGAAAAATATCCAGAACAATCCCCCGAACACCTATACGCTCAAGCTTAGATAGAAGAATGGGAACAGAGACAGTGTCAGTGATAAAATCTAAGCCATGTTTTTTATTAGTGGAATCGATTCTACTCTCTATTAAACCAACTATATTATTATTCAGATTTTCCACAGTTTAAATTAACACGTTGTAAAACATCAAAATTACCTGTAAAAAAATGTTACAGTGTACCTTTTTACGGGGTAGATACTCTGTATGGTTTTCTGCCCGCCAAGTGCTGGACATACCCACTAAACCAGCCTAGAATGTCCATATTGTCGTCAATAGTCAGGACTATTCAGGGTCCGAGGTCCGAGAACAGCTGAGTCACAGATTACATAGGTAATACCTTTACCTTATCTTTGTACGAAGACTTCAGGTCAGATTACCTCAGACCTTACGACTCTACATTAGCCGATCCAGGGGGATGAGACATGAGCGCCTTACCCCCCAACCTCCGAAAAGCATATTAAGTGTTTTATTTTTCTCAAGCCCATCTTTAGCGAGATCTAACCCACCGAAACGAAAATTGTCAACCCTACACTGTGACTCAACGTAGACTAGAAATGTAAAGTTGAAATCGTGGATGGTAATGTCTGCGGTTTTAATAATATTACATTATAACTTGTAAAATACAATAAAATTCAGTTGAACAAGTACTTTAGATTAATTGTCGTTATAAAAGAAATAAAAACTCAATAAAGTGACTGTAAAATATCAAGATTGTATGCCCGATAGCACTATTTAATTCTGAGGGTGCAATTTCGTGTAATAACATTTCTATGTATAAATTAAAAATTCTTAGCTGGCTAGAATTTAGTTGCAATAATCTGGTATACTTACTTGGCCTTTTTTCAGGTGGCACGGGTTGTACTGTAGTGGGGGGAGGAGGCTTGCACGCCGATCGTAGACGCCTTGGACTGCGGGCTAGAGCGTGCGATATACTTGGAAGTCGGATGTCCAAATGTGATCCCCTTTCTGTCACGATTTTGTTGTTCATAGCATATAGTTTCGTCGTTATATCTCGTGCTATTAAGGTTGTTACCACGCTGGCGAGGTACGGCTCCTTGACGAACAAATACTCTAGCGAACTTCGCTGCCAGTAAACGTACCGGCACGAGGAAGCCGCCACTATTGAGACCTGTGATGAATTATGTTTTGTCTATGAAGGTTTCGCATTTTATCTGCTCATAAGCACCAAGAGCACATAATATGTTCACGGCTATTGATATTGTTTTTTTCAACAATCAAATCAAATCATGAATAAAAATCAATATTTTACAACAATCCCCAAACCTACTCTTATTTATTCAACTGCTAGCTTTTGTACAAGCGATTCATTCATTTCATCATTTTAAGTAAATTTCCATAAGTTTTGAAGGAGCTTACGAGTTTGGCTCTCAGCCATAATCTAAAAATATGTTTGTGCACAAAAGGTGAAAACAATAATTTACGTAATTTCCTATCACAGAAATTGGGACAGGACGTTAAATTTTAGAGAATATTTTATGCAACTCCTGGAGGTACTTGCATTTAAAATGTGTAATTTCAGTGTGTTGAGCCGTTTAGTATTCGTTTAGACTCCATCGATATTTAACCCAGTTTCTTGCATTTATAGCCTCTTTGGCGGTTATACACCCATTTCAGATAACAATTAGGTCACTGGAAGTGGGTAGGTAATTCTAAAGCCCGACGGCTATAACGTACAACCGAGTAAACCACAGTAATTGATCAACTTCAATCCATTCCATGAGCCTGAATAAAATATTGTTAGTTTTTTTGTATGAGTGATTCAGATTGTTCTGGCATCCGTCTTTAGTGATGCTAATCAAACTCATGTAGGATGTTTTAAATATTTATATAATGATTAATTTTTAAATTTTCAATAAACATGCAGAATATCTGGATACCATACTTAGATGTCTCCATCAAGTTAAATTTCAAAATGATTTAGCACATATTGTGTAGATGCACACATTCAAAAATAACTTATATTGATTATAAAATAAAATAAATCAAACATTATTATGCGCCGAATTTCAAAAATGCGGTAGGTGTCCGGGTATTGATAAACGCATGCTGATGACGTCATATAATGCGGCGCGTACGGCGGCGCGTTCAACTTTATGGCGGTATTTTGACGAAATGAATTGAAAATGTCATATTGATATATTATCTGTGTGTATCTTTTTTTTATTGGAGTTTCATAACATTTATCCGCCTACTTGTTACTATGAAAATAAATTCCAACTTCTGAGTCGTCCTTGCGCAAGTAAGAACCTTTCCAAGCAAGTGTACAAGGAACTCTACATTGATATAAAACACTACAGTTTTTGAAATCAGCAAATACCTCTAACTAAAATGGGTAGTGGTGTTAATCATAATTAAGGGTACTCCAGGAAATATCGAGCGCCGCGAGCTTTTCCTCAATTAATCAACAAGTTCGTTTCTAGTGACAAGAAATGATTATCACGCCATAAGATCGCTTCTGTAGTTTCAAAGTGTAACATATTGTAGGCTAACGACTTGCAAAGAACGACTAACTTACAAAGTTAAATATAAACCTTAAAAATTATTTATTATCTTGTTATATCTACTTTGCATTTTTTATATTTATATCGCAGCATTCCTACATGTATTTTTAACATACAGGATGACTGGGAATGCGATCTATTCCTTGAAGGAGGTTATATTTCAGATCATTTGTAACAAATATACCAGGGTTGATAAAAATCGTGATTTTTTTGTTTTTGACAGATTTTTTATATTTTTTTCAAATAAATAAAAAAAATTTTTTTTTTTAATTTTCTTTAGAAACTTCAAGGAAAAGTCATGATTTCTTATATTTTTTTAACATCATTTGGTAAGTTTTTTTTATTTCTGGCAACCTTAATAGAAATCAGGCCAAAAAATTTTTAAGCTAACAACACTCCCACCCATGTCACGTCAATCAAGTAAATAGAAAACACAGGGGATTCCCCAAATCATGCGTGTTAACATAAAAATCGTTTGGTGTTGATATTGAATAATTGGAGTTATGGTGTAAAGTAAATATCATTAGTTTTTTAAATATCTTCCTAATACGTACTAAAAAATGATTTAAATCATTGATTTTTTAAAATAAATCACTTGATTTAAATCAGTGATTTAAATCATGATATAAATCATTTGATTTAAATCAATCAACCCTGAAATATACCGTCATTGAAATGACAACACGTTTACGTTAGTCAGACGGCAGTTGGGGAAAACCCTTGCGTATTCGATGTTTATCATATGGGAAAAGGCAGAAAACAAAAACATCTTAAAAACCCGATATCTTAAAAACCTCTTATTTTCGAATGGGGGTAAATTTGTTGCTAATGATCTTAAATAGGTCGAATTCCAAGTCATCCTGTCGAATATCGTATAAGAATGTCTATTTTTTGCCATTATTGCTTTTATGTAACATACCAACAAAAGATTTAACATTTTCAACTTTCTCCCTTGCTTAACTTTTTCTCACCTGTAAGACTTTAACATACTCTTTCTTAAGATTGATTTGAATTCGATGAAAAAATGCGTTTTCTGCCTGTGGTAGAGATCTGTAAATACTTATTGATCTCAAGAACCCCGTAACCCTTTACATAGTTGCAAGACGCCTGCTTGGCGACTATATAGGTTAAAGGTACTTTGCGCTCCGTTCCTTGAATAATGAACTCATCAACTGAGCTCATTAGTTGGCCCCATTACCTCAATAACGGTGATGCCTTCATTGACGCAGTTTTGCGTGAAATGAGGTGCAATGAAATAAGCACTCGTTACTAAAGTGGTGATTAGGTTTTGATTTAAGTCAAATTTACTTACTTGTAGTTTTGATTGTGGTAGAATAATTAAAAAAATATACTTTCATCTGGCAAAAATAAAAAGCGTCATATTTAATAAATAAATATATATATATTGTTGAAATTAACGCTCCGATAACACACAGCTTAGATAATTACGAATTCGTGCAGACCAATATTGGCCGCAACTTTAATCTCTATACAATATGTGGCAAATAAACAGCTTGAATAACATAAACGGAGTGGCTTAATTCAACATAGAGTAACATTCGAAAAGTGGAAATATACATTTTTATTTTTCATCACACTGAAATATAGCACTGTAGTGTCATTTGAAAAAAGCTGTGTATACGAATATAAGTTTTTTTTTTTCAAATACTTCCATACTTTTCATCACGAAAGCAAGGATATATTATTATTATTATACACATTTTTAAAAGATAAACTAATTAAATGCATGTATAATTGGGGTAATATAATTAAAAATGAAGATATTTCATCAAGATATTTCAAGATATACATTTAATACCAATGTCTTGTTAAAAAGTGATACGTTTTTAGACAAATCGTCATTTAGCATAAGCTTAAAATCTGATTAGCTTTTAATAATTTGAAAACAGATGAAAACTTTGAATATTTTATAGGTTTATTACGTTGGGGAGACGCTAGTGTTCCTTGCCAACCTTGCGGCAGCGGTTCGGTTTATAATTTACCGTAGCATTTCCGAAAGTGGATTGAAAGTACCTAAGTAGGCAATAAATTGCCAGCAGAAAGTGTTTCGGTACATACTTACCTTGAATTTCTCATCGATCGTAGCCCTGCTCGACTCAAACTCGGGCGAGTCTAGGAACTCGCAGGGGAGTATCGGATGTAGAAATTGATGACCGCTCATTACATTCACCTATATACAGATTATTTTGTTAGCAACTAAAGATACACAATACATACTGCAATTAAATAATAACATACACAAATATAAGTGTAATGTATTACTGGTCAGCACTAATAAGAGAGTTAATAAAAGATCTGTCTGAACAAAAATTTAATATCTCGAAAAACAAGCATGGATCTTTTAAGAACTTTTCACTTCTCATGCTCGCAAAGTTCGTCTTTATGTAATTTATAGGCTGCATAAAATGGCTTTTGGTGTTCTAGAGAGCATAAAGTAAAATTTTCTGACAAAGATTCTTAGGCCTAACAGCAAACAACGCTCAATAAAACTTCACAGAATAACTTGCGATAATTTATTTATTTGCTTTAATTTATTTGTCTTGTGTTTTCTACCTCAAACGATGAAACCAGAAAAAAATAGTCACCGGTTATCATTAAAACGCATCGAATTATTTTTATTACTTGGCAGAATGAAATACTGTCCTTAGTCCTTATCTGGCCGTAGCCCCACTCAAGTATGGAAATTTTTAAAATCTAATGGCATTGGCAAGGTTCCTGTCCAATCGTCAGATCATCCTGATCTCAACAACCTCAACAAACATTTTACTGTTTTGCCTGCCACTTTAAACGAATCCACTAAGCGTGCAACGATTTTTTCTATTATGAATAGTAACTTTGCTCCAGAATATCCACCATTTGTTTTACACACTACTTCCGAGAAAGAAGTTCTTAAGTCCATTCAGAGCATCAGTTCCGAGGCTGCCGGCTGTGACAATATAACCTCCAAAATTATCACTTTTCTTCTACCTTTAATCCTTCCTGTCATTACACATATCCTTAATTTCTCATTGTCCACAAGTTTATTTTCCGCGTCATGGAAAAAAGCACATATTATCCCATTACCAAAAGTCTCAAATCCAAACTCGATGAATCAGTACCGCCCTATTTCCATCATTCCATTCCTGTCAAAAGTTTTGGAGCATATTGTGCACAGTCAGCTGTCTGAATTTCTTTCAAAGCACAGACTCATAAGTCCATTTCAGTCTGGTTTTCGCTCGGGCCATAGCACAACCACTGCGTTAGTTAATGTAACTGATGACATCCGTCAGGCAATGGACAATAAACTTCTAACTGTATTAGTTCTTTTAGACTTTTCTAATGCATTCAATACGGTTGATACCGATATACTTCTGGCTATACTTCGTTCGATTAATGTCTCGTCTTCTGCTGTCCAATGGTTTGAGTCCTACCTTCGAGGGCGATCTCAGCGCGTCCGTCTGGGTGATCTTCACTCAGACTGGTGCCCAGTCATTGCTGGGGTTCCTCAGGGAGGGGTCCTCTCGCCATTACTTTTCTCCATTTTCATTAACTCGACTACAAGAGTTATTACATCCAGATTTCATATCTATGCAGACGACTTACAGCTCTATCAACATTTCAGCTTAAACGATGTTAGGATTGCTATCGCTGCTATGAACGATAACATTCAGCGTGTTAACGAATGGAGAAAAGCCTATGGCCTCGCAATTAACCCGGGTAAATCTCAAGCACTACTGATCGGTAGTAGATACTATCGCAACGAAATCAATATCGCAGAGCTACCCTCTATTACTATTGATAATACTCCGATTCCATACTCCGAATCAGTAAAAAACTTGGGAGTTATATTCGACTCAAATCTATGCTGGATTTTGCATGTCAATGAGGTGAGCAAGAAGATATTCTTCGCAATGCATAATTTGAAATGCCTCCAAACTTTCTTGCCATTAAAAACTAAAATCACTTTGGTCCAAACTCTCATTCTGCCCATTTTAGACTATGCCGATGTCTGTTACTTAGATGCCACAGAGGAGCTACTAAACAAGCTTGAGCGTTTGCAAAATCTTTGTATCCGTTTTATTTTCGGTTTGAAGAAATTCGACCATGTCTCCGAGTTTCGAAACGATCTCAAGTGGCTACCCATCCGTTTCCGTAGGAATACTCGAATACTTTGTTTCCTCTTTAATGTCCTTTTCAATCCCATGTATCCATCATACCTTCGAGAACGCTTTTCCTTCGCTAACTCGTCTAAAGCTCTCTGTAGATCCCATCTTAAATCGCTTCTTAGTGTTCCTTCCTGTAATTCCACTTTCTTTTCCTATTCATTTACGGCCCATGCAGTTAGACTTTGGAATTCGCTTCCACCTAACATACGGGACTGCCAAACTATTTGCTCGTTCAAGCGGCGCTTAAGGGAGTTCTATCTATCCAGGTCCTAACATTAATCGTTAGAATTATAGATATTTGTGTTGCTGCTTTATATATATTTTTTATGTTTATTTATTATCTTTCTGACTATTATTAATATACTATGTTTATTATTATATATATTTTTGTTCTTCTGTTATACACGCATACCATTTTTATAATACAATTTCTCCTCTCGCGGGTCTGCTGGAAGAAATTTCATGTTTGAAATAAGCAGTACCTTTGTACATCTTTTCTTCTGTGTTGTTTATATATATGTTAATTTCTGCGTGCATAAATTGTTAAATAAATAAAATACTATGTTCCTAAGCCATCGCCATGTAAAAATTTTTAAAAAGTTTACTGGCGGGAATTGGCTATTATTTAAGTTCTTTAATTTTTCAACATTGTGTTACATATTTGAATTAAAGTAAATAAAATAACTTCCCGGACTTCTTGAACTAAAATAATGACATCGAGTGATAAATTTTACATTAAATTTTAATTAAATTTTCGATTATATTTTGAAGTACCTAATTGTTTAATTTTCTCGCAATCGATGTGAAAAGCAGAGTGTAAAACACTGGCATAAACAAGTCATTATACCCCTCAACTTACATATATTTCATAGACACTCAGTCTGATAACAATAGACTCGTACTTTAGACTAGACTATAGCGTATATTTACGTATAAACTAGTGTTTTTTTTACTATGCTATAATAATATTATGAGTTTGTAGCTTTTATATTTATATCTATGAAACAGGTCACGAAGGTATGTAATATTTTATTTGACACTATAATGCGTAACAGATGTTGTTAGTGATATCTTTTTACAAGCTTTTATTTACTTTCACCTGTCCGGTGTCTGTAATGAAATCTTGCAATTTAAATTTGACCCACTTCCCGGTTTCCGATTGAGCTGAAAATCGCGTGACAATGCAATATTATGATGATATGGAGCTGATCTAATGCTGGATCTGAAAGGTGGACATAGGCACTCCGCAATAAAATGGCACAACCCCATCGAGTTAGTATTGACGAGTACTAAAAACTTGTATTCATATAAAAATATTTTTTTATAATTTTGCTTGTTACAAGCTTTTATTTACTTTCACCTGTCCGGTGTCTGTAATGAAATCCTGTAAGTTAAATTTGACCCATTTCCCGGTTTCCGATTGAGCTGAAATTTTGCATGAGTATGTATATCGCGCGACAATGCAATATTATGAAAGCTTGTATTCAAAAAAGTTTTTTTTTTTTATAATTTAACTTGTTTTTATTTTCTTTCCAGAATACAGTACAAACTAATTTATTAAATTTATCTAAATGAATTAAGTTTATTTAGTAACAAAAAAGCACACTTTAGAAGTGCACTTCGTAAACCCACTTATATTTAAGTATTGCGTTTTATGACAGATTGCTATAAGGATTTTTGTAATCCTTATATCAATCTGTAACACATTCAATCAAGCAATATTAAACAAATGGTGATTAAAAACAATGTGTAAAATCTGTCATCGTACCTACCTATCCATATTTTTTTTAAAAATGGAAAATATGTATTGAATACTAACATGCAGATAATGCTGCCGAAGCACGTTCGTGCCATTACTAGATCGCTATAGAAATTCATTTCAAACATTGGCACGAGCACCGACAAAAATTGTTTAAAATGTCCCGCTCTTGGATAACATACGTAAATATAACATTTGTATACAAGATGCGGGGAATAAACATAGTTTAGCTGAGTGGATTTCCTAACTAAGTAACGATCGAGGTAATAACTGATGTGTACACAGTTTAAACATTATCTAAATCTAAAATTGCATATCAAGAGCTTTTTAAGTCAAATCATAGTAGCAGGCGCGAAAGTAAAATGTTATGTATTTACACACCACAAGCTGTTATTCATTGTTAAAAGCGACTACCTGAAGTATAATCGCAAAACATTACCGCATCAAAAAACAATTTTCTGTATTCTGTAAGTATGATAATGATAATAATATCTAGCTTAAGGGCTTACAAAAGTGTTGATCTAACACTAACAGCAGCGCTTTGATATTTTTAATGGAAAATTCCAAAGAACAGCAAAAGGTTTTTGTACTCTCTAGAGAGACTTCCTTTCCGAAGGAAATGCATGACCGCAGTACCGCACCGTACCCGCCATTGGCTAGATGGGAGCATGTGTGGGACTCTCTCGGCAGAGAACCAGGTATACCCACTAAAACCCCCCGTGTTCTCCCAACCCTTTTGGGCGCATATGGTAGGGTCCACAATGCGATTCCACTAATCACGCACCCGGGCTAGCCCGACCTGTTGGTCTGGCTATCGCTAAGGGGAGGATTGTCCGAGAACACCGGACAATCCCCCAGACGGAGAAGCCTTACGGTGGCGTGCACGGGGCCACGCCAGGGTCATAAGACGGGCATTGCTTGCATTAATGCCTGATGACCCTGCCGTGGATCCTGCCTATCTGTCTACGGCAGAGGGGAGCGGCCTAAGGATCTTCCTCCCGCTCCCTCTCCGCAGCCTCTTTCTGCGAGGTGACCTCTTCTCAGAAGGAGGCGACAGCCCTTCTTTGTTTAACATCTTGTCACGTTACAAACAGAACTCAAGTCATTTGTACATACAGTAATACTGCACGCGATTCCCACTGGGATTAACACAAAGTTGTGTTGGGCTTTGGGTGCTACTCGTAATATATCACCCAAGTCTAACCAGCTAAACACTTACGGCAGTGCTGCGAGGGAGTACCTCCAGTGTATCCTACACACAAGTTGGGTTTGGCGAGTATTTTCCTAGGGCAACCCATGCCGACTTACTAGAGGTGTTCAATATTTCCAAACTTGAACTCTGTACATGCATTACACTGAAATGCAGTAAGCGCAGAGAAGTAGAAGTGTAGTTATAATAAGCGTAGAATACGAACTAAAAGATGGACAGATTTATATTTACAGCAATGAGTGAAATTTCTATACAGTGATAGCTAAAACCTCCAACATTCTATGAGATACGTATAACAAAGCGACGTTACAATCTAATATCGTTAACACATTGTTTCTATGTGGTTCTATACTATGTGGTTCGATGATAAACTGACAACATACCTTTCCCGATAGCAACAAGCCCAATCTGTCAGTCTTAGTCAAGTTCTGCATTGCATAAGCCTCTCCTGCATGTAACGACATAACATGGGCAAAGTCCGGAGATACCATGCGTTTATACTGTAATCGCGACACCTAAAACAAGTCCGGTGTATAAGTAAAGGTACTTTATTTTTAAAAACACTTAGCTATGTGCACTAAAATACTATGACATTCTATGTATTAATATGCTGACAGTATGTGACATTAATGCATAAATATTTTGTGCGTATTATACAAATTTCGCCCGCGAATTTTAATCGAACGTGAGGTGTCTGATTTTTAAGCGACTTCACAAAAGAAGCAAGTTCTCAATTCGACTGTGTATATATTATTTTTCAATAGCAAGTTGTGTTCAAATCCAGCAACATTTATTTTTGCATCATTGAATGGGGGCAAATGCTAGAAGCGAATGTCTTTCCAGCCAATTTTAGAAACATTTTTGAAAAACGGTATTGATACGATAGGTTGCTTAGCAAAGCTTGCCACCTCGGTAAAGAGGCACTTTTTATTTTAGTTAATTTGGTGAAATTTTTTATTTTTTTAAACAATAGGAAATTCATTGATTTAAGTTTTAAGTATATTCCAAAGTCGGTTTAAGTTAATAATAATAATAATTTTAATAATAATTTATTTAATTTTCAGTTAGCAATCACGTAAATTCCACATCTTACAATTTCACAAAAAATCTATTCTTAGAAACATTTTATTGTGTTGCATCCGCAGCCGCACTAGTAAAAACTGTATTACGGTTTGCAGCGCTCTCCCTAAAATTCATATAATAAGCACGTTGCAACTAGTATTCGTTCACAATTATACTTACTTACATATAAAATTTACATTTACATTATTCAATACCATTAAAATAAAGCAAAAAATACCTAATAAAATTAACAGCACTAGTGATGGAAGTCCTCTTTTTGAATATAATGAGTATGTGTGTGTATATGTAAGAGGGTGTGTAACATAATTCTTTATATGTCTTCCAAATATCGATTTAATAACAAAAAATAACATTCACAGTATGCAATCAATTACAATACCTAATGAGTGTTTTATAATATAATTTAATGTCAGTTCAAAAATAAAATATATTCATCTACTTAATTAATAATAATACTAGTTAATAACAAAATTAAATTCATCATCAAATACCTATCAGCATGTATTTAAAATGTCAATAAATTAATATAAAAAAATAAGTTACTAAACTTTACTAATTTCATCTCATTTATGTAGTATCCAATTAAGAAATTATTTTGATAATATCTTCCGTCTTGCTATAGTTTAAATGTCGCAAGTAATTATTTACAATCCTTTTGCACTGCATTTTTTTAATGGGTAAATATCCAACACACTATTCAGCTTATTATAAACAAATGGCCCTAAAAAACTAAAGAATCTTCTTTGAAATGTCGTTTTACTACATAAGGGTCTCCTACCGATGTATTTTTTTCGGCGTCCGTAATCCAGATTTGTCGAGTCAAAAGGTGATCTTGTGTGTTGCATTAGCCTACATTTCAATATAAACAATTGACGAACCGTTAAGACCTCATATTCAGCATAGAGAATTTCCGTTGGAATAAGAATAGGTTTAAATGAAGCCACCTTGAGAATGGTTCCCTGGGCCACCTCCAGACTCATCATAGTTGTTTTTGGCATTCCGCCCCATGTTGTTATGCAGTAAGAAATTATAGACTGACAAAGTGCGTAGTATATTTGTTTTATTGTCTTATGATCTGCAATGTGCCTAAGATGTTTAAACAAAAATATAAGCTTTCGCACCCTACCACAAACATTTTTTATGTGGTCTTTAAAATTTAGATTATTATCTATAGAGACACCTAGGTAGCGGACCGTATAGACCCTCTCAAGTCGCTGACAACAACAGTCGTACTCTAGTGTGCAGGTGTGTGCAGTGAGGTGTAAATTGGCGTTGGTTTGTATGTCGCCGCAGATACTATATAGCATGTATTTTGTTTTTTCCACGTTTAAAGTAAGTATGTTGGTTCGCAGCCAATTATTGACCAAACTAAAACCTGCCTGGGCAGTCATAAACACTTTTTCCCAAGTGGCTTCGACAAAGACAAGAGCTGTGTCGTCAGCGTATGAGAAAATCTGTCCTTGTGGTAGTTTGAGGCATGTGAGGTCATTTATGTAGACAAGGAACAGTGTAGGTCCCAGAATACTTCCCTGTGGTACACCATAACTGACAGGAAGATATGTGCTCAAATGGTCTCCAATACGCACACACTGGCATCGACCCGTCAGGTAGCTTTCGAAAAATTTCAATTGTTTATCTCTTATACCCAGTCTATCGAGCTTCACTAACAATTTATCCATAGATATAGTGTCGAAGGCTTTCGCCAGGTCTAAATATATTGCAATAACTTTCTTTTTATTGTCTAAGGAACTACTTATGTGGTTTGTTAAATTATTAACGGCGTCTTCTGTTGATTTACCACGTCGAAAACCAAATTGATTGGGTGATAGAAGCTGATACTTTTCTAAGTATTTAGTTAGTCTAGAGTTGACAATTTTCTCAAGTATTTTTGATAGAGAAGGCAATATAGATATAGGGCGGTAATTACTGATACTCAGTTTATCTCCACCCTTGTGGATTGGGCGCACTACTGACCGTTTTAAGGCTGAGGGAAACACACCTGCCTGAAGGCAGTTGTTGAAGATGAAAGTGAGGGGTGGAACCAAAATATCTCTGTACGCCTTAAGTGTTTTACTGCTGATTTCATCCCAACCCACAGAGCAATCACTTTTCAAACCATTTATTATAGACGCTACCTCTAATTCACAAGTCTCCTCCAAGACAAATGAATGAAGGTGAGAAGAGTAGCTGACGGGCCGCTTGCCAGCGTGTGATACAGAGGTGTTAATCAGCAAGTCCTCTGCCAGACGACCACCGATGCCAATGAAATATTTGTTGATGTCGTTTAATGACTGCTGAGGAGTGCTGGCTGTCGACAACAACTCTCTCGGAGAGCTTGTCTCTTTATTAATATGAGTAATATTTTTAATAGTTTTCCGAAGTTTTTTGTTGTCACCAATCGATTCCCGTATCAAATTCTGTTCATGGGTTTTTTTAACCTTTTTTATTTAATTACTTTTACATCTAAAATTATGGGATGACTTTGACTCTTCTTAGGACCAAACTCTGCCTGTTGCTAATGATATTACATAAGTCTCATAAATGCCGGATAGTGCACGATCTTCGCCCATTACTGTCACATAGATACCTACCTTAAAAGGCTCGAACAAAGTATGGTACACTTCTTCAAGTTCTGGGTCGAATTTCACTGGTCTCATTTCGTATACCAAATATACTACTTGTGCCAGATTCAGGAACACAAATCCAAAATTCCATGAGAATGCATCCGGCGAACAAATCACGTGCCACGCCCATATTGAATACAACATGAACCCTGTTCAAAATAATGTGATATGTTACAAGTACCTACTTTATGAACATAGCAAGTGATTACATGTTCACACCTAACGTACGAGTATACTAGTGGGACCATCAGCACTATAACCTTGCATTTTGTGATTAGGCTCTGAAACTTTGCACGATTATTGCACATACCTATAAATACCTAAAAATACCAGCAATGTTTCCAAATTCTACCAAAAGATCCTGATGCTCGCATTATGCACAAAATTTTTGCTTCGTGCCTACTGAACAATTTGATCAAGTGGACTCGAGCGTCAGTGACCCGTCCATGGCAGAGGTCAGTGAAGGCTTGCTCGGACTCCTCGTAGCGCTGTATGGGTTGAGCACTTTGCTCTTCCCCATCATGATAAATGAAGAAATGTTGTCATTTCCTGTAAACACATGGAGCCCAACCACAACCGCTGATTTAACAGAACCTTAAAAGAAAAAAAATATTCGTTTCTACGGCTATCGCTTAAACAATTATGAAATATAGACAAAAAGTCTTACCTAGAGCAGCTGCTAGCTCATTCATATGCAAGTAGGTACTTTTTGTATCAGCCTGTATGTGCATCCAGAGCTCCTGTAGTTCCGGCAGACGATGCACATGAAATGGCGATCACAATCGAAGTCTGTGACTAAGAGCGAGGTTACACCATCAGTATTTCATCAGTCTGCAGGCCAATTATGGATCTTTCATCGTATGACATGGTATAAATTTGAGAAAAAGAAGTCATGAAATGCTGCATTTCCTATTACCGATCTCCAATGATATCATCACTGTGGCATAATTTCAAAGATGTCATCATTAAATAATAAACAAATGATCAAAAATCTGACCGGAAATCGTATTTTTCGTTTTGCACTATGATATCATTTGCAAAACCATGAGATCGGTAATAGGCCCTCTGATCCATCAGTCTGCTATGATTGACACCAGAATGATCGTGTAACCCAATGACTGACGAAATACTGATGAATTTTCGCTAGTCTAGCGGAGATTGATGAAATACTGATGCCAGACTGATGGATCAAACTGATGAAATACTGATGGTGTAACCAGAGGCTAACACTCTGCTGTACCCCTAGCGCGACGCATCAGCCACGTGCACAAAGATTCTTGTGTCGGCCTCCTCATGATTGCATGGAAGATGGGCGGTTGCATTTGCATCTGGATCTCGCACATTATTTCGACTTCACAAGTCTCAGACGGGTCAATAGCACGAGATTGCGATCGGAGGTGTTCTCAAACAATTTATGTTTTCATGTTAAAAAAGCGAAATTGTAACCCTTGGTATGGCAGGCAACCAGAAGTAATTGTGTTCTTTCCACACTTTGAAGTAGTTTGAAGGTCATCAGATGGAAAAGCCGGCCAAGTGCAGGTCGGACTCGCTCACGAAGAGTTCCGTACTATACAACATTACGCTAAACAGCAAAAAATTACGTTTGTTGTATGGGAGTCCCCATAAAATATTTATTTTATTTTAATTATTTATTTTGAAAGTGAATGTACATCTTAATATTATGTGAACAATTCAAGCGTCTATCTGTTGCCGTTATTAATAACAAGGAAAAACGGCCGAAAAATGTATGGGTGCCCCCCCTCCCTTAAATATTTATTTTATTCTGTTTTTAGTATTTGTTGTTATAACGGTAACAGAAATACATCATCTGTAAAAAAATCAACGGTCATGAGATACAGCCTGGTGACAGACAGACGGATGGACAGACGGACGGACAGCGGAGTCTTATGAATAGGGTTTCTGTTGTTGCCCTTTGGGTACGGAACCTTAAAAATGATCGCTCGTGTCGAAAGAATGGTCAAAATAGGTCGATAAATGCGGTTTTCGCTGAACTGCCCCTGGAAGATAGGCAACCCCAGCCAGGGGCCCCCGCAAGGGGTTTCCTCGTGGCTTCAGGTATGTGTATTGTGCAACATTCGTGCAAAGTTTCAGAGCTTAATCACGAAATGCAAGGCTGTGGCCAAAAACGCGACTTAAAGTCCCCACTATACATACCTACGGGCAAGGTTATACAAGCAAACCTCAAGTTTTCTATAATCTTTTTTTTATGGAGAATGAAAATTTTTATAACTAAAATAATAATAAAATACATTTAGCATTTAGATTTACCTTTCAATTGAATGAAACTACTAAAATCACGTTTTATTTTTTTACACGATTTCGAAACATGGTATGAAAATTATAGGTACCTTTTTTGCTCTAAGGAAAACGCCTCTTATCATATAGGTATATAATTTATCAATAATATTTAGATATTAGATGCAGAAATCAAGATAAATAAATCAGAAATTTACAATTAGCCAAAGATTCAAGGCACTAAATTGGAATTACAAAATGAAGAATAGAGATATGAAATATGGACATAGCTGCGACACAGAGCCAAATTCGTTTCGAACTTAGCAAAATGCCAGGAAATACTAGACTTATTTATTGTCTACTCCAACCCCAACCTTATTCATATTTTACTTAAAAGAATTTAATAACCAATAATATTTGTAAGCGATATTTATTTAAAGTAGGTAAGTATCGTGTTTGGTACCTTTAGTGTTATAAGTATTTGGTTTACATTTAGTTGCCTATAATAATATAAAGTTTATAGTATTCTATTTCATAACAATCAATCAATAATGTAATTTATCATCGGTCGCGGCATAATCTACGAGTATTTCATTCAAAATCTATTGTTTTAAATAATCTCTCCCTTGTTTCAAAAATAGCAAACAATAAGCGCTAACGAAATGTTTAAGCAGTTTACATTATCCTGCAGTGTGGTAACTAATTAACCAAAAAGGTACGTAAATCCGGATCATTTAAAAAACTAGACCTGTAGGTTGCTTGTGATATCAATCAAAAAAACGTTGTAGGTAAATGTACCGATAAATCTATCGATTTTTTGTTTTTCTTGTCAACTAAAGTCTTATGGCTAATTTCACTAACCTTGTCTTAGCTTTGGACTCAGAACAATTACTAAAGCATTCTTATGAGGCTTTGGACAATATGACATGCTGTCACATTCTTTTCATTAAAGATAAGAAGTGACAGCATACTACTTAGGATTGTCCGAAGCTAAGACAAGGTTGATGAAATTCACCATTAGTCTAGTTAAAGCTAACTTAAAAAATACTTTCATAATAATTTATAATTTGACTACAAAATAAATTGTAACTTAAAAAAATACAAGTCGGGTTTCCCTTGTATCAAGTGCCTAAACAGTTTTCATCTCGATTCTAATTATTAGTATATATTTTTATACTTAAGTGTTTAGAGAAAATCTAAATATTTTAAAATCCTTGATTAGGAGAACAAAGTTGCTCACACTAAATTATTCAAGGTTTTTAAGATAAAAATTTCTACATAGATCATCAGTTGTACTTTTGTAAGGCATGACTTTTTAAAAAAAAAGATGCGTTTAGAAGGTACGTAAGAGGTCTAGTGGTCGAGACCACCCGATATTGATCTGGAAGTCTGGGGTTCGATTCCCCATGGGGGCAAAAGTTTTTCTGCTTGGTTTGATTGGTAGCAGAGCTTCTGAGATCGATTGGCTAGCTACCACGCCGTCTTACCTAAGTTTTTCGCCATAGTAATAATGTTAATAACATTCTTGTGCTCCGATAATTAGAGGTAAAATAGTCAATTCCATAATCGTTAAGGTGAAGGTGAAGCTCGTTTCCACCTTCAGCCTTATCGTCAACTTACTATCAGGTGAGATCTAAAAAAAATCTCTAATTCCGACGGAGTAGGTAATAATTGCAAACTAATTGCAAGCAAACAGATAAAACACTTCATTGAACATGATAACATTATTGAAACTAATAATATTGTTATCACTTTCTGATATTGGAGGCCCTAACCTCTAAACACTATCCTATGATAATAAATGTCTTATCTCGTATCAGTTTTGTTATGAACATGATCATCTATAGATCATCAGTTTTGTGGTGGTTGTGTAATTGTCTGATATTATATTAGAATTTAATTTTCTCTATGTTTAACTCATAAATGAATGTAAGATAAATTATTACCGAATATTAAAATTGTGTGCATCCAGAGTTGTCCTTTTTTCGTACTCGGAGCGCAGTACGAAGCGAAGAACAAAACGTTTGATAGCTAAAAGAAAAACATATTTTCTTGAGAATATGTAAAATTGTTATAGATTTCAAAAGGCCTTATATCGATACCTTTATATCGATTCCGTGAAATCCATTATAATAATTATTCTTCTTTGGTCTTTAATTTACATTAAAAATAATGAATTCAAAGCGTTTTAATCCAAATCGAAAGATCAATATTTTACGTGACATTGCGATATAGGTACCTACCAACTTACATTAGGTACCTATAATAGTTTAGAATAGGTTTTTAATTGTAATGCATTATTTTTAATGATTGTGATATAAGTCGTTTTTACATTGTAAAATTATAAAATGCTTTGTTTGTGAAAAATAATAATAATAGTTTTTATTGTTTTCTCGTGGAAATTTTATATTTCCCGTAAGAAAAATCATTTTGTAGCCTATTATATAAAAAACTGTTATTTTTATTTAGAAGATCGGATATTAATCTTAGATTTTAAATATTTTCCATTGAAACTTTCAACTCCTATTTTGCACCCTAAGGGAGTGAATTCAATGAAATGATTTTAAGAGCATGAATCTCAAGTTTTATCAAAATCGTTGCTAATTTAAAGATTTTTCTATACAAACTTGCAAGCCCCATTCATCCCATTAAGGTTTAAAAAAATTAAATCCCTTGTTAGTGTGCGTCCGCATTTTGAATTAAAACAACTGTCCAAATTTCATGTTTCTACCATTAGCTGTTGAGGCTGTGCGTGCGTCTATATGCCAGTGGGAACTTCTCCTTTTTTATATACATATACAGATTAATATTCCACTGCAACAGCACAGCGCCGGCAATACCAACGACGACAAGGCTGCCGGCGAAGCAAAAATGTATGAAGTTATACCACGTCAACTTTCCACACGCCGGCGCCAGCATCGACACCACATTCATTATTATCTATCACAGCTATTCGTAAAGAGCTGTTAATATGGTTCCTCGTAAGCAGGGACCAAAATAGTTTTCATCCCAAAGGGACTAAAAATGATTTGATGAACTAAATAATGATGACTAAATGTGGAGGATATTGTCAGTAAAAGTTCTAGTCACCACACCAAAGAGAGTGTTTTTTTTATATTTATTCGTGATTTTAAGACTTCAAAAAAGGTGGAGGTTCTTAATTCGACGAGTATATTTTTTTATTATGTTACGCGATTACTCCGCCAATTGTGGACCGATTTTCAAAATTCTTTTTATATTCAATTGAGTATACCTACTCCTGACGTAATCCCATTGACACCAAATCAGGATCTGATGATGGGATCTCAGGAAAGTCGAGAAACCTCCTTAAATGTTATAAGTGAACAGGGACCAAAATAGATTTTTTTATCCCTCAGGGACAAAAAGTAATTTGAATTTAGAATGTGGATATTGTCAGTCAAAGTTCCAATTACCAGAGAGTTTTTTTTATAACAACAACATAGAAATATAAATTAAACAGTTACGTTTGGCTTATTTCAGTGTATTTTACATAATTCATGTCACAATTTAAAAACAATATCAAACAATCTCAATGAGCTGTAAAACCATCTTTCTATCTATATCTAGGTATATGAGATCCATAAAATGAACTTAACCTCTTCTTCGTCTTTGTCCCTATTTTTTTTATTTACTCAGTAAATAACTCAGTCCAGTAGAAAACAAACAATGCACTGAAAAAAAGAATCAGCTGAACTAGTTCAGTAACTCAAGAAATAAGCAAACTTTGGTTAAAAGATAACAAACTTTAATTAAAATATACAAAACTGTTTTTGTAAAACACCCAAAACTAGTTAGGTTAATTATTGTTTGGTAAGTAATAAAATAATGATTGGTATTTTTTAACTAAAAATATTTTGGTGAACTTGTTTGACTACAGCAACAAAACCAATTCCTAATTTCAGCATAACTATTTTGTTACTGTTCATCAATGTTTTTG
This sequence comes from Schoenobius gigantellus, assembly GCA_963935595.1. Taxonomy (NCBI): domain Eukaryota; kingdom Metazoa; phylum Arthropoda; class Insecta; order Lepidoptera; family Crambidae; genus Schoenobius; species Schoenobius gigantellus. The sequence continues at coordinate 21,318,885 of OZ012549.1, read as the reverse complement.
ATTATAATGTTATATAAAGTTTGTTTGTTGCGCGAAACGAAACGCCTGAGTAGAGCGGTGGAGGCGAGGAAGAGAACAAACGCGCGCTCGGCCAGTCGGGCCGGTCGGTGTCTTGCGTTCGCTCGTTCGCCGCTAGGTTAGTTAGTTGAAAGTGTTTTCCTGGGGTTTTCGGTTTACTTGTATGGTATATGTAAAAAGTTTTCTCGTTGGAAAAAGATTTCACAATATGAACGAGTCTGAGCTTGCGGTAGCGGCCGCAGAACTTACCGCGACGGAGCCAAGTGTCATGGAGGATTTGAAATCGTGGGGCGTTGCCGTTGGTGTCAATGCATTGACAAGTTCAAAGGTATGCTATCTGTAATATTGTTTGTTTTCAAAACACCATGTAGGTAGGCAATGCGTTGGGTAAGTATTACCAATCGGTTCGGGCTTCTGACTGGATCGTGGCTATCCCGACAGGATTTTAAAGTCGGGTTCAGTTCAAAGGTCAAACGGTCGGAGTGTCAAGTTCAAACTGTTTATTTTATTGTGTGCTGGACTGAACCTAGGTAGATGCTGTAGAGATCTGGGGTTACGGCGTAGCTCCAAAAAACTATTGAAATCAACTTATCATTTAAGGAAATATTAACGACGCGACGGTTGACGAAAAGGTCGCCATAGTACTTACCTGCTTATGTTATGTTACCTAAGTATTATTTTTATGTTCCAGAACATAACATTGACCTGGAGACGTTTCAGATCTTAACAAATGATGACATTAAGGAGCTTGTTCCTGTAATCGGCCATAGAGTCAAACTGTTGACACCGTTGACAATGCTTAAAAATTTAATACTGAAGAATACAACGCAGTAAGTATAATATACTTTTATGAAATAAAATAAAACTGCAATTTTATTTAATGCAATTTTATTTTTTTAAAGGATGAGACCAAGTTTAATGATACAAAGAAGACTGATATGGCAGTACAATACAATAACACAACAGTACAACAACAGTACAATATACTTGTACAGTAAGCTCCCATTCAAGCTATACATTTACACTGCGAAAACCGCCGCTATTACGAGCGTCATAAGGACGGTCCAAAGGTCAATCAGTATAGCTTGACAAGGAGCTTACTGTACATACTTGACAATCCAGCAGTGTCAGATACGGAACAAAAGCGTGATGAAGTTATACCTGCTGCAGCTATGTCTGAGTGGACCATTCTCTAAATTTGGTACCATGGGTAGAAGTTAAAGGCACACTTTACAAACCCGGGGCAATTCTTATTGAAGACATCGGAAACCTAGGTGAAATTACTTTTATGATGATTAAAAATATTTTTATATGACAATGACAATGTTATTTTTGAATGTGTACGATTACGGACAGTTGAGTTTTTATTTCACTTGCATAGTTTCGAAGTAGACACTCCAAAATCCTGTTAATACTGTACTTAAATTTAAAAGAAATAAAACTATTATTTGATTTGAAATAGAATTTTATTTTAAATTGTCCTTAAATTTGATTATGAAATCATTAACCAACATATTAGTAGGTTTATCACTGTGTGTGTTTATTGGCCTGTATTTTTATGCTTTTATTTAATGAAGGCTATTTTTGAAGAAAAGCGCTACTCTTTTGTCAAATAGCTATCACAAAATAAAAAGAGTAGAAAAATACAGGCCAACAAACACACACAGTGATAAACCTACTAATATTTTGGTTAACAATTACAAAACTAGTTTTGCTTTAGATTACCAAACAGTTTTGTTACTAGTCAACAAACCAAGTACCTTAATAACAAGCAAAATATTTTTGTATCAGTAACCATTTGAAAAGCAATTAATTGAAAAACAAATTTGTTAACAGTAGATAACTGAACACCTGAAATAACTGGACACTACAGCTACCAACAGACGATGAATTTGTTTAATTGATACAAAACATTTTTTGTACTATTACAAAACATACATTTAGGTATTCCTTAACAGTTTGGTAAAAAATAGTCAAATTGTTCAATTAATTATGATCAAATTGTTTTGCTTGTTAGCATCTCAACACACCGTAGCAAATTTCGGTTTTGTTATTAATAAGATATAGTTCGCAAGTCACTATTTTTTGGTAAATAATAACCAAAACTTGAGTAACTGTTAACCAAATTTTTTTTTCAGTGTGGTGTGAAACACTTGCGGGCGCTTTAATTTTGAAATGCCTGTCTGTGCCACACTGGTGTTTCCAAGTTTCCATGTGTTAGGTTAAAATTCCTCAGCGCAGCTACAGTGTCTGTGCCCACCATGCTTTTAAACGTTAGGTAGGTATTATCAGGTATTGCATTTTTCGTCCCAAGCGTAGTGTGCAGTACAGAACAGGGGATGCTCTGAAACGCTCTCGTTTTTCGGACGCTTTTAACGTAAAAAGACCGTATTGTACAGAATAAGTTTGAATGCGTTCGATTCCGTGGTCTGCTGTGGCCCACAGACCATAGTGCAATTCTGGCCACATCTAAGAATACCTTTTTTTACGAGATGGAACGGTGTTACGCATCGTGCCTGCAAATGGCTGGTCAAAAAGTATTTCCAATGAAGGGCAACATTTATCTTACAATAAAATTAGCAAACAAACAGACTGCCCCTGACCAAAAGGGGCTACCGAAAGCTAGAAACAAATAGAATTTTTAGAGACAACTAGGAATTGCAGGCAGCTAATTCGGTCACTATAACCGAAAGATTTGGCCCTGATGATCGCATTCTCGGGTCGGTTCCTCTTGACCCTTGACAGCGGACTTCTCAAAGCTCCATAGCTGCACCGCTCTTCCGAAACTGATTCGGAGGATTGGATTATTCGTGTTTGCATAGCATTTGGCAAAATTTGACATTCTCCATACGTCGACTACGTGACTTGCGCAAATATTAGACATTAGAAATACTATGATCGCACACATTTAAGACGGACAAGTTGGTACTTCCTTCAGCGCTTGCTATTTTGCCTACATTTATGACTAGGTATTCGAGGATCCGGATCCCACATACACAAATTTATTAACCGACTTCAAAAACACTGAAAAGTTAAAAATAATATAAGAATAGGTACAGACAACATCACACTTCTATATTGAAGTCGGTGCCAAACGATGATCTCCTAGAATAGAAAGTGTTATACCCCATTTACACTCGCGTGCGAGAAGCGAGACGAGCCACGAGCCGAGCCACGAGACACGAGTGTAAACACTGAGCTCGTGGCTCGGCTCGCGGCTCGTCTCGCCACTCGCAACGCAAGGTTCGCGTTGGGAGCGGTTTTTTAGGCACGAGTCAAAGGGGCTCGCGTCGTGGCTCGCGTACGAGCGAGCGCGTGTTTATACTCGCGCGCCAGCTTCATATAAAATTTATAATTTTGCTTTATTTTTTACCAATTTTTTAAAAATCTTTAAATATTTCAAAGTTGGCTGTTGATACGTAGTTATTAAGAGTGAATAAAGATTACTTTGGTTAACAGAGTACAAAAGATATCAATACAGTTGCATTTTCATCGGGGCTGGTAAGACCTCGGTGGCCGAGTGGTCAAGGCGTCAACACAGTATGTTGAAAACGCGGGTTCGATCCCTTCCCGAGATAAAATTTTTCTTTTATTTTTAAATAATTGACTACAGACGAAACCTTGCTCTTCATTGAACTTTCTCAAAAGGGGCCTATTATTTGGAACCCTAAGAATAAAAAGTCATATTTAATCAAATTATTTACGTAGTTATAGGGAATATGCTGGCTAAGCACAGCGTTGATGCCGCTAACACTTCGACTTCCTCCATTGCTGAAAGTTCGAAAGTAACTGAACGCATTGCGAGAGTGTAAACACCTCGACACGAGCTCACGCGCTCATCCGCAAGACACGAGCCGAGCCGCGAGCCGAGCCACGAGACGCGAGTGTAAGTCAGGTATTAAAATTTGTCACCGACTTCAATATAGAAGTGTGATGTTGTCTGTACCTATTCTTATATTATTTTTAGCTTTTCAGTGTTTTTAAAGTCGGTGTTTATTTTTGTAAAATATTTTTTATATTTAGTGAATGAAATCTTTTTAGTGAAAGAAACCCCAATTTAATACCAGCTCACATCGGTGAGTTGGTATTAAATTAGCGTTTTCGTCGATTTTCATGGGATTCCATCATCAGTACCTCTACCATGAGTTGCCATCGATTGCACACTGTAGTTAACTACAGTCGCTAACGTGTTAACGCAGACGATATCGTTTTCGATAGTGACCGTACCATGAGTTACTTTTGCATTTACCTGACTTCGTAACGTTAACTCGATAGTATAGTAAACGATACAAAGGATACAGACTACTTACAGGTAATTATTTGTTGTCGTCATGTTGGTAATACGCTATAATCCGTCTTCGCAAAAAGGTATCTCAATTCGGTTTCTTACCATATTGTTATGAAAGATTTCATTTAGTCGGCTTATACATCAACTTCAAATTATTTCATCGGTTATATTTTTAATCATTGTTTGATTACATTCACGAAAACTTATTTAGTTTTATGTTAAAGAATAAGTTTTTATTAAATGTAGGCCATGTATTGATTTAATAATGATATAGAGAAGCGCTCCATGGTTCCAGTTAATGGCGCAATTCATAGGAATATATAGTAATTATAGTTTAATTGTAAGTATTAACATTGTTGTGGTAAACATTGTAACAATTTTCCATTTAAAATAATCATTTTCTATGCTTCTATGGGTTTGTTTTTTAGTACCCATCTATTTAAAGACGTGGCTACACAAAGAGACCTATTGGATTGATAATTTAAATGTAAATAGTGCAATCCGTTATAATTGAAGGATTTTCCATTATAGCTAAATAATTTAACCAATTAATTTTTTCTTTCAGGCTTTAGATCACCATTATCTCAATTGTTCCCGAGGGTCCACAGGAAAATATGTATAATATTTGTTTAATTCAATAGAGTTGACAAATATGCTGAAAATTGATACCTGCCAAATGTAGTATTACAGGAGATATACAACTGCATAAGTGAGTGGGTGAATGAATAAAACTAAAAATGTTACTCCTTTACAGTATGAGTAATTATGATGAAGCAATTTATATAAAACTTAAAATAAAGCTGATGACGTCTGACGTCGGCCAATATTCATATAAAATACTTTTATTTTACAATATTATGATTATCTATTATGGCTTTATGTGATGTTTAATGATATGTCTGTTGTTGCAGAAGTTTAAGTTCCAAAATTTACCTGGAATTAGAGTCAAATGTCCAACCATAAAAATTACTGCACAAGAAAGAACCGGTACTACTGTTATTTATTATCATTCAATAATTATCATATTTTAGCAAACTTAATAGATGAAGAAATTTGTTTAATCGACACTATTATATTATTAAAATATATTCTATTGGTATTTTACTTATTTTGTATGATTACAAGTCAGTAAAATTATATTGCTGCCAAAATCTTAATGACAGTATGAAAGTATGCAGAGTCACAGCTACAAACTCACTGGATACTTTAGCAAACTGCACATTATTATGAGGTAAAATTAGGCTAAATGATCTAAGGGTAAAATACAGTGGGAAGTTGTCTGAAAAATACATTTTGTTTGTATTATTATTTTATCATAATAACAGCAATGGTAGGGAAGCAATTAAAGAATATTACTATAAATGCATTGTTGACTGAAAAACAGTGAATTATTGTGTTCACATTACGACTCTTACATGGTTTTTGGGTTGGGCAATATATATCACCAACAAACCTGTTTTATACCATCCACCTATTTGACATATGAATCAGAATAAATTCAAATATACAGAAGATTGTTTGTTTTATTTCATATTGTTTATATTCATTGAACAGCGAAGTTATATTTATTAAGCACTTTGATACTGAATCATGCCCATATTCTTTTACGTAAGGTAATAACTTCTTTTACATAAGATGTAAAAGTAAAAATATAGTTTTATAGGAATGTTCATGACTGACCAGTCTCATAAAAAATGGACAATCTCCATTGAAAGATAATGTTTTTGATGCAAATTCTTAATGTTTATGTTAAATAACCAGAGGTACTAGGTCTTCTGTGTTATTGCAAAGCAGCAATGCTTTTCTGTTTTATATTGAAGGATACGAAATTTCGGGTACTGTAACTACATTCATAAGATAATAACCTACACCTTGTACACTTTGGTCATTAGAAGACTATAGGTGACTATGATCATCTAAGTAGTAGACTATTTGCTTGTTTGCCAACATTCTTGTGTAAAATATGCACAAATACAACAATTCTGTTGTTCTTTATATTAGATTCAGTATGAAATACCTATAGACCTAGAACTTTATTGAAAATTAATATTTTTTGCTTTGTCAAAAGTCAAAACAAGGAAATCCTACTTAGGTAAATAAATTAAAGAGTGGGCTCATGTAATTTATTTATTTTTGGTGTAAAAAATGTGTTAACAACATCTTTTTATTAATCTACCAATAAAAAAAATCATCAACCAATGTTTCCTTTTTAATGCAATCCAAACTATTGTGACACTGTAAAATCCAACTGCAGCTGTGGAAATAAATCAGTCCAAAAAATGAAATGCTAAAACCGAAGGTCTTGGCTGCACCATTCTGTATTATCATCAATGCCACTCAATCAAATCAACCTCCGCTACTCATCCAAAATAAATGTAGCTGTAAAAAATAAAATCTTATAATAATATATGCACCTTTTTAAGTTTTAACTGACTTCAAAAAAGGAGATGTGTTGACTGAATAATTTAAAAAAAATATTATGTTCACTGATTACTCCGCCAATTGTGGACCGATTTTCAAAATTCTTTCTTTTTATCGATAGAGGGATCCTGGGATAATGGAAGGAAATACTTAAATTACAGAGGCACATCCAACATATTTCATTTTTTTCTGACGATATTTCGGTAAGTAGGTACCTATTTGCATCTGATAGTCATCATATCATGTTACTGAGCTGATGATGATGGAAGGTTTCTGGTAGGTGACGAGTTTGGGAATTTTACTAAAAATATTGAAATATTTTTTTTTTCAACAAAAATTAAACAGGCTCCAAAACACCAAAAGTCCTAAATACAAAAATACATACAATAATTATCACATTTTTATATTGAAGTTGGTGCCAAACTTTTCAGGTGATATTGCTTGGCACCGACTTCAATATAAAAATGTGATATTGTATGTATTCTTATATTATTTATGATTTTTTGGTGTTTTTGAAGTCAGTTTTATTCTTTGTAAAAAAATTAGGTATACCTATTACCAATAGCGTTTTATTAGAGAAACAACTCTAAGAAGTTATTTAAAAAAGTTATTAAGGTTTATAATATAGAAAATAAAATGCAATTCTTTACATTTGAGGGTGTAAGAATGTTTTACCTCTACACAGTGACAATGATTTTTAACCACAATTCTTTTTCCATTTGACTGGCTGTTATATCCAGCTAATTCTTTGCTTCTTCATTGGACTTGTTGCACGCAAGTATGGATGTGGCATCAACAGTCCCATTTATGGATAATCTGTAAGAAATGTTTTGTAAATAAAATGTTATAGAATAGGTATTTTAACACTTTGATATAGACTATTTTTAATTTGTTATCAGCTTGTCAAACAATTCCTTAACTTCTAGGGATGCCTTGTAGTTTATTGAATGTGTTATTCTGCCATACATAAGGATGACATTTTGTTTTGTTATTTCCAAAAATCCAAGTTTTGCATTTACCTACTGAAGGGGTCATACGAAGACAATCTGAATTATTACCCATATATTCACTTCAGTTGTCATAAAACAGTATTATACACTTAAGATTGGTATGTACCTCTATGATCATAAAGCTATTAAGATCAAAACAAAATTGTAAGTAACTTTTTAAAAATGATAATTTGATTTTGAGGTTACTTACATAAACTCTGTATAGCTTTCAGTTTCAAGTCTGTATTTGCTTTTAAACACCAATGCTGAAATGCTTATTTATAATACTATAATTAGCACAAATAGTTGTAATCACTCTTTTGAACTTTTTCTCACGACTGCTCCCGTATTTTAATTGTTTTCGTGTCATTGACGTATATATTATGTATGTGTTATTATTCTTGAACTCAGCCGTGGTTGGCATATTCCATGCAAAAAAAATCACAACTTATTAACTAATTTAACTCAATAATATTATTCCAAACTTGCTTAGATTATCTATCGAATCGAGTCTCACGCTTGAAAATGAAAGTGAGTAACGTAACTACAGAGTTATCGTTTTGTACGTTATCGTCTATCGAGTAGCTGTCAAATCATGAACTCATGGTACCGATTTCCATACAATATGCACAAAATGATTGTCGATAGCGAGCGCGTTTTCGATAGGTTCGCGACGTATCGTAAACTATTGCACTCATGGTACCGATTTTAGTTCACCGCGTTACCGCTAGGGGCGCTGTACAAAGGTCCATACAAAAATTTACGCAGTCGATATCGACTCCAAACGAATGCAAACTCATGGTAGAGCTAACCTCTACCATGAGTTGCCATCGATTGCACACTGTAGTTAACTACAGTCGCTAACGTGTTAACGCAGACGATATCGTTTTCGATAGTGACCGTACCATGAGTTACTTTTGCATTTACCTGACTTCGTAACGTTAACTCGATAGTATAGTAAACGATACAAAGGATACAGACTACTTACAGGTAATTATTTGTTGTCGTCATGTTGGTAATACGCTATAATCCGTCTTCGCAAAAAGGTATCTCAATTCGGTTTCTTACCATATTGTTATGAAAGATTTCATTTAGTCGGCTTATACATCAACTTCAAATTATTTCATCGGTTATATTTTTAATCATTGTTTGATTACATTCACGAAAACTTATTTAGTTTTATGTTAAAGAATAAGTTTTTATTAAATGTAGGCCATGTATTGATTTAATAATGATATAGAGAAGCGCTCCATGGTTCCAGTTAATGGCGCAATTCATAGGAATATATAGTAATTATAGTTTAATTGTAAGTATTAACATTGTTGTGGTAAACATTGTAACAATTTTCCATTTAAAATAATCATTTTCTATGCTTCTATGGGTTTGTTTTTTAGTACCCATCTATTTAAAGACGTGGCTACACAAAGAGACCTATTGGATTGATAATTTAAATGTAAATAGTGCAATCCGTTATAATTGAAGGATTTTCCATTATAGCTAAATAATTTAACCAATTAATTTTTTCTTTCAGGCTTTAGATCACCATTATCTCAATTGTTCCCGAGGGTCCACAGGAAAATATGTATAATATTTGTTTAATTCAATAGAGTTGACAAATATGCTGAAAATTGATACCTGCCAAATGTAGTATTACAGGAGATATACAACTGCATAAGTGAGTGGGTGAATGAATAAAACTAAAAATGTTACTCCTTTACAGTATGAGTAATTATGATGAAGCAATTTATATAAAACTTAAAATAAAGCTGATGACGTCTGACGTCGGCCAATATTCATATAAAATACTTTTATTTTACAATATTATGATTATCTATTATGGCTTTATGTGATGTTTAATGATATGTCTGTTGTTGCAGAAGTTTAAGTTCCAAAATTTACCTGGAATTAGAGTCAAATGTCCAACCATAAAAATTACTGCACAAGAAAGAACCGGTACTACTGTTATTTATTATCATTCAATAATTATCATATTTTAGCAAACTTAATAGATGAAGAAATTTGTTTAATCGACACTATTATATTATTAAAATATATTCTATTGGTATTTTACTTATTTTGTATGATTACAAGTCAGTAAAATTATATTGCTGCCAAAATCTTAATGACAGTATGAAAGTATGCAGAGTCACAGCTACAAACTCACTGGATACTTTAGCAAACTGCACATTATTATGAGGTAAAATTAGGCTAAATGATCTAAGGGTAAAATACAGTGGGAAGTTGTCTGAAAAATACATTTTGTTTGTATTATTATTTTATCATAATAACAGCAATGGTAGGGAAGCAATTAAAGAATATTACTATAAATGCATTGTTGACTGAAAAACAGTGAATTATTGTGTTCACATTACGACTCTTACATGGTTTTTGGGTTGGGCAATATATATCACCAACAAACCTGTTTTATACCATCCACCTATTTGACATATGAATCAGAATAAATTCAAATATACAGAAGATTGTTTGTTTTATTTCATATTGTTTATATTCATTGAACAGCGAAGTTATATTTATTAAGCACTTTGATACTGAATCATGCCCATATTCTTTTACGTAAGGTAATAACTTCTTTTACATAAGATGTAAAAGTAAAAATATAGTTTTATAGGAATGTTCATGACTGACCAGTCTCATAAAAAATGGACAATCTCCATTGAAAGATAATGTTTTTGATGCAAATTCTTAATGTTTATGTTAAATAACCAGAGGTACTAGGTCTTCTGTGTTATTGCAAAGCAGCAATGCTTTTCTGTTTTATATTGAAGGATACGAAATTTCGGGTACTGTAACTACATTCATAAGATAATAACCTACACCTTGTACACTTTGGTCATTAGAAGACTATAGGTGACTATGATCATCTAAGTAGTAGACTATTTGCTTGTTTGCCAACATTCTTGTGTAAAATATGCACAAATACAACAATTCTGTTGTTCTTTATATTAGATTCAGTATGAAATACCTATAGACCTAGAACTTTATTGAAAATTAATATTTTTTGCTTTGTCAAAAGTCAAAACAAGGAAATCCTACTTAGGTAAATAAATTAAAGAGTGGGCTCATGTAATTTATTTATTTTTGGTGTAAAAAATGTGTTAACAACATCTTTTTATTAATCTACCAATAAAAAAAATCATCAACCAATGTTTCCTTTTTAATGCAATCCAAACTATTGTGACACTGTAAAATCCAACTGCAGCTGTGGAAATAAATCAGTCCAAAAAATGAAATGCTAAAACCGAAGGTCTTGGCTGCACCATTCTGTATTATCATCAATGCCACTCAATCAAATCAACCTCCGCTACTCATCCAAAATAAATGTAGCTGTAAAAAATAAAATCTTATAATAATATATGCACCTTTTTAAGTTTTAACTGACTTCAAAAAAGGAGATGTGTTGACTGAATAATTTAAAAAAAATATTATGTTCACTGATTACTCCGCCAATTGTGGACCGATTTTCAAAATTCTTTCTTTTTATCGATAGAGGGATCCTGGGATAATGGAAGGAAATACTTAAATTACAGAGGCACATCCAACATATTTCATTTTTTTCTGACGATATTTCGGTAAGTAGGTACCTATTTGCATCTGATAGTCATCATATCATGTTACTGAGCTGATGATGATGGAAGGTTTCTGGTAGGTGACGAGTTTGGGAATTTTACTAAAAATATTGAAATATTTTTTTTTTCAACAAAAATTAAACAGGCTCCAAAACACCAAAAGTCCTAAATACAAAAATACATACAATAATTATCACATTTTTATATTGAAGTTGGTGCCAAACTTTTCAGGTGATATTGCTTGGCACCGACTTCAATATAAAAATGTGATATTGTATGTATTCTTATATTATTTATGATTTTTTGGTGTTTTTGAAGTCAGTTTTATTCTTTGTAAAAAAATTAGGTATACCTATTACCAATAGCGTTTTATTAGAGAAACAACTCTAAGAAGTTATTTAAAAAAGTTATTAAGGTTTATAATATAGAAAATAAAATGCAATTCTTTACATTTGAGGGTGTAAGAATGTTTTACCTCTACACAGTGACAATGATTTTTAACCACAATTCTTTTTCCATTTGACTGGCTGTTATATCCAGCTAATTCTTTGCTTCTTCATTGGACTTGTTGCACGCAAGTATGGATGTGGCATCAACAGTCCCATTTATGGATAATCTGTAAGAAATGTTTTGTAAATAAAATGTTATAGAATAGGTATTTTAACACTTTGATATAGACTATTTTTAATTTGTTATCAGCTTGTCAAACAATTCCTTAACTTCTAGGGATGCCTTGTAGTTTATTGAATGTGTTATTCTGCCATACATAAGGATGACATTTTGTTTTGTTATTTCCAAAAATCCAAGTTTTGCATTTACCTACTGAAGGGGTCATACGAAGACAATCTGAATTATTACCCATATATTCACTTCAGTTGTCATAAAACAGTATTATACACTTAAGATTGGTATGTACCTCTATGATCATAAAGCTATTAAGATCAAAACAAAATTGTAAGTAACTTTTTAAAAATGATAATTTGATTTTGAGGTTACTTACATAAACTCTGTATAGCTTTCAGTTTCAAGTCTGTATTTGCTTTTAAACACCAATGCTGAAATGCTTATTTATAATACTATAATTAGCACAAATAGTTGTAATCACTCTTTTGAACTTTTTCTCACGACTGCTCCCGTATTTTAATTGTTTTCGTGTCATTGACGTATATATTATGTATGTGTTATTATTCTTGAACTCAGCCGTGGTTGGCATATTCCATGCAAAAAAAATCACAACTTATTAACTAATTTAACTCAATAATATTATTCCAAACTTGCTTAGATTATCTATCGAATCGAGTCTCACGCTTGAAAATGAAAGTGAGTAACGTAACTACAGAGTTATCGTTTTGTACGTTATCGTCTATCGAGTAGCTGTCAAATCATGAACTCATGGTACCGATTTCCATACAATATGCACAAAATGATTGTCGATAGCGAGCGCGTTTTCGATAGGTTCGCGACGTATCGTAAACTATTGCACTCATGGTACCGATTTTAGTTCACCGCGTTACCGCTAGGGGCGCTGTACAAAGGTCCATACAAAAATTTACGCAGTCGATATCGACTCCAAACGAATGCAAACTCATGGTAGAGCTACTGATCCTGACTTTGGTAACTTTGGGACCACCCCAGGAGTATACTCTATCGAATACAAAAATAATTTTGAAAATCGGTCCACAATTAGCGGAGTAATCGCATAACACACACAAAACACGTTGGACACACCTTAAAATTTAAGGGTTTTCCTCGATTTCAATGGGATCCCATCATCAGATGCTAACTTTGGTGACTATGGGTCCACCTTTGGAGTATACTCTATCGAATACAAAAAGAATTTTGAAAATCGGTCCACAAGTGACGTAATCGCGTAACATATATACACACAAAAAAACATACGCATCGAATTGAGAACCTCCTCCTTTTTAACCGACTTCAAAAAAGGAGGAGGTTCTCAATTCAATGCGTATGTTTTTTTTTGTGTGTATGTTACGCGATTACGCCGCCAGTTGTAGACCGATTTTCAAAATTCTTTTTGTATTCGATAGAGTATACTCCAAGGGTGGTCCCATGGTCACCAAAGTCAGGATCTGATGATGGAATCCCATGAAAATCTAGGAAAACCCTTAAATTTTAAGGTGTTTCCAACGTGTTTTGTGTGTATGTTACGCGATTACTCCGCTAATTGTGGACCGTTTTTAAAAATTCTTTTTGTATTCGATAGAGTATACTCCTAGGGTGGTCCCAAGGTCACCAAAGTCAGGATCTGATGATGGGATCCCATGAAAATAGAGGGAAACGCTAATTTAATACTAGCTCACCGAAATTGAGCTGGTATTAAATTAGAGTTTCTTTCACTAAAAAGATTTCATTCACTTAAAAGGTAAAAATAAAAAACATTTTACAAAAAATAAAAACCGACTTCAAAAACACTGAAAAGTTAAAAATAATATAAGAATAGGTACAGACAACATCACACTTCTATATTGAAGTCGGTGCCAAATTTTAAGACTTTAACCGACTTCATAAAAGGAGGAGGTTCTCAATTCGATGCGTATCCAAGGGTGGTCCCAATGGTCACCAAAGTTAGGATCTGATGATGAAATCTCATGAAAATTGAGGAAAACCCTTAAATTTTAAGGTGTGTCCAACGTGTTTTGTGTGTATGTTACACGATTACTCCGCCAATTGACCGATTTTCAAAATTCTATTTGTATTTGATAGAGTATACTCCTGGGGTGGTTCGAAGATCACCAAAGTCAGGATCTGATGATGGGATCCTATGAAAATTGAGGGAAACCCTAATTTAATACCAGCTCACCTTCGGTGAGCACAGTACCTGCTCACAACAGAAGTCAATGTGCAACACTGCTGTGTTCTGTGTTGTACATTGACTGTATTCAAGTTAGCACGCGCGCGCCCCTGGCCCTGATTAATGACTATTCTATTGTTTGTGATGAAACTTAGTTGCTATTGTTGTTCTAATATTTTTATAAATTCTATGTCTACGGCGAGATACTCAGAATATTATTATCATAAAAATAGGCAAAGAGCATGCCCTGTTAAATAGTTTAAAAGTTTTAAAAGTGCCATTACACGTCCGATTTAAGATTTTTATGCGATCGAATTAGTTTCTCACAGAACACCTCTCCTCTTTCACACAAAAGAGAGGTGTAAGAGGTGTCTAATACATATCAAATATTTGCGTACGTCGCTAGTCGGTTCCATGTAGGTACCTAAGAATGTTCATCATCATTGTTATAAACGTCGTAGTTCTGGGAACGGGTCTCTCCTTAATCGAAAAATTGGCCCACTACCTACATCACCCTGGCCAGGAGGGTTAATATGGGGTTTTATCCAAACTGAACTTTAAATCCTATTTTCTTAAGGTGACAATTTGCACAATTTTCTGTGACAGCCACTTAAAGCGTCAATTTACACAGGACAGAGATAAACCGGCAATTCTAATAGTTGTGAAATTATTCCGAAACCACATATTATTATGTGACGATGCAACTATTGTTATCAAAGATTTTCGTTTTACTTGATGGAGTGGATTTTGGATTAGGTAATTTTGATTTACTACTTATTACTTGAAATAAATGAATTACCTGAAATAAAGGATGTTGTGATATTCTCCATAGTGGACACCAGGGCCAGTACCAGGGACCTATCGGCAATTATTGAAATACATTGTCTTTTTTTCAGGTCCGTGATGGTAATATGATTTATTTATTCTTTAATAGGAAAATAGTTTGTATTAAATAGCAACTTACCAGTTGGTGTCGTGATATTTACAGATCCAATATCTTGTAGAGTGTCATTGTCACCTGGCCAAGAATAATTATTAAATTCACTTATTTCTAAATATTCTGATTTTACACTTGACAAACTGCTTTGAGCCATGTTAATGTTGAAAGATATAGATTAATAACAAAATGATCTATGTTCATAATTTTACTTCCTACTTATTTAGTGTAAACGTAAATGAATTTATGTAATATTCATTGACAACACTATTGTCACTTGCCGCCAAATCAATAACATCCGCTTTTCCCTTTTCCCCTTACTACAGGCGCCATCTAGATGTGTACTACATAAACAAAAAAATAGTCTATGGTCCCTTAGATTTAGCACTTAGTAAATTAGGCATGGATAAACAAATAGAAAATGTAATAAAAAATTGTAGTACTTATAGGTAATATGTCTGCAAAACCCAGAGAAAACAAAAGTAACACTGTGGCCACAACCACCTACAGTTTGTCATAATTTAGATAGGTACCTACATGCCGATTTTTAAGGCCTCTTTTTTAAAAAAATGTTTTTAGTAATAGTGGATGCATATTCCAAGTGGCCTGAGGCATTTACCATTTCCAATATAACAGCACATAAAACAATTCAGGTGTTGAAAAGCATTTTTGTACAATTTAGTTACCCAATGGACTCAATTCTGAAGTGGCCGCTAAATTGCCTAATTTTATTTAGGTGCCGCTAAACCATTACCCTGTTGGCCTGTCACCGTAGAAAAGCACTTGCTTAACCGGCCATTTAAATTAAGTTTAAATTTACAAATTTTGGTTTTAGGTTTTTAGACGGCGGGCGCACAGAACTGAGTCCATTACCTACATTTACCTACTTACCTACAGATAATGGTAGGACCGAACAAGGAACAAGTGAAGTGTTCAAAAGTTTTTGTAAGTAAGACTGTAATTAATTGAAATGGGGTCAATCAAATTTTTACGCCCACAAATTACGCCTTACGCCGGGAGATAGGTAGATAGGCATCATGGCAATCATTAAGCCTATGCTCGTATTCTCTTTAGCATAGATGTGATAGTAGGAATATATTCGTTATGTTGTTCAGAATTGGTACCTGTATTAAAGAAAAGGATATATAGCCAATGGAAGAAAGATTAGCAAGATATTTTAAAAACAAAAGGCACATGGTAGGTACACCGCTGTAAATAGTAAAATCAGTCACAAGCCCTGCCCCCTAGATAAATGCCAAACGCTAACTTTTCCGCACAAAAGGAAGGAGATGACATTAGCTGAGAAAAAAATAGTGTGAGGTTGTCCTAAGTTATTGTCATTTCCATACATTTTCTTCTGCGGAACGACTGCGGTTTAAGTGTGGCATTTGTCTAGGGGGGCTGATTTGTCACTTACCCAGCGGAAAACAAAAACTTCTACATCACACTCACAAGGTTGCACTAAGAATATTTTCTCAATATAGTTGGCTCCCCCACATGTACTGAAATCATATGATTAACCGGGGGGCTACCGCCTAACTCATAGCGATCACTCGCTATCGCTTTCGTAGCATTAGAACAATAGCTCAATTGTCACAGGTGACAATGGTGACAATATGATTAACCTGGGGGGCTACCGCCTAACTCATAGCGATCACTCGCTATCGCTTTCGTGGCTGTTGAAAAGAGTCTTAAAATACACGTGTCAACTCTATTACCCATTGGTAGTGTCATAACCATGGAGACAAAAATTTGTTTATTAGATAATTATGAAATTATTATGTCAGTTGTGTTAAATTGTATTTTGTATATATTAGAAGGAATATATTTTGTTTTGATCTTTAAACGACTGTTTTCGTTATTGTTTCACAATGGCCTCATCAAATGGTAGCAGAGCGATATATCGCATCGATGTCCTTGATAAAGACAACTACGATACATGGTGTGTGCAAGCCCAAGCTATCCTTATAAGAAATGGATTATGGGAATACGTGAACGGAGAAATTGTCGAACCAGTAGAAATAAATGAGAAAAGTAAGTTCCTTCAAAATGATATACAGGCACGATCTGAACTTTTGCTACTCATATCACCTTCGGAGCTAAAACAAGTAAAAGGTTGTAAAACTTCTAGAGAATTATGGTTGAAGCTGAAAGGGATATATCAAAGCACTGGGCCCGCTAGAAAAGCCACATTATTGAAACAGCTAATTCTTAAAAAGGCTGACAAAGATGACGTACGTGAGCATCTGAATAATTTTATGAATATTGTGGATAAATTAGCAGACATGAACGTTGATTTACATCCCGACCTATTAAGTATCATGATGCTTTATAGCTTACCTGCCTCATACGAAAGTTTTCGCATTGCCGTAGAGACACGCGATTCACTGCCAAAGCCCGAAGATTTAAAAATAAAAATATGTGAAGAGAGCGACGCAAGAAAAAACAAAGATTCAAATGAAACCGAAGAAGCATATTTCAGTAGAAAAGGAAAGTATTGTCAGCACTGTAAGAAGAAAGGTCATACCACACAGGCATGTTGGAGCAAGAAGAAAAATAAGTCTTATAGTAAACCAAAAGAGAAAAGACCCGAAATGAATTACAACGTATGCCTAAATACTAATAGTGATGTCGAAAATGAGAGCATGTGGTGCCTTGACAGTGGCTGCTCGTCACACATTTGCGGCGAACGACAATCATTTAGCAATTTTACATCCGAATCTGGTAATTTGAAATTAGCTTCCAATAAGCACACCATAAGCGTAAATGGTAAAGGAAAAGTAACTTTATACAAAGAAGAACAAAAGTATAATTTAAATAATACCTTGTTTGTTCCTGACTTATCGACAAACCTTATATCAGTTGCTAAAATTACTGAGAGAGGAAGTAAAGTTATTTTCGAGAAGGAAAAAGCATACATCATAGACTTGGATGGAACAGTCGCATTGACAGCTAGAAAAAGAAATGACTTGTATTACCTGGAATTCGATAATCCAAACGAAGCCGCTAATCATGTACCGGAGAAGAAGACTGGAAATAGAAAAGTCATGCAATGGCATCGTAATCTCGGACACATTAATATGAGAGATTTAGTAAAAATGGCCAAAGAAGGGCTGATGTATGGACTCGATATAGGTGATGGTAAATTTGAGGAATGCGAGACATGCATTAAAGGAAAATTTACTAGATTGCCATTTCCACATCATGATAATATACGCACCACTGAACCATTACAAATAGTTCACAGTGACGTTTGCGGCCCATTGGAACAAGAATCACTAGCTGGATCAAAATATTATGTAACATTTATAGATGATTTTACTAGGTATTGTTGTATATATTTTATAGCTAAGAAAAGCGACGTTTTTGAAAAATTTAAAGAGTATAAAAGCAATGTAGAAAAGTTCACTGATCTGAAAATTAAGAATCTACAAACAGATAATGGAAAAGAATATGTTAATAAAGAATTTGATGATTATTTGAAACTACATGGCATTAATAGAAGGTTAACTACACCTTATACTCCGCAACAAAATGGAATCAGCGAGCGGAAAAATCGATCCTTGATGGAAAAAGCCAGATGTTTAGCTATTGAAGCCAACATCCCCAAGTATTTATGGGCAGAGGCAGTAAATATAGCAAATTATCTGATCAATCGAAGTCCTTCAACAGCTTTAAGAGGTGACACCCCATACCATAAATGGGTAGGCCGAATTCCATCAGGAAATCACCTACATGTCTTCGGAAGTAAGGTTTTCGTACTTAATAAGAAAAGGAAGGGTAAATTATCCGCAAAAGCTGTACCTGGTGTATTTCTTGGTTACGCAAAAAACGCCAAAGGATTCCGCATATATATTCCTGAAAAGAAAATTGTTATTATAAGCAGAGACGTAAAGATACTAGATAAAATGTATTACGAAGAAGCTGAGATCTATGATGAACTTGTCGATGAACCGGAACGAGAACCTGAAAAATATAAACAAATTAGTAAAAGAAATAAAAGTCAAAAGAAGAATAGAAATAAAGAAATCGAACTTTTATTGGAAGATAAGAAAAGTAAAGAATCAGATATACCTACCTCAATTTTAAGTAGTTCACAACGAGACATTCAGCATACTATAACTGAAACCAGTGATGACAGACCAGAAGAAAGAGAAGATTTTATTGATCGATCTGAAACTATGACGGATGATCCTTCAGTAGCGCATTCAAGTGAAAGGTCGAAAAGAGAAACCAAGCAACCAGCTTGGATGAGAGATTACGTCATAGGAGGAGATTCAGAAGAATGTCAATTAGTTTCTGAAATGGCTTATTTGTCCGAAGATCAAAACAACGAAGACTGGAGTGATGCCATACGATCTGAAATCAAATCACATATTAAAAATGGTACATGGAGAATAGTAAAGAAGGAAGATGGAATGAAAATCATAGATTATAAGATGGTTTTAAGAAAGAAAGTAACACCTGACGATAAAATAACTAAGAAGGCTCGTCTTGTAGCTAGGGGTTTCTCACAACGACCAGGCATTGACTACAATGAGACTTATGCTCCTGTAGCCAAATTAAGCTCAATTAGATCAATCTTTGGTATTGCCATTGAAGAGGGTCTGCACCTTAACCAAATGGATGTTGTGACAGCGTACCTTAATGGAAATATTGAAGAGGAAATCTACATGAAAATGCCTGACTACATAGAAAAGTACGTAAGAGAGATTCTTGTTACTGAACTCGAATCCGATGATCTAACCACATACATTAAAGTGAGAGATATTCTATCGGATTTTAAAAATATAGAAGGAGAAAAAGTAATGCTGCTCCAAAAAGCTCTTTATGGCCTTAAGCAGGCAGGGAGGCAGTGGTACATCAAACTTGATACCGAACTTAAGAACATTGGTTTTCAAGCTTCTAAAGCCGATCCGTGTATATACACGTACACGAAAGGAGGAGTTAGAGCCATTATCGGTATCTACGTAGATGACATTTTGCTTGCCTGCTCATGCCTAACTAAATTAAAAGAAATAAAGAAAATGTTGAGTGAAAAATTTGAGATGAAGGATCTTGGTGTGCCAAAATTGATTTTAGGAATGGAAGTAAATATTAAAGAAACGGAAATTATTCTTAAGCAAACTAAGAAAGTAGAAGAAGCTTTAAGAAAATTTAATATGACAGAATGCAAAACTGCCACAACACCAATCGAACCGGGCATCACATTAGAACCGGGGGACAAAGGAGCAAATGATCTGCCCTACAAAAATTTGATCGGGACTTTAATGTTCTTAGCTGTCGCTACTAGACCAGACATCGCTTTTGCTGTGAGCTATTTGTCACAATTTAATGACTGCCACAATGAAATCCACTTTAAGAGTGCAAAGCGAGTTCTAAGATACCTAAAAGGGACAAAAGATGTTGGATTAGTTTTCCAGAAGACAGGGAAAGAACTTTATGGTTTGGCAGACGCTGATTGGGGTTCTTGTAAATTAAACCGAAAATCCTTCTCAGGGTATGTATTTAAGTATGCTGGTACGGCTATAAGCTGGGCATGCAGAAAGCAAAGATGCATTGCACTGTCAACAGCGGAAGCTGAGTATGTAGCCCTGACCGAAGCAGTGAAAGAAGCTGTTCACTTGCGAAATTTATTTAGAGACTTAAATGTGACACAAGCAAAAACACTCATACTGAATGACAATCAATCAGCGATTAAGCTGTCCCAAAACCCTATAGTGTCTTCTAAGACCAAACATATGGACTTGAAGTTGCACTATATCAGAGAATGTGTCAAAGAAGGAGTTGTAGAGGTTCAGTACATGCCTACAGAAGATATGGAGGCAGACATTTTGACGAAGGCACTTCCTAGTCCAAGGCTGACACGTTTAAGGAAGAATATGGGACTTCGTTAAGCACGTGAGAAGGAGTGTTGAAAAGAGTCTTAAAATACACGTGTCAACTCTATTACCCATTGGTAGTGTCATAACCATGGAGACAAAAATTTGTTTATTAGATAATTATGAAATTATTATGTCAGTTGTGTTAAATTGTATTTTGTATATATTAGAAGGAATATATTTTGTTTTGATCTTTAAACGACTGTTTTCGTTATTGTTTCACAATGGCCTCATCAGTGGCATTAGAACAATAGCTCAATTGTCACCTGTGACATTAAAACTATTGTTCTAATGTCACGACAGCGATAGCAAGTGATCGTTAGGAGTTAGGCGGTACGGCCGCTGAACTGCCCCCCTAGACAAATGTCACACGTTCCCTTTTCTGCAGTCGTTCCTCAGAAAAAATGTATGGAGATGACATTAACTGCGGAAAAAATAGCGTGGGGTTGTCGTAAGCTAATATCATTTCCTTAGATTTGTTCTGCGGAACGACTGCGGAAAAGTTAGCGTGTGACATTTAGGGCCTCTGACCCCTTAGACAAATTAATATCATCCAATATAATCATCAAAGCCCCCAATATCATCCAATAACCAAAGAGTATTGCATTAATACACGTCTGCAGGCCTTTTCCCTAACTACGGTTGGTAACTGGGACTGTCATTTTTGAAAGACACTTTATATCCATTACTGCCCCCGTAGCACATCCACCAAAACGCGATATGATAAAGCAATTTATTGCGGTGAACTGTCAAAATACGACGAAACCCTATTGTATTTTGACATTTCACCACGGTAAACCTCTTTATCATATCGGGTTTTGATGGACGTGCTAGGGGGGCTGGTTTAGTGATCTTATGTGTTACGGCAGCGTTCATGATAGCAGTAATGGATATTAAGTTCCTTTCAAAAATGACAATTCTAGTTAGCAACCGAAGTTACAGAATAGGCCTGCTGAGCATTTTACAACTATCAAAATCGATGGTTGGTCGGTTGTAACTCGCTCTGGCACACTGGTCTTGAACGGGCTGGTTGTTTCACCCGTGCGTCACGCTCGAAAGCATTGAATGGTTCTAGAGCGAAATGTTGTACTTCGCGCGAAGGCTCTGAAGGCGCTCCTGCATTTCTACCTACCCTAGGTGTGGGGTAGGTAGAAATAAGAAAATCAACTAAAAAAATGTAATTTGTCTCTGGATCTTGAATAAGAAGAGAAGATATGGAAGAAAAGTAAAAAATTAAGATTGAAAAGATTCGTCTGAAAATACAAGAAACAAGAAAGAAAAACGACCAAAGAACTGGCTGTATTGGCATAGTACCCTTTGCCTTCTTAGAATGGGAAAATGGACTAAAAAAATGGATCACTGTCAATGTCAAACTGACAAATTGAAATTCTCTTTTTCATTCGTATTCGTGTGATGTGATGTGTGAAACGACTTGAGTAGAGCAGCTTCATTTTAATTATTTCGCTGCAATCTTCTGTTGAAATGAGGTAGCATAGGCTCAAAGCAAGTACGTCATTAACATCTATTTAATATGCCTTAAAATATTTATGTTATTTAGTGTCGACAAATAAACGGGAATGCCGAACATGAACAGTGCCATCGGTGCCTCTGGTAAGTGTTCGCACTTGATTAAATATCTTATGACTCATTTTAGCCAAGAAAGCAGACTTTTTTTCAATAATGAATATTAACTTATATTTCCCTTAAACATTTTTGCACAAAATTAAAGTATTTTGTAATAATTTGGAAAATGTTTGTGACTGTGCTTCACACCCTAAAGTGTAAATCATCCGTATGCAATTAAAAATTAATAATGTTCTTAAATAAAGGAGCTCCCTGATTATCCCTGAAATGTTGACCTATCACAACAGGGGTTCTCAAACAAGGATTTTCCGAAAATCGATAATGTGAGGGTGGGATAGCAAGTAGGAGAGGGGGGTGGTTTTGACTGAGGTTGCATGTTGTATTTAGGGCTCTATTACCAATGGTTTAAATAAAGAACTTGTAATCGACCTGAACTCATTCTTTATGAATAATTACCATATTACAACTTAAAATCATGAGTGGTCCAATGGTGCTCTCATAATTTATACATAATATGTATGAAAATATATGCAAAGGCCTATCATAATCATGAAATGTATGTTTCACTTAAGTGATAACATCAATTAGTTTCCAGTAGTATTTATTTATGCTTAAGCAGTTGTGCCAACCTTGTGCAACAACTTTTTAAATTGTTTGTAACAAGCCAATTGACATTTTAATTGATCACAAATTCTTGAGCCCTTGTCCTGAATAGAATGCTGGAACATCTTTATAGCTATTGGAGCATTAATATTGTTTTATCAAATTTAATCTGTACCTAGTTTAGTTGTTTTTTTATACAAATTTATTTGCAATTTTATTTATAGATGAAAATGAAAAGAAAAATGTATTTTTATACTTATCAGTATAAAAATACATTTTTTTAGCAAAAAATAAAAACTGACTCCAAAAACACTGAAAAGTTAGAAATAAATACAATTTTGTGCAAAACGTAACTTCCTATCTGGCTTCGAAAAAATGTATGTATCTTTTGTTTTCTTTTTCGTACATCAAACAAAAATCAAACACCTTGTATATATACCACTTCCTGAGAATATATTCCACAAACTTGTGAATAGATTGCAAAACATTAATGATACTTAGCTAATAACTACTACGGTGAACGGAGGAGCACATACCTTATTCCTCGGTTGATAAATTCTTTACCTCCCTCCACACGCGATACTGTCACTGAGGAAAATATTGAACCTAAATTCAGGGCATATTTTATGTCAAAAATATAACTGCTGCCGCATGCTAATATCGTTTATAATTTTGTTAAATATAATAGGTTTGTCTTTGTATTGTAAGTTAAATTTTCTAATTTTGTTTGTTTGTTTATTATTTTTTTGTAAACACAACTGTTTATTATGCTATATTACTAAGAACATTTAAATAAGGTACTTACTTACACACAAACTCTAGAGGTTTAAATAGTGCTATATGTATTAAAAAAATTATTATTGTATTAAAGATAATTAATTTAAAAAAAACATACTTGATAATAGAGGAAAATATTTTGAAAGAAGTCTATAATGAAGCGTTAGACAAAATAAAGAATGAAGCTATGGATAAAATAGGTACTGATGCAAGAAATTTAATAATTAAATGCAAAGAATTAATAAAAAATAGATCAAAGAATATAGTGGAAATAGAGGCAATAAGTAAGAGAATAAATGTGTGCATACGAAAACATAAACACAATATAAGATTACACAAGATGGAACTAGAAATTGAAATTACTGGTGGTATTAAGAAAACCTTAAAAGCACTCTGTGATCATAAAGTTTGGATCTCCAAACTGAGAAATAAAGACTGCACCTCAGGGAAAAGACCTATTATAAGTAAACAACGACAGTAGGAGAAGATGGCATCTCTGAGGAACTCATAAAAGGGGCAATAGACTACCTACTTCAACGTCTCACTACACTATTTAATGAAATTTAGTCTACTGAACTGGTATTTCTTCATGTTGCAAATGAAAAAATACCAGTTCAGTAAACTAAATCTACCATAGTTCTGCTCAGACCCATAAGCTTAAATGTCAATTATGTACAAAATATTCTCTTAAAAAAAAAAGGATATTACAGTGTTGGAGAGTACTTATCTGAACAGTTTTAAATTTTTTTTTTCATTATTGACTATTATTGTATTGACATTGCCGTTAGTTTGAATTCTTTAAAATGTTATTATGAACACTAATTTGATATTGCTTGGGTTTAGAATTGACAAACATTTATCTCTGACATAAAATTTATATTTTTGACATTTGTAACATAGCATTGATTTATTTTTGACATTGCTTAACAATAATTATAACATTTTTAACGCCGACATAATACCCATGACATTTGCACGTTGATGAATTCGACAGAATATGATGGAACCAAACTGTAAGAACCTATATTTACCATATTCTTGCAAATAAAGATTCTTTCTTTCTTTCTTTCTTTCTTAAATAATTCTTTTTTTTTATTATTATTGTCTACTCAACAGACTCTTAGTCCGTGCCCTTATTTACATTAAGTATTTTATTATGTTCTAACTTTCTTTTTTCTTTTTTTAACTAAATTTTCTTTTTTTAACTCTTTCCTTATAAACAAATTATCACGTATTCATTTTTTTGTTAAAGTTGCGCAACTTATCATCATCATCATCATCATCATCACAGCTCATATACGTCCCCACCGAGGGGTTCGAGCCTACCCTATGTTAGGGTGATTAGGACTTAGTCAACCACGCTGGCCCAGTGCGCAACTTATAAATAAATTAAAATATATTACCCTGGGTTATTTTTATCACTTTGGTAAATTTAAGGGACGCTTCAGGACACGTCCATTATCATATAAAAAATAAAACAAAAAATTTAGAAAAAGTAAAAAAAAAAATCTCTAAAAATACTGCTCTCAACTAGTGCAGTATTTTTTTGATATTTTAGAAAATTAAAATAAAATTAAGTAGGTGAGTTATTTTTTTTATTAATATTTAAATAATTCTACTACCGTGTCGTGAAGCATACCTTAAATTTTCCTCCTGGGTGATAAAAAAAGTAACGCTGTATAAACATAAATTATAATGATACACTACTATATTATACTTATATATATATTATACTATACAAACGCACACACGGCAACGCGTCAGACCCTACATATTGACCATGAGACAGATCTTATGTCGCTGGTAATAGAGCAGGTTATCTTAGATCAAATACAAAGCTTGACGCGCCGCCGACCGTACATTACACAGATATATGTATAATTAATGCTTAAACGACTACACTGAACTATATTACAGTTACATACATGAATTGAACTATATTACAATTACATACAAAATAATACTTGAAACACTTAGCAAAATCCTGGATGAAAAGCAGCCGAGAGAGCAGGCGCAAGTAAAACGCTTACCACAATTCCGCTACCGTCCTGCTTCCGTTCCGCCTCTGTGGGTGAGGGGCTTAAGAAATTAAATTACAATAATTTTAAGTGACATGATTTAAAATTTCTAATTTAGTGTTTAATTCTATATCTATCCTTCTACCTATCCTACTCTATTCCTTATTTATATAAATGACCTTTGTAACCTTAACCTTACTCACGGTATGATAGTAGCCTACGCCGACGATAGTACTCTACTCTTTTCAGCGGAGTCGGAGAGTGAAATGCCTAAGCACGCACAACACGGATTTAATATTGTCAATAAATGGCTTCGGGATCATTTACTAACCTTAAATACAGATAAAACGAAATACATAAAATTTTCTATGCGCAAATCTTCATCATCTCAATGTAATTCTATATTGTATGCTCATCCCCCGTAGCACGTCCACCAAAACAAGATATGATTAAGCGATTTATCGCGGTGAACTGTCAAATTACGACGAAACCCTATTGTCTTTTGACAGTTCACCGCGATAAACCGCTTTATCATATCGTGTTTTGATGGACGTGCTAGGTAGGCATAAGTCCCATAACTGTGTCAATTCGGTTAATCACTGTGTATGTCCTTACATTAAGTCAACAGATAGCATGAAATATTTAGGAATATTAATAGATAAAAGTCTAACTTTTAAACCTCACATAGAAGCACTAACCAATAGAATTCGAAAAATGATATTTGTATTTAAAAAGCTAGGACAGGTTGCGGACCGTATAACAACCAGACGGGTATATCTGGCATTGTGTCAATCCATACTAACCTTTTTTTTTTTTTTTTACAAGAGAGAAAATACAGTCTTTACGGTATTCGACAAGGGAATTGAGCTGACTAGGCCACCCCTTGGATATGCAGGACTCGGGTAGAAGACCCACTACCGGCTAAAAACTCTCTAGATACTTCTACCTCCGTGGAGACACAATCGGGATCGGCGTTGGCCATACCCCGATTGAATCCATACTAACCTACTGCATTACATCGTGGGGAGGTGCAGGCAAAACATTGATACAAACCGTTGAAAGGGCCCAAAGAGCGGTTTTAAAAGTGGCTTCATTCCTACCTTTCATTTATCCCACTAACCTTCTGTATGAATACTGTGAGGTACTTACAGTTCGTCAGTTACTTATACTAAATGTAATATTAAAACAGCACACCGCTCTTCCATATAACACAGATATTATATATAAGAGACGGAAAGATATAATTTGTTCACGAAACATAGCGACAAAACATGCCTTTGCTACAAAATTCTATATGTTTTTAGGACCTTTATTATACAATAGACTTAATGCGTTATTTGATATATACCCTCTTAATTACAACAAGTGTAAGATAATGGTTAGGGATTGCTTGCAACGTATGACCTATGAAGATACGGAAAAATTATTATTAGTCCTCAAGTAGCAATTATAGTCCACTATATTAGGTAGATTTCACTATTTACACACTTATTTTTTTGTGAAAAATTGTATTATTTAGTTCTGTATTTAATTAAGTTAAGTGTTTAATTCTGAATTTAAGTTTGCCTTTTTCACCTGAAACACAGGTTCACCTAGCTCAGGCACGTACATTTTACAACTAAATATAATAAATAGCACTTAAGATCATTTGTAAAAATTTTAAAATAAATAAATGATTATGATTATCCATATATCTGTCATGTTTAAAATTATTTATTATTGAATAGATAAAATGTATATTATTACACTGTGGTGATTATATCAAATCAAATCAATTTATTGCATACTAAGTGTTTTTTATAAATAGATGATATACAAAACAAACATGTAGGTACTTAAGAACTTAGTTACCATTAGGTGTTACAAGAACTGTAAAATTTTATAAAATTTAACGATTCAGTTTATAAATAAAATTCATTAACTTCAATTTTATTAAAATTAATAATTAAATTATTTATACACAATCTAATATAGTTATTGTATTTTTTATTTAGATTTAGTTTCTAAGTAAGTATATTAAGTAATAGTCAATGTTATAATTAAGCTATATTAAATCTTCGCTGTATCAAATCTAATAATAATATTCTACACAAAAAACAATTCGGCTTTACAAGAGGGCGGCGTTCAACTACTGATACTGTCGTGGCCCTACTGGAATACATTTATGATGCCTGGGAGCAATCACAGAACGCTCTCGGGGTATTCTGTGATATCTTAAAGGCATTTGACTGTGTTGACCATAAAACTTTGATTCTTAAGTTGAGTTATTATGGTGTCAAGGAACAGACTTTAAAGTTGCTCACTTCATACCTTAGTTTGAGAATACAGACAGTTGACATTAATGGGGTTAAGTCCTCTGGATCTCACGTGTAAATGGGAGTCCCACAAGGTTCCATCCTTGGTCCATTACTTTTCTTAATATATATAAATGATTTGCCGTATTTCACGTCAGACTTTTGTGATGTGGTGTTGTTTGCTGATAATACGTCTTTAGTCTTTAAGGTAAATAGAAATAAAACTAATTATGACGATGTAAGCAATGCATTATCAGAAGTATTAAATTGGTTCACTATAAATAACTTACAGCTTACTGATAAGAAAACCAAGTGTATTTTATTTACACTTCCAAATGAAAGAAAGGCCACAACCAAAATTACAGTAAATAATGAACGTCTTGATGTAGTCGATTCAACTGTATTTTTAGGAGTATCGTTAGACTCAAGTTTACAATGGGGCTCCCAAATTTCAACACTTGCTGGGAAACTTAGTTCGGCTGCGTACGCCCTACAGAAGATTTGGCAGCTAACTGATATTGACACTGCCAGATCAGTTTAGTTTAGTTATTTTCATAGTTTGATGTCCTATGGCATAATTTTGTGGGGCAATGCGGCTGATATTGAAACAATTTTTATTTTACAGAAACGTGCAGTAAGAGCAATTGATAGGATTAAACGAACTTACCTAAAGTGAAGTTCAATCCATATTATATGAAGTAATTAGTCCAAGGTATAACTATTGTAGTAACGCCTCCTCCCGCTACTAAATACGCGAATTTTAAAGACACCATTAAAAATATAAAAGAAAAATACACCTGGCAACTCCACCGTCACCATAGCTCATTAGTTTAGAGTATTAGGTATATATAATTGGGTTAGTAATTTATTACTTCAAAGGGAAGGGTGGGATGCTCCATACCTTGGACTAATTACTTCATATAATATGGATTGAACTTCACTTTAGGTAAGTTCGTTTAATCCTATCATTATATTCATAATTAGTCCAAGGTATAACTATTGTAGATGTTTAGAGTTTTTGATAAATAGGTAAATATTAGTACCTATTTACTAACTATCAATAGGTATTCAATAACATTAAATATTTATTTCATAATGTAGATAACGTTTACTAGTGTGAACAGTTTCATGTTAACCATATAATAACTATAAATTTCAAGAACTACCAGCCGTGGCAAAAAGGTTTGCCAATCTAACTAGCGTGGTATATTATAATATTTAGCAAATATCGATAATTTATTAGATCATCCAATAGTAGGGATATGTCACCCAATGTGTTATCTAACTCTTTGTAAGTTTCGGTTCCCTTTCCAGATTGAAACCTAATGGGATTTCAATGTACAGTACAGAGACTCAATTAATTTTGCCTCAGTGAAATATTTGTAAGTACAGAAGTTAATAATGAATATCAAATACATTAAAAATAATTTAGCCTTAGTCTGTTCCACAAACAAACTACATAATCGCCACGCGAAAATGTAATAGTAATAAAATCCTGAAATCAATCATTTACCTTTATAGGTACCTATTTGTACTTTGGAATGTCCCATGGACAGAGTACATAATCGCCACGCGAAAATGTAGAATTAACAATTCCTTAGGACTGTCCCACGGACAGAGTACATAATCGCCACGCGATAATGTAGAATTAACAATTCCTTAAAATCATTCATATGCCTGGACATATATTTGTCCTTTAACTTGTCCCACAGGCAGAGTACCTACATCCTCGCCACGCGAAAATGTAGAATTAACGATTCCCTAAAAAAAACATTAATGTGCTTTGAAAGATATATGTCCTTCAGCCTGTCCCACGGACAGAGTACATAATCGCCACGCGAAAATGTAAAATAGTGATTTACTGAAAATGTTTATTAGCCTTTAGAATATTATAAACAGTTAATCCTGCCCTATATGCATGATAATTTGAAGCATATTGTTTGGAGGGTGATGAATAAATAGAATATTAATATGAAAGATGAACAATTAGATTAACTTTCCTCCATTGTTTGCTTTAGTCATCTACTAATGGATTGAGTAGTAGTATTTTAAAAGTCTAAAATAAATTTATCAAATGTTTATTTCTATGGTCCTTTATTATTTGTTACTTCTAAAGCAATAACAAAGTTCTCACAAGTAAAATATCTGGAATAATCTTTAAATAGAGAAGAGACAACTTGCTTAAGTGTTGCTGTCATAGAACTTTTAATATCTCTTAAAATAGCCATCTTAATTTGAGAAAACTATAATTAATACATAGCTAATTATGTATAGGATTTGTGACTTTTTGGGCAGTGGTTTTGCTAATAATAGCAGTTTTTAATGTCACTTTTCTTGAGTCTAGGTTATTTCAATGTCAGGTTTCTAGATGACCCATGCTTAAGGTAATATAAAACTATGGCAGGATTGCATATGCCATATTTCATTATGCTAACATACATCAGCTTTGCCAGACATAGTCTTTTAACTCGTTTTATCCATTTTTTAATTTTATCATCTGACCTTATTCTATTGCCTATAGTTAGATAATTGGTGTAAAAGCTGAACAGTGAAAATGCAATGATTGATGCGATGCTTCTGCTTTAAAAATAAACATAAGATTTGAAAAAAGAAACTTTTGGTATTAAAACATTGGATAGATCTGAATGAAACATTATTTTTTTGTAGTAAGCCTGAGTGGTAATGGTCTAAAAAGGAAATACTTAGATTCCTTAAGCTCTGTCAGTTATAACTCTGCAAAAATTTCAAAATCAAAGAAAAGGAGTTTCTTCTTCTTTTATAACAATATTAATCCTATGGTAAAAGTAAACATTTGAAACATAAGACTATGCCATGATTACATGTATATTATAAAATATAATTTATTTATCATATAATCATATATATATTATTATTATTATTATTTTATTGAAATGTGTTACAAATGAATCAATGCATCACAAATCTTAGAAGTACATTATGTCCAGCGACAGTTTCCAACTTACATCAGCATTGAGACTACAAGATTTAAAATCAGCTTTAATATTTTGAAATTTTATATATTAAGCAAAAATCAGATGCTGCTAGTTTCACACCACCGCCAAATGTTTAGCAAGATCAATTTGATTGATATCAAACTGAGTTTTTTCTGTTAATATATGTATTGAAAGTGTGGTGTTATCTATTTCTAATAAAATATCACATCTACTTGAGAGGTCAGCAAAACATCTTAATGCATAATTATATATCTAACAGTTCTAAGAAATTGATACTGTCTTGCTTTTACCATTTAATTACTGTCAGTTGATAATACACCTGAGAAAATTTCTAAAGAAAATGTTTAGGAAGTACTCCATATCGCAGAATCATTTTACAATACTTTTCATATACATAAGCATGTTGTAATTGCCCCCCAAACGTTCAAAGTCATAAACTTATATCTATCTGAGTTCTTAGTGTAAACAATTAAACTGCCATTCCTAATGAAATATTGAGCAAAATTAAAACCAAATTTATTTATAAGTGATGATGACTAATAGTGTGATACATTTCCTTTCTATTGCACTTAATCTTTAAGGTCATATCGAAGGAATATATTTTAAAACCTAAAAATTATTTTACATTGAATAAATTTAGTAAAATCTTATTTTATAAAATAAATAAATAAAGCCTAGCTATTGTAAACCGTTATAAGTTATAGTTTAAATAATAATAACTAACATTTCTTATTGATTTATCAATATTTTAATCAAGTCGTCAAACATTTATTAATTTTAATTATTATTATGTTCTTTATTCAGCTTTTTTCTTTACAATATAAAAATACACCACTTTTTTTTTTTAAATAAAAATACCTGTAATTGACTTGAGACAAAAGGTTAATGTACTGTATTTAACCCGCATGGTAAAAGCAATTGTATTCATACAATTATTCAAACATAAAAACTAACAATTTTCTTCGTTATGAATAATTTGGATGTAAATAGTGCATGCATTAATTTAATCAAATCTATAACATGAAATCTTCAATTGAAAGTGTAGATTTTCAATAAACTTATTATCAACTTATTTTAAGGAATCATTATTTTATTTTAAAATAAATCTATGGAACCATCCTTTTAGGAATAGTAAAACTCTAGAAATCTTTGCATGGGGCCAAGCATTTCTGCTACCTATGCAGTTGTTAATTTGTTTGTATAATTACCCATTTCACAATATTTATTATTGTCTAGTGGATAATAAAGTTGATTCAAAATAGTAACAAAATGTATTACATAGTCTCTTATCCACTTTTAAATTTAATTGACCTCGGTTATTTATTCCCACGATGGGTAAAAATATGGGGTCTATGTATAATTGGTTTGAGACTGGCTGCTGAAAACAGAGCATGTTCATTCGTGACCTGAATGATAGTTGAGGTTGGCCCTCTCTCTATGAGCCTCTCCGAGGAGGATATTGTTAGAAATTATTGCAGCACACAGGCTGCTTATTGCAGCACACAGGCTGCTGGTAGGTTTTCAAATTAGAAGCAAATTTTTGAGGTTTTTATACATGGCTTATATTTTAGAATGTTTATCATTCTTTTTATGACTGTAAATAATTTTACACTTTTATTGGAGTACAAATATTCATCCCTCTTATTGCTTTTAATAGCTTCTATTAGGTATTTTATAAAAGCATAGTCATGTTTCCTTCTGATCCTGCTGTACTGACATTGTAAACTTATTGCATTGTAATCTAAAGACATCACTCAGATATTTTAAGAAGATTGTTTGGAAATTGAAGTCAATACTTGTGATATTACAGCTATTGCAAAGCTCATTTCCTTTGACTTTATTTTTCGAGTAATTTATCTCAAGTTTTAGAAGGATATTAGGAATTTCCATGTTATGTTATGGACCATCTAACAGTTTGCAGTTT
The DNA here is from genome assembly GCA_963935595.1 of Schoenobius gigantellus. Taxonomy (NCBI): domain Eukaryota; kingdom Metazoa; phylum Arthropoda; class Insecta; order Lepidoptera; family Crambidae; genus Schoenobius; species Schoenobius gigantellus. The sequence goes on along the minus strand of OZ012549.1, from coordinate 21,285,776 downwards.
TCAAGAAACTTTATCTACATAGGCAACCTCAATTAAAATATTTTTCAATGCAATTCTTTGTAAACTTGGTCATAAATATAACTACTCGTATATAAGTACCATAATTTCCTATAAAGGTATTTGTGCTTTAGCCTATATCCAATGAATAGAGTTCATAATCGAGTAGGTACCTAGATACATAATCTAATTCATTTGCCTTGATTGATAGGTAACGCTTTCCCACGGAAAGCAGGCAGTTTAAAAAAATATATTTCTTATTATAAAATTTTATCTAAATTAATTGTATCTAGGTCCTCTTGCCAAGCTAAATCAAAATTACGATGCATCTTCAAAACAGGTAGGTACTTACTGTTTCGACATCTTGGGTTATTTTCTTTATGTTAAGATAACCATTTTACTTTCGAACAACTTTTGACATCTTTTCTCCATTTTTATCACTGCGTATCTGGATTTTAGTTTTATTTAGATAATCACTTTGAAAAACATCAACATGTAAAATATGTGTCAGCTGCGTAGAGCGCGAAAAAACGAATGAGCTATGGTGACCAGTGTTGCCACCTTGAAATATGTTAGGGCGCCAGATCCACATTAAAATGTCGCCAGTTTCTTAAAATGTGGACAAGAAAAAAACCACCAAATTCCGCTAACTTTTTTTAATTTAAATAAAATACTAATAAAGTATGTAATGTAGTTAAACAATAGCTAAGCAAAACTGTCCTCTTATCTTTTATTAGTTCATCAACGAAATGGGGTGCCAAGACATTTTAATAACTTCAGTACATTTAGTCCGATGCATTTTTAAATCATCAGTTGCCTTGGAACTGGAGAAAGCCATAGACTTAGAATATACTGGCGTATAGACGTACTGACAGCTCATTATAAAATGAGACCAAAATATTTGAATTGTCAATTCCAATACTATGTGGCTGAATTCCAATATCCAATGTGGCTGATCTGTCCTTCAAAATCGGTTAAAAAGTAGCTAAATGCACTGTCTCTTTCAAACTCTAGAACTAGAGAACTTCATAAGACTATATACATTCTCGCTCGCACTGTCAGTTGGTCTATATCTATACGACAGTATATTTTAAGTCTATGGAGAAAATGATCAATACCTACAGGAAACGAAACTGCTGTTCTGTAATGTAAAGTGGGAGCATTCATAGACTTTAAGCTTATAACTAGGTATAGATTTTCGTGTTTATTCGGAACAATAGGAAATTTTCTTCTCGAAGAAGTGTTGTCAGATTCCATTCCAGAAAACCGCTAAAAACCACTAAAAAAAATAAATACGCTAAATGATAAAAAATATCGCTAAAGGTCTTGAAAAACCACCAGATCTGGTGACAAAACCACCAAGGTGGCAACACTGATGGTGACGGTGGAGTTGCCAGGTGTATTTTTCTTTTATATTTTTAATGGTGTCTTTAAAATTCGCGTATTTAGTAGCGGGAGGAGGCGTTACTACAATAGTTATACCTTGGACTAATTATGAATATAATTATAAGCTAAGTTCACACACTTCTCTCAGAGACAGGTTTAAAGAGATTGGTATTATGACTACTGCCTCTCAGTATATTTTCAATTGTTTAATGTATGTATGTAGTAATATTGAATCCTTTTACAAGTATAGTGATGTAGGTACATAATGTGAATACGAGACACAAAGATCTGTTTTTATTACCTAAAACCAGACTCCAGAAAGTTCTCAGATCGTTTAAGGGGCAAGGTATAAAATATTATAATAAATTGCCAAAAAATATAAAAGATCTACCAATTCATAAATTTAAAAATTACATTAAATCAACACTACTCAAAAAGGGGTACTATACAGTTAAAGATTATTTGGATGATAAAACTGTTTGGACATGAAGTCTGCTCCACACCTGATAATTTCTTTTTGGTATGTAAATAATGTCTGATGTTGCCTAATGTATAATGTGAACTAAGACATCTACGTGACAAGAAAATCACAATTTCAATGTCAATCCGAATTGGTTTCAAGAATAAGCATACAGGTCAGGATTCTTAAATAGGTGCTCACTAATTGTATATTTTTATATGCCATAGTTCAGAATACACAAAATGTATTTGTATATTTATTTTCTACTAACTAATTTGAATATACATAGTAATAAAACATGGAATTGCATAGTATATTGAAATATTTTAATTAAGAACACTTGCAAAATTCATGCAAACACTATGTAATCTATGTTACAACTCTAGAGGTTGTTGTAAATAAGAATGGCAAAGTATCAAACACAAACTGGGCTTTATTTACTTGTTTAACAATAATTTTGCACTCAAATCAAAACATGGTTTTAATCAATCACGGCGGGAGCGAGCGCTGCGTTTGATTACGGTCCGAAATTAGGTACTAAATATGCAACACTCCTTCCCTCTTAAGTTCTTAACCTATAGATCTAAGACTTGTCTAGGCTTGGGAACGCGTGTACTGCGTCTTAACTGAACAGGAGCGTTAGTGCAATCATTTGTTACGTCTTGGCTCACAACAGGAATAACGTCAGTGGGTTCGTAATTAGAAATGGCTGCAGTATGCTCCTGATCATCACCACTAATAGGGCTTGAGATAGAACCAGTTTGGCTGCAAGACTTATTCGGAATTATTTGTGTCACATTTCTAGTTACCGTACCATTCTTTGTTATCACTTTATACATCACATTACCAATGGGTTCTTTTACTATACCTTCAGACCACTTTTGGGAATCATTATACAATGCAACATGGACGTTATCACCAGGCATGTACTGCTTAGGTTGTTTACCAGATTGTGTGATTTTAGATTGTCTTGGAATGACTACAGAATTTTTGGTAATAGATAATCGAGTTCTAAGATGTCTGCCAAACATCAGCTCACAAGGACCCTTGCCAGTTGTAGCATGAGGAGCAGATCTATAGCTAAGGAGCCATGCTTGCAAGTTGGCATCTACATTATTACAATCAACATTTGCAGCCTTTAATGCTTTCTTAAAAGATTGTACTCCTCTCTCTGCCAAACCATTACTGGCAGGATGGTAAGGTGCTGTGAAAGTGTGTCGGATGTTATTATTCTTACAGAAGGTAGCAAACTCTTCTGATGTCCATTGAGGACCATTATCAGTGACAAGTTGTTCTGGAATTCCAAAACGAGCGAACATAGTTCTTAAATATTTAATAGTTAATTCAGAAGTTGTTTTTGACATCCGAATCACTTCTGGCCATTTAGAATGTGCATCAATTACAATCAACCACATTGAGCCAAAGAATGGACCAGCAAAATCTGCGTGAATCCTTTGCCACGGTTTGCTAGGCCATTCCCAATTGTGCAACGGCTTACATTCTGGTTTATTTCTAACTTGTATACAACCTTTACAATTTTGAGTAATGTTCTCAATATCATTATTCATGTTTGGCCACCAAAAGTAGCTTTTGGCCAAGTCTTTCATTTTCATTGTACCTAAGTGTCCAGAATGTAATTCGTTTAACAGTTTTTCTCTTAACTTGACAGGAATAACAGTTCTACCTCTCCATATAATACAACCATTAACAATATGTAATTCCAATTCTTTACCTTTATAATTAATACAATCAGAATCAACTTTATTAGGCCATCCATGCTCTACATAATAATAAATCTTACTTAAGGTATGGTCTTTTTGCGTTGCTGCTACGATCTCAGTTTGGGTAACAGGAGGACATTCTAACACAATACTATTTACAAAAGGAATATTATCTTCAGAATCGATTTCATCCTTTTTACTAATAGGTAGAGGCAGCCTGGATGGAAAATCTGCACTAGCATTTTGGTGCGACTTCCGGTACTGTATAACATATGTATAACTGCTTAATATTAATGCCCATCTAACCATTCTATCAGCATAAATTTTACCAATAGCTTTATTTGGGTTGAATAATGAAACTAAGGGCTTGTGGTCTGTGACCAAGGTGAAGGTATTACCTTTTAAATATAAGTCGAATTTTTTTACAGCCCACACAATAGACAATGCTTCTTTATCTATCTGAGAATACTTTAATTCAGTTTCTGTTAAGGTACGGCTAGCAAAAGCAATTGGCCTTTCTACCGTTTTACCTTTATCATTTGGATCTGGAACCTCATGTGCAAGACATGCACCCAAACCATATTTACTAGCATCACAGCTTAAAACTAATTTTAATTTTGGATTATAATGTATTAACACTTGCTTAGATGCAATAGCTTGTTTGGCCCACTCAGAAGCTTTGGTGTGGCTATTATTCCAATGCCATGTAGTATTTTTATGTAAAAGCTCATATAAAACATGCAAATGTTCTGAAGCATTTTTCAAAAACTTATTATAAAAATTAATAGTACCTAAAAAGCTACGTAGTTCTTTAGCATTTCTAGGTTGTGGGGCATCAAGAACTGCTTTTACATGTTCTGGTGTTTTACTTATACCCTGGCCATTTATAACATGACCACAGTATTGCAACTCATTAGACATTAATACAGTTTTATCTTTATTGACTTTGATGTTCAATGAATTAAGTTTCTCAAATACTGTCTTCAATGTACTTAAATGACAACTATAAGAATCAGACCCTATCAAAATATCGTCCAGGTAACAGTATACATCAGGTATATTAAAATTATCATTCATAAATTTTTGCCAGTCAAGTGGAGCCGATGAAATACCAAACATCATAAAAGTTGGCCTATAGTATCCCCATGGAGTTGTAAGGGTCAAAAGCTCTTGCGACTCATCATCCATTCTCCTATTCATGTAAGCTTTACGGATATCAATTTTTGAAAACACTTTTTTTGGTCTCGAGTCAGTACATAATTTTGCAAAAATGTCTTCTATTACGGGAATAGGATACTGTGGAAACTCCAAGTGAGGGTTAATTGTCTGTTTATAATCACCACAGATCCTCACATTAGTAGGACTCTTTATTACTGGGACAATTGGTGTGGCCCATGTCACTTCGTCAATATTACTTAATTTGACCAGCTTACCTTGAACAACTAACTTATCTAATTCTGATTTAATTATATGTTCTAATGCATAAGGTACTCTACGGGATTTACACATCATAGGCCTAGTTCCTGGTTTAATTTTTAATTTTCCTGGCTGACCTTTAATTTCCCCAGAAGCTGCAGAGAACACATTATTGAATTTATTTATTAAAATTTGCAATTCATTTAAATGCTTACTGTCAGCTTCAATTAACCCGACACTTGGTTTGCTATTGGCGCTTTCATTTTGTTTGTAAGCAAGGGGCCAATCAATTTTGATTACATTCAACCAGTCCCTCCCTAAAAGAGCTTTTGATCCTTCGTTAACAATAATCAATGGTGCCAGAAAGTATCTACCTTTTTCTTTTACATAAACTTTAGCTTTACCTAATACTTGAATAGGTTTACCTCCAAAAGCTTTTAAACTTACTTTTGTTTTCTTTAATTTTAAATGAGGTAGATACTTCCTGCACATAAATTCAGGCATTAATGTGACATCAGATCCACAATCTATTTCAAAATTTATATTATTATTGTCAACACAAAGACATACTATCCATGGGTCCGGCTTACCTTTATTAATCTTGGTGACTTTCTCACATTTTACAGTGCCATTTAATGATTTTTTTTCCTTTTTCATTCATTTTTAATCCAAAATCATCTTGTTTTCTTTCACAAATCGCTGTTTTTGATTTATTACTCTTGACACTTTTTATGTTAAATTCCAAAGAATTTTCACTATCACTGCCACTGGATGCCTCCAGCCCCTTAACATTTAAATTTTTCTTTAATTTCCTTTCCTTCGCAGCAGTTTTCTTAAATTTACAAATGGCTTGTAGGTGACCCTTCTTATGACAATTATGGCAGATTTCTTCCTTAAAATTGCATTTCGGTTTTGTGTGGCCTGCCTGGCCGCAACAATAGCATTGTAGTGTGAAAGTTTTATTCAAATTCACAGCATTAACTTCCTCCAACGAAGTTGAGGGTCTCATCACAAGCTTTGCATCTCTATCTGCTACTTCCATTGTCTTTGCTATGCTTACTGCTTGTTGGAATGTTAAATTCTTCTCACTAAATAGTCTTTTCACAATGGATTGATTTTTCAAACCATGGACAAACTTGTCACGCATGGCACGATCCAAATAAGAACCAAAATTACATATTTGGGCTAATTTTTTTAATGCTGCCACAAATTCCATAATGTTTTCACTGTCTAGTTGTGCTCTTTGCATAAATCTGAATGTTTCTGCGATTTCAGATGGTTCTGGTTCCAATTGTTGTTCAATTAAATGGGAAATTTCTTCAAAGGATTTAGTTTCAATTAAGTCAGGAAAACATAGTTCCGTGAGCAAAGACACCATCTCAAATCCTATAAATGTAAGTAGGAACTGTGACCACCTACTTTCATCAATGTCGTGGACTTTCATTTTATTTTTAAATACTTGTATGTAAACCTTCCATTTACATTTTGCCGCCTCGAATGTAGGCATGGTGAGCGCCGCCGGTGTTGGTGCCATCAAAAATACTTGCTGTTGCTGTTGTTGAGCATTGCTATCTGCTCCAGCAGCACCTTGAACGGTGACCCCCACATTAACATTATTGCCCTCCATTGCCATCTTCATAAAACACGAACTTGATGCGAAATACAAAACTCGTCGCCAGTGTTACAACTCTAGAGGTTGTTGTAAATAAGAATGGCAAAGTATCAAACACAAACTGGGCTTTATTTACTTGTTTAACAATAATTTTGCACTCAAATCAAAACATGGTTTTAATCAATCACTGACTAGTCACGACCTTCATCTGACAGCCTAAAAAACGCGGGAGCGAGCGCTGCGTTTGATTACGGTCCGAAATTAGGTACTAAATATGCAACAATCTATATACACGGTGTTTCAAAATAACCAATAAATAATCAATTCTTTATCGAAAACTCATTGTGTTTACATTGTAAATCATAGACATGATGATGATACTATGATTAACATGAAAATTTTAGGTTGAATGACATTACGTGTAAACACATTTTAATAATGAGTTTTCGATAAAGAATTGATTATTTATTGGTTATTTTGAAACACCGTGTATACTCGTATATAAAACGCGAAATACCACTCACTGACATATCATGAAATCTCAGAAACTATAACACCTACAAACTTGAAATTTGGAAGTAGTTTCCTTATAGGGTGTAGACATCCGCTAAGAACTGATTTTACGAAACTACCCCTAAGGGGGTAAGACGGGGGTTGGAAGTTTGTATGAAAGTCCTGTGGCTATGTTTTTGAAGTAAGCGACTTGAAATTTAAAATGTATGCTCTATAGGTGGTGTGGAGGTGTACTAATAATGTATCTTTAGAAGTCAACCCCCTTTAGGGTGTAAAATAGGGGTTGAAAGTTTCTATGGAAAATATTTAAAATCTGTTCCAATTTCTATGAATTTTATTATTCGAGCTCCTAAATAGAAATGTCTTCTACAATTTTTCCTACGGGTAAATATAAAATTCCCACTGGTAAACAATAATAACGCGGGTGAAGCCGCGAACGGAAAGCTAGTATACCATAACCAACAGTGGTCCCTGGTTAAACTACCTATGTGAATTGTTCTACAATTGTTACAGAGGAATATGAAATCATTGGTGAAGGTCAATGGCAAATTCTCGAAAGCAGTGATGGCGACCAAACTCTTAAAATATATGGATTTAATTATTCTCGACTACATGCAACTTTGTTTCACTGCATTTGCATATTATTATGTGGACTCCCTTACTTCGCTTTGGCCTACTATCCCTCTTGGAACAAATTAAAATATCAGAAATCCAGCTTAAGAACGGCTAAATATATTTGTGGTTAGTATTGTTCATTATAATGTACAATATTTCATCTGTAATCATTAATGCAATAGCACATTTATTTTTACAGTGACAGACAATGATGGATTATTCAAGGTCAATAAAGTTATTGAAGTCGACCTTAACCTGTCGAACCATAAAGGCAACAAGCTCCGTTATTTCTCTTACCAACATACTCGCTTTATTTGGCTGCATGATCAGGGATGTTTCATCAACGTATCTGCCCTCAATGAAAGACTCACTATTAATCTCTTATTGGAAAACATGAGTGGCATTAATAAACGCCAACAAAATGAACTGTAAGTGTTTTATTATTGTTAAAACATTATCGGCCTTATTAATACAAATTTTACTCCTTGGATCATCCTCGGATTAGTTACTCCGTGTTTTGTCTTGTTTCCGCACATGACGGCTGTCATATGTCAAAACAAGACAAAACACGAAGTAACTAATCCGAGGATGATCCAAGGAGTACATTTTTTATTAATAAGGCCGTATGTGTACAGATTGTGGCACATAACTTGAACAAAAATGGGTGGCAGCTTCCTAGATGCAATCTTAAAAATAAGTGCAATATGAATAATTGCCTGTGAAATTAAAATGATTTTTGCTACCATCTCATCAAAGGTATAATATTATGATAAATTGATATTTGTATTTTTTCAGGATAAAATTGTATGGTTCAAATTCAGCAGATGTGGAAGTGAAGAGTTATTGGACCTTATTTGTTGAGGAGGCTTTCAATCCATTCTACTTGTTCCAAGCTTTTTCAATCATTCTCTGGTCACTAGATGAATATTATCAATATGCCACATGTGTATTCACTTTAACAGTTGTATCCTGTGCTGTCACCTTGTTTCAAACCAAAAAGGTACAAAGGTTTTGTAAATGTCTATGATAATGTTGTAATTCAGCAAATCACAATTACTGAAAATAATATGAACAAGTCAGAATTCTCATACCTAGCTATTACAAATATAATTTTAATAGTCCTTGTTTCACCATGAATTCCTTTTGTAACTAATTTTAGTCTTCAAATGAACAATGACGAAAATGAGATATCATGTTTGAAAGTATTTATTTCTGGGATTCTATTCATATTCCTATATAAAAATTTTCAGATAAGTTTAAACTTGCAAAAAATGGCTGGGTCGACAAATGCGTTCACAGTGACTGTGCTGCGTCCAACACGATCCGGGCGCGAAGAGTGCGTCGTCAATGCTAGCCGGCTGGTTCCCGGAGACGTGCTAGTACTGCCGCCCGACGGCTGCGTAATGCCCTGTGACGCCATGCTTCTAACTGGGACTTGCATCGTCAACGAGAGCATGCTGACAGGTATGACAAGATTATTTTCGAAAGTGTTTTGTATCACTCTGCATTATTTGTGTCAAATCTACTATCATCATCATCACAGCTCACATACGTCCCCACCGAGGGGTTCGAGCCTACCCTATGTTAGGGTGATTAGGCCTTAGTCAACCACGCTGGCCCAGTGCGGATTGGTCGACTTCACATACATCATTGAATTTCTTCGCAGATGTATGCAGGTTGCCTCACGATGTTTTCCTTCACCGTAAGAGCGTCAGACAAATGTACATATGAAATTCGAAACGAAAAACACATTGGTACATGGCGGGTCTCGAACCCCGACCTCCCGATTGGAAGGCAAGTGCCGAGTCCACAGCGCCACTGACTGACAATCTACTAAATCGATAGTAATAATGATCTACAAATATCTGCAAAAGCGAGCTTATCTCTAAGCACAATAGGAGAGCCAAGTAAATAAGGTTTGAAAATAATAGTGCCAGTACAGCGACCGAAGAGACACGAGGGAGAACACCTAGGGTAGACATGTGTATATGTATCATTATATAACCTACAATCATATTCCCGCCGCCGAAATTGATTGGTGATTTACGTGTCCTTCGCAAACCCATTTCGGATAGACAGCGGCGACTCATCTAGCCATACGAATATATAAGCAAAGCATTCGTTTTTTTTTGTTTTAAAGACACGTACGGCGAATTCTTTTCTTTCTTGTCTTACGCGAAATACTTGCGAGCTGTGCGCCCGTGTGCGCGTGAATTATGAAGAAAGAAAATAAAATATTTGTTGTTGCAAATTTTTGTGTTATTTATGCAACTCGAAATATAGACATTTAAATTATAAATAAATGAATTATATTTAAAGCTTAATGTTTATTAATATTGCAGGAATTTTGGAAAAATATTTCAATTTTCTATTGGATCTATAGACGAACAAAGAATGACACATGATTATGGCGTAAGGCATTCGAGATAATTCAAGTTAAATGTCTTGTTTAAAAAACTCCATTTTCTACCTTGGATTATCTTTAAGATCTTGCGTCGTAAGATTTTGTCGTGTAACATTTTTTGCTTGTAAATAGAAAAACCGATATAGCGTGTTCACAAAGTGCAGGTTTCGTTTGACGTAAAACATAGGCGCGAAACAAAATCTGCAATTTGTGAACACGCTCTTGACGGGCCCAGCCATTATTTGAGATTTGATAATCTACAGATCCTCGTCAAAGAACACCGATTCATCCCAATGATGTCACGCGAGGCTATTGAGATTTAAAATCACCCGAATTTCAATAGAGATAGTAGTTGGAGTATTCCAACTGCTTGCCTGCCCTATCATGAAAATAATCAAATCCCAAACCCGTCCACATACTTTCCTTTTTTTATTAGGTTAATTATTAAATGAGATAATGAACCTTCACTGAAAAGTTGGCCTGTTTTTCTGCTATATTCAAACATTCAGCAAACAAATTTGACAAGTTTATATGAAAAAGCAAAACATAGAAACACAGCTAAAGCCTATCTTTTATTTTTGACGCAAAATGTAATAATATCCGTCTAGTTTTAGCAGAGAAAACGGGACTACGAAACGTATATTTAATCTACTTTTCACAAGGTATTTTTGGTTCGACCTCTTGACCTTAGTGTTTCCTCTCGAATCTGTTTGCTTTCTTAACTAGAAAAACTAAAACCTACAAATGTATAACATGACGAGATTTTTTTTTTATATACATGGTGTAAAAAGACGTATACCGAAGCCCGCGTCTAATACGCATTCAGACCATTAAATAAAGCAATATAACGAAAAATCAATGATGTGAAACGAAATTAATTTTTAGGCTTAAAAAACCAACGACAATAAATACGACGCAATGTAACGCGTGCCCGCGACTGGCTTGCGCGTCCGGATATCGCGTCGGACGTCGGTGTTAGGCGCATAACACATTGCACCGGACTCCGCTGCGGTATACGGAGGGACGAAAACCGCATGCGGCTGCGGCGGCACGGAACCGTGCCACCGTACGGTTTGCTCCGTATCACCGTCCGGAGCTGCGGTGCACGACGCCCCGCATCGCTGCATTATCTATGGCGAGATCTATTACGCGTATGCACGTCCTTTCTACGCAAATATCCGTACGATACTGCGGCTCAGTGTGGCATACCCCGCGGACCGCACCGCATCACCGCCCGGGAGTGCGGTGCCGTCGCGCGCGCCGCACAACCGCACGGGCATGCGGTGTGAGTGTGTTATACCCTGCGGTTTTTGTATACAAATTAAGATTCTTCAGTCAAAATTAAAAACCGCAGCGCCGCACACCGGAGCGGTGTCCGGTGCAATGTGTTATGCGCCTTAGTGAGTCAGTGTGAGTGCATGAAAAGCAAGACGAGTTTCCCGCGCAAAAGATTCCTTTTCAGTCATAAATTTTGTTAAGAAATACATATTTTTTTGTATATGTTTCTTTGGACGAAAATTATCAAAATACATTTCGAACAGTTTTGTATAAAAATCTCGAGAAAAATTTGTAACTTTATCCTTGAATATCTCAGCAACTATTACTTTCACAACCATGGTCTCTAGAAGACAAAAACTATAGTGATGATGGGAGCAATACGTGGGTTTCGGCTTCGGTACCGGTCTTTTTACACTCTGTATATTTTAATGACTTCACGGATTTTTGTGCATGTTGTCGATTCAGAATTATTAGCAAAAAAATAATTGTGGGTTTCTATAAAAATTTAAGTGATTTTTGTTTTCGAAATACAAATTAATTCTATCCCTAGGAAAAGAAGAGACTTCAACAAGGTCGATGGGGGCAATTTATAAAAATGCAAGAATAAAGTTTGACCATTTGCACACTGACGTATTACTAAAATATCATAGATCTGACAAATCTATGTTTTAAAACAGTTTGCCGAGATTGTTCTAGACGTATTATTCAGTCAAAATACACATTTAATAAGTACATAAAAGAGTAACTTTTCGAAAAAGTCAGAAATAGTCTGTTTTGCCCCTCGAGGTGATTCCGTCTATTGAACATATTGTGTTTCTATTGGAGCAACGGACACAACAGTAAGAAATAAACCAAGAAGATGTTTTGAAGTAGCAAATTTATACTTTAAATTTAATGTACACACAATGATTCAATTCGCCAAAAAACTATTTCAAGCGTTTTGACGGGGCATTTCCGACTGAACTCTACAGACAATAGTAATGAGAATCAAAAGTCGATTAAAGTTCGATAAATTGACAGCCTGCTATGGATAAATAGACGTTGTCCCAATTAAACACTAATACGCGGTGCGGCCATAGTAAGTTCGCGCTACAGTTACAGAGGGGCAATCGCACTATTTGCGAACGTTTGAACCAAAATCAAAACGTTACCGTTCCCATATGTTTTGACATCTGACTGCTGTCAAGTAGGGTTTTCCGATACCCGGACTCGTACCCGGGTATCGGGTATTATTTTTTTTGATACCCGAGTATTACATTTTTTTCAAGCAAAACAACGCATAATTTGTCGCAGTATGCTTATTTTTATTAGGAATGAAAAAAAAACCAAAATCAAAGTGAAAATATTGGCACATGAGAACTTTGACTACACTCCAGTCATTACTTAATAGTCCCAACAAGCCCAGTTATCTTAACAATAGTTTTGAGTTCCTATGTTCCTCACATGATAGATCCCTTCGTTCTACCTTTAATGGTCTCCTCAAATGCCCCGCCCTCAAATCTGATATCATACACTCTTCTTTCTTAATCCAGTCAATCCTGTTATTGAATGTTTTCCCACTTGACGTCAGAAAGGCATCAAGCAAATTAAGTTTTAAAAAGTAATTACGAAAGCTGTACCATGAGAATCTTTTTACTCCTGTTGATTAAGGATATGCAGATTATCTTCGAAATATCATTTCGAATGTCATTTTCGTTTTATAGTTTTGTAAATTAATAGTAGGCACATATATATTAGTTTATTTTATTTATAATATTTATGTATTAGTATATTATGTATATAGTATTATGTATATACCATTATCCAGTATTTTTTTTACCATTAAAGTAGTACTACATCTACTTCCTTTTCTCTGCACCACCCAAAGGTTGACTGGCAATAAGTCCGCTTCTGTACACAAATTGTACTGGAAGTTTAAATAAATAAAATATTGAATGAAACCAAAAGAACGAACATAGTTTGGTTATTTAAACCAATATTGTTTGTTGCTCTGTGATGTGAGTGCAAAAAACAATAAAAATAATGAACATAACGTACGTGCATTCATACATTATTAAAAGTACGTAAGTTATGTTCATTATTAATTTTCTAGTTACAACTAGAAAATAAATGTCAAAACAAATAGAAAACAAAACATTCTTGTTGAACTTAAAATAATGTATGAAAAAATTAACAATTAACTTAAAAATGAAATATTTTAGGAACATTAATAATAGGAGATCAAAGTTTCAAATCACATTTTTTTTATTTTAGTGAAGTGACTGTTATTAAATATTATTTTCTATTTATAAAATAAGATTTTAAAAATACTAAAGCGGTAAGCGAGCGACCTGACAGTCGATTTCTTGCTTTTGTTACAAATCCACCCGCCACTGAAAAAACCCATTCGCTCTCGCTTTCTAATAAACATCAGGCGGTTTTTTTTGTAAATAAAAAATGTTTTGTTGTGATACTCGGGTACCCGGGTTTGAAAACACTCAAATACCCGGGTACCCGGTTCTGAAAACCCTACTGTCAAGGTGTTGTCAAAATGTATGGGAACGGAAACTTTTCTGATTTGGTTGAAACGTTATAAATAGTGCGATTGCCCCCCTGATCTCGAAGAGCGATGTGATCGATCACCTTATGCGACGGGTATTCTGAAACCTTCAAGATCAGTAGGTGTAATTTTTGAACGCATGATCGCACGAACTGGCGATACGATATAGAGTAGGTTTTTCATGAAAATAATAAAAAACACTCATTTTATAATAAACTAAGGACAATATTTCAGTATTTTACTTTGGTTATTAATCATCATTAATATTTTTGATCTTGGTATACCATGAAGCTTAGCTGCTTTATAGCTAGTATTTTTTTCATTCCGAACATTCTCAACAGCCTGAAGAATTTTATCTAAAGTATATGTTTTAACTTTCTTTTTTATATTGCTGGACCATCTTAAATAAAAACGTGTAGAAATATCTGTTGTTTGTCTAAAAATAAGACTATCGTATTTCGCCGCAGAGGATCGACGCAGAGGTAGAAAACGTAATTTTGGGTTTAAAAGATAAATGTGCGCTTGGATGGGACGGTATTTCTACTACCCTTATCAAAGCTGCTAAACATATCCTTATTCCTATTTTAGTTCATATTTTCAACCTTTCACTTTCTCATGGGATTTTTCCGCGTGCCTTTAAAAGGGCTATTGTACATCCTATTTTCAAGAGTGGTGATAAAGATAGTGTCACTAATTACAGGCCCATTTCGGTCTTAACAGTTTTGTCCAAAATCTTTGAAAAAATTTTAAATGTAAAATTATTAAACTTCATAAATGCTAAGAATATACTGTCTGCAAATCAATATGGTTTTCGAAAATCTAAATCTGCGGAAGACGCGGTCTTGGAACTATCCGATCACATTATTAAAAACTTTGACAAACGACTCAAATCCGCAGGAGTGTTTCTTGATCTGTCAAAGGCATTTGACACTGTTTCTATCCCCATTCTTATATCAAAACTTCACTCTATTGGCGTTAGAGGCATCGCCCTTGATTTATTTAACAGTTACCTCACAAATCGTTCGCAAATTGTTGTTATAGATAAATTTGAGAGTGAGGAGGAATCACTTAGCTTTGGCGTCCCGCAGGGAAGCGTTCTTGGCCCCACTTTATTCTTAATATACATAAATGAACTCTGCAACATGTCACTTCCCAACACCAAAATTATCACCTATGCTGACGACACAGCACTTCTTGTTCATGGTCGAAACTGGGACGAAGTTCGTGTTTACACAGAAAATGCCCTGCGATCTATTATGAGCTGGCTTAGTGCAAATCTTCTCACTCTCAATTTATCTAAGACCATAGTTATAGGTTTCGCTCCCACAGCAGCCTCACAAAATCCTCCATCGTTCTCCGTTCGAGCTCATGTTTGTCCTTATGTGAATGGTTCGGTACCCTGTAACTGTACATTATTGAAAGTTGTCTCATCTTCTAAATATCTGGGAGTCATGATTGATAGCGCTATGAATTGGAAGCAACACATCGAATACACAGTGTCGAGAGTGCGTAAATTAATTTATACCTTTAAGAGTCTCCGATCGGTTGTTGACTTCAAATATTTAAAAACCATTTATTTTGCTCTCGCCCAATCAGTGCTATCGTACTGCATTACATCTTGGGGAGGATCAGCAAAGACTCATATGTTGCGCTTGGAAAGAGCTCAGAGAGCAACTCTTAAAGTACTTTCGAAGAAACCTATTCGCTTCCGGACTTCTGACTTATACTCTCTTTGCCGGGTCCTTACAGTTAGACAACTTTTTATTCTTTACACAGTATTAAAGAAACACGGTGAAATTGATTTTGACCCTCAAACTGTATACTCGAAACGTCGATCCGATATAGTTTGTTTCACTGAACGTCACCGTACGGCTCTGGCAGCTCGACATTATTGCTATTTGAGCCCAAAACTATATAATAAAGTTAACAAACAGTTACATATTTATCCACTCTCTTCATTTAAATGCAAAACAAAATGTATACAATGGCTGCTATCACTGTCATATGATGAGACTGAAGACCTGCTAAAAATTATATCATAAACGCATACTCACACACCCACGCACACACTCACACCCACGCACACACTCACACACACGCATATACACACACACACACACACATACACACATACACACATACCTACATATTCATATATTCTGATATTCTAACAGTCTAATCACTTTTTGCTTTTGTTATTTAAGTATTATTGTAATTATTTTAAAATTTTCTTGATTGCTACTGTTTCGGAGGAGGGCGTTGATGCACGCGACACAGTGTTATACACTATTGCGGGTATCATCGTTTTTCTTATTGTAATGTAAATGTCGTTAGTGTTAATAATATTAAATAAAATAAAAAATAAAAAAATTTATTGTTAATAAATACCTATGTAATAGTTATTATTTAAGAAACATGAGAAATGTCGACACACCGACATCACTAGTTTTTTGCATTTTCATACTAATTGTGTGAGGCAATTCAAACCATAATAAAAATTATTTTAGTCGGAATTAAGTATCTCATGTTGCCGTTTTAATAGTGCAATTAAATCTAAATATTTTAATTAAAGCGTTTCGTTTTCGAAAACAAATAAAAAAGAACAATTCACATTATTTAAGATCAACAATTTAATATAAATAAAAATGTGTCAGTGGTCGTCGCGAACACCACTGACCAAAATGGTGTCTTTCAATAAAAGCTTGTCTGTCCAACATCATGACGCTGTAGGTGCGCCATTTATGTAACAACGTAAAAATATGGTTTTCTGCTACATAAATATAGATGCCATTTTTGATGAAATAATATACTTTATGAATTATTGACATTAGTTGGAATTGCCTTTTAGTCGGAAATGCCTCCATCGACCTTACAATATTCAATCCCTCATTTTTAAAGGGTTTGATTGACTTAATTTATGTTGGGTTTACATGACACAGAATGTTTTTTCACGTCTGTAACTAGCTATGATGGTATTCTTTCTAGGTGAGAGTGTTCCTGTCATGAAAGGCCCACCGTGTCCATCTAATGAACCCTATTCTACTGACGCACATAAAAGACACACACTTTTTGCCGGCACACATGTAATTCAAACAAGATTCTATGGAAACAATCAGGTAATAAACGAATTTTGTGTAGGTATAACAATTTTATTTCTTTTTTTATGTCATCATCACAGCTCATATACGTCCTCACTGAGGGGCTCGAACCTACCTTAAGTTAGGTGTTTAGGCCTTAGTCAATCACACTGGTCCAGTGCGGATTGGTCAACTTAATATACACCTTTGAATTTCTTCGCAGATGTATGCAGGTTGCCTCACGATGTTTTCTAATAAATGTACACATGAAATTCGAAAAACACATTGGTACATGGCAGGGTCGAACCTCGGACCTCCCGATTAGAAGACTCGGGAGACTCGGTCTCCCGACCCACAGCGCCACCGACGTTATTTTTGTGTATAATAATAATAATTCTGTTTCAGGTCTTAGCGAAAGTGGTGCGAACTGGTTTCTACACTACCAAAGGGGAACTTCTCAAAAGTATTTTATTTCCAAAGTCGATTGGATTTCAATTTTATAATGATGCTGTGAAATTCGTACTGTTCATGTTTTGCATTGCCGCTGTGGGCATGGGATATTCGATTTGGCTTTATGTAGTTAGAAAGGTGAGTTAATTTTATTAGTATGAAAACTCGAATACGTTACATAATTAGATTTTTTTTATTGCTACTAAGTTGGCAAACAAGCAAACTGCCCACCTGATGGTTAGTGGTAACAGTCGCCCATAATACATGTGGTTCTTGTGAGATTCGCAGCAAATCTGCAATCCTCACAAGAACCACAGTGTACGTTGCCAACTTGTGACAAAATTTTTCGTCTATATCGCACTACACAAAAACATGAGATCTATAGTTTCACTACTTATAATTGTCGGTCGTCCACCAATACTGCACTTGCCGGCCGCGGCGGTATTGTGCACGAGTACCTTACTTCATGATAATAATATGTAATCTTTAGAAGTGACAAATTTTTATAATAGTTCAGGTTCCTTATACAGGTGTCCCTAAAATTGGTATATGCGTTAGATCTTCGACTTTGAATCCGTGTGGCAGTAGTTCGACTCTGGTGTTATTTTTTTTTATATTATTATTTTGTTTTTTATTAATTTGTTTTTGTTTTATAATTTTCTTTTCAGGATAAATAGATTTAAGTTAAGATTAAAAACGCGATTTTAATACCCTAAGGGCCGATTTTTCAATACTCAGATAATTTTTATCTGCGGAATAAATATGACAGTTTGACAGCTTTTGTATAGAAAATCTGTTAAACCGCCATATTAATTTTACAGTTAAAGGTTATCTGACGATTGAAAAAATCGGCCCTAAATAATTTTCCGAAAATTTCAGTTAAATGTCTTAGATGATCCGAAAAAAGTTTTACTTGCATAGTTAACTATTATTTTAACAGAATAAAAAGATCAATACAGTTAAAATTTCGTTCGGGTTTCATTAGTCCTCAGTGGCCAAATGGTCATGACGTCGAGATATGTTGAAGACACAGGTTCGAATCCTGCCATGCTCAATTTTTTTCTTATATTGAATCATTCATTTTTTTAAGGCTTATGCAATCACAAAGTAAATTTAATATAAAATAATTTACAAAAAACCAAAAAAGGCTTCATTGGTTTTTAATTTATTTTACAGAATTTTCTACCACTTAATTTTCTACAATTAAACATCCTAAATAAACTGTCGAATTAAATTATGTCTAGTTTTACATGAATTATGTTTTATCCTCCCTTCAGAGCGTAATGGCTACTATAGTTTTGCGAACACTTGACATCATCACGATTGTGGTGCCTCCCGCTCTACCAGCTGCGATGTCCGCTGGCATCATCCACAGTCAGGCGAGGTTGAAAAAACACCAAATATTTTGTGTGTCACCTCTACGGATTCTGATGTGTGGTAAACTGCAGGCTATGTGCTTTGATAAGGTATGTACATTATAATATGTTTCATAGAACAAGTTTTCATTTTTTCTTTAATTCTAACTGAATGCATTTGACGGAAAAAACTACAAAATGTATTATTTGATAATGTTAAAATTCTCAACCTACGGCACACGCGCTACCGTTACAATCAATGTATTTTTCATTTTTAAGACTGGAACGTTGACCGAGGATGGATTGGATTTTCACTCGGTGATTCCTGCACAGCCCGATGAAAAATTCGGGAAGCGCGTTGTGGATGTGAATGATTTGCCATCTAAGAGCCCGTTGGTGCAAGCTCTTGCCTCCTGCCATTCGCTGACCAGCATTCAGGGGCAACTGAGGGGAGACCCGCTTGACATGAAAATGTTTGAATTTACGCAATGGGTTGGTATCAAACTGTTCAATTACTATATATAAACTCTTTATTGCACATAAAACAATTAAAAAGAACAAATACAAAAGATAAACATGTACAACGGTGGACTTATCTTTAAAAGAGATTTCTTCCAGTCAACCTAACTGGGTGTGTGGAGACATAAAGGAGGATGCCCGATTTTGCCCCACTATCAAGGTCGACGACCAATAAAGCGGTATTTCTAGTTAAATATATTTAATCAAAACATGATTTTTCAGTGTAATATAAAACAGATAGAAGCTACAGTTATTATCGGCAATAAAATAAAAACTTACATGCATTTCCTGTTACAAAATGGCAACTGCATATTTATGCATTTTTTCGTTGTAGATACAGCAACACATTTTTCAATGTTATGCATTATTTCTTTCATTACATTTTTAAATATTTCTTTCTAATAAATTGTTAAATATATTACATTTCATCATTTCAATCAAAAAGCAATTTTTTCAATGACAGAAGGTTGATAGATCGCATAGAGTATAAACCCCGTTTTCCACCTAAGCAACGCACCATTTTTTACGCTAACATCAATATTAATTTATATTTTGCGTTTCTTTTATACAATATTAATGTTAACATTAACCATGCTACTTTTGACAAAGGGAATCTTATTCAAAATATTTTATATTTTTAAATGTAGCGCATTACGTTAACATACGCTGCTCGATGACGGTCAAAAATCATAGAGCATTTACCCTATCAAAAACGAATGACTCGCGATGATGTTGAAAATTCTGCAAATCTGTACTTAGGTGGAACGCGTCTATAACAAGTCGCATCGTTGCTTGCGATTTCTGTTACCTACACATTTTATTCCTTATTATTGATAATATTGGATATCAATAGGCTTATTGATAGTGTTATTATAATTGATTGTTAATGATCGATAGTTCAGCATAACTAGTTTGACGTCTTTCTTGCAACTTGTACAGGTCGCATAGGTTAGGTTATGAGCAATTTTTATGGATATCTACGAAACTGCAGCTTTAATTAAAAAAACAATACTTGATTTCTATTCAAGTACAAAAAGCGTTTAAAATAAGCCTAGAGTTGTTTCTGTTCATGGAAATTTTTAGTGGGGCAAGTCTCCATACAAAAGTGGGCATTCTCCATTGCGGAAAACTTGAGAATGCAACTGTACAAATGCAATACTCATATACCTATACATACAATTTTATAGATATACAGGATAATTTTTTTATCCTCCTGGAAAATTTAAGGGACACTTCACGACATGGTAGTAGAATGATTTAAATATGAATAAAAAAATAACTCACATATTTAATTTTATATAAATTTTCTAAAATATCCAAAAAATGCTGCACTAGTTGAGAGCAGCATTTTATGACATTTTTTTACTTTTTTAATTTCATTTTTTATATAATAATGGATGTGTCCTGAAGCGTCCCTAAAATTTTCCAGGGTTTAAAAAAAATAACCGTAATTAAAGCCGGCGCCATTGAACATTTAATAGGAAGACTGCACATTTCGTACACTTATTTGTTAAATTCAGTAAAAAGATGGACAGTATAGAATAGAGTCTGACGTGGTGTCGTGGGCAAAACTGCTTAATCAATCATTATTATTGATAGGTACTTGAAGAACCGGGCCCAGAAAACACCCGATATGATAATTTGACTCCGGCTATCGTGAAACCCGCCCCCGCCTCTGGCGCCGAACAACAGAACCTTGATAACTACGATCCATTTACTATGGAGATTCCGTATGAGGTATAATCGCTATTATTATAAAATATTATAATATTACACTAAAATTGTACATTATTATATCAGATACTATTTTTTTAATATAGTATCTCAATAAATCTAATGTTGAGACGGAAAAGCCAGAATAAAACTGTTTTTTTTAGGTTGGCCTACTGCGGCGTTTTCACTTTTCGTCATCTCAGCAATCCATGGGTGTCATTGCTAGAGTGCTGGGCCAACCACAAATGGTGTACTTTGTGAAGGGTGCCCCAGAGAAAGTAAGTTTAATGTGATTTAGTAAGTCCTTATCTAGCCATTGTGAGCTTTCTAATGACAAAAAAATCTTTGAAGCTCGATCCCACCATTACGGCGTTATTTGTTGTTTGTAAAAAATAATGAAACATGCATAAAGATTTTAATAATGATTTTTATATGAACATTTGTGCAGATATACAGGATTCCTTTTTTATCACCCCGGATTATTTAAGGGGCGCTTCAGGGCACATTAATTGTTTTATAACAAAAATTAAAAAAATTACTGGTGCAGTATTTTTTGGATAATTTAGAAAATTTATATATAATTAAATAGATGAGTTATATTTATTCTATTAATGTTTAAATCATTCTATTACCGTGTCCTGAAGCGTCCCTTAAATTATCCGCAGTGATAAAGAAAGAGGTAATCCTGTATAATATTAGCTATTGGATACTGAGTATGTTAGCGTGCTATTTGTTCTAGTTGCATCTCAGAATTTTTTCTATCAACCACTGTTTAAGGTTGCAGGCATGTGTGGCCCGGACACACTCCCTGAGAACTTTAACAGTGTGCTCAACGAATACACTTCGAACGGGTTTCGTGTGATCGGTCTAGCGCACAAGAAACTTGATCGCAAGATGAAGTGGATGGACGCGCAGAGAATTAAAAGAGAGACCCTCGAGTGCGACATGATATTTTTGGGCTTTCTAGTCATGCAAAATAGCCTGAAACCAGAGACCACTGGGGTGATCAAGCAACTGCACGACGCCGGCATTCGTCAGGCCATGGTCACTGGTCTGTACAGTTGATTTAATTATAATTATGACACATTTCACGTTCACAACATATGCTTGCTTAAGAATCGCTGACTTTATATTTATAACATGTGCATTGTGCAGTATACACGGACACGCAATTTAAGGGAGGCTTCACGACATGGTATTAGAATGATTTAAATATTAATAAAAAAAATAACTTACTTACTTAATTCTATATGATTTTTTTTTCTTCATTTTTTTTAATATAATAATGGATGTGTCCTGAAGCGTCCCTAAAATTTTCCAGGGTAATAAAAAAGTAACCGTGTATACAATCTGTATCTATGAGAACTTAAGTTTTTAAACAAAGCTCGAAGGAAAACATGTAATAATAACTGTATGTAATGTTTTTAAGAACTTACCAGAACCTGGAAACTAACAATTGAATTTAATTGAAATAAAAAACCTGTTTTTTTTTCACTTATTTACAACTATCCAGTGATCGGCTCTCATTTCACCTAAGTAATCCCTAAGCCCGACTGTATGTAATGTTTTTAAGAACTTACCAGAAGCCGGAAACTAACAATTGAATTCAATTGAAATGTTGAAAATAACTAGCCTGTTTTTTTACTTATCTACAACTATCCAGTGATCGGCTCTCATTTCACCTAAGTAATCTCTAAGCCCAAGCCCAAGTTAATTACCAAAAACCTAAGTAACCTTAAGTAAGTAAAGATGTGGCTTATAACAGTAATTTCACATAAGTAATCTCTAAGCTCAAGTTAATTACCAAAAACCTAAGTAACCTAAATTAAGTAAAGATATGGCTTATAATAGTATTTTTATAATATCAGTCTATTAGGTCGTTCATGTAATTTTTGTACTATTTACAGGGGACAATATAATGACTGCCATGTCAGTAGCGCGAGGTTGCTACATGGTTCAACCTCACCAAAAATTGGTGCTTGTAACAGTTGGACATCAGCAAACTGATGAAGCACGACCACCTTTGTTGATGGAGGTAACAACGATATTATAGAATATTATTTTATTCCCTATTTTGCTTCACAATTAATGTATTTTCCCCTTCTCATTCACCTTATTATGTTAGTATTTATTTATTATTGTACAAAATATTTAATTTTGTATGCGGAAAAATTGGCATGTCGTGGAAAACCTATATGATACTTTCCTCAGATATACTATCTTATCATGCATATTTCTATCTATTATATATTGATTGAATACTCGTGCAAATAAAATTGTTATATATTGATGTTTTTAATACATATATTGTAACCTCACAATAGTAGATTGCTTTATAAGGGTGGAAAGGAATCAATCCCTACGAGGTTGTTAGATGCCCGAGCGCAGCGAGGGCGGCTATAGTCCGAGTAGGGTTTGATTCCTTTTACCCGTGTGTAGCACTCTACTTTTCATTTCGAATGCAAGGAAAATAAAAAATAGCTTTCCTTAGAAATTTTTGGCAAAAGATTTTCGAGTATTGTATTTGCTTCGTTCGTGACTGAATCTGGAGCCGAAATTTCAGAATCGCTTGAATTCATTGTTTTTCTTAAATACCTAAATCACACAATCAAGATTTCGGTACAGCGTAACAGATTCCCCTCCCGCCAAAATTATCTTTTTCACAGGTATTTTTAAATTTGGAACACATCGCGTTACATGTTACTGGCCATTCAGCCAAATACTTTTATTATCATTGTACCAAAGATTGTATGTACGTAACCTAATTCAGTTCTATTTTTAAAATTTTACTTTCCGCCCTAAGGAGGGAAGTAAATAGTATGAGAATTTCCCGCCCGCTGGTGGGAACTAGCGTTTTCCTCCCAATACTCAGATCAAGGAAACGCTCCTTTCCGAGCATGAGGAATGAAAAAATATTTGTACTCGGTTGTATTTTGATGCAGGTTGTCGGTGAAGGATGCCCTCCAAAAATGGGTACGGCAGACTATGTATATGCCATGGAAGGGAAAACGTGGGCGGTTATTAGAAACAATTATCCTGAGTGGATGCCCCATATACTCAGCAAAGGTGTGTGCTGAATATTTCCAATGTTTTATTGATTTCTACTTTAACGCTAATATATTAACTCTCTCTGGAAATATTTCATAGGTATGGTGTATGGTCGATTCGGACCAGATCAAAAAACCCAGTTAATAGCAGCTCTACAAAGTGAAGGACTTATTGTGGGCATGTGTGGCGACGGCGCTAACGACTGTGGTGCTCTAAAAGCTGCTCATGTTGGCATATCACTTTCCGAAGCCGAAGCATCAGGTAAATTGCTGTAGCAATTACTTTAATTAGATGACTCGATAGATATTCAAATAGTTCACTTAAAGAAATTTAAGCTAATTTTTGTAATTTTTTGAAGCACCCTTCATGCGAATGTCCCGAAAACACTTGCCTGTTATGAGTTAATTTTGTCGAGCTCGTTTGTAAATATTAGACGATTTTATGTTTTAGTGGGTATTCATATTTCCGGTTAATTCAAATCCGACGTTTGAACTTGACGTAAAGAATGAGCCCAATTGTTATTCAGTTATTTTGTTTGCTATAGGTGTTAGGATAGGTACCCATTTTATATAGTACTTTTCAATTTGTATTATCTATGAATATCTCTTTAATCTATGGTATTTTGGTTATGTAAGAACCATATCAAAATACTACTTATAGTTCTATGGAAAAACGCATGTACTAGTTTGAACGAACAACGTCAAAATGGTGCAAATAGACAGGCACAAAACACATTGTCAATTAGTTATATTAGGCGCGTTCCATTTAAGCACAGATTTACAGCATTTTTAACATCATCGCTAACTTTTGACGCTAGCAGGGCTGGCATCGTATGTTAACGTAATGCGTTCCATTTATAAACAGTAACTTATTTTTTTGGGCGTAAAATAACGCAGTTAAAAATGTTAACATTTCTCAAAATAAACACAAAACATGGTTAACATTTGATGCTAGCATGAAAAAATGGTGACGCTTAAATGGAAAACCGAGATTATTATGTCAGTAGGTTGCACCCTTACAATTTACTCCTTATGAATGACACAAGCTCGGAATGATACGTTCTGATCTGTTTCTGTTTAAACAGAAATATTGCTAACACATCTGGTTTTACGTAACACAGACCTGTCCTTTGTTTCCGCAATATGTTGTCACGGAATTGATTTTTTGACTTTTCTTTTTTAGTGGCCGCCGCATTTACGTCACGGGTGCAAAACATAAAGTGCGTCATCATCCTGGCGTTGGAGGGGCGGTGCGCGTTAAGCACGTGCTTCGCGATCTTCAAATATATGGCGCTCTACTCGATCATCCAATTCCTTTCTATTTTAATCCTGTACAATGTAAGTATTGTTTCTATTACTGATGCATTGAGTTTGAGTGAATTTAGTCAGGTTTCTTTTGTTCTTAAGTTTGTAACCATATTTAAATATCCCACCTTAATCCTAACTCGGTCTGTCTAGCTCCAGATTTCCAGATTGCCTAACTAACAAATACTATATATTTAGGGCTTAAAATTTTGCTTGTATTCATAAAAAACTCAAGCAAGACTATCATAATGTTACATACTTTGGTATGAATTGAAAATTACTTTTCACTAATTCGATATCTATATTCAGAGGAGGGACAAAGATATTATACAAATACAATCTCAATATACCACAGACTGCAACAGTATACATAGAGTATACATTGATCAAATGAAATTATAGATTATACAAAAAATAATTTGAGGGCGTTGACTAGTAAGAAAATTAGACACTAAAATAAAATGTTCCTTCAGACAAAAAACACCTCAAAATGCTTGCTTTTTTGGATCTCAAATTGAGTATACGGTCCGAAAGGGCTTTTGTACACGCTACGAATTTCTACCATATCTGTTACATACAAGAAACGTGTAACTTTTCTGAGCGTGTACAAAAGCCTTAATGTAATCGTATTTCCACAATGATTAGTTGCTCACGGCGTCACGTTTCGCCCGCAGGTGTATTCGATTCTCGGCAACAACCAGTTCCTGTACATCGACTTGGTGTTAACCACTCTACTGGCACTGTCGATGGGCCGCGCGGGCCCCGGCCCGGTCCTAACCAAACAGTCGCCCCCGGTCTCTTTAGTGGCGGTGGAAAGCATTCTGCCGCTAATATTGCAAGTTACTCTCGTCCTCCTGATACAACTCGCCGCCCTCCATCTGCTGTATGCGCAGTCCTGGTAAGTGAATTGACAGCTAACTGTCCATCTTTTGATACGCGTCCGCTTATGGTCCAGTCTAGTCAAAGGTCGATTGTTTTTCATAAAGCCTAGAGCTACGGTAGTATATTACTTTGTTGCGGAAAAAATATCGTTGTCAAGAAATATCACAGCCAGAAATTTCTTTGTTTTTTAGAAAAACAAATAAACTGAAAACAATTGCCGTTTTAAATAATTAAAAGCATTTGTGCAAGTCTATTTATTAATTAAATGTTATATTTCAAGGGTAGAACTTTTGTACTTTTTTAATGACTGTTAGGATAATTATAAAAATTATGAGTGTCTATATTATAATACAGGTACCGTATAGTACCTATGTTTTAACACTGACACTGAAAACATTACAGTGTACTATGAAGTAATCTTCGAATATATAAAAAATCTCATGTCACTGTCTGGCGACGTTTTTTGTGTATATTTAGTAGGTCTGAGAAGAAATTTTTTGAGCGTTGAGCTTTATTAAAGAGAAACATAGTTCGCGGGTACAGTCTTCTAATGAAACCACTATCTCGATGGAAAAAAATAAGTTTCTTGACAGTAGTACTGTGTATATTTGCAGATAGCCTGCATTTTCTTACACTTTACCAGTTTTGTCACCGTACAAAGCAATCAATGTTTTTCAGGTTCGTTCCAGTACATGGCGGCCCTGACATCGAGCAAATTGAGTGTTGGGAGAACACGGTAGTTTTTATCATAACATCATTCCAATATTTAATAATGGCTTGTGTGTATGCGAAAGGATGGCCCTTCCGATCACCATTCTGTTCTAACCGTGAGTATAATTCTATAAAAAAATATATTTTGAACCTTAAAATGACAACAAATAGTTTGAACCTTAAATACATATCTATTATATTTTTATTTTACACACAATTAAAAGATAACTATAAGACATAACATTCACCCTTAATTGCCCGTGTTACTAACAACGAACTCCATTTTAATAACACATGTCATGTACCAAAATTTCTTGTTTGAACGATAATTGTTAAACTACTTTACATCACCCACTTAAAGGGAATTGTAAAGAAATACAACATGTCAATAAGCTAAGCATAAAAGACATATTATTTTCTTAAACCATACCCCTTAGACAAAAGGCGCATGATTATTATTTCACTGACATTGCGTAGTAAAAAATGTATAAAAATGATTTTAGCCTAGGACAGCCTCACGCTCTTTTTCCCGCCACTGTCATGGCTTTTGTCTAAGGGTTCTGCTGTGCTACAGGTTGTACATTGTCCTATTCAACAAATAAAATCAATAATTCCAGTTGCTATGGTGTTGACACTGCTCAGCCAAGTTGTATTCGTGCTCACTATGTGGCTGTGCCCGTGGAAGTCGCTTGCAGACTTCATGCAGCTACTGGTAATGGACCTTGCCAGGAAGGACGAGTGCATGTTCCGCATATACCTACTCATCCTGCCACTTATTCATCTTATGCTGGCTATTGGGATTGAGGTATGTATTTAATTTATTCAGGCTAAATACAAGGTTAATTTTTAATTACCAAAAAAAATTTGTGTGCTTGTTCAGACAAGCAAACTGAAAAACTTTCACTAAGGGACCAACTTTGAAATTGCAAATTTTTTTTTGCAATTTCAAAGTTGATCCCATAGTGAAAGTTGATCGGTTTGCTTGTCTGAACAAGCACACAAAATTTTTTGCGTAATTAAAAAACAACCTTGTATATGTGTCCAAAAATAATGCAAAACTTAAATTCGTAACGATTAGTCGAGCATTGGCAACCCTAAAACAGAAACAGTTTTGCAGCCGAGAGCGTTATTGGAAATAGATTTTTATATGATGGTAAAACGAGATGCTATCGCAAAATATATTGACATTAATGAAATTTTGGCACCTACACAGCAAAACGAAATGCGGTGATCAAATTTGGCATTCTATCTATCGTCTATATTGCTATCGTGAAGTAGCTCCTTAAATCTGCACTTGCGTTATAAATCCCAACTCCCAAGCACTGCTCGTGGTTCCTTTCTCTGCAATGCGATGGAGCCAGTACCCGCACAATGAATCCGTGGAATTCTAAGGCATCTAATTATTATATTTGAAAACTCTTTTGTTATAAAAGACTAGGTGGTCTTTCAATTCGGAAAATGTTAGTTTCCGCAATGCGGGACATGGTCACAAAGCTGTGAAAGCCGTTTGCGACTTTCACACGTAACTCTATCCCACTTACTTTGGAAAGAACAATAATAATTTGCCAGATATACAAGACTAAAAGAAGTACTTAGTTGTAAATCTGGTGGAGATTTTTTTTAAATACTATCATTTTGTTCGCCAGGCTACGTTCTCGGACACGGACAAGCTCAATACCATGAGGAATATGTTCCGACGCGCAAAGAAGAACGAAGACTCTCCTGTGGACGCCGCCAGCCCCATGTGGCCCCAGCACTCTCTCGCGCAACTCTGCTGACGCCGCTTATTTGATAATGCCAAATGCTATGCGTAAGCTAAACATTATTATATCATAAAAGCCCTTTTTGGACCCCATTGAAAGTGTCAAACTCTGTGGTGGCATCTAATGCCAGTTTTAGCGTATGTGCGCGAGAGTGACGCCTCGAAACATTTGATTGAAACCTAAAGCAATACCGGATTTTACAAAATTGCAGAAGTGAATCGAAACGGGATTTTCATTTGGAGATTTTATCAATTGTGTGCGTGTCTTCGCACAATATGATGTGATAAATTATTATCTAACATTCTTTTAAGATTTAGTTCTTATCTAAAATTCGACGACTTTTGTGAGACTAATATCGAAATTTACTTGTAGAATGTCCTCACAAACATGCATTCAAATCTAATCTAATAATAATATTACGTCCATTTAATATAGCTTATTCCTGTATTTTTTACCAACGTCAACACAGGATTAAATGGACCAGATCACTAAGATACATTCTGCTTATAAAACAGATCATTCATTTAAATTGAAATCAACAAAATTATCTTTATAAATTTCACATAATCGGCTAAGACCAATGTTCTGCCTCTTGTATATCACGCAAGTCGATGAGAATTAAGAACTAATTGATCCTCGTCTGTGAGGTCAGTATCAAATACGTTGACTCGCAGTTCTATTTGTCAATGCATTGTAATCGCTGAACTATTTATGAAAACGGAGTTTCGTGTCAATTCCTCTGTTACTGAAGAGCACGCGCCGCAGCTTTGTTCTGCGAATAAACGGTCAGCATTTTGCGAATGTGTACTACGACCGACGGTTCTTGACCGGCTCAAAGCGCATGTATGAAACAAATTCATTAAGATCCAAGTCCCCAATATTATTATGTTCTTAAAATTGCGATTTGCGCAAATTTCAGGCCGTTATTTCTAGATCAGTTTTGGCTCAGTTACGCCTTTTATTTAATGGTTTGCGCGATTATAATAATATGTTGTATCATAATTTATGATACAACATTAATCGCGAATCATAAATAAGCATGAATAATGCGTATACATATAACAGTTGATCTAGTTATATGTAGAGGTGTTTTTTTTTTCTATATTAGTCTCATAGAATTCGCTAGACTCTAGCACCAGAACTTCATATTAACAATTTGTATAGTACAATACGAATTATACTTGCCAAACAGTATACAATTACCGTCTTATAATAGAAAAAAAAAAACGGCATACAATTACCGTCTTACAATAGAAATGCAAACTAAATTGAAATTACCGTAAGAGATCCAAACTTTTACAAGGCAAGGCCAGTTACCGAAATCTTTTCACGGGGTTGATTATATCACTAATCGTTGAAAAAAAAGGAAATCGTCCAAATGAAATTGTTTTTTAAGGTAATGTTAGAATTCTTTACAGAGTTGCCGAGCCATTTTTTAATATATTTTTAGATAGATAGAGCTATCTAATATATTTTTCGGTTATTGTGCTTGTTTCTTTTTCCTCTGTTAATTTTTGTGTACTTAGCAAAATTATTTTATCACACTGGAAGCTCAAACATCAACTTTACGTCAGATTTTGTGAATTGACATTGCCTTGAATAATTTTATTACACTTAATTTATGACGTAATGAGTGTGGAGTTACTTAAACTTTATTTATGTAGGTACTATATTATTTATTTGCAGTATTTTTTCCAGTGCAATTTCTAGGTTAGAATTACGTTAGCCAATATTGCTGTGTTGTGTAAAAGACATTTATTACATACAGTCATTGCCGTTGCCCTGTTATGTGATCATAATGGGATACTTATAGAGCTGTACGTATCGTGGCTGTGATTAAAAAAATACCAAATCATTTAATATAAATATACGGCATACTTATTGCGTACATATTATAAATATTGGTTCACACACTGCACCACAAAGGTAACCTTATTGTAGGTATTTATTGAAATGGTCTTTTTCACTTTCTTCTATTCCTACCTCATTGCTGAAACATATTTAAGTTGTTAATTTGGCACTTGTTAAATAAGACAATACTGAAAGCATTTGAGTGTATATCATTTCTAAATCGGCCTATAATGGAAATGAAAGCTGCCACCATATTTTTTACCTTATGGTTTGAAAAATACTGTTCTAATTGTCTAAAATATTCAATTATTTATTTCTTTTGTATATTGACATTGTTTTATTTCTTTTACTTTTCCATGAACTATGGTTTAAAATTCTTATTAAGGTATTTCTCAGGAAAATATGATTTGTACATCAAAATCTTTGGTACACATCTAAGCTACTAAAATACCTATCGTTTAAACATTAAATTTTATTTACCTTACCACTAGTAGTATACAACTATGTACACTACACGATAACACTCGAATATAGTTTATTTATTAATAGTGTTTAATTGACTTTATAGGAAAATTTAGGCGGTTTCCCTCTCAACTATACTATTGTATTGTCTAAGCAATAGTATCAAACCATATCAATAAATAATGTCTAAAAAATTAATGAATTGTGACTTAAATTTGTGGTGAAACCAATTTGATCAATAAACAGGGAATAGGGATGATGACTATTTTTTAAAAATATATGTCTGGTAGTACTAAAAAATATCTTAGGCTGATAAAGCACTAGGCTTTATCAGCGATTTGCTCAATGAGCAAAGATTACGCTGAGCTATGGCGTTTTTGTGCTGCTGCAGTATACATAATATTAATATAGCAGCACACATATTAA
Organism: Schoenobius gigantellus; assembly: GCA_963935595.1. Lineage (NCBI taxonomy): Eukaryota > Metazoa > Arthropoda > Insecta > Lepidoptera > Crambidae > Schoenobius > Schoenobius gigantellus. The sequence goes on along the minus strand of OZ012549.1, from coordinate 21,254,274 downwards.
TTCTGTGATGGACATTTCTGCAATCCGGTTTTGTCATAAGTAACTTAATAGTTATTTATTTTAACTTTTTCTACTTTGTACCCTTTTTATATGTAGAATTTAGATTCATAAAGATGATTTCATATTTTTCTCATTCTTTTACGTAATCAACAACTTGCGACGATACACTAGTTTAAAATGTCGCCTGACGTCACGTCTAGTACACTGTCTGAGTTGTGACGTAGCGCGACCCCATTCCTTAACTTAAAAGTTGTTTATATTATTTCGCGAAAGAATAACGCATGTTTATAATTCCCCATGTGCAGTCAGCAACACGTCAAGCTTAACATTTGAATTACGAAACTCGTCGTTATTACGAGCGACATGGGAGTGATCTCAAGGCTAAGTCAAATCTGACGTGTTGCTGTATGCACCTATTGTACAGTCGGCTTCAAAAGTAGATAATATAATCATTTTAGTACCATGTCACACCAACTATTAACAGCAATATAGGTGTAAGCATTCTAAATAAAAGGAATAGTTGGTGCGACATGGCACTGAAATGTCAATCTACTTCTGAAGCCCACCGTACCTGATGGACTAACTAATATTTCCTTTTCACACGCCGTCATCATCCCTATTAATATACAAGGTTACTTTATAAGCAGGAGCCAAATTTTGTGTGCTTCTTCAGACAAACAAACTGAATAACTTTTACTATGGGAGCGATCCTGAAATAGCGAAAAAAAATAGCTGTTCTATACAAATATTCAATATCCACTGGATCTAGTATTGAACAGCTGACTTTGGGTGCGGTCTATAATCAGACAACAGTGCAAACGTTTGCATGCATGCAAATAACCCGTTGAAATTGTTTGTACTGCTTACATAGGGACAGACAGACAGCGGAAAACAACTTTGTTTTATACTATGTAGTGATATACTCATAAAAAATCGAACAAACTAAAATACAAATAAAACTGCGCGGGAAACTGATGTTGACGTTGACATTGACAATTCTGAAGACAGTGCACTACCTCTTTTCTGTTAGTACTGTCAGCATCAATCGGTGACGTCATCGATTACGTCATACCGCTTACAAAAGCGCACATGAGCAATTTTGAACCGACTGCTTGCGTGCTAATAGCGCACATGAGCGCTGATATTTAAATTATGGACCGCACTCATCATGCACACACAATTTGGCTCCCGCTTTAAATGTAACCTGTATCTATAAAGCTTGCAGGTTAGTATGTACAGTAATTTTAGTTCGCAATTTAATTATTTTGTTTGTTCTAATTTTACGAGTATGCACTTATGTTATTTACGGTTTGTCAATTTTACTTATTTTATATAATTTAATAAGTATAATTTTAGAGTTAAGGTAAGCAAGTGATATTCTATTGTGTTTAAATCATTAATTCATTCAATGTATTGTATGAATTAAAGTGATCATTGAAAAATATCATTAACTTAAATTTGTGTCTGAACTTTACTTACTACGTACTTATACACTCATATGCTAATGAGTACCTAGGTACTATTAATTTTTGTATGGTTGTGCGAATATATGAGATGCGTGCTTTAATTACGTTTGTTCAATAGTCTAACAAAACTGTGCACAAAATGAGATTTTATATTATTTATTATCATGACATTGTGTAGTTAGTCCCACGTGTTTTGCATGCGTACTGTACCTTTAAGAATAATAAAACTATTAAATTTCATGGCATCCGTTACTAAACAATTTGTCTGCTACAAATGTCACTAACACAGGACTAGCGAACGGCAATGAGTATTTCATTGGTAAATGCAGAACCTAGTCAAACTATCTACTTAATATAAAAATGAACTATTCTGAAATGGAAATCATATCGTTTCCCTGAAAGGGTTTACGGTTCAATGTTCACTACTGTAGTGAAAATAAGTAAAGTTAGAGTATGTGTATTATTTAATTAAGAAACTTGGCGAAGCCGTGGCATAAATTGTATTTTTTTCATAGAAGATTATTTTCAATTTATCATTGAAGATGTAAATAGTGCATTTCGAAACGACGAAATTGTTACTTACAATTATAATATAAAGGCACCACAAAGTTCCTTTCACTTTTGATAATAATGCTTAAGTGCATTTGTATTTAAGTTACCAAAGTTCTTTAAAATGTTTTTTTACAATTTAATTTTAAACGAATATAGTATGTACTTAATTTTAATTATTTCCTGTTAAGAGCCATGCTTTATGTGGGTTTCAAAAAGCATCTGTACCGTTTTCGGTGCTATGTCAGATAAATACGTGAAAAAAAAACGCAATCTTCACATCACAACAAAAAATGTATACAAAACATACTTTTAAATATAATTCAATGTCATATGAACCAACTTTCATAATAATAATTACGATCGGCGCCTTTCATAATATTTTGTTATTATTAATATCTAATTAATTTATATTATGCAATAAACTCATTGTGAACATGATTTCCAGGAAATATTTTTCTAATTAATTTGGTCCATTACTAATATCGATATATCTTGCAATTTTTTTAAAATCACTTTCAACTACGAAATTTAAAGCCCGTCCAATAAAATAAAAGACCTCTCCATATTGCGGAAAACTATTGGAACTAATTTCTTCAAATGGCAACAAGCTTTAAGATATCATTATTGTCGTCTCTCAATGTGTGGTGTCCGTTATGCGTGGTCTATTTCTCGGATATTGTGAGGTAATTTTCCGTTTAAATTCCGAAAATTATTAAAAGTGATGATGGCGGCAGTGACGGTAAAACATACAACTCTCTTATAACTGACAATGAGTCCGATATATCTGAAATTGAACCGGTACAATCTGCAGGTCTATTATAATATTATAAATCGTTCATCGTATGACATGATAACATTTTTGAGATAAGGAAGTCATGAAATGTTTCATTTGGTATTATTGATCTCCAATGATATCATCACTATGGCATAATTTCAATGATGTCATCGTGATTATAACGAATGATCAAAACTCTAAAAAAAATCTTATGACATGTTTTGCACCATGAATTCATCACGAGTTCATTTGAAAACCATGACATCGGTAATTTACCTGCAGATCATGAAATGTCATACGAATCTGTTGAGTATTTAGATTGTGAGTTTGATGATTAATAAATATCAAATAATGAAATCGTAAATTTGTGTTTTTTTAACCCGACTATAGCTTTACTTTTATGGTAGTTTATTTCACAATACTTTAAAACACGTATAAATTCTATATGCCCTTGTAAATTAAACTTAATTCTGCAGAAGTCTAAATTGTATTAAAATATTTGTACAATAGCCAATTCGCATGTGTATGACTGTACTTAGTGCTGCCATAATCATAGTTAATTAAGCGCCCCCAGAGCAGGTTTTTTATTTTTCTGGTCGGGCTATACAATGCTTCCTTTACTTTGCTAATCATGATAAAAATTAAAAAATTGATCAATATTTTTATAATCTTTAGTTTTGAAGTCACATTTTGTTTAATTTGATGGCGCCGCTTTATTTTGTCGACTTAGACAACACGAGGACGTCGTCATTTAAGTTGCGCTTGAGTTTTTTTCTTAGCGCATTCAAAATGAGTCGTCTAAGGGCTAATGCGCACGAGCAACTTAGTAGGCCGGCAACTTTTATCACTGTCGCTGTCTCCTCGCTGAGATTTGAACAATGCAGCGCACACGTAAGCGACAGCATCGCTACTTTTTTGTAATGTTTTGCTGCAGTTATGTGAATTTCGAAGGAACAGCTGTGGTCTGTTCCGTTGTTTTCGAGAAACCGAAGACGTGGACGAAAAGGGCAGCATTGGGTTCATCCATTATGGCGTAACAAATTCACTTTTGGAAAATTTCACACAATGATTCAATGCTTCAATGGATAAAGCGACAGTTGCGTCGTTGTCTTTCAACTCGCGGACTAAAAACTCTCCCGGCTGTCACGTCGTTACGTGCGTGCGCTTTCATACAAAGACGAACCCTTAGAAATTAGTTGGTAAGGCAAAAGTTGCTCGTGCGTTCGCTCTCTAACTTAACCCAGCTTCAGACACTGAATCGCCTTTACACTTACTGACTCATTCGCGTATAATCGTATCATCCTAAATGAAAATGTAGTAAAAGGCTCACATATCATGGCGACCGACAAATGAATCAAGCTAGAACTAAAGACTTTGCATTTTCATCCCACTACTCTAAAATTTTCAGTAATACTATTATAGATAACAATAATGTTTAATATAATTTATAAAGTACTTTTAAATATTTGTTTTATCAATAATAAATATCACAATGTATGTACTCACCGCCACGTTGCTAAAGAATAACGGTGAATATTATCTGTTAAGTAAAGTCTAAAAATAAGAACTAAGCATACGGTTGCATTCAAATGAGCTTATAGCGATGAGAGCGCTCTGAGCGCTTACAGCTGTTTCGAGTAGGATATCCGCTAACAGCGGAAATGACTTCTTCATATTATAGTCCTTCAATTGGGCTATTCCCTCGCTTTGTATTAATATGTAAGCGAATTCATTTTGTAAGTAATTTAATATGGGGTAATGGAAATAATTACATAAAATGGACACATAATAGATGAACACGGCAATGTTTGAATGGATGGATTTTTGCTCAATAATTTCTATGAGCGAAGTGCGAACAGATCAAAACCGAAGCAAAATTTCTAAATTTTATGTAATTAAGACATCATAATAACATCGTTTACAGTTTGACAGCCACAGCACGCGGTGTCGTTCTAAAACGATCGCCCGACGTCAAGCGATGGTTTATGAACGCAACCCAGGGCTGTGTTCGTAAACGTCGCCCGACGACGCTCGATGAGGTACTGGCCGTTCGAAAACCCCCGGTGTGAACGCACGACGATCATGTATAGCCGTTCCTAAACCTCGCTCGACGACGCACCGGTCGCCCCGTGAAATGGGTGGGTGAAAATCGCCCTGACGTTTATTTGACAGATGACATGTCCGTTAATTCGGCCATTTCCTCCTTTTTGTAATAATTTGTAAACAATTTCATTTTGTATTATCGTAGATATATAATTACTCGAGTGGATTTTGTAATTTCATAAATATGAAGACAATAGAAATAGTTACAGAAAATGGATACATTATTATGGATGAAAATGGCATTGTTTATATATGAGATGGATATTTGCTTAATAATTTCTATGAGCGAAGTTCTAATTGATCAAAACAAGTAAATAAAACTGAAGCAAAATTTATAAATTTTAGGTTATTATGACATCAAAATGACATTTGACAGCCAAAGCCTACGATGTCGTTCTAAAACGGCCGACAACGAACGTCGTCCTCTCTAGGGCGATCGCCCGACGTCGAGCGATGGTTTACGAACGCAGCTCTGTAGTGGAGTAAAATTTCTGATCTCTACATAACTGCCTATTTAATAATGGTTAGGTACATAAATTACTTGCTATTTCTGAAAATTCATTGTCAAGCTAATGAACGTCAACATGTAGGGAAACATCAGTAAATCGTAAGGACGCTAACTATCGTTTCGAATAGCCAACTGTTATTTGTCGATGTTAGCTCTCATCGCTATAAATGTCATTATACTTTCGCGACTTGTACACATCTTAGAATGAAATATCAATACCTGACTACGGACAGACTGCTGTTATGTAACGTAACATGAAATGTATCATTCTGTGTTGAAAGGAAAAAATAGCACGTGGATGCACAGCGCTTCGCATTTACTTACTAACTAGTAGCGTAGCTGGGGGAATATAAAAGACTCAGTTGTATTTCAATAAATAAATCGTACTTTATGTAATACCGACATTTTATTATTTTAGCCGTTTTCCATCTTCGAGTGACACCACAATTTCCGCCCCGGGTGCCACACATGGTAGCTACGCCACTGCTACTAACCTCCCGCGTTTAATCGCGCATCCCATTGTGTTCGTCCGAAAAACAAATTTCGGATCACTCTACACGTCTTTGTAGGTCTTATAATGCTTGTAGCGTGAGCGTAAATTACACAGTTCGGGCGCACAAGGCGTCTCAACTACGAAATTGTTACAAATTGCTAACCTTTCATGATACATTACAGTAATGTGGACGGCAAATTCTATCATTGCATGTTACTTTTCTTCAGTCTGTTCGCGGCCATGTAATCGACTGATACATCGGGAAACGTAAATACATTTCGACGCTACATTTCATTCCTAGATATTTTTCTCGTCAACACTTATAGATTAATATTGTCCAATTGTCATGCATTACTAATGTTAAATACTTAGTCCTTTTTGGTTCTTTACATATCCGGGCGTTACAATAACCTATCTTTATAATTAAAATACACATTTTCATTATTCTATATACATATACGTTAGTAATTTAACATTCATAATCATAACATAATAATAATAAACAGTGATAAGCATAAAATATATGCGTAGCTAAAAATATCGTATTCCATTCCCCTATTCATATATATGTTGTAGATTATTTGGTGCTTTTCGTTTAGATTTTTTAAAATAAAATCATGTGTAGAATGTTTTGAAAATTTGTACTCTCTTTTTGAACGTATTGTCAATTGAACTGCATTATTGTGGAGCTTCAAGGCATGTGATTTGTCTACGTTTGTACTTCTCCAATATTTGGAACTTTTTGACTGTTTTGTGTCCAATTTGTGCACAATAATGTAGTTCGATCTAAGGTATTTATTAATACTTAACTTTATTAGATCAATGTGACCATAGGAAATAAATGGTTCAGTATACAATTGGTGTTTCATTACAGATTTCGGTCTGTCTGCAGAATGTTAGTTTAAATCAATTATTATAAGCTCGAATTATATAATTATTATAAGGTCGAATTCTCAGTTACTTACCTAGCCGGACTCAGTACACTTAATAAATTTCACTTCTCTGGCTCAAAAGTTCATCATTGTACCGTACCAGTGCGGGTAAATAGAATTTGTAGCTCTAAGTGAAGTTTTTTTTTATAGTGGGCCTAGCAAATGAATCCATTCCACTTGATGGTAAGTGGAAGTGGGGTCCAAATGCGAAGATAGCTAATGCAGCAGAGAGAATGATGATCCTAGCACCATAAAACTAGGTCCACTAGGGTAACGTGGGTAACATTAATAAAATGGCACTATGAACCTAGCACCATTACCCTAAACGGCGGCCGCTCAACAATAGCGGATAAAATGTAGGTTAGGCGGCAACTCAGCATGTTTTGTCCGTTAAATGTGTCTGTCATTAAAATTCCATTCTCAATAATATAAAATGTTCTTTTTATAAAACAGTAATAAGTCTTGTATTGATTCATGATTATTCCTTATTTGAATAATGTAGGTATTATCTATCTATATTATTTATTTTCTCACAATCGAAGTGAAAAGTAGTGTAACACACGGCACTAAAACCCATTATACCTTGGTTTCTATTATTACCTCGCATATAATGGGTCATTTTAGCCCTTGTATGACAATCTATTATTTATGATTTTATTATCATCGTCTTTGCCACAGTACGCTCACTTACTGTTGGATACTAGCCCAGTCCTGGATTTGTCAATAGGCCGTATAGGCCGCGGCCTAGGGGCGGCAGATTTAGGAAAATTATTATTATAGAAAAGCTTAGGGCGGCGGAAATAAAGTGGCCTACACTGATTAAAAAATATTAAATCCGGCACTGTACTAGACTCTTCCATGAAGAGATTGTATGGGCTGTCTCCCACCATGTTGACCCAGTGCAGGTTGATGAGGAATCTCAGAGCCTAGTCCGTTAGTAAAAAGGGATCACCACCAGCGATTTTGTTTACATGGGTCCCGTCAGATGGCTTTTCGAACCCCTTACAGTCCCATTTTCTTCATATTTTTTAAAATAACGAGCTGTACCTACCGGTATGTGCTGCAACTGCAACGCCGTAGCGTAGTACATCACATAGAGAAAACATAGAATGATATTTCGTCCAAAATCCTTTGATGACGTTACCACAGACTACCCTATTTGTATTAATACCTAAATAAGCCTACGCCCGCAGGTTTGCCCACATTAATTTCGTTTTGCTAATTACTAAGTATACCTAAGGCGGAATATTTAAGAAGTCCCCTTAAAACGTGAAATAGTAGTGTTTGCATCGATGCACACCACTTACATCGCAACTGTACCTGATCAACAGTGACAAGCCATCTAGTCCTAACTACTGTATCACGGTTTCATTGTGATTGTATCACTGAAAAAAAAAGAAGCAGTCGGAACCTAAAGATTTTGCAGTCTGTCGATGGGTCCATGGACTTATTAATATTAAAGCCTATGGATGGGTCGCGTTGGGTCATAGAAGAGTTGGAAGATATCTCTATGATGTGACTGCGGAGTGTTATTTGTTTTCCAATTTTAGTGACTACCGGCGGTCGCGATAGAAATAGAATATCTGTAGTGGCATGGTAAATATGCAAAAATATAATAAAACAGTGAAAAACTTAAAAATATAATAAAACTATCGACATTGTTTTTAACCGTTTTATTTTTCAGTTCTGAGTGATCACACAAAAGATCCAAAATGCATTAGAATGTCACTGATATTTATGGTAAATAAGTCGTGTAGCCCGGCGGCGGCGAATACTGCGGCGGCTGCTCTTTGGAACGCACTACCACGGGACGCGCGCTGCGTGGCTGCGGTGGTTGCTTCCACCTGGGACCAAAAGTGTTCTAACGTTAAAATATGAAACTTATAGTTACAAAAAATCCTCGAAATTTGAATTGCGCAACTATCTGGCACAAGTCAGTCACAAGTTGCGCTGATTGCAAGCTGACAAGTTCAACAAAATGTTTTTAAACCAAATTGCAAAAACCTGTACTTTACAATATTGTGACACCCTTAAATATTTCTTTTTTTCTGTAATGTTCGACATACGATATAGTTTCATCAATCAAATTTTCAGCAAATGTAATGCACACAATAATGCGAACAAGGCACCAACAAAACTGGAAACCAGCATGTTGATTGATTGATTTGTATTGTTGTCTAATCTGGGGGTCAATCTATCAATCGTTCAGCCGAGAAAATGCGATTCGTGGTGGCTCTTTAATAATATTGAATAAAAAGCTTAAATTTAAAGATCGAAAGACATTGTGAGCCTCTCCGTTGAGCGAGCAATAGAGATAGCCTGCGTGGAGCTGGAGCAGATTGTTGTATTAAGCGTATACAGGCCTCCTTCAGGATTGTATGATCTTTTTGAAAATACAATGGACGAAGTGTTGAAAAAGGTTCATAAGCCAGGAAAACAAATAATAGTATGTGGTGATTTCAATATTAATTTATTAGAAAGTTCTAATTTATGTACAAGAATTAAAAATTTGTTTCAATCATATAACCTTGAAAATTTATTTTTAGAGCCAACAAGGACTACTCAGCTGTCTGCCACATGTATTGATAATATCTATACCAATATTGTGCCTTTAGAAAAAAATATTTTTAATAATTTAGAATCTGACCACTCTGGGCAATTTGTTACTATACCTTTTAAATTTAAGCATGTGGAGAAAAAGAATATCATTGTTGTACCAAAGACTGCTGGTCGATTGGAACGTTTAAATAATAATCTGGGTATTAAATTAAATTATTTAGACTATGAAGAGAACCCAAATATATTGTATGAAAAGTTTTTTAACATATTTTGTTCAGAATTTAAAAATATATTTGTTCCAAAAACCATTTCAGTTAATGGTACTTTAGCTTTTAGTGAATGGGCTACACCAGGTATTCACAAAAGTAGAACGGACATTTAACACTAGTGATGAGTTTAAATTGTATGTAAAAGCTTATTCCAAATTATTTAAAAAAGTTTGTAAGCTTGCTAAATCTAATTATTTAAGTTCAAAAATTCAAAATAGTAGTAATAAAATTAAAACAACATGGAATATTATAAATAATGAAACTGGAAGGGTTAAAAATAATAACGGTGATTTTTGCTTAAATATTGAAAATAAAATTACAGTAGACACTGAAGTAGCTACAGAATTTGAAAAGTTCTTTACTGACATTCCAGTTTCAATCACAAAATCGTTGGTTTCATCCCCTACCGTTGCTGAATCTATTTTAAAAGATCATGTAAAAACTTGTAGTGATACATTTAAATTTGATCATATTAGTGCAAACGACTTAATAAAGTCATTTAAAACTCTGAATAAAAAGAAAACCGTGGATCTGTGGGGCAACTCTGTTGATATCTCCAAATCTGTAATTGAGACAATAGCTCCAATACTGGCTAGTATTTTTAATGATTGCATTGACTGTGGTGTATTTCCTGATTTAATGAAACTGAGTAAAATTATTCCATTACATAAATCTGGTAGCACATCAGACCCCAGTAATTTTAGACCTATTTCTGTGCTACCTACTTTTAGTAAAATTTTTGAAAAAATAATGTTGGAGCAAATGCAAAGCTATTTTAACAGGAATAATCTTCTACACTGTAAACAATTTGGTTTCAGGAGGGGTCGCTCAACAACCGATGCTGGTGTTGAGTTAGTACAACATATATATGAGGCCTGGGAGGACTCACATGATGCGCTGGGCGTTTTTTGTGACTTGTCCAAGGCGTTTGATTGCGTCCATCATGAAACTTTGATCAAGAAATTACACTACTATGGATTTCACGATACTGTTCTGCATCTACTCATCTCCTATCTGACTGAGAGGATTCAGAAAGTAGATGTCAATGGGAAGAGATCTCAGGGCTCCTCGGTTAAAATGGGAGTTCCGCAGGGTTCGATTCTTGGTCCTTTTCTATTTTTAATATATATTAACGACTTGCCTAATTATGTTCAAGACAGGCATGAGATAGTATTATTTGCAGACGATACTTCACTTTTATTTAAAATTAAAAGAGGATTGCAAATTAATGACGATGTAAATAATTCTATCTCAAGAATAGTTCACTGGTTTAATATGAATAATTTGTCCCTCAATGAAGGGAAAACTAAATGTATAAAATTTGTCTTACCTACTGTTAGAGAGGTTCAGACCACTTGTTTACAGTGGTCTGAACCTCTCTAAAGGATAAAAATGTGGGCCTTGTGGACACCGTTGTATTTCTTGGCCTTCTGGACTACAATGTTGAATTTGCAAAATGTTGAATTCGCAAAATGTTGAATTTGCAAAATGTTGAATCCCAAAATGTTGAATTTGTATAAAGTTGAATTTTTTGGACCCACAATGTTGAATTTGCAAAATGTTGGATCCCAAAATGTTGAGTCCTGTAGATGCAAGAGACGAGGAACCGATCCGGTGGAGGTATTTGGGGGAGACCTATGTGCATCAGTGGACGTCTTTTAGCAAATGTTATAATGAGCACAATTCTACTTCACGGGAAAATATCTGGCACTGCGGTGGTACCCACATAGACGGCCTAGGAACCTACCACCTAAAATTAGTATCTACACAAACTTATATTTATTTACGTACCTATATAAATTTCTCGTTAAATTAAAATTATTTTAAGTGAAACCTGTGTACATCCATTACTAATAGATACTGGCCACTTACAATAAAGTGATAAGCAATTTGTCAATAACCTTTACTGTTGTCAGTCAAGTTCATAAGTTCCTGTTTTATAATTTTAAAAATACATAATATATAAATAAAGTAATTATAACTCTTTTGAAAGATATTCAGCCTTACAAATAAACGTGGCATAAAGTTAAACTCGAGAATAAATTAAGAATAAGCAAAATGTCTACAAATAAACCAAGAATAACTTATACTAAGTATAACATTGACATTTCTATTGATACAAACGTTATTCCGAAGTTATACCAGCCCGCACCCTTGTATAAACCTAGTATAACTCGATTTGTATTTGTTTGCTATGGTCATTTGAGGTTATAATATTTAAATATAGTTAATGAATACACTAAAGTAGTCTTTATTCACTGTTAAAAATTAACAAAGTTCAAATGAGATCAATCATCATCATCGTTTCAGCCAAGAGACGCCCACTGATGGGTTATAGCCTTCCCCCAAGGATCTCCATACCGATCGCTCCTGCGCCTCCCGCATCCAGCGGCTTCCCGCGACCTTCATCAGGTCGTCGGTCCACCTTTTGGGGGGCTTACCAACGCGGCGTCTCTTACGGATCTCATCATTACTGATGTATTCACGTAAAGGAACTCCGAGCATAGCCATCGCCACCCCCCACCCCTCCTCCCCCAAATTAATGAGATCAATACAGTTAAGGATTTCGTCAGAGCTGATAAGAGCTCGGTGGTCGAAGTGGTCAAAGCGTCAATACGGTACGTTGGAGACACGGGTTCGATCCCCGCCCGAGACGAAATTTATTTATTGATTTATTCATCATTTTTGAAAAAAAAATCAAAGCTCATTATCGAAATTTAACTATATTCAAATTAATATTAATTAATTAATAATTAATATAATTATTTACACGAAAGTATCACCAAATATACTAATATAGAAATGAGACCAATCAACAAAACTGACAGCTTTCACAGATAAGATGTTACTTTTCTGTACATTTCTCTTTGATTGCGCTGTTGCCATATTGTGCATTTTGATAGATCGGAAGAATAGCTATACCGAAGATAAACCTCGTTTATTTGTCAAAAAATATTCTAGCGTTATTCTCGTTTTATACTAAGTATAACTATACCTAGTATAAGGGTGGAATAAATGTGGTATAACTCATTTTTATTTGTAAGACTGATTGTGTTTAAAAAAACAGTATAAAGATCTCTTAATATTAAAAGGGCACTAACTAAAGACAGTAAGACGAATTATGACGGTACGACATGCTGGAAGAGCACACATCGTGAAATATGTACAGCTTCCGTAACGTTAAGCACCGATAAAACTACAATAATTTGTTATACTAGACATAAGTGCTTGACCGATCTGCAGGCCTATTCGCTAACTACAGTTGGTAACTAGAACTGTAATTTTTGAAAGGAACTTTATATCCATTACTGCTATCATGAACACCGCCGTAACACATAAGATCACTAAACCAATAATGGATATAAAGTTCCTTTCAAAAATGATAGTTCTAGTCACCGACCGTAGTTAGCGAATAGGCCTGCAGAACAAAATCCAAATTAAAGGACTTTTGAACGCAATCAAACATTTTTTTAAGTAGAGATTTTGTTGTTTTAGTTAGGTAATGATTACAAGTGGATTTTTTTAAAATTAATGATTACATACACCTAAAGAGTTTTTTCATTAAGAATAACATACACGTAGAGTTTTTGTTGTTTAAGTTAATGATTACAAGTGCGAGTTTTTTTTTAATAAAGATTACAATTGAAGAGTTTTTGTTGTTTTAGTTCATGATTACAAGTACAAGTAAACACTCTTTATTTTAAATTTAGTTTGTTAATAAATACAAATAGACCTTCTGGATTACAATTGAATATTCTCGCTAAAATACCCAACAAATTCAACATTTTGGGATTCAACATTTTCCAAATTCAACATTGTGGTCCCGATAGGAAATTCAACTTTTTACAAATTCAACATTTTGGGATTCAACATTTTGCAAATTCAACATTTTGCGAATTCAACATTTTGCAAATTCAACATTATAGTCCAGAAGGTTTCTTGGTATTACTTTAGATTCTAAGCTTCAGTGGGGCCCACATATTGATAAATTGTCGAAGAGACTTAGTTCTGCAGCCTACGCTGTATGGAAAATACGTCAGCTGACCGATATTGATACAGCAAGACTTGTATACTTTGCTTATTTTCATAGTGTAATGTCGTATGGCTTGTTGCTGTGGGGAAATGCTGCCGACATTCAGACTATTTTTGTGCTGCAGAAGAGGGCTATTCGAGCAATTTATAATCTTAAAATGAGAGACTCTTTGAGAGAAAAATTTAAAGAAATTGGTATTATGACTGTTGCGTCGCAATATATTTACTAGAATATATTATATGTCCATAAACATATACATTTGTTTTGTAAAAACAGTGATATTCATTCAGTAAATACTAGACAAAAGAATATGTTAGCATTACCTAATACTAGACTTAAAAAAATTAATAACTCTTTTAGAGGCTTTTGTGTACGTTTCTACAACAAACTCCCAACCAATATTAAAGAACTTAGCTTAAATAAATTTAAGACTGCAGTCAGGAAAGTACTTATGAAAAAAGCATATTATAAAGTGTCTGACTATCAAAATGTATCAATTTGACGTTCATTAAGTGCACTTTGTGATTGTTGGATGTATGTATTTGAGTAACTGTTCCAATCACTCCGACAGGCATTTCTATATATATTTTAATAAAACCAAAGTTATGTTTGTGAAATAATATATTATTGTAATGTTGGCAATTTAAAAGAGGAGACAAAAAAATAGACCTTCCGAGTTTCTTGCCTGTTCTTCTCGAGAAGGCTCTCCCAATTTCCGAACAGGTGTAGGTAGAGTCAACTTTTTTTTTTCATTTTACTTGTATTTGCATATATCTTAATTATGGTTGAGATGTATGTACATACAAGGTTTAAATAATACATAGCTTATCTTGACTTGTTGCATTTTTAAATTAATTTATTGATTAAATTGAGTTTTGTAATTTGTTGACGTCAATAAGTGCCTGTAAAGATCTATGTCGAATAAAGATTTTTGAGTTTTGAGTGTGAGTTTGAATCAGCCTATTGCAATCAACTGCTGGACATGGGCCTTTCTCAATCTGCGCCACAACACTGTCCTCCGACTTTTGCGTCTAGTTTATCCCCGCTGTCTTCCTCAGGTCATCGGTCCACCTGGCTGCAGGACGTCCTACACTAAGTTTGCCGATTCGTAGTCTCCACTCTATGACACGTCTGCTCCAACGGCTATCGGTCCTTCGACATACGTGGTCAGCCCACTGCCACTTCAGTTTGCTTATCCTGCGAGCTATGTCGGTGACTCCAGTTCTTTTCCGGGTAACCTCGTTTCGGATTTTATCCTTCATAGAAACTCCTAACAGCTCGCTCCATAGCTCTCTGAGCGACTTTGAATTTGTGGACTAGCCCCACTGTGAGTGTACACATTTCGGCACCGTATTAGTCATTACATGTAGAACGCACTGAACATAGTCACACAGGCGACGAAGTCTCGACGTAGCTTGCGAAATGCTGCCCACCCCAACTGATTTTGCGGTTTTTTCTCGAAGTTGTGTCTATCCAATTGTCCCAGATAGACATACTCCTGCACAACTTCGAGTACCGAACCGTCAATGAAGATCGGCCCCAGCACAATATTATGTTTATTGAACATGGCCTTGGTTTTATCCAAGTTTATGCCGAGGCCTACCCGCCACGAGGTTTGATTTAGGTCATTCAGCATTCCGCTAAGCTGTTCCGGCACCTCTGTGACGACGACGATGTCATC
This sequence comes from Schoenobius gigantellus, assembly GCA_963935595.1. Taxonomy (NCBI): domain Eukaryota; kingdom Metazoa; phylum Arthropoda; class Insecta; order Lepidoptera; family Crambidae; genus Schoenobius; species Schoenobius gigantellus. The sequence continues at coordinate 21,238,903 of OZ012549.1, read as the reverse complement.
AGCAAATCGTAGAAGGTGCGAGATGTACTCACTGTTTACGTTGATCCCCCGTCCTGACCAATCCAGTGTCTTGAAGACATCCTCGAGCGCATTTGTGAAGAGTTTGGGCAATATGACATCACGTTGTCGCACTCCACGACGTAACTCGATCGGATTTGTCTTTCTGTCCAGGATCTAGACAGCCATCGTAGCGGTGTCACACAGACATCTCAGCACCTCGATATATAGCCAATCGATTCGGCATCGCTGCAGGCTGTCCAGAACCACCCAGGTTTCGATGGAGTCGAAGGCTTTCTCGTAGTCCACAAATGCCATACACAGCGGCTAATTGAACTCAATTTTTTGCACAGTCTACCGAACAGCATGGATGTAGTCTATAATAGCCTTTTCGAAACCCGGCGTCTGGAACTCGTCGAGCCTCCTAGCGGCGGCTTGCGTCTAAGTACGCAATAAGTACGAGAGTCTCAGCCTAAAGTTCCTTGCGTTTCGCGGGGAATAACTTTCGAGACACATCTTGCAGCGTTTTGACCACTCTAATCTTTAGTCTAAGAAAAAAATCTATCATAATCGCCTTGAAATTACTAATCATTGCGGCGTCAATACAAGTCTTTGTGTCGACCGTCTGATTAAAAAATAGTAATGGATGCGCTTTGATATTAAAATTAAAAGCAATCGTGATAGATTTTTGTTACATAATCAAGGGGCCGAACCTACCAGGGAACGAGACTTAAATCGTGCGGTGGCTTAGGACGCGCGAGCCGTTCAGCGCGCTCCCGCCTTAAAACATCTGCATCGCGCACGGCGGCACACCACGCGCGCAGCGTGAAGTAGTAAATCAACTCAACCCCTGACAACAGCGAGAACCCGAGGAACAACCCCGCTATTCCACCAAACGACACTGAAAATAATAAAAAAGTTGCTGTAACTTGCTAATAGAGGTGTGGCTATCTGTGGCGCCCAACGTGGGTCTAACTTTTTTTCTAAAAGAATGTTTGCAAAAAAGCAAACTGCCCGTCTGATGGTAAGTGGCTACCTTCAGCACATGTAATTATATCTTCGTAAGATTCGCTAAAATACAGCCCCTACAAGGACCACAACGTATGATATGCCAACTTGTTGTAAATGTAGGTAAAGGTAGTCATTACTATAATATCCAGTTATTATATTGACGATATTTTATGACCGTATTACCCTTCAAACTGGATCGGAGGTATAGATGCCCGATCAGACGATCCAGATTTGAAAATTTTAACAACTGCAGCTGTTCAACTGAGAATGTTTATCTCTTCTTACAAAATAATTAGATGAAATTGTTGACGACATGACGACACGGTTAGCGCAGAGGTCGAGTGATCGCCTACTGTGCAACGGGTCGCGGGTTCGATTCCCGCACGGGACAGAATTTTGTATGGCCTACAGAAATTTGTTCCGGTCTGGGCGTATGTGCATGTGATATTCTATGTTTGTAACTGCACCCACGATACAGGAGAAAATCCTAGTGTGGGGCGACGTGTTTTAAAAAAAAAAAAAAATTACCTAACAAGTCGACCCAACCGAAGAGCACCTCTCGCTTGTATCGCACCATAGGCCACGAGACAAACTCCGTTTCCAGTGACGTCGTAGAGCCCGCTCCCTTCATCGACCTTAATAAATCCCAATACGATATTAATGCCAAATCTTTTTTTACTACACTAAGTAAGTTTATATTAAACATTACCCGTGCGAAGCCCAACAAAGGGGCGAGTCGCTAGTTATACATACATAAACCATCCTCTCGAATCACTATCTATTGCTGAAAACTGCATTGAAATTCGTTGCGTAGTTTACAAGGATCTAAGCGTAGGTACAGACAGCGGGAGCGACTTCGTTTGATACTATGTAAATATAAGTAGATAGGTAAGATAGTAGGTATAGTCTCTGTTGAAAACTCACGCGTTAAACAGGGGTATTCGGCAAAACAAGTTAGGTTCTTTCTTTCTTAATTTTGTTACAATTGGTCAAACCAATGTCATGTGGCAGGATAGTTTGCGTCATAGATTTTTTATCCCGCGAATTTTCGAAATTTTTAACTAGGTACGTATGATTACCTGAATAGACAATCACGACATAGACAGGATACACAAGTATAATAAGATAGATTATAAGTTGATTTGGTTGTATGAATTCCTAACTAATTACCTATATTCCTAGACCTATTCATATTCAAAGTTTACTTAGCTTTAAGAATGACCGTGTCATAAAATTATTACGAAAAAAAGTTAGTTCATATACCTAATGTTCGCAATAAAATATTTATTACTAGAGCTGTCATATTTCTCTATCTGACGATGGAGAATCAGTGGTTATTTGTTTTCAGTGTGATTAATTATACATATATAAACCGCATCAATAGAATGAGTGCCAATAGATATATACACATACTCAATTTCGGTCAATTTCTCAACTTCGTAGACGGTATGAGTGCAGCCCAGCTCGCACGTGCAGCGGGTCACGTCCGTTATGGCGTCTGCGTGCCTCGCGATGCACTCCAATTCCTGCACCGTACATTGCCTGTAACCTTCTATAAATATACAAAACATTAGCTGAATAATTGAGTGTTTTATGTATAAAAAGAGCGTAACCTTTGTTTCTATAAACAAGTACTTTTATTAATTCTAAGTACAAGAGTAGAAATAAATAAGAATTGAGATTTACTCTTCCTTGTTAAGTTTTGTATAACTTGAATCGCCAAAAAGGTAAATTGATTAAGTCTAAGCACTCATAATACTCCAAATGTGTCTAAAAATAAATTGTGCTTGAAACCATATTATCTTAAATACCTTCAATATTGGTAAATAAATATGTAGCAGGATATTATAAACATTAACAAGTGTAATATGTAATATCGTATCTTATTCTACTTTTCAAAATCATTCTAATCTCACATGAGTATCGCACCCAAACTTACTTGTGGTCGGATAGAAATGTGGAACACATTTACAGTAGGCCCTACACCTTCGCATGCGGCACTGCCTCATGCACGTGGAGTAAGTGTAAATGCTGGACGTCTCCAGCTTCTGCTCATCGGCGAAAATGCAGCGCCTCTGTTTTATAGACAGTTGTCGTGCGTCCTCTGTCGTGTACGTGTGCTTGACGGAAAAGGACACTTTCTCCACTCTACGATCCCAGGAATGCTGTGCGCTTTGCTCCAACCCAGCTGTTTCCTCCGTTGAATGAATGTATATCTACGAAACAAGAACATTCATTAATTACTAACACACTTATACTTAACGTTAGTAATGGCAATTGTAATTACATCGATGGTTGTGTCATTTCGATAAGAATTAAACAAAAACGACCACTTTGCGTCAGTCTCGTGGATAAACGCTTCAGTGAATTGTTCCGGGAGTGCCTGCGATTGCCTGTAAAAAAAATAATTTTGGGATTAACTTTTGCCATTCAAACTCAAACTCTAAAATCTCTATTAAATACCTATAGATCTTTACAGGCACATATTGACGTCAATAAAAAACATAAACTTCTCCAAACAAGAATCTAATTAACTAATTATTTAATCCTTGTATGTACACACCCCCCAACCATTAGTAGGTATGCAAATACAAGTCAAATGAAAAACAAAGTTGAGTCTACACCTGTTCGGAGAGCCTTCTCGAGGAAAAACAGGCAAGAAACTCGGAGGGTCACAAACATTTTTATTTTTTTTTAAATATAGAAATGCCTGTTGCGGATTGTGTGGAACAGTTACTCGAATGACATTTATCCCACTATCACAAAGAGTTGATATACTTGATACCCTTTGAACGTCAATTATCACATTTTTGTCAATCCCAAGCAGTTTTAGCTGTCATATAATCAGACACTTTATAATATGCTTTTTAATGCATTGGTCAGTGAAAAATATTATTCGGAGACTTTTATTGGGAGAAGTAGGTATTTGTCAACATACCACGGCCAAGTCTTTTCAGCGTGTCGGGAGTTAAAGGCATAGCAAAATCCCATTTCCGTAAAAACTGGCACGAGCAAATCACAACATTCTTCTGAATCACCTTTGAGCTCGCAATCGTAAAACAGAGAATCGCAGCGTCGCACCACCTATGAAAAATATAGAAAATGTTTGTCGGCTAAGAATTACTAAGTAAAATCAACAACTTACTCCTGCTTTTTATTTCCTGGATATATGTGCATGTTTTTACTGAATTTGTAACATTTTTACTAAAAATAGAAATTATAAGATAAATTGATTGACCTATAGGTAACTCTTATTGATTATACATTATGGTATTACTACTAAATTCACTTTCTTGTATCAAATACTGATCTATTTACATACTTATTAAAAAAAATTACTCTACGATAGGGTAATAAATATGTAACTATACCATCATATATAGAGAAAAAAAAATATCGCTTTGAATAGTATGATAAATCAATAAAATATACTTATATGTTTTTAATTCTAATAGAAGACAGTTACCACGTACGCTAAAAACAGCATCCTTCGGATTAAGTAGTGGAGCTGGCAACTCCGATTTTCCCTGACCCATCAACGCTAAGTCGGCGACGAATTGGCTGGTGTGCTCAGCGATGGACTGGTAGCTGAGCGTGGCGAGCCAACGCAGCATGGCGTCTGCGCGCTCAGGCGGATCAGTTTCCCAGACGCTACGCAAAAATTTTTTGCATAAGGAAAAATCATTGAATATTTTCGAAGTATTTCATTTTTTTTCATACGTAATACACTTTCTAGTAACAGGCTCAAAACACCTATACTTCAGTGGAGCACTATAAATATCAAATCATCATATTCAGTAGGTAGTGGGACTAGTTATCAATTTATTCGAAATCTCGTTATTACCATATCCAGAAATTGCACAAAAAACTTACTTAGCTTTGACTAATTTTCAATATGGTTTACTAAAGTTGTTTTTACAAAATTGTATAAAAAAAACTATCACAACACATACTTACGATTCAATATACGACTGCAAAAGCTCCTCATCCACTGGGTTCAAGTCGCACATTGTCACAGCTGGAAACGGAACGTCCCAATTGTGAAAATCTGTGTCCAAACCTACAAATAATAAAGCAATATTTATACTCTTATGGTTACTTATTAATACCCCGACCACATCCAACCACGAAAAGCAAGCACTGTGAGTCTCAAGGAAGAGAAGCAGGGAAGACTTATTACATTTTACATACTTACCTGTAATAGTAGGATTGGTCTGGAACTTTTCCCACAAGCTGACGATTATAATACACGTGGTTACAGCACCTACTGCAGTGAAACTAAACCACATGAACCTACAAAACAAGAATTGGAGATATAGAGAAAATAGTTGCATGGGTTATGCATAGAGACTATCAGCAACAGAAATTAGTTTTTTACTCTAAACCAAATAAAAAGAAAAAATATAGTTGTCTTACTTTTCGCAGAAGGGTCTCTCTTTCTCTGCAATGTATCGCACACCATGCAATGTAGAGTTATTGAAGAACTCTGTAGTTTGATGGCGCAAACTGGTTGCCAACAATGACAGAGTACCGCCATCTTCAAAATTGCTTTTTAATCCTTTTATACTATTTCTGTTGCGTAGATGTTTGTTCACAGGATGAACCTTCATATTTCACTGGCTTTTACATCACTCAAAACGTTATGATATATTTATGCAGAAACAAACACGAATATGAGGACACAACACAATATCGATTACCCACGATTGCGTGACAGATTTAATCGGGACATTATCTTAATTCATTAACGTTTAAGGGCAGCCGTAACCCAATCGATGTATGCGTCATACCTACGTATTTCGCCATATTTTTATGTTAACAACAAAAGCATTCAAATAAATTTACACTTTTATCATCTTAGGTAGGTACCGTACCTACTACCTATAATTCTTTAAATATGAGAAAAGAGAGAATCATTGTTTTCTAAGTAAAACAGCGGGCTGAATAAAACTCTGTTCGAAAATAAACGTATATTTTTCAACAAGCAGTTTCTAGTTAACAATGTTTTCATAATATCTGACCCTCTAATATTCAGTGCGCGCACTTATATTGGCTTACACCACTGACCACTGGTGTGGCGAGCAGGGGCGTAGAAGTGGAGATGATTTAGCAGTTTGTCATTGGCTGGCTTGGCTAGCGCGCATCCATTGGCTTCCGGCTGCGTTACATACAACGTACCCTCATTATCTTTATTTCTACTATCTCAAAGCACAGACAGGTCATTTAGAGATTGTGGTACAAATCTGGGGGCCTGGAGTCGATAATTAAACTACTTACGTGATGGCATTTTATATTGCTTCCTTCCTGGCCAGAAAATTTCTTCCCGTGCAAAAAATTTACCAAATCGCGGCATAAATTGTAGTCGGTTGGTGCAGGTCTGCCGAATATGGATTGTATCGAATGGTTACAACTGTAGGTCCTGTAGTGTTTAAATGGTATGACCTGCTATCTTATTCATAAACGTTCGGAACCGAGCCAAATCGCAGAATCTCTTTATCTGTCACTTTTTATTGCGGTGATTCGAGCGAGACTTTCCGAATCGAATCCGCGATCCGACAGTTGTGAATATAGGGGGGCTGGAAAAAAATCGTGTCCTAGCTATCAGGCCACATGACCACAAAGCGTTGTGGTAGTAATAGAGAAAAGCCATAACGCGTATTGGAATCATATATGGATATGCCGCACAGTGATTTGCAATAAAGGGTCCTTCTTAGTCCCAAAGTTTGTTGATAAAACATCCTTAGGAAATATATTGTCCACTAGCTGTGCCAGCGAACTACGTTTCGCCGTATATTTTTTACCCGTTTTTGCAACATTTGTCATTGATGCTCAGCTCCTATTAGTCGTAGCGTGATGTTATATAGCCTAAAGCCTTCCTCGATAAATGGACTATCCAACACAAAAATAATTTTTCAATTTGAATCAGTAGTTCCTGAGATTAGCGCGTTCAAGCAAACAAACAAACAAACAAAAAAACTCTTCAGCTTTATAATATTAGTATAGATAACAAGTTAGTCCTTAAATCTCTTTCTGCAAAAATAAAGCGAGCGGAACGCCTTTGCACGAGGTATTGTTATAAAGTGCATGATGTAAGTATTTGATATTATTAAATACAACATAATTGTTTCATTAAAATAAAAAGACATTGTAATTTGGATTGGATTTCTTTATACACGGTTATTTTTTTATCACCCTGGAAAATTTTAGGGACGCTTCAGGACACATCCAATATTATATTAAAAAAAAATAATAATAATAATAAAATAAAAAAAAAAACTCTAAAAATGCTGTTCTCGACTAGTGCAAAATTTTTTGTATTTTTTAAAAAATTAATATAAAATTAAGGATGGGGGTTATTTTTTTTATTTATATTTAAATCATTCTAATACCATGCCGTGAAGCGTCCCTTAAAATTTCCAGGGTGATAAAAAAATAACCGTGTATAAAAAAGAACGTACTAAGTAATATGTAAAGTGATAAATCATTGATTAACTACTTACTTTTAAGCTTTGCTTAGTAAGCTTTTGCTTGTTTCCGATAAACTCGTGTTATTTATCATAAAACACTTTTTTATTAGTCATGGTTAGCGCTGATATATATACCGGGTGTAACTGAACACCCCAATAACATTTAAGGGGCATATAAGTTAGATACTAAATAGACCTTCGGTGCTTGTCTGAGACCTGGAACCCCAATACTTTCAGAGTTATTTGATTTTAAACTGAAATCAAAAACTTTTAAGTGACAACCATAATCAGCTCTTAACACAAAAGAAATTTAAACACAAAATGCCACGTGACAGACGTGTAGTATTCCTCCTACGTATACGTAGGGCTGTCGGCATTTAATACAAAAAAATAATTAATTTTGTTTTAATGACGTGAGCTTAGTATTCCTCGTCCGCTTACGTAGGGTTGTCGGCACTTAATACCAAAAAATAATTTATTTAGTTTGTATGGGAAAAAAAGAAGGTTTGTTAGCGCTAATATTTTTCTTGCAGAATCTCTACTTCTGATGGATACATACCCTTAAATGTTATTGGGGTGTTCAGTTACAACCTGTATATATATGTATATATACAGGTTGTAACTGAACACCCCAATAACATTTAAGTCATGGCTTTTGTGCATTACCACATCGCGCCACATGATCTTTCTGTGATCACAACGCATCGTCAGCGTTTTCATAAGAACTAGGTATAATAACACTAATTTCGTGATGTGGAAGTATTAGATACAGTAACCACCCACCCCCGTTGTGAGTAGTTTTTTCGCTCAATGAGCGTTTTCGGTTTTCGACGAGATAAGAAAGCCAACGGCAAAAACCCACTACTCTCGCAAAATGACTACTTTTTTATAGTCATCAAAAACGACACGTTAACTGACAAAACATTTAGTAGGTGTTTTGAGAGATATGCGTATTAACATCAGAGACTCCTTGTCATCGACGTATGTACTGAATCTGTTCTATAGGATAGAACTTAGGAAGGTATGTGTGTGTGAACATAATAAAAATCTTATTACTATGTACCTATGTATTACATTCCAAATCAACGGATACTAAGAATTTCAAATGGGATGTGATGATTGATAGACATATGGATCACAAGCACGACGAAAAATTATACCGAAGTGACTCGGAAGCAAAAATTTGCTAACAGCACTAGGTAACAGAAATATTCAGAACCAACGAAACACAGACAGCTGATGTTTGAAAGAATAAGTTTGATAGGAACAATTTCATAATTTCATTTTTGCAATTTTATCGGGTACTAAATTACTTTCATATTAAGCTTTAGATTTAAGAGATTAATTTAATCGTTTAAGACCAGAAATATTATAACGAGCTCATAAGAGATATATTCTTCTTCGATGATCCAGCTTTAGGTATTTCTGCTTCAGGGGTGCCAAGAGGGTCAATTTTAATGTCCAAGTCTTTCAAAGCGTCATCCAATATTTTAATCTTCCCAAGCAGCTTTTCTGCTTTCAGATTGAAACCAGGCTCAAGCATTTTACCCGTAGGATTCATCTTAAATAGAAATTCAGCCTGCAAATGTTACAATTACATCAATATTGGTACAAAAGAATGTGGCGGAAAGAACCTATGCCATTTTACCAAAGGTACGTTTTAATAAAAAAAATCAAATTTAAAAATCAATAATTGATTACATTTTCCAAATAAGAATCCCTCCACTGAAACATAATCTTAGTATGTTGGGGCTGCCATATCTTTGAGATTATTCCCATATTTATTAAGAGATGCTACCTGACTTAGATTAGTGGGTAGGACCTATGTAAGTAGGTAAATATAAAAAACGACTTGGCAAGCGTTTGAAAACAAGTGTGACCATTTGTTAAATGACGATTATACGACACGCCCGTGATGGACATATTAAAAACATGAAAACCTTTTGATATATTATTTACTGGCAAGGAAATATTTGAAATGATATGCTAGGTACTTAAAGCAGATGTGTACAATCTATGAAATAAGTTTATCGATAATAATAGCTGCAATCTGTCATTTACATACGTACCAAAAAGTCTATTGGATCATCAGGGCGTAGTTTGGCCACCTCAAGTAGCGCTGGAGTAAGAGTTGGGAAAATATTGTTCATTAAATAGTTACGCATAGGTTCTCCGGTTGCAGCTAAAGCTGCCTCTTCCTCTTCCCGCATTATTGAATATAGTTCAGACTACGACAAAGTTTAGATATAAGTAAGAAAAAATGTATTTCCTTGTATGTTTTATTTTTTGTATGTTTTGAATATCAGTGTGATTCTACTGTGTTGGCTTCGAGTCCTAAGTAATGTATTAAGTACCACTTTAATGCTGCTTACAGTGCTTACCCAATACTCCATTCTTTCTTCGCGTTCTTCCTTTAACTTGCGTTCATTTTCTTTCATAGTTTTATCTTCTTTTGTGCGTAAAGCTTCAAGTTCTTCTTTTTCTATTTTTTCAGCAGCTTCGATTAACGCTATTTCAAAATATATTTAATCATTTTTATATTGTAATTGTTAATGGTTTGGAAAAATGGATTTTGAAATGAGTAATGTCATATTTCTACCTAAAAGTTTTGGATATCGGCAAGGACGACCCATACGTAGAGTAACGGCAGCATAGGGAGATTTCATGGAGTAATCCTCGTGATTTTGAACGGGTACAATCAAAGGATGGATTTCCAATTCATCAAAAAAATTCAATGGTGACACATCATGTGCATTTCCAGTTCTAAAATCACTTAAACTTTTTAATACAACTTCCTCATCTAATCTCAAATCATCTTCTGGTAAACGCATTGCTTTTTCACAAATGAACTCGTCTGTAGCATCCAATGACACAACAATGTCTGCAAATATTTTTAATAATAAAATGGAATGGATAACTATTATAGTAGGTATGAATAAAAATTGTGTGTATATCTCTGGAACGAAACAGAGCATTTTATGAGTGGACAGTACCTGGTAATACTTTTTTAAGAACATTACTGTACAGATCCACATCTTCGCTGAACGGGTCATCATTTTCCTCGTCGCTATGCGAATCGTGTTCGTCGCCTTTTTCAAAGACTAAAAGACAGATTAATAAGTATTAAATGATACCTATGCACTGAAAACGTTTGGTAATACCTATTTATAATTGACTTACTAAGAAAATAAATATTATAGTATCAAGTACCTATTGAATGATACTACTTACGTGAAACACATTCTGATAGGGCTGTGGGAAAACCGTCCAGTACCCAACCTTTATTCAATGATTCATGACACAATAGCCTCTGGCGTAAGTACCTGTTTCAAAACAGTTTTCGTAATATTTCATTATTTTTATAATTCAAAGCATTTTTCCGCTTAAAAAATCGGTTGAATTTGGAGGATTTAGTAAGATAATTATTTTACCTAATAAGATGTAGGAAAAATATGAAATACTACAGTAATCCGTAACAAACTATATACCTACTTAGGTATTTAATATTTTTCGTACCTCGTATCTACTACGAAATTTAGTTTCATATAGAAATAATTATCTTGCTAGGTCTTGTAAATTTTCTACTTTCAATATTTTTTGCAATGATCATATGTCTGAAGTGCTGTACTATTTTTTTTTTTTTTTTTTTTTATTACTAATTTAACACTCCACAGACTCGTGGTCCGTGCTCTTTTCATGGAATCTTCTCATTGTGATCTATTTTATTATAATTATTATATTAAGACTTACGACTACTTTTTACTCCTAATCTAAGGTGAGTTGCGCAACTCAATCAATTTAAAAATTTAAATATATATCTTAATAATATCTATTTATACTTATATATACTTAATTATACTCAAATATATATCTTAATAATATTATACTATATGTTAATAATTTATGTATGGACTATTTCACAATTTTTGGATCATTATAATTATTATGCCAGTATTCCTGGGTAACTTATGCTAACAAGATTTGGTCAGTTAATATACTCGTATTTGGCATAATATATGTTGCGTGTTTTTTTTTTTTTTTTATTTTAGTTACACCAAGGTCGCTCCGCCTGATAGGGCCCTGAGTACCATTTTTTTATTGTATTCCATGACCACTTCATCTGTTGCTATGCTGGGAAGGGCAATGAGACGTCTAATTGCGTCGTCCTCCTTCAACTCCCGGTAGAAGTAGGTGCAGGATACCGTGTGTCTGGTAATGGCAACCACCGCGTGAGGAACACTATCGTGGACAGGGTTCCGCCTTTCTGCTCCTCTGAGCACAACCACGTGATCGTACGTTAGTCCCTGTGCTTCGTGGATCGTCAGCAGTCTAGATTGTTCTCCGGTGCCGAACCCTTCCCTCCCATACGCTTCTTTCTCGTCTTGAGTAAAGGTAAGGAAGAGAGTATTTGGGTTACCCCTTCGTAACATCGCCTCCGATGCCATTCTGCATGTCATGGACCTCAGCACTTGCCGTGATGTGTAAATACCCTTGTAGATATTTTGGAGGGCATACACCACATCCATCGGACTTCGGTGTGTGCAGAGGAGCTTTTCTGTTACCGACGTGATGGCGGCGGGGCTTCCGTAACGCATCTCGAACAGGTTGTCTCTGTCTATGAAGGGGATCTGATTTGTATCGGTCATTAGTACCAATTCTCTTGCCCCGGTCAGCCTTGTTGCCATGATGATAGCTCCAAAATGGACTAGGAGAGCTTCGTCCACCAAAAGGCGTTTTGATGCTTCCACACCATTGATGAGAACTGAGGCAATGGTTCTTATTTTCCCCTTCACGACCGCCCCGAATCGAGTCGTCACTTTGTCCAACAGTTCTTTTGCCGTCTCGAGTGTGCTAGTGATGATCATATCTTCCTTCATTTGGAAGTTATTGAGGAGCCACGTGGTCTTCCCGCAACCCGGCACACCGTCAACCCATCTGATTGCCAGTTTACCCCATGGTTCGGAGATCCAAGTTCCACTCACGGATTCCGCCGTTTTTAGAATTCGGTCCTCCAGCATGAAGCGGGTGCACTTGGCAATTACCACTATTGGGTCCTCGATCGGTGTGCAGAATGTGATTGCTCCCCTTTCGTCAGTTGCTTCATGATCCACCAGCACCATGCCTTACGTGCCACTGTACGCCGCCATCTGCTTTTTATCTATAGGGCGAGTTCCCGCCACCACAGTCCCGGTGTCGTTGTTATAGACCACCGCCCTCGCCCCGTCCAGGAGTTCCTGTAGTAACATGCGGGCGTTTATCTGAAATGCCTCAAGTATCTTGCTGCAGGTGGTGTGTTTTACCTGCAGCGTCGCCCGCAGTGTCCCCAGGTACTCTAGATAGGCGTTGACTAGGTCATCTCCGTCCCGGTCAGTGACTATTCTGGATGGCGGTCTCACCCTTCCCATGTCTGCCAGTGTGGTTTTGGGTGAGGAGACCGTTCTATGTTTGGGGACCGAGTCCAGTACTGTCTCACTGCTTGTTCTACGAGGACGAGCGTGGCCCAGGGCAACAGATATGCCCCTGACGAGGTCGTCTGTCGGGGATTGTCTTTGTGATTGGAGGCGTCTTCTTTCGTTTGCTTCTTGCATCGCCTCCTCGTGTTGCCTTTGTGCCCGGGCTGAGCCACTTTCTGTTAGTTCATTGCGTGGAGTCTGCTCGTGGTCTTTGAGCAGAAAGTCGAGGTTTTGGCCTCTTCCCTCGTACACGATAATTTTGTGTTTTCGGGAGGCCTCCAATAAGGGAGTGTAATCGGACACTTTCCCTTTCTCGAGATCTACCTTCATGACATCCACGCTGATGACTCTTGGGTCTCCGTCCATGTTTAACAGCAGTTCCCCCGCTATAGTAAAGGACGACTTGTCAATGTGCCAGTCCAGGAGCAGGATCGACTTATTCCTGAAACGTACAATCCGGCATTTTTGCCCTGCGAGCATCACCTCAGGCATTGCATCAAACACTTTTCTTTTAATGGTCGCCCTGGTAGTGCTGCCTTTTAGCAGGACTGCTAGGCCAGGTGATATGGCAACGTGCTTCCTTGTTCTGGACATACAGAAACTAATGCCAATCCTTTCTCCTGCACTATCCATGAACAACGCCACAGCCCTCGTGAGGAGACCTACTGCTCCTTTTTCTCCGTCGCTCAACCACTGCATTTGCGTTATCGTTGGGGCCACGTAGGGTTCCCGCGTTCGTGGTGCCATATTTACCGACCCATCATCACCCCCCTGCGCTGGTGGAGTACAGTTCTTGTTTCGCTGTGTTGCCAGATCGGCTGCTATTTGTATAAACTGCACTAAGGGTGGTTTTGCCTTTTTATCCATCAGTAGCGCATGGATATTCTCTTTCCTTATCACTATCTTGCCTAGTCTATGTTCTAAGTCATGGCGGGCACTGGCAAATCTGGGACAGTCCAGGATCACGTGCCATACCGATTCAATCTCCCCGGGGTCACATTCACAATATGGATTGTCCTTGAGTTTGAATCGGTACAGATATTCTGCGAACCCCCCGTGCCCCGTGAAGACTTGTATCAGACGAGGTGATGGTTTTTCTTTCCTGACCCAGCTATAGGCTTTCGCCTGATCTGGAAAGAACCATTTGGTCACTCCTCCTGTAGAGGAGGTAACGTACCTATCCTGCCATTTTCGGATCGTCTCTTCCCTTATCTTATTCTTCACGAACGACACGGGGATCTCACAGTAGTCCCGCGTTCCGTTTACCACCCGCGCTGCTTTTTTGGCTAATTCATCTGCTCTTTCGTTTCCCGCTGTGCCTACGTGTGCTCTCAGCCAGAACAGTTTGACCTCTCCGATAAGTGCTGTACTATTAGAACACATCAGTGCTTTCTTCTCGAGAATGGTCGTGCTTTGTTCTAGGTTCACGGACAGGATTTCCCTCCATCATCACGGACACATTTATTACGGCCCGTGAGTCCGATATCGTGCTGAAAGACGGGTCCCAAACAGTAGGTACCCCTAGTATGAGTTTTCTCAAAACCAAGTGCCTAGTGCGAATTTTATCGAGCTCTACTCGATCTTACGCATCGAGCGTGTGATCGAGTAAAGCTCGATAAAACTCGCACTCCGCACACTGATATTTAAATGTCTAACTCGCGAAATACGGCGAAGCAATGTTTCGTATTGCTACGTATTGCAAAACAAGCGCTCCAAAGTGCGCAAGAGATTTGATAGCACATAACACTATTACCCTGTCGGGTTGCCACTCGGTCTGAGCCTGCTTAAAGAAAAGGACGGTAAAGCCATTACTATTAATTATCACAACCTGAATAGTACACGGCCGGCTCTTTGGGGGGCAGAAAACCCTCGCCCTGAACAGTTACCAAAACTCCGGGGTGTACTTTGGTCCGTGATGCACGGAGCTGTCGGAGTCGCCCGGTCGAAATGCCTTTTAATTACAATTTAAATATAACAAATAGACATCAATAACTTACGGTAGCTAGTGTTCTTATACCGGAACAGCAGTGGAGAGAGGGGCCCCTCTGTGTGGTAGCCCAGCCCTGGACGCTGCTTCTCCTCCACTGCGCACTAGCTCACCAACACAGTTCACGTGACAAAGAACAATACAATAGTCCTACATAGGCAGCCAAGCTCCTTTTTTGCACAAGCACTTTCAATACGCGGGCTCAACGGCGACTCCTTTTTACTTACTAACAAAACAATGGATAAAACACAACTCGCGAGTCGGGCGCATTTCAATCTTGCGCAGCTCAAAACGGACACGACCTTTCCACGCGCGAGCCCAGAGGCGACTCCTCTTCGGGAGGGGGATCTAGCGCGTGCCACAGATTTCGAACACAACCCAATCCGAGCTTATGGCCGGGATCGAACACTTTTATGAAGTGAACTTATTAATAAGTCCATGCATCGAAGATATCCCGGGCGTCGTCGGCCTGTACAGCCGAACAACAGTAGGGCACCGGGTGATGATAGAATTACAGAAGCGCATTTAGTGCGCGGACTACCAGCCCGGAAGGTGCTTCAGAGGCAACTAACTCCATAATACTCGAGATGAAAACGCCATGAGTATGGCACCAACCAGCCCCCCTAGACAAATGCCACACACTAACTTTTCTGTAGTCGTTCCGCAGAAAAAATATATGAAGATGACATTGCTGCGGAAAAAATAGCGTGAGGTTGTCGTAAGCTAATGTCATATCCATATTTTTTTGTGCGCAACGACTGCGGAAAAGTTATCGTGTGGCATTTGAGTCATTTGTCTAGGTGGGCTGGGCGTCCTGGGTCCTGTCCTGGTCTTCAACAAGGGCGAAGAGCCCAGTTTAAGCGACCGTACACTGCTACGTAAGGGCTCCGTTTCGGCCACCGCAGAAAACGGATACGACAGAGTTTCAATATACATTAAGTTGCATGTGTAATGTGAACTGTAATTCCTGTTTAGACATTTCAATTGGGATGATGACTGTATTCTTATTTACACGTCTCGACATAAAATATTAAAATACCGTAAAAAAGATGCAATCGTGTGAAATTAGAATTAAAATCGTCTTAGAAATACATAAGATACAAGCATTTTAAGCTGTTAATTTGGAAGCGATTAGACAGAGAGATCCGACAGAACCGTGACGTCATTGTTTAGTACGGCCATAGAAACTCTATGTCAATTGCCGTTTTGCTAGAAAGAGATGGAGAAAAATCTTTAATATCTTATATCTTGGTTGTTTTTATAGTTAACGATTCGAAAACCGATTTTTTCTTTCTGTTTATTATATGAATGAGCTTAATAATGTTTTTTCATTCATCTAGCGGCTAGATATATATATAGAATTTATAATGGGATAAAGGCAATAGGCTAGATTCCAGCCTATTGCCTTTATCGCATTATAAAATGCTGCCCGGCGGGGCGCGATCGCACCTTAGAATCCTGAAATAAAATATAACTACCTACGCGACTTAGGTAAATCTATTAAAACAGCACTAACTAGATAGTATAAAAAAGATTGAAACATAGATAGTTAAATCTGAAACTAAAATGAATTTGATGCAATCTAAAACTCTATTATATAACGTAAAAAATCCTTTCTCTATCACTAGGTATATAATTTTTTTTAAATATGAAAAAATAAAGAAAAAATTGATAAAATGAAAAATTTTTATGAAAGTTTACCATTGATTATTTTGATATGCGAAAAGAAGACTCTATTTAGTCTAGAGCTGGTAGGTATATATATTTTTAAGCCAATTTTTTTATGGATAGAAGAGACGAAAAAATGTTTTAATACTGGTACCAAGGATATTATTGTTCGTCTATGCTGGTACTTACCCCATAATCTCCTCGTCAGATAGCTCTCTGCCTGAGCGCAAAAGTGCTAATGTTTGTTTATCTGTATGTAGTTCGCCTTCTGCATTTTCTGCATCATCGTCAATTCCAAAATCATCATCTTCTCCAGTCTGCAATCCTAATCCTGCTGCTTCGCCTTCTTCCCGATGACTTACACGCCATATCTAATTAAAGTTAAATCTCAAATTCTATGCGAAAATTAGCATCGAGCTTATCTTAAGTACCTTCTTACCTTCTTAGATACTTGGATTTAAATTCACTTATTTTTTATTTTCAATCTTGTCATTCACCCTATCTAGCCAATATTACCTATACACTAGCTGTGCCCGCGGCTTGGTTCGCGTGGTTTTTGCCCACCTACTTATAATCTATATTATAGATTATAGGTAGGCAAAAACGTTAATACGCATGTATTTTACCTCAGTAATTATCATTAAGTATTGCTTTTCAAGTTTTCACAAATATCTCACCAAAACAAGCAATCTGTCACAGAATTAAATAAACTTATGTAAATATAAGTACCTATATTCAATGTGAGACAAGTGGACATGACTTACCAATTCATCTACTACATCTTGCACGACAGTTGCCTTCGAAATGTAGACGAGTCCGTAAGCTTCGCAAATTAACTTTGATAAAGTCGTCTTACCCACGATAGGCGGACCGTACACGATTATCTGTGATACAGTTTATTACAGACACAAATAAATGTTATTGCTATCAATATACATTATTGCTATCAATATATTTTCCGATGGTCTTTAAATAATGTATTGGAAAATCTAATCAGTGTTAATAGTACTAACTATTCTAGACTGTGTAACTGGCAAAATTCAAAAGGGGATCGGTATATCACTTTTGTTATCATTAAAAGATTGCTTCTTCATACGGCTTTTAAACTTGGCGCGGTCAATATCTTCATTGCGCCCATGGTAAGCCTCGGCAGTCTTAATACTTATAACTAATAAGGTTAACTAGTAAATACTAACGTAACTGCTCGAAATGCATATAGGTAGATTCAACATTACATTACTATTTATTATTTGTTGAAGCCCTACAACTAAGCTATTGTTAGACTTCACCTTAAAAGGTTTCAGTCCCCTTTGCTTCCGGAATTGTTTCATTAGAGCTGGTACATTTTCTGCAAAATTCAGATCGGATGTCCACTGCAAGGCCATAGTTTCTACTATGAATGTCGGCTCCATATTCAAGTTCAATGTCATTAAATCGTATGTTCTTTGCTGAAATATGTTAAATTACAAACAACCATTACACATGATTCCTTACATTTTTATTTACCTAGTAGCACTGAGAATTATGAGCTATGTTTCTATGCCTATATTAAAATTGGAGCTACATGTTTTACTAGAGAATTTGTAACATAAAGACAATTTATAGGACAAATGTTACGGTGTTTTAAGGATTGGCGACGTTAGCCGGCCACGAGTCAATCAAGACCAGCAGGCGTGGCACGGGCTGCCAAGACTGGACTCGAGTCACGCATTATCTCACAATTTCAGTGACATAATCTCTATATCTTTAAGAGTAGCACGATGGCGCGAATTTAGTGTGACTGATGTGATAAATTTTCTTGACGCTCGTCAAGGAACAGGTGTGACTGAGTTTTATCACTTGGCGTGCCTGTGCGCAGACTGCTGTGGTTGTAGCAAGAGCTTATAATTTAGAAGATGTAGTAGCAGTCGGAGAGCAAAAAATTTGTGATAAAACACGTGTCCCTTGACGAGCGTCAAGAAATTTTTATCACGTCAGTCCCACTCAATACGCGCCACAGTGCTACTGTTTAAGACATAGAGATTATGTCACTGAAATTGTGAGATAATGCATGACTCAAGTCCCGACTTGGCAGCCCGTCCTGCTGGGTTAGACGCCATTATTATTTGTGACCATTGCTCGTTGCGATCAAGTTCGCGAAGGTTCATATTATTAGCTTATAGTTTACTAACATGCGGCCACTAGTCTTGGTCGTGGCCATCTAGCGCGCGGCGGATCACATTTGAGCGACAAACGACTGTATGGCATTGAGATTTAAAATATTGTTATAGTCAACTTGTATGGTGTATTTCACACAAGGGCGATGCTGTTGCAGTGAGCGTCACTGCGCGCTGCAGCATAGTTGCCTCTAGAGAGAATATCTCAACACGCAGCCCCAGGGCAAAGATTAGTTAATAGGTATATCCTCCTATTCTTTCGTTATATTAGCCTACACAAGAACAACAGAAGACGCTGGAAGAACAAAGATAGGTAGGTACTATACGAACGCACGCCGAAAATTGAGATTCCCGCATACCTTCAGTGCATTCACAGTTATTTTTCCTCTGAATTCGTATGTCTTACGTACGTACGTACGTACTTTATTGTCATACCCAATGAGTATTACCCATAGAGGCGCTCATAAAGTAAATGTGAATGCATTGTTCACCTCGTAGCTCGTCATAGCGTCATCGAGCGAAAACGTTGAGGTGGTTGTGATAAAGAGCATTTTTAGTATATTCACGAAGACCACGGAGGATGTGTTTCCCACTCGTGGTTGCGATCTATGTACCAGAAGCACAAAAATTATTTCTGATAATGCTCACATCGATTTCTGGTATTAAAAATGCATCTTCTTGTGGTATGCATTTGAACATTCCAGAACCAAAGAGGCGACCAAGTGGTTTTATTATCTGTAAATAAGCGGTTATGCATATACATAATTATATAAAATATTATCAACAAAAATTAACACAGCGAAATCATGATGATACGCTTTAATTGCTCATCTACTCTGTAATTTTAGAAGACAACTCACATCTCTTTGCTTAACAAAATTTTGTTCGACGGCAAGGATATATAACTTTTTAGGAAAATCAATAATCAAGTGATAAATTATTCTGAAACAGATTATTAATCACGTTAAAGGTTTGACTTCGCGTACTCCTCCTATCATACAAGTAAATAAATGGACACTGACTGTGCAAGATCCTTCACGTTAATTATGGGCACAGCATTGTGTCCACGCCCTAATATGGGTAAAAATTTCTCGCATTCCCAAGCTTTTTGAAACCAATAATAAAGAACATCTTCACGTCCTCCGTACGTTACACCACAACACACGACCAGCGCTCTATTTTGAAAAGGATAACATAAATTATAAAAGGAAAATTTTAATATGGGTATGAGTAAGCAAGAAATAAAAGTCAAATTATTATTCGAAATGGATAACATGCATTTCGTCGAATACCTAAACGCATTTCGTCAAATTAAAAATCAAAAACTCAACGAGACAATTTGATAGACACGCAGTTCGACAGGCAATAAGGGTGTAAACACAGACCTCTTTCTGTGTTCTGTGGGTGTAAATGTCTATCGTGTTCGAGACGCGTTTTTGCGTGACTGTTTAACAAAATGAAATACTCAGCTTTAAAAATACCTATAAAATAAAATTATAGACCCATACACACCCTATGAGTGATTTGTATTTTCTAGCTATTCCAATAACCTCGTTTTCAATATCAAGGTGTTCCTTATAATTGGGATGGGACTTTCTTTTACGGAAATCTGTTTCAATAAATGGCAAATCTGGAGTGTCCTGTTAAAGAAAATAAAGGTATTAGGTATAAAAAATGTACCTAACCGATGCAACGTTAAAAAAAGTTCGATAATATTAAAAATGTTTACCGGATCTAAAGGCTTAGTGCTGGCCCAGGTCATCACAGTTGAAACCAATATCAAATATCGTTTTTGGAATCCACTTCTATCCTTATCGCCACTGTCAACTTGGTCGCCGTTAATTGTTACTTGCTTTTCCAGTAAATCCTTTAAAACTGTCACGAAGGTGTTTGTGAACTATTATTACTTACCATTCGAAGACATTACAACATTAAACATCCTATTAAAGCATCTAATTGTAATAATAGGTCCTTACGTTTTATGTAATCTTTGGCGATTTGAAGTTCTTCTCTATTACAACTTATATCCAAAATAACTGTGCTACATGTTAACATTTTCGGCAGACATTCCATCCGAGAAACGACTCTTGTTACGTTATCAACGCTTTTGATGTTTGGGTCCGATACCGTTCCTATAAGCAAAACCAATCATATATAAGATTTTTTTACCCCTCCAGCACGAAAAGTCGCTTTTTAGGATTCCGTACCCAATGGGTAAAAACGGAAACCCTATTCATAAGACTCCGCTTTCCGTCCGTCTGTCTGTCACCAGGCTGTATCTCATGAACCATAAGAGCTAGACAGTTGAAATTTTCACAGATGATGAATTTCTGTTGCCGTTATAACTACAAATACAAAAAACATAATAGAATAAATATTTAAGGGGGGCTCCCATACAACAAACGTGATTTTTTGCTCGATATTAATAACAGCAACAGATAAGTACTTAGACGCTTGAAATTCTTTGAAATATTTCATCATCATCATCACAGCCCATATACGTCCCCACCGAGGGGCTCGAGCCTACCCTATGTTAGGGTGATTGAAATATGTGATTGATATATATTGAAATATTTACAGAATATTTAATTGTATATTTAAAAATAAATAATTAAATTAAAATGAAATAGATAGGTATTTAAGGATAATTCCCATACAACAAACGTGATTTTTTTGCCGTTTTGTCTAATATTGTACCTATAGTACGGAAACGAGTGCGAGTCGGACTCGCGCACTCGTTTCCGCCCTAGTTTAGGGTAGGCTCGAGCCCCTCGGTGGGGACGTATATGAGCTGTTGATGATGATGATGAATGTTTTTTTTGTATTTAAAACTTCTTGCTATTGAGTGGGTGATGTGCAGGGCTGAGGTCTGCCAGGTCATGGTTATTGAATTGAGCATGCTACAACTTATCACTAAACAAATTATTAGCCTTACAGGAGAACCGTTATTCAAAGGGTTCAGTAGCTCTGTCTATAAACCCCATACCTGGCTAAACCACCCTTCAGCAACTTCTACCTCCGTAGAGACACAATCAGGATCGGCGTTAGCCATTCCCCGAGTGGAGGGGCACGAGCCTACCCTAACTACTTAAATGTTATTAGGGCCATTAGGCCTTAGTCAAACCACGCTGGCCCAGTGCGGATTGCTTGACTTCACATACACCTTTGAATTACTTCGCAGGTGTATGCAGGTTTCCTCACGATGATTTACCTCACCGTAGGAGCGTCAGATAAAGTACATATGAAATTCGTGAAACGAAAAACTCATTGGTACATGGCAGGATCGATCGCGGGCCTCCCGATTCTACTTGGGGCACAGTCCGCCGAGGCCTCAGCGCCACCGACGACGCTCTAAACTTTGCTCAGTTACTGTTTTATTTGTTTGCATTGTTTTATGCAATAAAGATGTTTTACGAATTTACCTATTATTTCGTACAACTGCTCCACCTCTGAATGATCTCGAGACTCTGGGTCTTCTGCCATAATCATTTGTAGAGATTGTGCTGTAGGTAATGCTGAATTCTTGCCAAGAATCTTATTCATTTCCTTCAATATATACTCCCCGTGGTATGAGTTTAAATTATTTAAAAAATAACGTCGTGGGGAGAATTGTTTACTATCTCCTGATACTGTTGTATTTGAAGACATACTTTCTCGTCTGTTTAGATATTCAAACTGAAAATATGTTTAGTTTAATAATTTTCAAGAAATAATAAAATTATAACAGAGAGTTATATTTTAATAAGGTCAGGGTGCTCTGTTTACAGGTATTACAATATTTTGTACGCAGTTTCTTAACTATCCTAATCACTTACACTTTGACGACATCAATAAGTTGACGCCACTGACATATAAGAGTAGTATTGTCTATCTATGCCATACACAAAAAGTATATACGAAAGGGATATCTTTGTTTTTGGTAAGCTTTAAGCTGTGAACGCGATTAGATAAGTATAATAGTAATAACACAAGGAGGAAATTATATACCTTGAGAATCAATAGCCACGGCTAAAACAATCAAATTTATTTAAGGTCAACGAAGGCATGATTAAAGCTCAGCAATACATCGGATCGGATCATAATGCCTGTTTCTGTTGCTGCTATTTCAACAAAGAATTAGCCTGAGATTTGCACACAGATAAGCATTCAGAGGTTATCGTGGCCCGCCAACAGTCAGCACATAATATGGAGTTTAGTAGGTACTTATATACACATTTTTGGGACAAAAATCTCAATGCAACCAACTATCCCAAACCAAGCTGAAAACCTAAATAGACGACGGAACAAATAGAAGAGAAACCTTCAAAAATGTAAAACCTTCAATAAATTGATAAAAAAATGTATGTAGGTAAAAAAATCAATTCCTAATTTTTTTTCAAATAGATACAGTAGGTACTATTTAGATGATTTTATTTTTTCGTAGAAAAACAATTAACAGTTGATTTTGGTAATATATTTTTTTTGTGATTTTTGTCAAAAATAGAGGAATAAACAAATTTATTATTTAGGTACCTATGTACTACCCTGAGAATAATAACGCATAGAAACCCAACCGGCGCGCACAATTTGATGCAACTAAATGTGAGCCATATATGGCTCACTACGCCGGCAGCTCCATACTGTTTTTATCGTAGTGTGCGTGTTTCGCGCGTAAAAGACTGCACACAGCGGTGTCATTTTTGCTTCACTGTAATCATCGCGCTCTTTACCGGGCTAACCTTCTATGCGTTATTATTCTAAGGTACTACCCTATTTTACTTACAACTACAGTTCCGCCGCCGAGAGGATGCGGTTTTTGAGAGGTCCTGTCAGATTCTTACGTACCTACATGAAGTAAGGGGCATTTTTGGATTATCCAAACCGCAGTTTTCGGGAAATAGCCTCTAAATTATATTAGGCAAAAGGAATTGACAGGTCCTGTCAAAAATGCATTCTCTCGGCGACGGATAAGTCCCTAATAAATTATTTGTTCGGCGGGGCAGCAATTTCATTGGGCTACATTGATATACTACCAAACGTAGATAGAGCGCTTCATACAAAAACGCGCTTGAAATCTGTCACCTAATCGACTATAGATTTGTACTCTCTGATGTATACTTGAATATGCACGCCCGAATGAAAATTACCATAAAGAAAGTACCGTATATTCAACCTTATTCTGCATTATTACGGCAGCTATTTTAAGTACAACCGTGGGAAGTTACATCATTTCATACCTAGCCACAGAGCAAACGACGTTTTAGTAATTGCTACAAGAAAATATCAACTTTATACTCTCAAACATAATGCTTGAAATTGCTTATCGCGTTGTCGCTCCAACGCATGAATGAGATAGCACATCGTAATACGATGCCCGTGCGAGCGAGACGATTGTGATGTACTGACACTGATGCAAAGCGACATGTTTATGATTAAAATAATTGTTTTTTAATGGTTTTTACGTATAAATCGAATATCTGAATACATGATAAGATGTGTAATGAGTTTACTCACGCAAAATATGAAATCCCGTCTTTTTTCTGCCGTTTCTGGCTATTGTTTGAATGCGCACTTTGGCATGTTTACGTGCCGACAGCTAATCACTCACTATGGAAAGGAACTGCACGAGTCGCGATTGAGCAGTTCTTCACCGGCCCACTTTTCGATCGTTCATGCGTTATCTACTTTTGGTAGTAAATCAATGTTGGGCTATAATTGGGTGTAGAATATTATCTAGGTACATCCGTCCCTGGCAATATCTTCTAAAGAATTATAAGGCAAAAAAAACATGTTGTATTGGAGAGCTTTATTGGTATTATTAACATATAAGTATTTCAAATGATTACATTTTATGATGCATAAAAAAAATAGTGTGAAACGAAATATAATTTATAAAAGATAAAATTTATAATAGTTCAAAAATAAATAAATTCATCAAGACTTAATTTAACAGGATTAGATACTTACCTATATATAAAAAAAAATCAAATCAATTTAGATAAAAATTCGAGATATAATTCACGTTAAACAAAATAATTCATCATCTAAATACATAATTATAAGTACTCATACAGCACACATTCATAACACAGATTCGTTATGATTTAGTGAAAATTATAATAACTGTATCTACAGAGCAATAAACTCTGTATATTCCTTAAATAAATATTGATTATTTAAGTATAAGTGAATAAGTACATTATCGATAACGTATGTAGATCCAAATATAATTCTTATATGACTAATATACCTATAATATAACTAGGCGACCTTGTATAATTGTTCCCGTTAATATTCCAAGCACCTTGTAATGAACATACATATTGTCTTCAATTATACTCAACGTGCCAATTCAGAATGCCGCTAAATACTCTTTAGGCGGAAATCAGTTCAGAGTGTCCACTGCTAATGTAAAAAAATCTGACCATTTTTTCAAATTTCCCTAACCAACTACACTTCTGGACACATCTATTGGCCCACCTTGCATTTTCAGTTTCGTTTAGTCCTAGCTAAAAATTTATATTAGGTCGAGCAAAAAGTTTTTATGCAGTTTTGAACCTGGCACATTCATAATTTTATTCAATAGTCTTTTTTTGAATTTCGAACACAGAATTTAAAGAAACAAAAGACAATTTGTAGCCTGTTCGTTGATATCAAACAATCGAATACTAAGAAAACCTGATTTTATTGGTTTACTTGGATTTAATTCTTGAAAGAGTGATTTTTCTCTTTGGTTTTGCAACAAACATTACTTATTCTTAATATTAAGGTGAGGTTCTATCAATAATCTATGGATACTTCGCCTGAAGTTGCAGCCCAAGCTGTGGCACTTCTCCAGGCCGGACATAGCCAAAGAAATGTGAGTGCTCGACTTAATTTAAGTCGATCTGCGGTCCGAAATGTTTATCGGAGGTACCTAGAGACTGGCGGCTTTGTTCGTCGCCAAGGAAGGCCACGATCTCGGGTCACAACTGAAAGGCAGGATCGATTCATCATGACGACTAGCTAGAGAAATCGTCACCTTACCTCCATTGAGATACAAAACTAACTTCGCGACTTCCACGGAGTATCTGTGAGTGCTCGAACTGTTCGGAGAAGGTTAAAAGAACGCGATATGGTACCACACAAGCCAGCTAATGGCCCCAAACTAACGCGAGCCCACCGAACAGCGCGTTTTCATTTCGCGCGCACTCATTTAATTTGGATTCAGCAGCATTGGAGCCGTGTACTCTTTTCTGATGAGTGTAAAATTGCGTTACATGGCAATGATGGAAGGAAGAAGGTCTACCGACGTAAGGGAGAGCGTTTTGCACAATGCTGCTTTGAAGAGAGGGTTGCTTATGGCGGTGGCTCATGGACTGTCTGGGGCGGTATATCCGCGAGCGGCAAAACTCAACTTGAGGTTGTTACGGGACTACGGCTGCCAACATTAAATGCTGAAAGGTACATTCGTGAGTGCTTAGAACCTCACGTGATGCCATACGTGGACCATGTGGGCCCAAATTTCCTTTTTATGCATGATATTGCAAGAGCCCATACGGCCGGCATCGTCAGGGAATATCTTCGGGATGTGAACATCACAGTTATGGACTGGTCAGCCAGAAGCCCAGTCATGAACCCGATTGAGCACATGTGGGACGAGCTAAAAAGACGTGTTAGGGCTCGTCAGCCAGTTGCCCTGACGATGCAGGAATTGAAAACTGCCATAGAAGAGGAATGGGAGATGATCCCTCAAAATTTCATAGAGCGGTTGATAAACTCTATGCCTAATCGTATGAGAGCTGTCGTAGATGCCAATGGAGGCAACACGCATTATTTAATTAAACCTTTATTTGATAAAACATGTTTTTTATTCAAAAATCAACTGCCTTCATCAAGGCGCATACCCGACTTGTTAGGCGTAACTCCATGTCGTGTGGTATTCTGAATTCAAATTTAAAACAATACGATCGTAAAAGATGGTAATATGTATCAGGTTTAAAACTGCATCAATAGTTTTTGTTCAATCTAGCAATCATATTTAGGTAGGGGCCATCGAAACCTAAACTCTAAGGTGGGCCAATAGATGTGTCCAGAAGTGTATATTCATTTTACAGAAAAATAAAATACAAATAGTACAATATATTTTTCAAACATGATTAAGTATTATTTGCAATTTTTTTAGACCAAATCATATTATTATCTAACATTTTATTTCTTAAATAATTGCGTTTTCTTATAAGTATTACAAATAAAATAAAGATAAATTTTAGTTTTTTTTAAAGTTAGTTACATCAGATTTCATACTTTCTATAACACCAAAGAAAATAATAACAAAATAAATAAATCAATATTTTCAAACATTTAGTCAATAAAATTAACAGTGAGAATATGTGATTCACTCGAATCCTGATTGGTCAGGGCTGGTAAGTGGTCGGTGGCCCAGTGGTTAAGGGGTCAACATGGTATGTTGGAGACGCGGGTTCGAGTCCCGCCCGAGACGAAACGACGATTTTACTTGTATTTGATTTATTTTCATCATTTTTTCAAACTATAAAAGTAATTTCATTCTTACAAAAATTATGACAGTGTAGATCACTTCAAACCTGGACAGAATTGCTTTGATGGTCAAGATGAAGGATCACTCTAGCTCAAACATGAATGAATTATATTCGTCATTTTATGATAATTGGGAAATTTTGGAAAACAAACAGTGTAAAATCTTAACTTTCCCCTGACTTTCCAGGTAGCCCTCGATATCACTGACTTTCCCTGACTGCTTTGAATTTCCCTGACTTTTCCCTGATTTTCCAGAATGTGGACACCCTGTTTACATGCATAACATGGACATTTTTATTTTATTATATTATGAGAACAGGTGCTACGGCTAAGTAAATATAGCTTTTTGGAGACAGTGCGCATTTTTCTTTCATGCAATCAGTATCATCAATATCATTAACGTATTTCATTAAAAAAACTACATTTG
Organism: Schoenobius gigantellus; assembly: GCA_963935595.1. Classification (NCBI taxonomy): domain Eukaryota; kingdom Metazoa; phylum Arthropoda; class Insecta; order Lepidoptera; family Crambidae; genus Schoenobius; species Schoenobius gigantellus. The sequence goes on along the minus strand of OZ012549.1, from coordinate 21,211,220 downwards.
TAATTTTATAATTTCATTATTTATCCAGCGCAAAATTTATTTAATGTTGTCACTACACTTACGTGTGAATGTAGGGTTGAGGAGTGCGGAGGGTTCCCAGCTAGCGTGCAATGTGCCTGAATTGCACGCTAGCTGGGAACCCTTCCTGCTGTATCCTGTAGGTAGATACCCCTCCACTTACACGAGAATTCCCTTGATCTTATTAGTAAGGAGCGCGGACTGCTGCTTTTATAGTACAAAAAACTTTCTATACTAGCAGCTGATCTATACAGGGTTAATTTTGGGGTACCGGCAACCTCGCAGGATTAGATAGCTAACATCATTAACTACAACGTTTGTTTTACAAGTTTTAAGATAACTCAATACATTGAACAAAGATCAAATTTTAAGTTTTTATTGCACTGTCGTGACATTGTTAAGTCTATGTTTCATTTATAAACGATGACGGAAGACAACGCTACGCTCGCGCGCTGTGTGCGTAGAGTTACAAACATTCTAGAGGTATATTTCTATTATTATAAGGAATATAGTTTTAAATCATTATAATTGCATTGCATTTTTAGAGTTACACTATTGTATTAGGCTTAAGCTCTGTAAAAATAGTGTAAGGGAAGAAATAAATAAATAAATATTTGATGAATATTTATTTTTGTATGAAAGTAAAATCTAACGAATTATCAAAAGTCGTATAACAAACGTTGTAGTTAATGATATTAGCTATATTATCCTACGAGGTTGCCAGTACCTCAAAATTCATTCATCCCTGTATAGTCTATACGACATGATATACACATTTCTGATGTTTAGTCTTGCCGCGTAAATAGGATTACCATTATAACATTTATAACTGTAATGCTGTGGATGTTTTTTAGTAAAACTAATATTTTTTGTAAAAACATGTAAAACATTAATTACGTTGACGTTTATTTGTAATAAACTACATAATAAGTACATTTTACGCACTAACTCCCAAATAACCTTGCATAATATACGCGAGTACATTCTGCCCTAGCTTAGCTAATATCCGATACAGCGTTACATATAAATTTAATTTAAAATTTATCTCGGCGTCAACCAGACCCCTTGCCATGATCACATAACAGTATTAAAACCTATACGCTATAGTAACGCTCCATTTCAATATTGTATAAAGCATATTCTGGGACCGTACCATGATCGCTTAGTTAGAACAACTAAGAGATCGTGGTACGGTCCCATATAACAAGAAGGTACTCCTTATAAGCAGTTCGATGCTAGAACATTATCGTAACAAAATTGTCGATACCCATGTCGTTGATTGTACGGCAATTAATGTAGTAAATCACTTGCTAAATTTCTAACAAAACTGAAGAAATATAAGAAATTAGTTATAGGAGTCATCAGCAAAAACAGGCAAAGCTTGGCACAATTGCTTAAAAATAAAAAATAAATCATTATATAAACTTCATCTTCGCTTTGAAAATTTATCATAACAAAGTTATAACTATAATTATGGCACCCCCATTCGTAGACTGTAAAATTTGTCATAATACTGCGTGATTCTTGTACTAAACTATAATATTTTTTATTGTTATGGTGCTTTTTACTCGTCGATAAAATAGTCATAAAATAATATCACATTAATTAAAACGTAAGGAATGTTTTTTTTTATATAAAGAAATTGTTTCAATCAGTCAACATTTAATAGAAATAGATCAAATGCATATTTCGTGTTGGTGATATGATTTATCCCTAGTACTCAGGGGAATAAAAAATAGATACAGAGTTCTGTCTAAAATTGATAAATCAAACAAGATAGTCTTGAAATAAAAAATGAAATTTCGATTAAATGAAACTTCTTTGATAATTAACTTCTTTGAATCATTACTTAAAAACCCCAAAATACTTTTTACTGTTTTGTTTTTTTTTTTACTTTTGTTTCTGCGCTTACTGACATATTAACAATTGCAGAAGATAAAAAATAAAGTAATAACTTATAATATCATTGTCTAGATAAAACTATTTTAAGTAGATTATTTCAGTTTATTTTGCCTTATTTATAATTATTTTATTAAAGATGGCTGAAATTTAATAAGTTCCTACAAAACGTATTTTTCATTTCAGTAAATATCTTGTATAATTATTGTACCACCAGCAATTGACTATATGACACGCCTGTTAAAAGGTCTGTTTATTAATATTTAATATTTTCTGAATTGGACGGAATTATGGATTTATTCAGTCATCCCAGCGTAGTTAAGTACATCATAACATGGTATAAATACTAATAAATTATTTATAAACGTGTTCAATAAAGAAATCATTAAAGAATAGAAATCATTACTACATAAAACATGTTCAGTAAAATACAATAATACGAAACTAGTCCGAATTACAAATTATCTTCCTACTTTTGGTTTTCTACGAAACAAAAAGTGAAGTCAGAATATATCAAATTTCGATAAATAAAGCATGCAAGAATGAGCATAAGATACTACTGAAATTACAAGCAATAATTTCAGAGCAACTCTAATAAAATTACTTGTCGCTTCAAAATTAAATGCAATTTTAAGACGCGACGAAAGCTGCCTTTAAGATTTAGTGCATTACAAACCATCTTTCGCGTGATGTAAGTATCTATTGAATAAATTAAAATTTGAAGCACTTACTAATAATATTACATAGATTACTGACATTAAATAATATTGTTATAGTAGTAACCAATATTACTTATTTTTATTACACCATTTAATTTTGATTTTTACTTGGCTAAGTGGTACCGTGTTGCCACAAGGCAAGTAATATTAAAATTCGTAAAATTAATAATTGTGTTTAAAGTTAAATTGCCAATAATGAACGTCTTATATATCACCAATGTTACATTAAGGCACTTATTTCATCAATAATGTCGTTTAGAATTAGAATATACTAACTTTCCGTTCGCTACTTCGTTCGCGTTATTTTCGTTTTTCCAGGGATTATCTATATATTCTCATAGTTTTAAAGAATTCAAACTATAACGCAGAAGCTTACAAAAATCCTAATAAAGTACGTTAAATGGCTTTAGAGTGATAGGTACTTAAACAAAAAACTGAGTTTAAAGCCCCAATTTCACCCCATTAAGGGCAGTGTTTAAAAAAGCAAAAACACGTGTTTAATTGATGTTCTTTAAACATCAAAAATAACGAAGTTCCCTACAAACTTCCTTAGAGGTTGAATCTCCGAAACCCTTTCTTAGTGCATTGCATGTTAGCGTTATAAAAGGAATCTAATAGCTTCAATAATAATATAAAGCTTCAATAATTTAAGTTCAATGATGATGATTAATGATTCAACATCGTCGAGCCGATAAATCAGTCATATATAACACCCCATTCATCTGTCTGCATAATTTAAATGCGATTGAATTAAGTAACGGCACCATACATACATCAATATATAACTAAATAAATTTACTAACAATATTTTGCTACTAAATATACCTACCCAACAAGATAAAAATCAAAGTTGAGTAGTGATAACAGATTTTCGATGGATAATTGTTATATCCTTTTCTCCAATACCTGAAGGAGAGCTTGGTTCGGATGTCACAAGCCACGGAGATAGAGATGATATAGGTTGAAATTTTGGTAACAACTCTTGTTTCCGTTCTGACGGCTTAGGTGAAGCTACCTTTGTTTGTGTTTGAGGTGGTTCCACAACCACTATAGAGACATACTGAGAATTTGTTGCAGTAGATGTTTGAGGTTCATTTAAAATCTTCGGCGATGGTGAAGGGGGCAAAGTGAGGTTGATTTTTGGCGTTTCGTTGATAATTTTTACTTCATTTTCACGTGCTTTTAATATATTATTACATTTTAACTGCCCTAGTGGTAACGCCTTTGTCGTTGACAAGTATTTGGCTTGGTTGTTTGGCACTTCTTTTTCATTTACAGAATCTATATGATCTTTTTTGGCTTCATTTTTAGAATCATCATTGTTCAATTTTTCTTTTACCAAACTCATAAGAAGATCGTTCAATGGATTAGTTTCATTGACGGGTGAACAATTACATGATGGTTTATTTAATACAAGTTGAGTCAAATTATTTTTCTTCTCTTCGATTGCTGGTTTACTAACTTTGAAAAGAACTTTGTTGTTAATTGCTTCTTCTTTTGATATATGAAGTTCTTCATCTGACATATCGTTAAGGAGATTCTTTGTGGAGCATTCCGCAACTTCAGTACCTTCATTTTCAAGGGTGGATTTTTGAGATTTTGCGCTACTTTTTCGGGATAACGTTTGTGGATCGGATGACAGTAAAATATTGTCAACTGATGTACTTGATGCTTCTGGAGCTGTTTCTGTGGATGCTGTAGTTTCTGGTTTAGTTATTGTATTGTTTTGTTTTTCACGTTCCCGTAATACATGACTTTGTCGACGTGCAAAACGCTGACTTGGGCGCCGTTCAAACTGAACAGTGCGCCGAGCACGGTTTTGCTGAGTTGTTTGATATTCGGTTTTACCTGAATACTGAAATCTTGACCCCATGCGAAAGAAGTTTTGCCTAGCCGATGGGCCTTTTACTGGGGCTCGCAAACGGAAGAATGTATGATGTTCGACGGCGCATTTCCACAAATGTTTACATGCTTTCTCATTGTGTAACCTAAATACAAATGTATGTTCTTGTTCACGACCCTGATCATCATCTTCAACAACTACTAATGTCAATTTTTTCTTTTTAAAATCAAGTTTACTTATTTTAGGCCAGAAAAACAATCCAATTTTCTGTGGACCTTCAAACACTAAAATGCCCGTAGGAGTCAACCCCAGATGATATTCACATCCATCTTTTCCCAATACAATATGCATATCAACACCATACATTTCTAGCCACTTGGCTTTATTAAGGTAGTTTACTTCTGCTTGAGCCGGCGTCAAACCTTTGTATTTTTTATACTCTTCAAGGATTTCAATTTCCATCTCCTCAGTTTGATTAGGTACAAATCGGAACTCGGAAACGGTAGCTGGAGTGTGAATAGCCTCATCAAAGTCGCCTAATTCAGACTGGAGAGCAAGAGCCGCCAACTCTACTGCAGTTGAATGAGGACATTCTAACTTACTTTCCAAAATATCTTTTTTCAACTGCAAGAAAAACTGGTAACGTGTTAACTCTTCTCTTAAATTGTTGGGTTCAGAAGAATAAAATTTAACCTTTAACCTTAATGTATATGGTGGCCCGATTTTTACTTGCTTTTTTATGGTTTTTGTTGGATCAAGCCAATGTTTAACATTATTAGTATCTGTGAATTGAAGCCCAAAATAATCTTTCTCTATTAAATCAAGAGAATAAAACACTTGTTCATAAAGATCTCCAGCACTAGCTTTTTTCGATAAATTAATGGATAAATCAGTTTCATCTAGCAGCATTACCTTACACTGTATAAAATTTTTGTGGATTGATGTTTTGGTTCCCTGCTTATTCCTGTTTTGGCTCGACGAACGACCTCTTCTACTAAGGAAGCGCAACATTTTGTAGTCTAATATCTGTGAATAAAAAAAAGAATTCATGTAATGATTGATTTAATTTAATGAAACAAATAGAATTATCCAACAAGATAATCTAATTCTTATTAACTGTTCACAGGTTGAAAATTGAAAACAATCAACAAGGTTTAATGTAAAAAAATACTAAACCCACATACAACAGGTATGAATCTTTTTGGTTTCTAGAACCTTGAACTCGTCACAAGCATCTGTCTTATACAACATTAGACCGTGAACTTTCGTATCTTGGGGGCGAGGGGTAGATTCCCCCTGAAGGGTGCGGAAATTAATAGTTGAGAAGATATGATTTTTTTTATAAAGCTAACCTCAAAACCTCTAAGTTGCACTAAATCGATAAATATTTTTCTAAAATATCTAAAAAACTGCCAAATATCGTTTCCGCTTCGCTCGCCCGGCTCATGCGTTGTGGTCATAGTTTCTAACCTTTTTTTTTTAATAGAGGGAAAATACAGTTTTTACGGTATTCAACAAGGGAATTGAGCTGACTAGACCACCCCAAGGATATGCAGGACTCGGGTAGAAGACCCACTACCGGCTAAAAACCCTCTAGATACTTCTACCTCCGTAGACACAATCGGGATCGGCGTCAGCCATTCCCCGAATGTGCCCCCTGGAGGGTTGCCTGGCGCACGCGCCAGGACTTACCTCTACGGGGGGGGGGGTCGACAAGTATCTTGAGAAATTCGACCCCCCCAGACGGCTAAGCTAGGGGTGAAAAGTATCTCTCGGCCGGTAGTCATCCGGCCGAGCCGTTTCAGTCCCCAGCTTGCTAGGGGAGCTGGCGCGCGTTAAGGAACGCACGCCTTCTCCTCCCCAACCGCCTCATAGTTTCTAACCTAACCTAACCCAATCTGGCACTGTGCCAGGTTCGGTTACCTGCCTAAAGTCGTTTCTGGCACTTCACAGGTTGAGCGTCGTCAGCCATTGTCCATAGGCAAAACAAAAAATTCAGAGGTATGCAATGTCAGTGTTGAACATTGTTGAAATGTGTTTTTTATCAATAAACCAAATTTTAAAAATTGTAGTAAACTAGCCAAGTCCTGAACTTGAATTACGTCCCAGGTGAAATAAATGCATTGTGTAAATATTTGTCTGTAAATTATTAGTCTGAACTTGGCACCAAAATAGATATCAATTCTTTTGTGGCGAAGTCAACAACAACGCATATTTTTTGAACTTGGCTTTCATTTCACATGTATGTTTGTGATGGGATATCATTACTTTTTTTTTGTGCAGAAATTATTGGTATTCATCAGACAATCGCACAGTATCAGGGCGCTTGCACTTATGAGCGCGGCTGTCTTTTTTATTACTTTGTTAATACTAAGTGTCAATAATTTTCAGTTTTCAGATTTGTTGCTTTATATACGCCTAATAGTCTACCTTGATGTCAAATCATAAGTTTCAAGGTCATCTAGAATTGGGTTAGGTTTTTGATTGCCAAGTTAGTGATTCTTTACATGAAATTTAGCACATTTTTTAAATATCTTTCAAGTTGTGAAGGGGTCAAAAGTAGCTTGAAATGGTTCGTGAATTATAATTAGTTTATTAATATTAATTCTCAATAATGTTCACTTTTCAGATTCTTTCCTTTACATACGCATAATAGTCTACCTTGGTGCCAAATATCAAGTTTCTAGGTCATCTGAAAGTATATTAACATTATTATGACACCGTTAACTCCATTTTTGTAAAATGATGTTTTAGCGGGTTTTGAAACTAAACGCCTTATGTATGAAGTTTTGGATTGTAGATAAGCTAAGGGGCTTTAATAAATTTACTAAATTTCATGTATGTGGGTTAACACATTCAATGCCACCGACACGCCTGGCGTGTTCAAGCAAACCTACATCGCTATGCCACGAACACGCCACGCGTGTTCTGAATGTTTTGAAAATATTTCATAAACTAGACCAGATTTCTTGTTCAAATTATTTGTGCATAATTTTTACGAGTAAGGCTATGTCATCTTAAAGTGGCCACTTAAAAAAACAAGTTTTTCTATTTTATGAAAAAAATGTATTTTGTAGTGCCGAGAACACGCTAGGCGTGTTCACTTATAAAATATACCCTTAGGTTCTCAAACTTTTTTTTGCTAAAAGGTTGTAAGAGGTTTGGCTAAAGTTGGCGGCGGCGGCGTTTTGAAGTTGAACGGCCAGAAATAAAACTTAAATATTATAAAAGAACAGGGGCCTAATTAAGCTAATATTAACGTCGTTATCGTGTCTTGATAGCGTTTCATTAAAACAGCTTTTGCCGTTTTATACGCATTTCCTGGTGCAATTTATTCGTACTACAATTTCTTAGTAAATTATACTTAATAAGTCAATAGTGACAAATGTTTTTGTAGTTTGTATCAATAGTGACAAATGTTTTTGTAGTTTCTAATCGATTAACCAACAACTGTCTCAAAAAGCGTTTTTTTTTCAAATTGAAGCGTTATTGACACGCCACAAATGCGGTAACGCTACCAGATAGTCTTGTATAGTACAGGTACGATGTACGAATAGGTAACGTTGTCCTGCACTGTACTAAAAGAAATGTTACCAAGCGCGAACTCTTTATCGTGCCTAATCGTACTATTCGTACATCGTATAATACACCGCCAAAGCGTTAAGCGTTAACGGTTGATGAGGTGCGCTGCAGTGTGTTCAACACTGGTAGATGACGTATGACATGCCATTTAGAGAAAAACACGGAAAACATTAGCAGCTCTTACAAAAATTTCACCGTATTTAGTATGAAGCCGGGACTCCGGGACTTAGGACATTTTCGACTGTTTTTGTAAGGAATTTCAACCCTGCATAACTTCAAGAAAAATATTTACAAAATTCCTTATAACTCGAAAACGGTGGAGCTTAAAAATAACGAAATTTTTGACCCCCGTAAAATTCCACAGCTAATGAGGACACATCAAAAAATGGTCAAGTGTGAGTTCGACTTCTTTTTCCATACTAAATTTAGATTATTAGCATAAATGAGGACACACATAATGGACTTATCAAAAATGGTCAAGTGTGAGTTTGACTTTTTTCCAAACTTAACTTTTTGATTTTTAAAATGTTTTTATATGAAGCTTAGTCCAGATTCCACTTTGTGTAGCAAAGGGGTGCGAATTTTAATTGAACTCATCCATACTAAATACGTTGATTTTTTAAAGTGCTGGCTCCATACAAAAATCAGTTAAAAAAAATTCAGATTTTTTTAACTTTTTCGGAAAATTTGTCTATCTTTATTTATAACTATGATTTTCGCCAATTAAAACTATGATAATTATAAATAAATACTCATAAGACAAGACTTTAGAGGGAATTTCTTCCACAGCACCTTTGCTATAATCATTTGAGTCATTAGGATGTCATTTGAAGATGTTTAACAATCCCAAGCATCATCATCATCGTCATAATCAACAGCCCATATACTTCCCCACCGAGAGGCTCGAGTCTAACCCAAATTAGGGGCGGAGTGGGCGATCCGCCCCGGTTGAAAAAAAAAACGTACAAATTATGACAATGTTTATCAATATTAAATCACTGACTTATAGGCAATATAATAAATAAAATAGCCTTTTATTTCAGAAACATAAATAATTACAGTTTTATTTTTATAACATAATCTAAAGTATGTCGCGTGTCTCTGAGTGCCTTAAAGCAAAGACCTCCTCCGACTCTTTCCATTGTTTTCTGTTGAGAGCCACTCTCATCCTGTACGGATCTAACGTGACTCGCAGTTCGTACTGCGAGTCACGTTAGATCCGTACAGTCTCTAAGAGAGCGACCAGTCCATCTCCATTTTAGCTGGTCAATGCGCGTAAGTATGTCTGTCATTTTTGTTCTGGCTCCAATGTCTGTGGATCTTAATTTATCTTTCAGTTTAATTTTCAGCATACTTCTCTCCATTGTTCGTTGGCATTTTAAGAGTTTCTCTCTTTGACGTCTTGTAAGGGACCTTGTTTCACATCAATATGTTATGCATGGGAGTACACAAGTGTTGTAGGTTTTAACTTTAACATGGATTCCTAGATCTTTGCTTTGCATAATTTCTTTTAAGGACCAGTACTTTTTCCATCCATATGTAATTCTTTTGTCAATTTATTTAGACATCTGGTCAGCAGGCGAAATTATTTGACCCAGGTACACATATTCGGAGACGTATTCGATCTGGTTTCCCTCGATTATTATGTTTACCTGTTTTGAGTTCGTCATTATTTTGGTTTTGTCTTTGTTCAGTTCAAGACCTACCTCCCGGCTTGCATTCGCTATATCCTTTATCATGGATGCTAGAATCATTGGATCTTTTTCCAGTAAAACCAGTTCGTCAGCGAATCGAAGATGATTCAGGCGCCTTCCATTTATATGTATTTAGACCAAGGTTCCCCCAGTTTATTTACCTGAATATACTTTCAAGTACAACTGAAAATTGCTTTGGAGATAGCAGATCTCCTTGCTTGACTCCTCTATGTATTGGGAATTTTTGGCCTGTTGATTCAAGTTTTATACACTTTTACTGTAGATGTTTTCAATTATATTTATGTAGGTTTCACTGATTCCTTGTTCTTTCAGTCTTGGCCAAATATAGGTATGATTGAGTTTGTCGAATACTTTGGAATAATCAATGAACGCAATGTAGAGAGGCTTCTGGTATTCACTGTACTCTTAAATTACCTGCTTCACAGTATGAATGTGGTCAATAGTGCTAAAATTTTCCAATAAGGCAATGTAACCAAGTTTTTAATAAAATTACAATAATAACGCATTACTTGTTTTTTAAATTATTAACACGGAAGTGTATTCTTTTTACGCCTTGTAACTTTATGATTTGATCGGCTAGGGATTACAAAATTTAGTAATTAGTTTTATTGATGTTGTTAGCTCTAACAAGTGCTGCCATCTTAGCACTTTTCGGGCTTCAAATTTTAGCAAACTGAAGTTTAGCAAACTGAAATTAATTAAAAATTACCTCCGAGCAACAATGGTCGTCAAACAATGAGTCGTTACGTCCCGACCTGAGTTTATGGCTGAGATCGAAGGATCGAACGATTCTATGGATAGCTTTACACAACATCGCAGGCATCTGTCAATCAGGCTACATATCCTAAAGCCAAATTGATACGGCATTACACCGAAAACATCCCGGACGTCAGCCTCTACGAGATTATTGTGGCTCTCAAACAGCTCAAAAACAACAAGGCTATGTATGATGGAGTTACAGCTGAGCTTTTAAAAGCGGGTGGACTACCAGTCCGGAAAGCACTGCAGAGGCTATTTAACTCCGCCATTTTCGAGGGCAAAACGCCTAAAGCATGGCACAGGCGACGAGGCCCAGTTAAAGAACTACAGACCCATCATGCCGCTAATTTATGTATACAAGCTGTTCACGAGAGTTATCACGAAGCATCTCGCGCGCAGGTTTGACGACTTTCAGCCTCCCGAACAAGCCGGGAGTCGGGACCAGAGACCACATTCATACGCTGCGGCAGGTTATACTGAAGATCGAGGATTATAATCTGCCACTATTCTTGGCGTTTGTGGTCCATGAGAAAGCTTTTGATTCTGTCGAGACCTGAGCTGTGCTTAGGTCACTCCAGAGGTGCATAGACTAGCCGTATATTCAAGTGTTGCAGTCATTGTACAAAAACGCCACTATGTCAGTCCGCCTTCAAGATCAAAGCTCAAAACCAATACGAATTCAGCGCGGTGTCAGACATGGTGACGTAATAATATTGCCGGAACTGTTCACAGCTTCGTTGGAGGATGTATTTAATCTGGGACCCGATTCTCATGTAATAGAACTTTTCCGCATGGTAAATTCGTATGCGAATTTTTCGATTCTACTGAAAAGTTCGAATGATTCGTATGAACCGTATTCTGGGGTACCCGTAGAACAATATTACCAATCGAATTATGAAGTCGGAAATAGCATTGACAATTTAATGTTTCGTACGACGTTCATGAGGCGTTTTAAAAAACGCTATGGCAACCACTATAATTTACATCTTAAAATAGTTATTTTTGGTAAAAAAAATTTACTAAATCTATTTTAATACAAAATATATCTTTAAATGTGATCATAGTTTCTAAAAATAATACTTATATTACAAAATATAAAAGTTAAATTTTTTATATTACGTAAAGTACATTGATTGAAACGGAACGCTCCAGACATTCATAAGTTCTGACGTTAAATGTCATTAATTACAACAAAACAAAGTTTGTCTAAGATAAATACTGAATTGAGACAAATTCTTATTTTAATTATTTTATTTATATAATAATCTGTTATGGAGCAAAATAATATATCCAAAAAATTTGCTAGTGCGGAGCAAAGGCTTCGTCTAGTATACATTTAGTAGAAGCCGATCCACAGCTGAAATGTGGCAAACTTTCAAGCTCATTCATTAAGAATGAAGCTAAAAGGCGGTGGATAAACATCAGTGAAGATATAAACTCCATCACAGGGGCTAAAAAAACTTGGGAGGAGTGGCGCAAGGTAAGTTTTTGAAGTTATCCTCGATGTTATGTGTATGTGGTTCGGCGCTTGCTGCCTCTAATTCTTCCACCAAGTTGGGGAAGAAGTTCACCAAAAACTCTTCCTCATTCATTTTAATGAGACAAAACACAGAGAGAAAACACAGTTTGAGCCAGCTTCGCGGTTTGAGCTCATTTATACAAAAATAATCACAAATTCCTTGTATTTTTATAATTTTGAAACACTTTTGACAGCTAAATTCGTATACGAACCTCAACTTCGACTGGTCCATACCACTCGTTGCGTTCGAGTGATGTTTGTTCGAATTATTTCGATTGTGAAATTCCGAGAATACACAAACGGTGGTTCCTTGGAAAAAAATTCGAATTTCGAACATTTTTACGAATGTGAACTTTTTTCGAATGCATGAGAATCGTGTCCCTGGACTGGAGAGGACTCAGCATCAACATAACACGGCGAGTACATGAGTCATCTTCGTTTTATCGATTATATCGTAGTCATTGCTGAGACCGTGGAAGATCTAGGCACAATACTCGAAGACCTCTGTAGAGTTTCCCAACAGGTGGTGTTATGGACTCGTTCTTAGTCTTTTATATCTAAGTTTTATCCTTGCTATTGACAATGTCATGATTGACTTTACTTCTGATTTTCTATTAAAAATGTTTTTTGACTTCTCTTGTAATATATAACATTTTCACCGAACTCAGAGTTTTGGATATTTTTGTAAACCTTACTCAAGCAAACCAGCTCTGCCAATCCTGATATTGGTCCTTCTCAACCGACTTAAGTTTTAAGGTATAAAAATATGTGCAAAATGTTAACGAGAGCCAAAGCTCGAAGAGAAAGTTAGCTCACAGTAGAGTTACAAGAGAGTCAGCACGCGAGCTACCAAGATCGTCTCCAAAACAGCGTCAAAAGCAACAGCCGGTTATCGATTTTATCAGCATCTAGTACAAAGATGTCAGTTATGTCTACGACTGCACTAAGAAGACAGTTATAATTGGAAGCTGCCGAGGAAAAATCACGGTTGTTAGTTGCTGCTACAGAAGCCAAGCTGGAGGAAGCCCAGATGAAAACCAAGTTAGAAGAAGCGAAGATAAAAGCTCAGACGGATCTTGTGGATGAGAGACTCAGTGCCAGTATAGCAGAAATAAAGGAACTACATTCTCGTGCACGTTTCAGAGCATCATCAGCGAGAAGGAAGGAGAAATGGATAACGTAACAGAATGTATCTGCTCGTCGAAAAAGCGCAACGCAGAATGTGCACCACTCAGACCCCTTTACCGCCGATGCACCAGATGTTCATCAAACTATTCCTGCTACTCATAGTGATGTATTTTTTTCAACCTCTGTCTCACAACATAATAACATGTCAGTGCCTAGCCCCCGAAAGTCAATCCTAAGACCAGGCAATACTTAAGTTAGCTGATGCAGTGCATAACTTAGCGTTAGGTTATGCTCATAGTAATAATTTAATTAATAACGCTTCCACACGATGAAGAACACACGTCTCTGTAAGTCCATTTGATACTTCTTCTTTAATACCTTTTCATTTTTTGTTTGGAACTTCATCTAATTTTCCAGTTTACGACGGCTCCTGCCGGTTTATGCTCTTGGAAGCAATGGCGAAAAGCGAAATGTTTAGCTGATATGTTTTGGGCTAGATGGTTGTAAGAAGTACCTACTTCCTTTTATTACTGCGTACCATTAGTCCAACAAGCGATGAAAATCAACTACGTGTTGGTGATGTGGTGGTTGTCGTTGACCCGACTTCTGAGAAAGGTGGAATAGTCTAAGCAATTTATCCTGGAGCTGACGGTAGAGTGAGGGTCGTCGATGTGAAGACCTCTCGCGGCACATTACGCTGTCATTCGACACTGCGGCTAGTACCACTGCCTTGCAGCCCCAGGGGGGAAGAATGTGAAGGACTCTTTCTTAGTCTTTTATATCTATGTTTTTTCCTTGCCATTGACAATGTCATGATTGAATTTACTTTTGATTTTCTATTTATAATGTTTTTTGACTTGTAAACATATAACATTTTCACCGAGCTTAGACTTTTGGATATTTTTGTAAACCTTACTCAAGGAAACCAGCTCTGCCAACCTTAATAGGTGGTTAAGAAGGTGGGTCTTAAAATTAACACGAACAAGACCAAAATCATGGTGAATTCCCATGTAGTACTCACTCCTGTGAAGGTTGGAGGCTCTACACTTGAAGTTGTTGACGAATATGTTTACCTGGGACAAATAGTCCACCTCAGTAAGTCCAACTTTCAGAAAGAGGCAAATTGACGAATCCAACTCGGCTGGGCAGCCTTCGGGAAGCTATGCAGCATATTCTAGGCTAATCTACCGCGATGTCTTAAGACGAAAGTCTTTAATACGTGCGTGTAGCCAGTGATGACGTACGGAACAGAGACGTGGCCGTTTACAATAAGTCTAATCAGAAGGCTCAATGTCACTCCAAAGACCAATGGAGAGGGCTAAGCTCGGGGTTTATCAACGCGATCGCGTCAGAAATGATGAGATCCGTAGAAGTCTCCCGGTACGCGGCCGCCACTCGAGGACCTTTCCGCCCCAACGGCCGTCAGTCCTACGAGCGATGTGTCCTGCCCACTGCCACTTAAGGTTTGCAATTCTTTGGGCTATGTCGGTAACTCTAGTTCTTCTACGGATCTCATCGTTTCTGATGTGATCACGTAGAGAAACCCCGAGAATAGCCCTCTCCATTGCCCTTTGGGTGACTTTGAGCCTTCTTATGAGACCCATTGTAAGCGGCCACGTCTCAGTTCCGTATGTCATCACTGGCAACACGCACGAATTGAAGACTTTCGTCTTTCGACTGCGGTAGATTGGCCGAGAATATGCTGCGTAGCTTCCCGAACGCTGCCCAGCCGAGTTGGATTCGCCGATTTACCTCTTTCTGGAAGTTGGACTTACCGAGCTGGACTATTTGCCCCAGGTAAACATATTCGTCAACAACTTCCAGCGTGCCTCGTTTGTATTTCATGCTTTAATATACGACACTTAGTTGTTTTTTAATTAATAAATCGTACTTTATGTAATACCGAATTTTTATTATTTTTAACCGTTTTCCATCTTGGGGTGACACCACAATTTCCGCCCCGGGTGCCACCCAAGCTAGCTACGCCACTGCGTATATGAGCTGTTGTTGATGATGATGATTGTATTGCCCAAAACTAATTTGTAAATTCGAACCAGTACATAGTTCTTGAGGTAAGCGCGTTCAACCAAAGAACAAACAATTTAGCCTTATGTGTATGTATAAGGAGATCCGTACAAGAGCTTTTCCAAAAAAATATCAATATTAAAGTAAATATATCTCATATGAATATTTTGAACAAAATTCATAGCTACTAATGTAGTTAGGTAAGACCAACAATACGATAGTACGAGATAAAAAACGTAAAATTTTATGGAGATTTCCTTTCTCTCTTATTTCAAAAGTTTTTGTATTGGTTTAGAAAAATTAAACGAATTTTTACAACGATTGTTACTCAATATTATAAGATGAACATTCCGAGTAAGTAGGTATGATCGCAATTAATAAAGCCAATGTCACAGTTCACAATCACAGCAAATCATTCATTCTTGGGGATTTTAGTAAAAAAGTTTGAGAGCCACTGATTACATTGTAATATCTTTACTTGCCATAAAATCAATTTTTCGCCATAATTTCAAGAACCAAAACTCACGATACTATTGTAGCCACTGTTATTCTCGCGTAGCACAAGGCTTACTAACTATAAAACAGTGTTAAGCTGAAAAATATTAATATAAAAGAATTTGCATTCAGTCAGTGCCACGGACACGCGTGGCGTGTCCGTCTTTTTTCAAAGTCGCAGTGCCGCGGACACGCCTAGCGTGTCCGCGGTTTACGCAAGGCGGCATCTCTATAAGCCTCAAGAAAATCGTGGCGGCATTGAATGAGATAGGTTTCGAGTTATGACAGGGTCATAAGTGGCGTGAAATAGTTTGTGTAATATTACACACAGCTGCTACGTCTCCAGTTCCTTTTTTCTGAACTTGGCATGCTGCCGTATGTCTCAGTGCAGTCACGCAAAACATCCTTCAGTGTACCAACTTTATTGTTTACCTTAGTCCCCGGAATGTAATTTTTACCAACATTTGTCAATGGCTCACCAAACCTCAATTTCACAGACGAAAGTGAAAACACTCATACTATGCTCACAATTACAACCTGCTCTCAATAGGTAAGGTTTATTGAGGGCACGTTGCATGGCGTGCTACTCACGGACAGTTGGTAATCTAAATGGATCTCTTTTTAGCAGGCCTAGCAAATGACTAAATCCCAACTGATTGTAAGTGATGGCGATTTATGGTGTTCTTAATTGACTTAACACAATCTATTCTCAAACCAATCCAGCCCTGCGAGCATGAAACTCTCGATAAACAAAATTTGACAGCTAAGATCGACATACTCAACAAAAATCGATAAATTTGACAGATATTCCAGAAGGGCTTTAGATTAGCAACCCACGATTTGGGGGGTGGGGGGTTGAGGGGTAGTGGAGGAGGGGAACTGCCCCCCTGTACCGCTCCCATTACTAATCCCATACTAATTGCTAATAATATATTTCGATACTAATTTAATTTTTATGCACTTGACATTTAACAAAAATAATATTTGCACGTTGAAATATTCGACAAAATATGTTGGAGAAATTTTTGTAATTAACAACTTGTGTGTACCATATTTTGCAAATAAATGATTATGATTATGATTACATTAGTGTATTTACTCATGTTTGCGCCGCATTTAGAACCTATTTAAGAATTAGAAGATGAAAAAATTAGAAGATCAAAAAATTAATAATGTATTATGATTCCAGTGGTATAGGTTCCCATAGAATAGCATCATATTCTGAACATAACCTACAGTAGGCAATTTCGTCACCTATTTTCTTTTGTAATGGCGAGGGGCTTCGTCCCCCGAGCCCCCCTAGTGGAGGTCCAACTTTCTCCAGAAACATGTGTTTTTACGAGCTTTAGAATATGTGTTACTTATGAAACAAAAAAGTTGTTATCTTTTCCCTTTTTACCCAAATACCCTTTTTACCTTAAACCGAGTTATTCAGTTATCTTTGAGATACGCAACCGATACTTGGAATGTGTATCTTTAGGGTACACTGTGGTATTTTTTTGGATCCCGGGTCACTGTGGACTTGCAGGAAACGAGAAATCAGACAAGCTTGCCAAAGAAGCAGTACACTGGGAGGACATGTTTCCCTATAAAGTTTATTGTAATGACCTTTTGTCTTTGCCTTTGGATTACATGAGATGTATGTGGCAAAAGGTTTAGGAAATGTCTCGTCTATTAAAGGGGAGACATTTTTCACTCATACAACCTTTTATACCAACAAAACCTTGGTTTTGCAAAGCCAAATTTAGCAAAGGCGCAACTAGTATCATTATTCAAATGGGTATAGGACATGTTTGTACTCCAAGCAAATCTCTTTAGATTAGGTATTACTAATGACCCTGCATGCGAATGTGGTGTGGACGTAGGAGATGTTGACCATATTTTCTTCTCCTATCCTTTATGATCGAATCTTTATAATCGAACGTCTTTTGATTTAGATCTCATATCATTCTCGTATACATAGTTTATTAATACTAAATGACTTCAAAATTTCGAAATTTCAAAAATCGAGCTTTATATAGTATAGATAGATAACATTAAAATTAAATTTATACATGGTGTTTCATAATAACCAATAAATAATAAATTCTTTATCGAAAACTAATTATTAAAATGTGCTTACACGTAATGTCATTCAACCTAAAATTTTCATGTATATCATAGTATCATCATCATGTCTATGATTTACATGAAAATTTTGGGTTGAATGACATTACGGTACCTCTCCTGATCCTGTAAATATTATTTCCATATTTCCTCTCAATTCCTATAATAACCCGTTTCCCTAACATTTGGAAATGGCTAAATGTACTAGCCATACGAAGCCAACAAAAAAATACAAACTTTATTTAATTATTACAAATAAATAAACTACAACTTTCCGAAATGTAAAACTTCACAAATGTACTTAAAAAAAATATAGTCTTTCCGATGATAAGTTTTTGAATGGGCAAATCATGGGTTGTTAAACTAAAGGTGAGCCCAGAATGGCCCAGATCAGTTAGGAAAGTCAAAGCATGACATTTCAATTTGAGTGAATATGGTGTTAGTTGAAAAATGTGCAAAAACTACCTTTTTCACCAGTGATGTAGGTATGTTGACTGACTATCAAATTGGATATATTTGACAAAAATACACTAAAAGCACAGAACTACTTAAATGGTTTATTATTATTAAATGGTTTACTTGCAAAAATAAAACCACCACGCAAAGACAGACAACATAATTTATTGTTACCAATGTAACAGCTGAATCAGTATTCAAAATTATTTATTTTAATTATTAGAATACTAGCTCATATATTGTCAACAGTTAGCAACTGTTTGTTAAACATCGATAAATTAGGTGTACATAAGGGTGTACCTAACTAAACGGCGTAAATATAGTCATAAATACCTAGGTACTCATAATTTAAGGTATATAGAACACATTAATGATTTATCATTATATGTACCACTTGCAATTTTTTAAACACTCACAGTATATTGACACCAAATCTGCAGTTGTAGCTATTAAAACCCCATTTGTTAAACCAGATAAATGCAGGGTTTTATTCAATAAAGGGCTCAAAATTAAGCCAACAAATCACAAAAGCATAATATCGAACTGGCGAAGGGGCGGACGAACTTGAAGCAAAGAATCAGAGGCCGCGGTCCGTAAATCGCTAAAAGCGATAATATCGCGAATCCGACCAAATTAAATCGTCACAAAATATAAGGGCTATTGAATCAGTAGGTTATGTTGTGACTTTGGTCGGATTCGCGATATTATCACTTTTATCGTTTTACGGACCGCAGGGAGAATGTCATGTTGTCAATTTGACAGTTTTGAAACAACACTGCAAAGATTTTTAAGGTGCGTTCCGTTGAATAATAACAGCACTATGAGCACTCACAGCTCACAGCGCTCACAGCCGCCGGTACGATTTGATTTAGCGCGATATCAACAAATATCGCGCTATGTTTATCGGAACGGCAACTAGACGCGCTCACGTCACTCAAATCAAAACATAATCTTTACGTGTTTCGGTGATTTTTTTTATTTTCGTTCGTTCGTGAAATGTTTAGAAAATAAAATGGATCACCAACTATTGCAAGCCCTTTACAATTGACTCAAATTCCGATGATGATTTCATGCAATATTTCATGTATCCGCAAAATGAAAGCAGCAGTAGCAGCGAAGTCAAGGAAGAAGCAATAATATAATAAATATATAAATAGCGTTATCCTATAATAACAATCTCAGTCTTCTTCACAGGCTACTTTAGAGATACTTACATCTTACCCTGCGTTCCGTAAAACGATAAAAGTGATAATATCGCGAATCCGACCAAAGTCACAACATAACCTTCTGATTCAATAGCCCTTATATTTTGTGACGATTTAATTTGGTCGGATTCGCGATATTATCGCTTTTATCGCAATTCGGAACGCACGGTTATTCTTTTCTGATAATAACGGGAAATTCGAATGGATTCGAATTTCCCGTTGTTCACGCTCGAGGAAGAGCGAGTGGCGGCACTGCATTCTAGTCTGTGCAGTGACAGCTTTTTTGGCGGCCGGCCGCATGCGATATGTCAGTTGAGTCGAGTCGAAATGTCATGACATGCTTAGAGGTTATGGCAGGCCGGAATAAAATATAATATACAATATTCAAGCAAATAGTGGTTTGCGCGGCGCACCTAATATCGGGGTGCGAAAGCCCGCTTTGTGTTGTGCGAAATCGCGTGTGTGAGTCGTGGTGGCCTATTAGGCATTTGTAGTGCTCCGGTCTCCACCGGTGGATCCACTGCAGATCTTCAGGAGCCGCGACTTCCTTCGAGCTAGCTCAGGAAGTCCACCGGCTACGGAGGAGACGGAAGGAGACAATTGGAGCCAAGGTAAGTAATACCAGCTTTCTATGAGTTGGTAGTCAAATAAAATTCAGCAATACAAGTCGGTGAAACGCCGACGTGGTGGAGTCTACTTGGGGCACCACCATCTCTTGGTAGCAGAGCGTGGTTCTTAGATTTGAGCATTTGATTAGTATTGTACAATTAATATTGTAATCTTGTTGGTTGTCCAAACGGGCAATACATATTAATTGGTTTTGATTGCTGATTTTAAACCGACTACCAGCTCATTTGTGGACCGATCTCCTTAACTAATTGTCATTGTATATGAAAAATTGAGGTTAAATGTCTTTTGTTGTTCTAGTTAAGTTCTAGCATTTACCTATATTTAAATTTTGGTTTGTTTTTTCATATCTTTGTTTTGCCCTTGACTATTTTGTTTGTTAAGTTGTAAACTTATACTTGAATTTAATTTGTGTAAAAGACTTTGCTGCTAAATGACTTTGCTGTTGTTGTAATACACTATTTTGCTGTGTTAAGTTTTAGCATTTACATTTGATTTTGTTTTGTTTGCCTTTGAATATTGTGTTTGTTAAGTTATTGACTTAATGCTTGAATTTAATTTGTTTGAAAAATTCTGTTGTTAAATGCCTTTGTTGTTCTAGTTAAGTTCTAGCATTTACACTTGATTTTGGTTTGTTTATATATTTTGTTCTGCCTTTGAAGTTCCTCCCGATCTGTTTTATTGTCTGCGGTTGTCGGTCTGTTTGTCTGTGTATTATTATAGAGTATCTTAATTTTGGTGCAAAATGGTCCCGCCAGTCAGCCCGCTTAGTGGTGCCCGCGCGGGTGCACAAAAGATTTTGAGATGGTTTGCTAGTGCCGTCGCTTTGGTAGACCGACCAGACCGAGAACAGGCCTTGTTAATTCGGCATGAGGGAGTACCGGCTCGCTTGAAGGAATTGGAGCAGCTTTTCGTTGCTCATCAACAATATCTGCTCGACCACCCAGCCGAGGGTGCCGCTGAGTTGCGGGCAGTCGACCAATTTAATGCTGATTATGATCAGTGTTTTGAACAGGCCGATGTGATTATAAACAAGGCTCAGGCAATCCTATCCGTCCGGAGGGGTGAGTCGTGCACGCCCGGGGAGGTCAAGCCTACCCCGGCCGGCTTGCTGGGCAGACTGCCCACTTTAGACATCCCAACCTTTGATGGGAACTTGGCTTCTTGGATGGGGTTCATTAACCTCTTTGATAGCCTGGTTCACTCGAGGGACGACCTGTTCCCTAGCCAGAAATTGGCCTATTTGCTCTCTGCCTTACGTGGAGAGGCTGGTGTACTTGTCCAGCATCTACCTGTCAATGATGACAGTTATGATATTGCAAGGGCGTTGTTGACCGCCCGGTATCAGAATGTTCGCTTGCTAGCGGACACACATGTGGCTGCCATTTTAGGGCTGCCACGAGTATCGCGGGTCTCCTCATTGAGGAAGGAGATTTTGAACCCGCTGCTAAGCGCCATTAACGCGCTCAAACGACTTGATCTACCGGTGGACCAGTGGTCCTTTATTTTGCTCCACCTCATCCTCGATAAGCTTCCCATGGAGATGAAGGGGCGCTTTGAACAAAGATACGGGGGCAATAGTGCCTCGTACCTCCCCCCCTTCTCGGATCTCCTCAGATTTTTGGAGGATGAGTGTCGGATGACGGACCACTTGGATCTGGTTCCTATACCGGGACCGAGTACAGGCCGCTTTGAGGCGACCCGGGCAGCGCCACGGAGAGAGCGCCGCCCGTACAAGCAGTATACTGCAGTGCGGCAGAACTCTCCACACGGGGAGAGGCCGAGGCCTTGCAAGTGTTGCAAGCGGGATGGCCATCGTTTGCCGGCCTGTCCCAAATTTGTTGGCCTACGCACCGAGGGGCGTAGGAATATGGCCAAGCAGCGGAATTGGTGCTACCGCTGCCTGGGGGCTCATATGGCATCGGCTTGCCCCCACCCACGAGATTGTCACTGTTGTGGAGGGGCCCATCACCCCCTCTTGTGCTTTAATAATAAAGACACTCGTGAGGTGGTGAGAGAGAGGGACTCGCACACGGGCGGGGGCCCTCGTAGGTCACCCACATCTCCGAGGAGATCGGAGGGGCGTGCCACCCCTCCGCGGAGATTGGACAGGCGCCCCCCCTCCAGTGAGAGGATTGGGCGCCCCACCCCCCCTACGGGCGGGGGGGATCGACGCGCCGCTTATGAGGCGCCACCGCGGGATTGGGCCGCGGTAATTAGGGAGCCACGCCGGGAGCCGATACGCTTCTCTCCCCCTCTGATGGAGAGACCTCGTTTATCGCGGGCTCCCCCAACTTTCGCCCATCATGGGCACCGCCCGGCCCCCCGATGCAGCTTTGGTCGGGGTGTGTACGGGCCGGATTGGGACCCGCTCGAGCGCCTTGAGCGCCCTATTCCTCCGCCGCGCACGCATTTTTCTTCGGACCCCCCTTCCCCCCCGTTGCGGGGAATGCGGGAGGATTTTCACTAAACCAACTGTCGGCTGCAACCCCCCCACAGGAGCAGGTGCTGTTACCAACAGCCTCCGTACAGGTGTGGGGCCCGAGGGGCACCTTTGTTTTAGTTCGCGCCCTTTTGGATACGGGAGCTCAGGGTTGCATTGCCTCCAGCTGGCTGGTCCGGCAGTTGAGTTTGAACACATCTCCATACCTTGAATCGGTACGAGGAATCGGAGACCTGCGGATCCCGGATCCGATCGGTCAGGTTTTGTTCTCCTTCTCCCCCCACTTCTCTTCAGCGCCCAAAATTGGCGCTACCGCGATTGTTTATGAGAAGGTTGTTGGTCAGCTTCCGCAACAGCACGTTTCGCGCGCTGTCGTTGATGCGACATTAGGATTGACCTTGGCTGACCCTTCCTTCCACCGAACCGGTCCGATTCACTTATTGCTCGGTGCCGATGTTCTAGGCCGCGTGTATTGTGGGAAGAGGAGAGAGTTACAGAAGGGTGGGCTGGTAGCCTTATCTACATCGCTTGGGTTTGTAGTGATGGGACCAGTTAGGCATAACCCACCATCTCCATCGGTGGACAGTTACATAACTGTTAGCTCCACCTTATCGGATGTCCTACAACGGTTTTGGGAGGTGGAAGAGCCCCCTACCGTGAAGCGAGTGAACCCCTTGGACGAGGAGTGTGAGTTGTTCTACCAGAACAATACAGGTCGCCTTCACTCGGGACGGCTGATCACTCGTTTGCCCTTTTTGTCAGTTCGCCCCTCACTTGGCAGCTCCCGGCCGTTGGCCGAGAAGCGACTGCTGTCCATGGA
The DNA here is from genome assembly GCA_963935595.1 of Schoenobius gigantellus. Taxonomy (NCBI): domain Eukaryota; kingdom Metazoa; phylum Arthropoda; class Insecta; order Lepidoptera; family Crambidae; genus Schoenobius; species Schoenobius gigantellus. Next base: position 21,187,861 of record OZ012549.1, on the reverse strand, counting down.
GCGTCGTATGAGTAGGAACTCCGACCTCAAACAGAAGTATGTCGACTTCATGCGAGAATATGAGCAACTGGGGCACATGTCGGTCTCGCGACTGGACTGGCGAAACGAGGAACATAATTTTCTTCCTCACCACGCGGTTTTGAAACCTTCCACTGGGAAGATACGCGTTGTTTTTGATGGGTCAGCTCCTACGTCTACCGGAGTTTCGCTGAATCAATGTCTGCATGCTGGACCGAAGTTGCACCACGAGGTGGGCGATGTATTGACCAACTTCCGTCGCCATGCCGTCGTCTTTGTGACCGATATCCGGATGATGTTTCGGCAGACTGTGATTCACCCGGACGATAGACGATATCAGCTCATATTATGGAGGGAGGATCCCAGGGATCCCATGCTGGTCTACGAGCTGAACACCAATACATACGGTTTGCGTTCGAGCCCCTTTGTGGCAATTCGCTCACTTGTGGAACTCGCTGAACGTGAACGATTACGATACCCTCGCGCATCCTTGGTTCTCAAGGAGGATGCATTTGTTGATGATATTTGTACGGGCTCCTCTAGTGTCGAGGAAGCCTTGATTTTGCGAGATGAACTAATTGCTCTTCTCGGGGCTGGTGGTTATGAACTGAGGAAGTGGATGTCCAACTCACCTCAGCTTTTGTGTGACTTGCCAGACGACCACCAGCAGGAGCCTCATATTTTTGAGAATGCCAACACTCCAGATTTACTGTCTGTTTTGGGAGTGCAGACCTGTCCAGGACACGTTCACCTATCGATTGGAGCTGCCAAGCCCCAAGGTCTGGACGAAACGGTTGGTTTTGTCTACAGTAGCTCGTACCTTTGACCCAAATGGCTGGATTAGTCCCGTAGTGTTTTGGATGAAGTGCTTCCTACAGGAACTTTGGTCAGCTGAAGTGTCGTGGGATGAGCCCCTCTCGGGCCGTTTGCTGCGAGATTGGGAGTCCTTCATGTCGTCTCTCCCCGACATTAACCGTGTTAGTATCCCTAGACATATACTGCCTAAGGGACGGTTTACGGCCAGCCTTCATGGCTTTTGTGACGCGTCTGAGAGTGGATACGCAGCCGTCGTATATATCCGGACGGTTGATGATAGAGGAGCTGTTAAGCTCCACTTGCTAATTGCTAAGAGTAAGGTTGCTCCACTTCGGACTCGATTAACGATTCCGAAGTTAGAATTGTCTGGAGCTACTCTTCTGGTTCGGTTGATGAACCACGTTGTTGACACCCTGGGACGTAGTGTGGACTTTGAGTCGCTCTTTGCTTGGTCCGACAGTCAGGTTGTCCTGTGTTGGATTAAGAACTCCGTCCACTCCCTGGAAGTATTTGTGGCCAATCGGGTATCCCAAATACAGGCCTCGAAGGCCACGTTGATTTGGCGCCACGTGCCAGGTGAAATAAACCCTGCTGACTGTGCATCACGTGGCAGCGAAGCCCCTCAGCTTATTGACCACACTCTGTGGTGGGGTCCCGAATGGTTGTTACAGCCGTCTTGGCCTTCCACACCAGCTGTGGTGAAGGTACCAAATCCGGGCTTGCGTGTTCACGCTGTCGAGACTATGGCGGCTCCAGAGCGGGAATTTTTATTAGACCGCTACAGTTCTCTGGACAAGTTGCTCGGCGTGACCGCTTGGATAAGAAGATTTATTCGAAATTGTCGCCGGCCTCAGGACAAAGATTTGTGTCCGGTCCTCTCACCGCAGGAGCGCCAAGATGCTCTCTTGCATTGGGTGCGTATGACCCAGTCTAGAGCGTTTGAACCGGAACTTAAGATTTTCCGTACCGGGACGTCAAAATTGAAGGGACCCTTGGTGCGTTTGACTCCCTTTCTGGATGATAAGGGATTGTTGCGTGTAGGAGGCCGATTGAGGCACGCTAACTTGCCTTATAGATCACGTCATCCCCTGTTGCTCCCCAAGGACGGACCTTTGGTGCGACTGTTGATCATTGATCGCCATGCGAAGAATGTTCATGCCGGATGTAATGCATTGACCGCGCTCCTCCAACGGGAGTTTTGGATTTTGTCAGCGCGAAGAATAATCCGATCTGTTATCTTTCGATGTCTGCCCTGCTATCGTTTACGCCCCGAGACGATGCAGCCCCAAATGGGTGATTTGCCTGCTGATCGTGTGAATGAATCGATGACCTTCTTAGGAGTTGGAACTGATTTTGCGGGACCATTCACTATAAAAACGTCGCGACTCCGTAATGCTAAGACTGAAAAGGCTTACTTGTGTGTGTTTGTTTGTTTGGCCACTAAAGCCGTTCATTTGGAGGTGGTGAGTGCGCTCACCATGGACGCTTTCTTAGCAGCGTTAGGCAGATTTGTCTCCCGCCGGGGACTGCCTTCTCTAATTCGGTCCGATTGTGGGACGAACTTCAAGGGCACTGATAGACATATAAGAGAAGTTTGTGAATTTTTAGATAACAATAATATTGAGATCGGATCCACACTCTCCCGTAGGGGGGTAACATGGCGATACTCCCCGCCGTCTTGCCCTCACTGGGGAGGGATTTTTGAATCTGTTGTAAAGGCCGCCAAGACTCACCTTCGCCGCGTTATTGGGGAGACTATTCTCACGTTCGAGGAACTCGCGACGGTGTTTCATAAGATTGAGGCGGTTCTCAACTCGCGTCCGTTATGTCCGTTGTCTACCGACGCGAACGATTTGCAGGCCCTCACGCCGGGCCATTTCTTGATAGGCAGACCACTTAACGCCCTGCCCGAGTATCCTTATAGAGATATTAATCCCGGACGCCTTTCGCGGTTTGAGTTGCTCCAGCAGCTTACCCAGAGTTTCTGGCGCCGCTGGCACCTTGAATATTTACACATTTTGCAACAGCGCGTTAAGTGGTCAGATAAGACAAACCCACCGAGGGTTGGAGACCTCGTGTTAGTGAAGGACCCAAACCTGCCACCCTTACGTTGGCGTCGCGGACGCATTGTCCAACTTACTCTAGGGTCTGATGGTGTGCCCAGGTTTGCCGAGGTCCTAGTTGGGGATTCTGTTTTGAAGCGCGCGGTCGCTACTCTTTCTCGCCTCCCCTTAGACTGATTTGGCGGACAGTCCGGGACTGTCCGGAGCGGGGGGATGTTCACGCTCGAGGAAGAGCGAGTGGCGGCACTGCATTCTAGTCTGTGCAGTGACAGCTTTTTTGGCGGCCGGCCGCATGCGATATGTCAGTTGAGTCGAGTCGAAATGTCATGACATGCTTAGAGGTTATGGCAGGCCGGAATAAAATATAATATACAATATTCAAGCAAATAGTGGTTTGCGCGGCGCACCTAATATCGGGGTGCGAAAGCCCGCTTTGTGTTGTGCGAAATCGCGTGTGTGAGTCGTGGTGGCCTATTAGGCATTTGTAGTGCTCCGGTCTCCACCGGTGGATCCACTGCAGATCTTCAGGAGCCGCGACTTCCTTCGAGCTAGCTCAGGAAGTCCACCGGCTACGGAGGAGACGGAAGGAGACAATTGGAGCCAAGGTAAGTAATACCAGCTTTCTATGAGTTGGTAGTCAAATAAAATTCAGCAATACAAGTCGGTGAAACGCCGACGTGGTGGAGTCTACTTGGGGCACCACCACCCGTCATTTGTCAATTTTGACAAATCGTTTACAGCGACCTCAGAAGAATAAGACAGCGACCATCCTCGGTAGCATGGGCGTTGTAAACGCAAAGATAGCAGCGGTGGAAATGTCAACTATGCTATGGCTTTGACTATCGTAGACGCGATAACGGTTCTACGATCTACGGACTACCACATTTGTGAGCGCTAAAATCGATTTTATCGTTCAACGGAACGGAGTTCAATCCATGGAGAGAACTTATGGCATATGCTACTGATAGGTTTTACTATAATGAAAATACCTACTGTATTATAATATTAGTATTCAAATCAATGAGGGCTTTTTTACATTTTTCGGGTTGTTTAAAGCGCATAGTAACGTCAATCATAAAAAATCACTGCAGACAAAAACCGGTTCTCTTCATAAATAAAGATATGTTATTATTCAACGCATTCTTTAGAGGATGGTCTTTTTAATTTTTTGATAAATTAATTAAAACTTGGTTAAAATGTGACCCAAACATGCTTCGATTTTAAAAATATAAACCCGTAAATATTAGGTTAAGGTCCAATTTCACCAATATTTAAACAGACGGTTAGTTACCTAACAATCAAGTTTTTAACATTTTACTCATGCAATATGTGTCAAAACGGTTGTTAGTTAACTTTCAACGCTTGTTTAAGTGTTGGTGAAATTCAACCTAAATCACATACTTTCGATTTCAATAAATAAAGTGAACAATATTCTAGGGGATGGTCTTTTTAGATTTTTCTTATTCGCCTTTATTAATTTTTTATTGAAATAATACATCTTACGCGTAAAGGTTTGCTTGAATATTCCCCTCACTCTCACTCACTCACTCCTATGTAATCAGTGCGGGACGATCGACGCAAGGTCATTGGGAGCAATATGCGCCTTAACCCTTAACACCATTCGTGGGGGAGCAGAGTCCCCACCAAGCATATTTTTATAAATTTTATTCATATTTTACACGTTACGCGCTCGCGGCTCCGTGTATTCTCAATACCGCCCGAGAGGTCGCGGGGAGTGGACGTGCGTCGGGCTGACATTAGTAGATTGCAAGTTACGCCATAAAGCGGGACCTAGGTCCCCCACGAGTGTAGTTACGTAAGTATTGTTTTTTGTAATCTTTTCATATTGCGTGTTGAATTTGACGTAAAATTTTGTGATATATGTAAGGAATAGTGTAATATGTATACATACTATAAAATATAAACATAATATATATTATAATACCAAACACTACTTATAAGACTGAAATGTTTCTACAAATTTGTTATAGACTGATAAGTAAACAAAACTACTTGTGATTTTGCATGTTATTGATAATATTAAAAATTATATTATTGTGTTTTATTTTTAGTTATAAGTCTGAATAGAAAACAAGACGCATTTGGTTTTAAGTAATTTTTTTCATTTTTATTTTAGTACATAAAGAAGGTTCTAAAAAGTTGTTACTAAAATAATAGTTATTTTGTGTTACACATTAAAAAATGTGTCATTTTTGTTAAAATTTTTAATAAAACATTTTTGTCTGATTTATAACATGTTTTTTTATTACTTTATAAGAAAAAAAACCTGAAAAAAGTAAATAATTTCGAGTCTAATACATAATAAATACATGGTGGACCTAGCTCCCCCACGAGTGTACATGTGTGATTCAAAATAACGAGTGGTGCTAAGGGTTAAACGAGGGATAAGTTTAATATAAGGTCTCCTAAGTCGTTGCGTTATCTGCTCAGTTTTTAGATGATGTTCTTGTCATATATGACAATTATATAGACTAATAAAAAAATTAAGAAATCTTTATATTTCCGCAATGTCTTCCTCAGTAATGGGTTGCACGTTGTATAATATTTATTACTCATGACATAATGTATACAATTCTTAATATTATATTAGTAATGTAATTGACATAAATAATATAATACCATAATGGTTAATGTATAACAATTATTAATGTATAACACATTTATTGATTTTACGAAAAAGAAAAAATTCATTAAATAAGATTCACCAAGTTTTTTTATATTTTCTCTTTTACCAATAAAATACTGGTATTATCCGCTATTATTTTCACATTCGTTTATATGTGTGCGTTGTGGGCCTAAGTTAGTATGGCCATCTGCCATTCCCCTTTGGAAATAAAATATCATAAAACTTGTACGTCTTTTATTAAATCTCTCTCCTTTACATGAACATAGTTAACCTACATTTAAGCGGAAACAGAGACTATACTTCTAGGAAAAGTAGCACAGATAAAATAACGTTAATCCCTAAACACTAACCCCTGTGGTACCACACTCAGATATGAATTTGAAGAATCTCACGTTCCGCAGCGACAAACAAATATTCAGTTTTAGTTCATAGCCGATCCGCCATTTCATATATGCGACACACTTTGTTCTTTTACACACTGACGTTAACAATTACAAACGGTCCAAATACTTAATCTATTGAATGCTCCACGCGAAATCAAAACCCAATTTCCCTTTTGAACACTCCAAGCGTAATTATCAAACGAAAAAGCAACAAAATTCACAAATCAACAATTCTATACTATTATCATTGACCCAAGCGTCACAGCAATCGCCCGAACACACCGATTTCGTATTCACAAAGCAGAGCTCGCGCGCCGTCGGCAAGGCTCGAGCTCCTTCGCTAAGAAAAGTCGCGAGGCGACGAAATGATGGCGCCAGGTGCCAGTTTATTGTAAACAGTAAGTAAAAAAAAACAAAACATAGTACCCATAAAATAACCTAACCTAACAAACATTTTTCTTCATATTATACCTCCAAAAAAATTAGGTAAGTATGTTTGTCGAATGTGAGATGTTCCCACGTATTATTATTAAGTAGAACGTGATGCGATATTTTGGACGAAAAAAAGACTGTTTGAATAAAATTTGATTGATTAAGGCTCTTGGTTGGATATACAAATAATGGATATAAAATCTGGGATCCAGTAGATTGCAAAGTTTATTATTCGAGAGATGTTAGGTTTATTAATGATAGAGATAAGATTGAAATATTTTTAAAACAGTGTAGGAAACAAACAAAACGAAACGATTTGATGAATTTATTTGATGATAATGAAAGTTTAGAGGAGGAAAGGAGAGATAGTTTTATGAGAGGAACAACAACAGAAAATGTTGACTTTGAGAGGGGAAATGTTGAATTTGAGAGGGGACGTGTTAATTTTGAGAATAGAAATAGAGTTAGAAGCAGTGAAACAAGACGAAAGAGGAATACTATAGAGGAAGATGCAAATATGACTTTTGGTGAAGATAGGATTGTTGAGAATATTGTTGGTGAAGATAGAGTTTGTATTGAGGATAGAGTTTGTAATGAGGATAGAGTAGTTGATGAAGAAAGGGTTAGTGATGAAAATAATGCTATTTTTATGGATTGTTGTGAAGAGGTGTTGATTGAGAATGAAACTGATTGTAGAGATGATAGGAATAGTTAGAATATTAATGAAAATAAGGAAATTGTAGATGATTGTAGGAATGATGAAAATAGAGAAATTAATAGTTGCGATGAAAGTTTTATGAATGAGTTTGAGGAAAATTTACAAAGGAGAGTTTTGCCTGAGAGGAATAGACGTTTACCGAAAAGGTTCGAGGATTATGATTTAGATATGTCATTTTTAACGTATAATGAGGTATTACAGTGTGATGAAAAAGAAAAATGGAAACAAGCTATTAAGGAGGAGAAAGACTCTTTAGATAAAAATAAAACATGGGTATTAGTAGATAGGGCAGAAGTCAAAAATAGAAAAGTTATTTCGAGTAAATGGATTTTCACTATAAAACCGGGTGGTAGATATAAAGCGAGATTAGTAGCTAGGGGTTTTCTTCAGAAATATAATATTGATTATAAAGAAACATATAGTCCTGTTGTTAACACTACTAGTGTGAGAATTTTATTGTCGATTGCTGGACAGAAAGGGTATAAAATTAAGCAATTTGATGTGAAAACAGCATCTTTGTATGGTGATCTAAAAGAGGATGTATATATGGAAATTCCAGTGGGCTATAAAGCAGAAAATAATAAAATTTGCAAATTAATAAAGAGTTTATATGGATTGAAACAAGCACCTTTAATGTGAAACATAAAATTAACTGATTTCCTTAAAAAGTTAGGTTTTGAACAGTTAAAGTTAGATCCATGTTTGTTTAAGTGTAAAGGTAAGGAAATTTATTTAGCTATCTATGTTGATGACGGATTATTAATAGGAAACAATGAATCAGACTTAAATTCGATAATTCTAAATTTGGAGAAAGAATTTGAAATGAGAAAATTTGATAAAATAGAAAAATTTATTGGCTTTGATATTTTGGTTCAAGATAATTACATAATTTATCAAAAATCATATATTGAACAAATGTTAGAATAGTGTCTATCCAGATATTTTGATTGATGTACATCAAGAGGGGAAAGGGAATAGTGATGATGTACATCGTTATAGACAGTTGATTGGCTCATTATTGTTTTTAGTAAATAAAACAAGGTTAGATGTTTCCTTTCATGTTGGGTACTGTAGTAGACATCAGGAATGTCCTAATATGAATGATTTCAATAATATTAAAAATATTTTCCGGTATCTAAAAAGTTCAATATATTCTAGTATACAGTATTCTCGTAGTAATGACAAAGTATTGAGAGCGTACTGTGATGCAGATTTTGCGGGTGATCCTGATACTAGAAAAAGTACGATTGGTTTTGTAATTCTGTATGGCGGCGGACCAATCCATTGGTCTTCGCGGAAGCAATCTGTAACGGCCTTATCAAGTACAGAGGCAGAATATATCTCGGCTGCCGAATGTATCAAAGATTTATTATATGCACAGAGTTTGCTTAGAGAGATTACTGGTATAACTCCAAAGACAGAATTATATGTCGATAATCAGTCTGCAATAGTTTTGATCAAAAATGGAATCCTAAATCGTCGTAGCAAACACATTGATGTGAAATTTCATTTTATTAAAGAAAAAATTGAACAAAACTTCATTGAAATATTTTACTGTCCTACTAATGCAAATTTAGCCGATATAGGTATGTACTCACTAAAGGACTAGACAGAACAACGTTTTTGAGATTAGGAAAACACATAATGAGTGATAAGTGATTATACTGGACGCCTACGGCCTTACAAATAAAAAACTTATTCCTAGGAATAACCTCGGAATAGTTATTCCGTGTTTTGTCTTATTTTGACATATTACATCTGACATGTGCTAAAACAAGACAAAACACAGAATAAATTATTCCGAGGATTATCCTCGGTATAAGTTTTTATTTGTAAGGCCGTTAGTGTTTTATTTTAATAGCTAATGTTAGTTTTAAGGTTGTTCAGGAACGTAATTCAAAATTTAGTTTTAGTATTAGGTATTTAAAATGATGATTAATTGCTATTATATTTTTTTTTGTTTAAATAGGATGTAGTTTATTGTATATTGAATTAGGGAGTATTATTTATGAGTTCTATTATTTTTACTGAGGAAGAGACTTTATATGAGGTGAGTCTATTATAATTGAGGGGAGTGTATACAGTATGTTTTATTTTCAAGTAGGGAGTGATATATACAGTATGTTTTCTTGATGAAACAATAGGTGTTTTAAAAAATTGATATAAAATTTAAGTTTATGAATGTTTAAACCTGATGAAAATTCAGAGGGGATGTTGTAGGGAGGAATTTTCCTCTATGGCTTTAAAATTCAAATTCGGTATGATGTTTGAAATTGTCATAATGATGTCATAATTATGTAAGTCACTGTTTGAAGATTTGTTGTTTTGGGAATTCGTTTTTAATTGTGAAAATTTATTGAAATGGAATTTTGTTAGCCTTTTAAATACATACATTTTTTATATAAGTGCTTTTGTTTTACTAAAATCATAAATGACTAAATTGATGAGATATTGAAGAGAAATATGATAGTTTAATATGATCCAGATTTCTGTATATCCAGGTGAGATTTCATTGCATTAAACAATACACTTAGAATAATAATATCTCATTATGATTTATTGTTTTAGATATTGCATCGAAATAGTTCTAAATGCAAAATGCCTTCTTGTGTTATGGTAAAATTTACAAAATTAATTTTATTCGAAGGAAAATAGTTTGCAATAGTTCATACGAAGCGGCAAAAATTGACAAAGTTAATTTTATTTGAGGGCAAAGAACTATTTGCATTTCAATAATATAATGTTTTATAAATTATACTTATTATTGGAAAATATAATTATTCTTTAATGCCTTAAAGGGAAATGCACGATAAATACCTGAAATGGTCAGAGATCATAACTAACCCAGAAATCTATTAAAAATAAATAATAAATAATGATAGCAATCTCTTATCTGTTCAACTAGGGTAAAAATATCATTATATTTTTAGTATTTTCTTGCTTACCGTTTATGCAGATAGCCATGTTTCGTTTTTTGAATAATATTCGGTCCGAAACACAACAGCGCTCGCAGTGCTTACGATTATACTCACCCGATCCAAATTAAAAAGCGCTATAAAAGTGCTAACAAAGGCATTTTTGTATGGTGAATGGGTATTCCCTTTTGAAATTTTATAAAAAGTTTGTATTTTTTAAAGATTTAAAACTTATAATAAATGAGAAACTTGCTTTGTTTTTGTTTCTTTTATATTAAGATATTGTTATAAATAAATTATCATTTGGAAATAACCGTATCTAAAATAGTTTATAAAGTTTTATACATTCAAAGTAAATTTTCCAAGAAATATTTAATGTTATCTAATCTCTCAGAGGCAACCTCAGAAAAATACGTAAAAATCATTTTCGACGCATCTGCGTGAACGCAAGATTATTATTTACACTAACCCCGCTCCTAACGTCACCACAACTCACTCGGCGCCGTCCTGCGTTGGGGCATAAAATCTACTATTACTACAAAACCGAATGATTAGTTGGGCTGGCAAGACGTCAGACAAGTACACAAAAAAAAAAGGACACACTACGTTCCAAAACATCACCCGGAGTGAGTAGGTGGTGGGGGGAGAGTGGCCGGCTACACCGATTACACTTCACGATCCATCGGGAGTTAGGGCCCTAGCTAGTGTGGTCTAATCGCTGTTAGGGAGTTAGGGTCCCGATATCGTGCGATCGTGGTTGCCCGATCGCCCTAACTCCCTAGTTAGGGCGTAAGTCGGGAGATGTAATCGCTGTTAGGGCGCTCAGTCGCCGCACAGCGCTCGATGTGAGCGGATTGTTGCTGTGTATCGGAAGCGAAATTGGCCTCGCGTGCCAAGAAAATGTCGTCCAAAAAAGAAAAATCTGGTTTAATGAATGTTCTGGACATGTATAAAGCTATAACAAATTTATTTCTCGTCGCTAAAAATTTTAGCGTCACTGCTAATCGTTGTTTAGCACCTACACTTTCTCTAAATAATGTGTCATATTTCTGAATATAATTATTATTATACTGTCACTTAATTTAAAATATGTTCAAATTGTGCAGAATTTATTCGTAAACAATTTTTGAAATTCTGGCTCTAATGAATATAAAATGTTCATATTGCATAGTTTAATTTTATTTTAATTATTTTTTATTTATTTACATCGCCTCAAATTTTTTATCTATCTATCGCATTACACAAAAACATGAGACTCATATAGGTCAGGATTGGTCTATGCATCTTCGACTTTAAATCTGTATGGCAGGGATCCTGGTGTAGAGCGTTATTTTTTCATAAATTTGTTATTTTTTCATGTTTTTTTGTTTATTTTAATAATTTGTTATTTTATTATTATTTTTTATGAATTACTTGTTTTTTATTTATAATTTTGTTTTCAGAAGAAAAAGAGTTATGTTAAGAATAAAAAAGCGATTTTTAATCGAATAATTTTCAGTTAAATGCCTACCATACAAAAAAAAGTGTCACTTGCATCGTAGTTTTATAAAAGCACGCAGTGATTCTCTTTTTATTTTATTTTTTCACATTTACACCCGCAGTTGCGACAAGGGCGATACCATTTTTTTCATATTTGGGGAGTGCAGGAGCCATCCTTCCAACACCACGTTCGGTTGCCTACTGAGTTAGGGAGGCGATCTAGTGCAGTGTGATCAGAACGCTCTAACTGCCCTAGCTCCCGATGCGACGCCCTAACACCCGATGGATCGTGAAGTCTAATCGGTGCTTTAGAACTTTTAGAACGGCAAGAGTGTTGTCTGCTTTGTTTACATAAGCAAATATACAAAAATAAGAAAATATATAATTCATCGGCGCATCCGTTCGCTTTAATGCATGGATTACATTCCTCTGTTTCATCTACGAAAATGCTAAAACCAACAGAATATGAATTCTGTTAAATCGCGGCCTAACTTATCTTCAGCGGAAATGAAGGCCAATTTTACAATCGTGTCACTTACGATACCTATAGTCTTTGGAATTTAAAATTAACTTATTGTCGACGTTACGAAGCGCATCCTCGCTCTCCGAGATGCACAAATATGAAATCTTTGTAATCACAATCACACACAACTTTAAAATCCACACAATTTCCCGCCAAATCCAATCGAGTGAAATTACACCTTGCTATATTTATGCGGGTGAGATTCTACTCGATCGAGTGCACTCCGTAGCGTTTTAGGACACGCCACTCCAACACTCTCGAGTGCTCCCGAAATGTTTTAGGACATACTTCGGGTGACCGAGTGCACTCGGGTGATGTTTTGGAACTCAGAACAATCACTACAGCATAGAAGGAAGATTAAAACAAGAATTAATTGTGTGCTATTTGTCTCTTTCTAACATACGGCACAAAACTGTGTAAATGTAAGAGATGAGTAATATTTGTCTTTTGGCATATCACAAGGTGGTCAGTATATGAATTGATTGAATTGTCATTTTGGTTAAAAATATTAAAATTGGTTAAAAATATATAACACGGCTAAATTCTATAGTACCTTGTATCGAAGATAGACCATCCGAGTTTGAACTATTTGAATTGTTCGTATAATATTTGTTTGTGCGTCCCGTGGCTAGTAATATTTTTATGATATTTTATTAATATTTAAGTGATTAGAAAGCAAGAATTCTTTAGGTATTTACAAATAGTGTGTGTTTGTGCACTCCGTAACACAATGTCTTGTGTAGTTTGGGGCTGCAAGTCTCATTCGTCGCGAAAGGAAAACAATCATTTATTGTTTTATTGACCTTAAATTGGCATGTTTTCTCATATTGTTACTTGAATGTGAGCTAATAAGTACACTTATATACATATGAAATATCGCTGAATCATTTTGTAGAAAAACAATACGTAATATTAACTTCACTTTTATGTTTTAGCGATTTTTAGAAAATTACTTTGAGGTTTTCTTGATCATGCGTAGTGTTGTAAAATTTTGTCAATATTTTTATTTTACAGATTTCCTAAAGACAATGTATAAAAAAATATGGATAAGTGTATTGTCAGACGAAATTGGAGTCCACGAAAGCATAGTCAAATTTGCTCCAGATATTTTCCATCAGATTAATTTTGTATGTACTTAGTAGTAAAACTATGAAATGGAGACGTCATGACGTAAGTCAAGTTATTTAATGAAAGGAAATCTTTAAACTAAAATATTATTTATGAAAATAAAAACGTATTTAATTTCTTAACTATTTCTTTAAGGAATCCTTGACACGGATGCCAAGAACAACCAGTTCAGATGATTTTTTTCTAAGAATTAAAATATTAGATCAAGAAAAGAACAGAAAGAGTCAAAAAGGTAAAATATCAAAACGCCGCCTTCGGAAAATTTACATTCTAACTAAGCCCGGCCGCACATCAAGCGTAATAAATCTATCGAAAAATGTCTTAACAATAAAGTATGGTCAAATGTTAATGTTTTTAGTTTAATTTCCAAGCATATGTACAAATAGTAGTTTTAGCATTCACGAATTTATCCAAGGTTCAAAATCCATGAGCGATCCAATCTAAGCGATGAAATAAAAGCAGTGTGTCTTCGATTTCCTTCCTATAGAATTTGTGAATCTCTGCAATAGAAAAATTCCAACATTTTAGATAACGGGAAATACCCGTCACTTAAATAGTCCAAATTTTAGGGTTCCGTACCTCAAAACAAACACTGAACCATTATAGGATCACTTTATTGTCCGTTTGTCTGTCAAGACTATCTTGGAAACGCGTGAAGGTATCGAGTTGAAATTAAAACCATATAATTACTCAGTTCTACACTAACAAGTTCTAGTCCCTTGAAGATGTGAAAAAATCAAACTTCTAAGTTAACAAAAAAAGTACGGCCGTTTATGTCGCCAAAAACGTATATTTCAACATTCTCACGGGCATCAAAATGTATAGGGTACTTTTCGTTGATCTAGCTAGAACTATATTTGTGAAGTTATATAGTCTTACACTACAAGTCAGGGAAAATCTCAAACTCCACATTTGTAATTAAATCATAAAAAATTTAGTCTCTATTTAAAGTATAACCTACAATTTTACACGGGACCCTCGGTGGGCGAGTCCGACTCGCACTTCCCGCTTTTAGTCTCATGAAGGGCCAGCCTGACCATACCAAAGAGACACAGCAGCTATTAGCTGGATAAGTTACATAAGAAAATCTACCCTTAATTATTTATGTTATATTTCTCGTAATAAAGACATTTTAGTATTAGGGATCTATTAAATACCTACATAATATAAATATCGACGTTGAAACTAGGTGAGTGATGAGCACGACATCACTGGGAGAAGAACTGACAAGCGAGAATTAGTGACGACCTACAAAATTTCGAAACATCTTGCATATACGTGTCTCTGTCTAACTTCTATTAGCAGCGCCTAATGTCAAAGTGAGTCAAATATATTAAGTTCAGTAGTCTTTTTTTTTGCTAGGTTTCTATGCTTTAGTTATTCTTCTGAGTTTTGGAACGTAGCCCTGCGGGAGCCCTCTTGCGTGGAGCGTTTTTGGTTAGCTATCGCTTATAAGGAAATAGCTACCATAGACATATAATGATAGATCTCATTTTAGCTAAACAAAAATTGTTGGTGCACAGTCTAGGTAATAGTAGAATGTCCTTGTGCTTCATGTAGTATCTCTATGTAGTCTGTGGACGTAGTTCCATTTTCGTTTCATTTCTTTTATTCATTTTTGGTCGTGTTCTTCTTGTTCTGTGTTTTTTTTTTGTTTCATTCACTATCACATTATCATTTCAAAGAACTTGTCTGCTGTATTTGCGTTGCGTGGCTAGCAGATTTAGTAAAATATTAAAATCACCGTTATATCCCAACAATAATTGTAAGTTTTTATGAATATGATTCAAATGTAGCTTTATACTGTTACAGTAATGTATATTTAATCACATAACCTATCTCACTATCAGGATTCAGGACTGAACACTGGCTTGGAATATAAATTTGTGACACTTGTGTTAGGTATTTAGAAATATAAATAATTCAGCATTGTGTATTCACTGATTATCAAATGTATAAATAAGTACTATATAGCTTAGTAGGTAGTTGATAGGGTATATGTGACACATATACTTTAAATTTTTGTATTTTAGTCTTCCACAAAATCGTTAGCCATTAGGTACACTGAGTTATTGAAACATTTTCGTTTGCACAATAATAAGTCATCAACAATAGGCGGCTTTTTATTATTATCTTATGAAGGTCTTATGACTATTATGTTATTATAGTATTGCTCATGAACATTGAACAATACACTATCGATAAAGGAAATTGACAAATGGCATGGTACTGACTTGAGTGCTAAAGTTTTTTTAATTAATTTTAAAGAATTCACATTCTTTTTTAGATGCCAGTTGCTGATGATATCCAGTCTTCCTGGGCTGATGAAGTAGAAATAGATCTAGGTGCTCTACCGCCGCCTTCTGAGGTTGTTGAAAATGGTTTAAAAGTTGTCACAGAGTATAAATATGATAATGACAACAAAAAAGTGAAAATCGTTCGTACATATAAAATTGAAAAGAGAGTTGTTTCAAAGGTTAGTATCTATATCTTCAAATATATTATGTATAATTTATGTTTAATCTATCCTCTTCAAGACAAGTATAGAATAAATATTTTCAATACATCTATACTAATATTATAAAGCTGAAGAGTTTGTTTGATTGTTTGTTTGTTTGGTTGAACGCACTAATCTCAGAAGCAACTGATTCAAATTAAAAAATCTTTTTGTGTTGGAAACTGGAAAGTCCATTTATCGAGGAAGGCTATATGCTATTTAATATCACGCTACGATTAATAGGAGTTGAGCATCAATAAAAAATGTTGCAAAAATGGGGAAAATATATATGGCGAAACGTAGTTTGCAGGCATAGCTAGTATAATTTACATGTATAGAGCCTTGTAAACCTGCCTGACCCTTCAAAGGTGCTATATGTTTGTAGTCATAGAAGCTGATGCATTTATATAGGTAAATTTGAAGTACTAATGAGTAGGGATGGGCCGAATATTCGTTTCATGTTCGGTATTCGGCATATTCGGCAGGTTTACCGAACATTTGTATTCGGCCGAATATTCGGTAAACCTGCCGAATATTCGGGAGAGTTAGATTTTAATAGCAGTTACTCTTGTGAGCTGTATTAGAATGAGAATGATTTATTGAAGGATGCATGTACATATTATAGGTATTTAAATATTATTCCAAAGGACCTAACCTAAGTAAATTACTGTGTAGCTTTATACTTTTGTGACACTGTAGCTGTATTTTTCTTTATAACAGTAGATGAAAATATGATAAGTGAACAAAATAAGGTACCTACAGCTTCTTTTTGGATCAAGACAATAATTTGAGACCTTATTTATTATTAAAATTTAATCAGGTGTTTTATTTACTGTAAGAAATAAAATATATTATTTGTGTTCAAAATTGTAATAACTGTTTATTGTTATGAAGATATAGAGATTTATTATTAGGTCCTTACATATGAAATTGGCGTTTTGCCGTACTGGCCACTTTGATCTCAAATATCTCCTCTATGGTT
The DNA here is from genome assembly GCA_963935595.1 of Schoenobius gigantellus. Classification (NCBI taxonomy): domain Eukaryota; kingdom Metazoa; phylum Arthropoda; class Insecta; order Lepidoptera; family Crambidae; genus Schoenobius; species Schoenobius gigantellus. The sequence continues at coordinate 21,171,260 of OZ012549.1, read as the reverse complement.
AGGAATTCCAAATTCAAATTTATACAGCTATTTACTCATGTATTTGTATTTCGAAAATTATAATTCACTTGTTTTTTTCCTCAATTGTTTGGACTTTTTAATCAATTGTTTTGTTTTCACCTTTTTTGGAGTCACTTTTCGCTTGGGGCATAGTTTGGCTGGTTCGGCAGGGTTTAGCCATTGCGATGAGCGCTTCCGATTATCGTACAAGACCCACTTTTCATCACAAGTAATGAGTCGTTTTCAAATCCCTTCATTATTGTGCCGGTTGAGTAATGCAACGCAGCAGTCAATTGCGCGTTTGTTGATTTGCTTCACTCAATTCGTGAGGTACCCACCTTTCAAGCTTTTTCACCTTCCCAATTTGCTTCAAGTGGATTGAAGTGAACTGTTTTACAGTTTTATCACTAACACCACAGTCTGCAGCTAACTCAGACGTGGTTTGCGATGGATCTGCTTACACAATAGCCTTCAATTCTTCATTATCAACTTTGGTCTCCGGCCGTCCACGGGGCTTGTTCTGCAGGTCAAAATTTCCAGAATGAAATCGTTGGAACCAAAAATGCACTGTGTTTTCTTTTGCGGCATCGTCGCCATACACATCATTAATCCTTCGAGCCGTTTCTACAGCATTGGTGCCACGGTGGAACTTGTACTCGTAAATAACGCGATATTTTAAGTTTTCCACTTTGTAAGCTGAGTGACGCAAAGAAAAAAAACAATTGAGGAAATAACAAGTGAATCATAATTTTGAAACACAAATACATAGTAAATAGCTGTATAAATTTGAATTTGGAATTCCTAACCATAGAAGAGATATTTGAGATCAAAATGGCCAGTACGGCAAAACGCCAATTTCATATGTAAGGACCTTATACCGGGTGTAACGGAATACCGCAATAATATTTAAAGTTGTTGAACAAAAAAATTTTTTATGACTATTCTATTTTTATTATATGCCTACTTTCGATTTAATACGCTTAACAGTTCAGCGTATTAAATCGAAAGTAGGCATATAATAAAAATACAAAGAATAGTCATAAAACATTTTTTTTTGTTAATCAACAACCTTAAATATTATTGCGATATTCCGTTACACCCGGTATAATAAAATAACATTGCTGTGGCGAACATTTTTTTAAATTTGCTTCAAACATTTATTTAACCAAAGAGTAGCTTTTCAGAAATTAGCTATCCAGAACTAAAAAGTTTTGAATTTTTGTCCTTTCTTTATGACTGTGTGGTCAAATTCAATAGGAAATGTACATTTTGAATTATGTTCTGTAAACTTTTCAACCAAATGCACGTGGTGACGTTTCGTTTCGCAATGGATGATGCAATAATAATGACAAGAGGGAAGCGGGGGGAGCGGGCGGGTGCGCCCCGCGTCAATTCGCGTGGTTTGTCGTACAGACCTACTCCGGTAGACCGAATATTCGGTTCGATGAAATTTTAACCGAATAATATTCGGCCGAATGTTCGTATTCGGTAAAATACATGTTCGGCCCATCATTACTAATGAGGACCCCTCCAAAAGCACCCAAACTCTGGTGGTAATTTAATTTTAAATGTATGCTTCAATTAATAAAATGAATTTATTTGTGATGTTCTCTAATTGGATCATCTCTTGTATGTGTTGAGAGTGGACTACAATTATACAGTATTTGGCCCTATATTTATAAACTATCCCTTGGTCCACGGGGGACATCCCGCCCGCGGACCAATCAAAGGGCCAAAATTAATTTATGACGCGGTTCGTGGGGAATGAGGCGCGCATAGGCTTTGCCGACGTCCGCTGGTTAGTTCCGGGTCCCTTCCGGGTCCCCGGCACTTCGAACTGTCGTCAACAATATGTTTAAAATATACATATTGACATTGATATGAATTAACTATGTGACGTACTCATTAAAACCTATAAATATTTCAAAGCAGTCACTTTGAAAGTTTCATAAACATGGCTATCAATAAAAAAAATCTACTTTGTTATTAAAATAAAAAAGGGCTGTCACTGTGTTATCTAATTTCAAAATCAAATAATAATTCCTAACAATAAAAATTTATTTGTATATCACTGGCCGAAAAGCACACAAAAAAAGTGAAAAAATTGGTATTTTATAGAAATCATCTCAATTTAACTTTCAATAGAGCTCTAAGATGTGATCTAACGTGAGGAAATGCCTACTTGAAGTGCTGAGTGTTTATGACTATAAACAAATGGTTTTCAGATTACCTTCAGTCATAATTCTAACTTTCTCTTAATTATGGTTCAGTTTTAGCTAAAATTAAAATGTTATTAAGGTAAAAATTTTATAACTGTTTATAACCTCACCAGAGTATTGCAAAGCGTAAGACATGGAGTAAGTTTGGTGATTCTGCTACTGATAAACCTGGCCCAAACCCAGCTACTACCAATGTATCTGAAGATGTGTCCATGCAATTTATATCTAGTAAAGAAGAAAGCCAACGCCCTGATGATGGAGAGCTTGATGGCTTGAAGGTACAATTTCTCTGTATTTCATTTCTGTATATTTTAAAATTAATTACCCACCAAAACCATAAATGTGGAAATGGGAGCCCAGTTCAAACACTGAGTGAAGAAACAAGGTTACTGTTGTAGGGCAGTATTGACACTTCGGCTTACAATTAAAAAATTATTAATTTTGTTCATATGGAAGAAAAGTAACTTGATTAGCTCCAATATTTTCCCTACAGAATCCACTTCTGATAGATCTTTCAATATTATTTTAGTGTTCGATACACATATACATACATACACATCATCACAGCTCATATACGTCCCCACCGAGGGGCTCGAGCCTACCCTATGTTAGGGTGATTAGGCCTTAGTCAACCACGCTGGCCCAGTGCGGATTGGTCGACTGCACATACACCATTGAATTTCTTCGCAGATGTATGCATGTTTCCTCAGGATGTTTTCCTTCACCGTAGGAGCGTCAGACAAATGTACTATCGCGAGCACTTCCGCCTGACCATTTAAAAATTTATTCGCTTGAATCGTGCGGAAGCGCCAGGCTACGCCACCTTAAGTTTTGGCCTATTAGAAAAGAAATGCTCTTTCTCTCTCTATTCGGCGTTGGGGGTTCCTCGGCGGCAGGCCGAAGAAGTGTTCGATCGGCCAAGCATGATCTTTTATTTCATTATTCCATGTCTATTCGAGGTCGACGGGATGGGGCTAGAGAGCGCTAGTGCAAACGAAAATGAGCGTAGCGGTGATCAGGCGGCACTGCGCGCGATAGTACATATGAAATTCGAAAACGAAAAACACATTGGTACATGGCGGTCTCGTACCCGGTCCTCCCGATTGGAAGGCAAGTGCCGAGTCCACAGCGCCACCGCCGCTCCTATATACACAGTGCCACTTAATTTAATAGTTATTTATCAAAGGCAGCCTTGTCTCTATGCATATGTCACCGTAAAATTGTAAATACCGTTAGATTATAATCTATCTCGCGAGATTGTAAACTATCGATAGATTGTGAACCGTAACACACTGCTTACAATTTAACGCATTATTTTTCGGTAGATTATAATCTATCGAAGTGAAACTGTTACATCACAATCTGTCGCGCGCTAAATTGTCAACTGTCCGAAGGCTGTCCCTGATTGGTCCGTCTTACAGTAGATCGTTCTGTGTCCATAGAGTTAGGAATCAAACACAGTGTCAGTCAAATAAAATAAATGCACTTCAAGAATAGTGACATCAAGTATTTATTTATTATTTAGTAGTTAATCAATAATTCTGACATCATAATATGGTAAGAAAAATTAACGAAACAAAATCTTGACTTATTGTAAGAGTAATAAAAAATAATATAAAAGAAAAATGCACCAATAAAAATGTTCCCGTATTGGGAACTTGTAGGCTAAGGAAACATTTTTGTTGGTGTATTTTTTTCCATATTATTTTTATTAGGTACTCTTACAATTATATTAAGTACCTATTAGTCAAGATTTTGTATCGTTTTTTTCTAATAGACAATTTTGTTACGTTTCGATTTTCATTTTTATTAGGTAGTTTGTGTTTAATTTGCTTTGCGAATTTTTTTTATTATTTTTTCAATCTTAATATGTGTTTGAAAAGAAAATGTTTTTACATTTCTGATTTTCTCATTTGGTTACAATTTTTCTTACTATATTATGATGTCAGAAATATTATTTAACTACTAAATAATAAATACATACTTACTGTCACTATTCTTGAAGTGCATTTATTTTATTTGACTGACACTTGTGTTTGATTCCTAATTCTATGGACACAGAACGATCTTCTGTAAAACTGACCAATCAGGGACAGCCTTCGAACAATTGACAATTTAACGCGCGACAGATTGTGATCTAACAGTTTCACTTGGATAGATTATAATCTACCGAAAAATAATGCGTTAAATTGTAAGCAGTACGTTACGGTTCACAATCTTTCGATAGTTTACAATCGCGCGAGATAGATTATAATGTAACGGTATTTGCAATTTTACGGTGACACATACACAGCCAAGGCCTCCCCAAAATTTTTACACACAAATGGAAAGCTTCTGTTTGGTCTTTATCTCGCGTGATGGTCAGTTGAGTAGATTCTGAAGAGCTTTCACAACTGGTCCTCCACCTGCTTCTGCTTCACCAGAGCTTCTGAAGCTCTGGTGTAACTCCATCATCGCCCGACAACATCGTTTCATAAGCTGTTAATGTTGTACAGTGAACTGTAAATTGAACTATGAACTATATGCGTACCTACATAATTGCACTAAGCTACCTTAGTCGTCTCTTACAACATTCACGGGTAGAATGGTAGCGGCGACACATCTAGAGTTTATGCGTGGGTAGACGAAAATGAACTATGAACGACACAAAATGAATGATTTCAGACCATCTGTAAAAAATAATTCTCATGTCAAATCAAAATGATCAAAGATTAGTAAATTTCACCGTTTCAACGTTTCAGAAACACAAACTGATTTAACACTGCTGTTAAATAAACAGGCATGTTAGTTGATTTGAATAATGATTTGATCAGCCTTTCAGAAACTGGGTGTTAACATACAAATTAATGATAATAATAATTAGGATTTATAAGCTTTTTAAAATGGTACAAATAATGGCATCTTTTCAAATAAAGGAAAAGAAATGGATTGGTATCACATTACAGGTAGAAGATTTCATACATTAAAAATATTTTACAAAAAATAAAAACCAACTTCAAAAACACTGAAAATTTAAATTAATAAAAATAATATAAGAATAGGTACAGAGACAACATCACATTTCTATGTTGAAGTCGGTGCCAAATGATGATCTCCTAGAAAGTTTTAAAATTTGGCACCGATATAGAACATTTTTGTGATAACTTTAATTTCGTGATAGCTTATAGATTTTAGTGAGTATTCGGTAAGGTGACAAACAACGCGGCACGCAAGTACATATGTCAGCCATTTTTTGCTTACTTTGATTCAATTACATATGGAGTTCTGACATGTCGTTTATATCCCTGAAAACTGTCCATTTGCAATGCCTACTTTTTGAATATGATGAATATGCTGACATCTTGTATTGTTACTAGTTTTCTGACGTCACTGCAGAACCAAGATAGTACGTAAGGCGTTTGTCTAATCGCCGCCCGTTTCATCATTACAGCCCATATACGTCCCCACCGAGGGGCTCGAGCCTTTTTTTTTTTTTTCTCGGGGGGAAATGCTTAACCGCACCGTACCCGCCGTTGGCTAGACGGCGAGCGTGTGTGGGGTGTTTCTCCCGGCAGAGTGCCAGGCCTACCCACTAAAACCCCCCGGTGTTCTCCCTGCCCTTATGAGCGCGCTAGGTAAGGTCCACACTGCGACTCCACTACCCACGCGCCCGGGCAAGCCCGACCACCTGGTCGGGCTATCGCCAAGGGGGGATTGCCCGAGAACACCAGGGCAATCCCCAGACGGAGGACCTTACGGCGGCGTGCACGGGGAGGGGCTCGAGACTACCCTATGTTAGAGTGATTAGGCCTTAGACAACCACGCTGCCCCAGTGCGGCCCACGCGCCGTCCGTTTACTATTTGGTAATACTTATCGACGTATTTGTAAAATTTGGAAAGATATATACAACGGTTTCGAATGTTCATAGAGGAATTATGCTCAAACTGGTTCTTAAGGGTGCCACAAGGTGGACCGATGATCTGGTGAAGGTCGCGGGAAGCCGCTGGATGCGGCAGGCGCAGGACCGATCGGTTTGGAAATCCCTAAGGAGGCCTATGCCCAACAGTGGGCATCTCTTGGCTGAAATGATGATGATGATGTACTTAAGGTGGACTGGTAATTAGTTTATTCTGCACCATGGATGGTGCTGGTTAATGGTGTAACGCAAACGCGGGACTGGACAATACCATAATTATTTTAATTCTTTTCTTGACCACCTCATTAACTAAACATTTACTCGCCGGCGCGTGTCGCCTTCCCACAGGTCATGCTATTTTCAATTGTTTTATAAGAGAAAATAGTATTGGCCACGCTTTTTCATGTAATAATCTTAATAGATTTTAAAGGTTTCTCTTTATTTTAGCCACCAACAAGCAGAGTCATCTTCAAATGTCGTACTTGCCAAGGTGACCACTGGACTCTTAGTTGTCCCTTTCAAAACTCCGAAATTGCACAGGCTAAAGCCAATGAAGCTGCTAAAACTTCAGGTAAACAACAATGAGATGCAACAAGTTTGACAACACATTTTTTAATTTACATTTTAGTCCATGAAGAGGGAACCGATTTATTTGTCTGAAATTTACTTGCCGAATTACATTTGACAGAAAACGTTTGACGTATGTCTTTTTTTTCTGTTTTGTTTGCCATATTTTTAGATCATCAAAATATCATTTGACAAATATTATTTTACCGAACTATGTTTAATACCTGATTTACACTCGAGTCTCGTGGCTCGGCTCGCGGTTCGGCTCGTGTCTCGCGGAAGAGCGCGTGAGCTCGTCGAGGTGTTTACACTCTCGCAATGCTTTCATTTGCTTTCGAGCTTTCAACAATGGGGGACGTCGAAGTATTAGCGGCATCAACGCTGTGCTTAGCCAGCATATACCCTATAACTACGTAAATAATTTGACTAAATATGACTTTTTATTCTTAGGGTTCCAAATTATAGGTCCCTTTTGAGAAAGTTCAATGAAGTGTAAGGTTTCGTCTGTAGTAAATTTTTTAAAAATAAAAGAAAGATGAATAAATCAATAAAGAAAAATTTAATCTCGGGAAGGGATCGAACCCGCGTCTTCAACATACCGTGTTGACGCCTTGACCACTCGGCCGCCGAGGTCTTACCAGCCCCGACGAAAATTCAACTGTATTGATATCTTTTGTACTCTGTTAACCAAAGTAATCTTTATACACTTTTAATAACTACGTATCAACAGCCAACTTTGAAATATTTTAAGATTTTTTAAAAATTGTAAAAATTAAAGCAAAATTATAAATTTTATATGAAGCTCGCGCGCGAGTGGAAACACGCGCTCGCGCGTACGCGAGCCGCGACGCGAGCCCCTTTGATTCGTGCCCAAAAAACCGCTCCCGACGCGAGCCTTGCGAGTGGCGAGACGAGCCGCGAGCCGAGCCACAAGCTCAGTGTTTACACTCGCGTCTCGTGGCTCGGCTCGTGGCTCGTCTCGCGGCTCGCACGCGAATGTAAATGGGGTATTACCGTTTTAAAAAAAAATACTATTTGCTTTACTCTTGAACTTTTTTCAACTATCAGATTATTTATTTGACATACTTTCACTTCACAGCACAACAACATTTTACTGAATATTTTTTGGTTAATAGTTGGTTAGTTAGTTTACGCACGTTATGTTAGACATTGTAATCACACTTGCATGTTGCTTACATGCTGCATGCTGGCTTGCATGTTGCATGCTTGCTTGCTTGCATAAGCGGGGGTGCCAGGAGGTGCAAGCCCTTCCTTAGAACAAAAGAAACAACTTATAGGATAAAACTATAGGTTAGGTTAGACTAGACTTTGTAACATCAAACTGCATGTTGCATGTTTCCTTGCATGCTTCAGGCTTGCTTTCATATTTATAATTAGGTACAGCAAAACTTAGGGATTGGAAATAGTGCTCAAATTTTTCGAGGCATTTGGTGAAATTTAAATATGGCAAATAAAACAGTGGTTTAATTAATGTTCAGAAACAGTAAAAAGTTTTTCGACTAAATGAAACGTCGGTGTAATGAAAAACAATCGAATTGATAATAATAGGTCAGCTGATCTGATACCTCGATAAACGTGATTGTGACGAAGTAAAAAAAGAGGGAACGAAAGGTCAAAAAAGTTTCAAACCACATATTTCACAAGTAAAGTTTTTACGAATTTTCTATGATAGGTTACATGTTGTCATTTTCTGCTATATAATATGTATAGCTGCATACGTTTCACGGCCCTACAAATAAAAATCATACTTTGTAGTATAGTCACAATTTTATAATCCATACAGTTACTAAGCGAATGACCACACGCCAGATTTTACATGTTGACCCTGAGACCACCCCTATGTCGCTCGTAATAGAACTACAAAAACTTACATTTTTTTATAGTGTAAATGTTTTGACATTTGACGTGTTACTGAATGTACTTGGCGACTGCGTTGCGTTCACGGGGAGGCGGGTGGCGCGGCGCGGAACGCGGCCCCCGATCGCGCGATATTTCCCTCGAATGTTTTATGATAACACTAGCTTTTGCTCGCGACATCGTCCGCGTGGAAGGTAATTTTTAATTAATTCCTTTTACGAATCCCCCTTATTTTTAAGGAATGATTCCAGAGATAAAAACTATTCTTTATCTGTCCCTACAACTCAAACTATCTCCATACCAAATCTATACTAATATTATAAAGAGAAAAGATTTGATTGTTTGTTTGTATTGAGTAATCTTCGAAACTACTGACCGATTTTGATGAAAGTTGATATAGGGATAGTTCAAGACCAGGGGCAGGACATAGCGTAATTTTCCTACGGGAAAAAAAGCTAGTTTCATCTAAATCGGTTCAGCGGTTATTGATTTCCCATACAAACTTCTACCCCCTTTCATCCCATTAAGGTGTGATTTCTGCAATAAAAACTATCCTATGTCCTCTCCTGGGGCTCAAACTATGTCTATACCAAATTTCATCTAAATCGGTTCAGTATTTTAGGCGTGATTGCGTAACAGACAGACAGAGTTACTTTCGCATTTATAATATTAATAAAGTAAGGATAGTTCAAATTCGTTACATAATTAAGATTAATAATAGAAAACTAAACATCTAATAATAAAGTGTCACGTTAATATGCAGTGCAACTCAATTTAGATGTAATTAGATACATTTTTAACAACCCCTGCATATTTGCGACTGATAGCGTAAGTTGGGCAGGCAGCGGTGTCGTCCAACATCAAAGGCGGTTCTCAACTGTGTGGATTGTAAAACTGTGGTATACTTTACTTAATGACTGATTCAAAACTAGGTTTTTATTACGGATTGTTATAGAATTTATATTTTTATATTTATTTAAGCATTATTTTTTTTCTGAGAAATCAATTTCTTGACTATTAATCAATAAAAACTAAACTTTTATAATATACCAACATTACAAAATCTTGACACACTAAAATCTTCAATTATTTCAGATGCGAAAACGACAACTTCCAATAAGTACGTGGCGCCGTTCCTGCGCGAAGGAGGCGCCGGCCGGGGCACTGGCCGGGAGCCGCCAGGCGTCCGCCGCGACGATGTTGCTGCCATTCGTATCTCCAACCTGAGTAACTTCGCAGTGGAGGCTGACCTTGAGGATCTTGTGAAAGCCTTCGGTCCTGTCCAGAAACTCTATCTTGCGAAGGAAAAGGTATATTTGATTTTTTTTATTATGTCAGTTTTCGATTGGACGTAAAGGCTGCATCTGCTTGTCCCTAATCAATCTGCATCCATTCTATCAATCGTCTTATGCTTGCTCTTCAATCTCGTCGAAGTCGGGCGAGGCGAGATAACACGAGGTGACGCGAGGAAATATGCGACTACACACACCTGTCTACACTCTCGCTTTTGTTGAGTTCTCTAACCTTGGTACGTAAAGGTTTAAGGCGCTACATCGAAAATGAATCAATAAACAATGGGAGGCGTGGTCTATACGTAAACGCGGGGCGCCCCCCGTGCTCAAGTAGCTAGTCTTTATATCTATGGCATCAAAGTCGTGAATGCGTTGCGCCCGCATGCAATCAGGTAGTTTAGAAATTATCGACGTAAGCGACAAAATACAATTTATTTTATAAAAAATAACTATAATGATTAGAAAAAAAATGCTTTTACACGATTCTAAATAATGATGATGTCTGCTTATTTATGGAACTTTTTAATGAATACCTAATACCGTTTACTAGTAATCGGTATTAGCAAGGATGATATAAAGAAAGGATTGTCAATGTCTAACATTTGTAAAATTAGTTATAACCACGAGCAATAGATGGAGCGAGCTGTATTAAATCTAAAATTTGTCGATATTTTTAAAAGCAACAAAGCACACACGCTCCTAGGATGCACAGCAGTGATTACATAGATTTATGTAGTTATACAAGAGCACGATAGATGGCGCTATCTACATTTTTGACACTTTCTGTCAGACATTCTCATTTTAAGGTGCGTTGGAGAACAAGTAATTTGATAGCGTTCGAGAACCAAGGTGGAGTAATTTTCGCCTGACAGGAGTGAATTTCTCGTGGACCCCAGAAAGCGTTAAATTTTACCTGGTATTGACAGATGATTGTTCTGTGATTAGTGGCTAGCATTTCGTTTTTATGTAGAAGTTAAAGTTTGCAAATTGTAAGTAAAGCTTTGTGCAGTTGTAAAATAAAGCAAGTTCGCGTTGCAAAACACAAAAACTCTTTTCTTTATTTTTGTGCTACTAAAATATTTAGGAGTCTTTCTTCTTCTTTCTTTTTTTTTAAAACGTCGCCCCACACTCGGTTTTTCTCCTGTGTCGTGGGTGCAGTTTCAAACATAAAATATCACATGCACATACGCCCAGACCGGCACAAATTTCTGTAGGCCATACAAAATATCTGTCCCGTGCGGGAATCGAACCCGCGACCCGTTGAGCAGTAGGCGATCATTAGACCTCTGCGCTAACCGTGTCGTCGAGTGGCAAAAAATAAACCTTTTTTTAACCGACTTCTAAAAAAACCGGCTAAGTGCGTGTAGGGCCACGCGCAGTGTAGGCTTCCGTATAGTGCTGCCATCCGTCCGGATAAAGCCGGACAGTGTTAGGCTTTTTGACCTCTTGTCCGGCCAAATTTGACTGCGCCTGGCCCGTCCGGTTTTGTTAGGCTTTTTATACTATCGTTCAATCAATTCAATCAATCACTTCAGTCAGTAGCGAACGAGAGAGCAAGACGAGATTGGCTGACTCGCTCGCAAAGTTGTGTTTTATGAAATTTTTTACCAATAATCCCTTTTTTAGCGTCCGGTTTTGGCATTCAAAAATCCGGCTTTAAAATATGACAATGTGATTTATTCGATATTTATGTTATTTTTTTAAAAAAAATCTCAATGTCCGGCTTTGGGATCCAAAAGTCCGGCTTTTTTAACGGGTAAGTCCGGCTTTATGATTTTTAGAGATGGCAACGCTACTTCCGTAATTGCAAATGCAAACTTTGAGTTCACACTCACACCTCACAACACGTTACTATTAAATTAGGCATTATTATTATGATTAAGGGCCCACCATCCGCGCGAGCTCGAGCTAGTTTAGGTAAATTTCTCTAGTCTCCGCTTGTGTGCGTCGCTCACGCACACAAGCTCACTCAGTCGAGCAATCGGTGCGGCCGCCTAGCAAAATACCGTAGATGTTAATTTTGGAAAATGTAATAGTTGTTTATTACTGTGTTATATAAGGTGTTATACTATAGTAAATACAGGCATGTGTTTGATCAACTTTTATTTTTACAAGCTTTCATTTAGCTTGTACTGTGTGTATAATGTAGATTTGACCACTTCCTGGTTTCCGATTGGGCTGAAATTTTGCATGCATAGGTATGTATATCGCGTGACAATGCAATATTATGACAACATGGAGCTGATCTGATGAAGGAACTGGACGGTGGCCATAGCAACTCCGCAATAAAACGACACAACCCCATCGACTTTGTGCTCGTTCGTTTGTTTCCTATTTATGAGTACTTTGATCCTATTTGGTAACCAGGGTCTGATCCTGGAGCTGGAAGAAGGCCATAGGAACTCCGCAATAAAACGACACAACCTTATCGAGCTTGGGCACGTTTGATTCGTATTAACGAGTACTTTGGTCTTATATTGTAACCAGGGTCTGATGCTGGAGCTGGAAGATGGCCATAGGAACTCCGCAGTAAAACGACACAAGCCCATCGAGTTTGGGCTCGTTTGATTCGTATTGACGAGTACTTTGGTCCTGTATGGTAACCAGGGTCTGATGCTGCAGCTGGAAGAAGGTCATAGGAACTCCGCAATAGAACAACGCAACCCCATCAAGTTTGGGCTCGTTTGATTCGAGTACTTTGGTCCTATATTTATTTATTTATTAATAAAGGCACACCAACAGCGTTTGCATACAAAATATTAATTAATAGTATACAATTTGTAATGGTCTTATACAGTTGCCAATTACAGGTGAACCAACATTCTTAATATAAGTGATAACATAAGCTAAAACATAACAAAAAAAATTAATTGAATGTTAACAAGTTTTTTGAACATTATTTAAAAAAAATTGCGAAACTAAAGTTCATAAAATACAAAATGAAATGAGATCAGAAACAAGCTTATTAACGTCAAAATGAAACAAAAGAAAAAGTTATACTAGTGATAACTGAATAATTAACAGAGGTTGCACGATATACCTACATACTACCATAACACTATCAAACTTCTGCACTCAGCGACCTCAAAATTTGGGTTCTAAAGACATTTATGGAGTCATGATATACATATATCAACATCTGGAGTGGATGTTACATAAGAGTTCATCTCTCGACTGATCCTATTGAGAGGTGAGTTTACTCCTATATTTGTGTTGGATGTGTTGGTATGGAATAAATGGGTAATGGGATATCTGGGTATGTTATAGGGAACTTTTAGCCCAATTTGTCTTGTTAATTTTTGGCAGTCCAATACTTTGTTCACTAACTTGTACAAGAACATAAGATCTTGTACCCATCGACGGTCGCGTAAAGTAATCAAGTTGTAACATTGAAGACGCTGTTCGTATAGACACCGGGCAGATATATCACCGAAGGTATATGCTAGGTGTTTTGTGAAGGCCCTTTGTATGCTTTCTATTCTTTGTGAGTGAACTGCGTAGTGCGGGTTCCACACCGTGCTGGCAAATTCAAGGTGGCTCCGAACTGGTATGGTAACCAGGGTCTAATGCTGGACCTGGAAGATGGCCATAGGAACTCTGCAGTAAAACGACACAAGCCTATCGAGTATGGGCTCGTTTGATTACTATTGATGAGTACTTTGATCCTATCTATATGGCAACCAGGGGTGAATCGTGTGATTCATCTTAATGAGTACTTTGGTAGTAGATAATATCCGTATGCAATCCCGTCAATTTATTGTACGACCTTCCCCAATATGCATGTCAAATTAAAGAGCTTTAATTGTAGAATGAGTTGTATAATACAGAATATTATAAAAAACAATTAAATCCTAAATGGCCGACGTCACAAAATGACAGTTTATTTTTTTGTACAACCCCCACAATATGGGTAATAAATGAATGTACTTGTTTGTAAAATACAGAACACCATGAAAAAACTAAAACCCAAGATGGCCGCTATTACAAAATGATAAAATGTAAAATAATAGTAAAAAGATTTTTAAAAACAATCTTTTATTTAATGCCCATAAGACGAAAATAAACTTAAATTTATTACATGATACATTTTTTATAAAATATAAAAGCTTGTCGCAAGATTATATTTTCTTAGAATTGCCAATATTTATAGAAATGAATATTTTCTTGTGTTCAACGCACTTTTTACTGCATTGAAACCATTCGCTAGATTGTAATGAAAAAATAAATTAATGTTTATTTTCCCCTTTTTAGGGCATTAAAATAAAAGCTTGTTTTTAAAAATCTTTTGTGATAGCGGCCAACTTTTTTTTTTTTTTTGTCTATCTGCGATCAGCCATATGTGGGGTTATAATCAGATCTGTTGTTGTGCTTTTGGAAGTGGCAGTTCGAGTTTTTCGCACCCTCTGATGCATCAACTCAATGTTTATTAATATCAGATTGAGGCAATTCTCTTTCTCTTCAGCCGGAATATCGAATCTGAGGAATCCAGGAGAGTGACTGCGAGTAAGTTTTGGTGTCGCTCGAGTCTTTTTTTGTACATTTTGCAGGACCTGTCTATGTCTTCCCTAATAAGTGGGATTTGTAGGTAGTCATGGACATCATTATTCCTCGTGAACCAAGGTGCACTGCTCAATGTCTTCAAGGCTTTATTTTGGAATCGCTGCAGTATTTCCACATTTGACTGACTGGCCGAACCCCATAGCTCTATCCCATACATCCACACAGGCTTTAAAATACATTTGTAGATTAGGAGTTTATTCTCTAGGCTAAGTGTTGATTGTCTACCTACAAGCCAATACATATCTGCTAGTTTTTTATTTACTTGATCTCTTTTGGCTTTTATATGTTCACGCCAGGTAAGTCGCCTATCTAGGTGCATACCCAGGTACTTGACAGTATTATTTTGTGGTAAAACACTATTGTCTAGTTTTACTGGTGGACAGGTATCTTTCCTCAGAGAGAAGGTAATGTGAACTGACTTTGCAGCACTAGCTCTGATCCTCCACTTTTTCAGCCAGATCTCTATCTTTTTTAAATGTTGTTGGAGTTTCAGAGATGCAGCTATATGATTTTTGTCGCACGATAAAATGGCAGTGTCGTCAGCATAAGTCGCAGTAACCACCTCTTTGGAAGTGGGTAGATCAGCAGTATAAACTGTATAAAGCATAGGTCCCAGAACGGAGCCCTGGGGAACTCCAGCTTCTATTTGGTGGAAAGAAGAAAGGCTATCTCCACACTGAACCTGTAATGTCCGATTTTGAAGATAGGACCCAAGAAGCATGTATGCCGTGTGTGGTAAGCAACATTTTAGTTTACACAGAAGACCCTTGTGCCATACTCGGTCGAAAGCCTGCTGTATATCAAGGAATGCGGCTGAACAATATTCCTTTCTTTCCAAAGATTGGCGGATAGTGTGCACCACTCTATGTATTTGTTCGATTGTCCCGTGGTGTGCTCTAAAACCGAATTGGTGATCAGGTATGGTTTCTTGTTCTTCTAGTATGGGCAGCAAGCGTTGCAGCAACAGCTTCTTAAACACTTTTGACAGAAGGGGCAGAAGGCTTATTGGTCTATATGAGGTAACCTCAGTTGTGGGCTTTCCTGGTTTGGCAACCATATTTATTATTGACACTTTCCATATGAGTGGGAAATAATGTAGTCTCAGCACTGCATTGAATAGTATGGTCAATAGGACAATACCTTTCCTTGGTAAGTGTTTAAGGATTTCAGATGTTATTAAGTCAAAACCAGGCGCCTTTTTATTTTTTAGGGTCTGAATAATCCTCTTAACTTCTGCTGGAGTACAGAGTCGTAGTGGCAAGGACATCTGCTGGTCGCTATTCAGAATGTTTTCAATTTCGTCCTCCGAATATATGGGATCATTTGGTTTGAAAACTTCTTTTAAGTATTGAGCAAAATGCTCTGCTTTCTCCTCAGGCCTTCTTGACCAGTTGCCGTTTGGCTGTTTTAATGGCGGTATGTGTTGCTTAGGTCTTTTTAATGTCTTCGTCATTTTCCAGAGAGAGTAGTCCTCCGCTTTGTGTGGTGATAAGGTCTTTAATTTATCTTGGAGAGTGATGTTTTCATGGTCTTTGAGCATCTGTTTTAGATCTTTTTGTGCTCTATTTAGGGCTCTTTTAACATGGGAGTTCCTACCTGTTTGCCATTGTCGTCTTATCTTTCTTTTTTCAGCTATCTTCTTCTGTATGACCAGTGTGTAGTCCTGATTTTGCGGTTTATGTTCTATATGTGGTGTCGACATCCAAGCAGCTGTTTGAATTAGGTTGGTGGTGTACCAGGCAGCATTTTCTATATCCTCTTCTGTTTTAAGGGATATATTCAAGTCGGCGCGTTCCTGTATAAAGTCCCGGAAAGCCACCCAGTCAGTTTTCCTGTTGTACAAGGTGTCACGGGGCTCTTGAAAGATGACAGTGGTGCTCAACGTGCATATCACTGGTGTGTGGTCTGAAGAGCCATCCAGGCAAGATTCTGTCTTTGTGTAGAGCCCTGATATTCCATTCGTAATGAAGAAATCTATGAGGTCTGGTGTTTTATTTGGATCTGTGGGCCAGTAGGTAGGTTCCCCTGTAGTTAGTATATTAAAAGAGTTGCTGTCTATACTCTTCTTCAGTTCTCTACCCCTAGTCGTAGTCAGCCGTGAGCCCCAGAAGGTGTTCTTGGCATTCCAATCTCCTCCACCAATGAATCTATTGCCAACTTTGGTTTTGGTTTTTTTCATGGTGTATTGTATTTCACAAGTATTGTATAAGTATTGTGGGGATTGTACATAAAAATAATCTGTCAATTTGTGACGGCGACAATCTTGGATTTCATTGTTTTTCATAATATATTGCATTCTACAATTCAAGCTCCTTTATTTGACACCCAAATTGGGGAAGGTCGCACAAAAGAAATTTATTGGGTTTCATACATAATAAATAAATATATGCATAAATCAAACGAGCGCAAACTCGATGGGGTTATGTCGTTTTATTGTGGAGTTTCTATGGCCACCTTCCAGCTCCAGCATCAGACCCTGGTTACCATATAGGACCAAAGTACTCGTCAATACGAATCAAACGAGCCCAAACTCGATGGGGCTGTGTCGTTATATTGCGGAGTTCCTTTGGCTACCTTCCAGCTCCAGCATCAGACCCTGGTTACCATAAAGGACCAAAGTGCTCGTCAATACGAATCAAACGAGCCCAAACTCGATGGGGTTGCGCTGTTTTATTGCGGAGTTCCTATGGCCTTCTTCCAGCTACAGCTTCAGACCCTGGTTACCATATACGACCAAAGAACTCGTTAAAACGAATCAAACGAGCCCAAACTCGATGGGGTTGTGTCATTTTATTGCGGAGTTCCTTTGGCTACCTTCCAGCTCCAGCATCAGACCCTGGTTACCATAAAGGACCAAAGTGCTCGTCAATACGAATCAAACGAGCCCAAACTCGATGGGGTTGCGCTGTTTTATTGCGGAGTTCCTATGGCCTTCTTCCAGCTACAGCTTCAGACCCTGGTTACCATATACGACCAAAGAACTCGTCAAAACGAATCAAACGAGCCCAAACTCGATGGGGTTGTGTCATTTTATTCCCGAGTTCCTATGCCCACCTCCCAACTCCAGCATCAGGCCCTGTTTACTGTATAGGACCAAAGAACTCGTCAATACGAATCAAACGAGCCCAAACTCGATGGGGCTGTGTCGTTTTATAGCGGAGTTCCTATGGCCTCCTTCCAGATGCAGCATCAGACCCTGGTTACCATATAGGACCAAAGAACTCGTCAATACGAATCAAACGAGCCCAAACTCGATGGGGTTCTGTCGTTTTATTGCGGAGTTCCTTTGGCTACCTTCCAGCTCCAGCATCAGACCCTGGTTAGCACATAGGACCAAAGAACTCGTCAATGCGAATCAAACGAGCCCAAACTCGATGGGGTTGTGTCGTTTTATTGCGGAGTTCCTATGGCCTCCTTTCAGCTGCAGCATCAGACCTTGATTACCATATAGGACCAAAGAACTCGTCAATACGAATCGAACGAGCCCAAACTCGATGGGGTTCTGCCGTTTTATTGCGGAGTTCCTTTGGCTACCTTCCAGCTCCAGCATCAGATCAGCTCCATGTCGTCATAATATATACATATGCATACAAAATTTCAGCTTAATCGGAAACCAGGAAGAGGGTCAAAAACTCGCAAGATTAGACACGAACATACATACGAGTAAGCTAAATAAAAGCTTGTAAAAAGGTTTAGAAAGATTTTTCGTACGGCAGCCACAAAAAATAAAATTGTTAGTTACCAACTTCTCCGGGGTACTTCGCGTCGTATACATACACAAATAATTACGTGACCGGGAGCGAGCTCAAAGCGACGTGCTCTCACTTCCAGTCTCGATTGCACACTGAATTTCGACGCGCCGGAGCCAAGTATTTGTAAGAAAATCGATAAATGTATGTTAAAAATTTCATATAAAAATCAATATACGATAAATAAAAAAAAATCCACGGTGTCAGTGTTTTCCTTACCCTTGTTCTCTATATTTGTTAAAGTAAAATACAATAGGGTTAATTAATGAAGCTAAAAATCACGAACGGTGTATGGGTGTAACTCAAGTTTTAAGTAAAATTGATGCTAATTTTTAATGAAATGGTATGTAAATTTGAAAAATGGTGACGGTGATTGTGTAAAGACATAATTTAAGAACATAAATTTATTTTTTCCCGGTCAGTTAACTCAAAAACGCCAACAGCCTTTTTGCTATTTTTCGCGCCATGGGCCCTTAAAGCTGCAATGATTTTATATTTACTTAACTTCACCTGGTTTCCGAGTAGATTTTATAAGTTGGTCGTCTATAACTTTTTAGTTTGTACTTAGTACTCAACTCTGATAGTTTTCCTTTAAACTTCGTTATACATATAGGTACTACTGTTGTAATTTTTTCACGTGTCCATATACACGGGTATTTTTTTATCACCTTGGAAAATTTAAGGGACGCTTCACGACATGGTACTAGAATGATTTAAATACCTATGAATAAAAAAATAACTCCCATACTTAATTTTAGATTAATTTTCTAAAAAATCTAAAAATGCTGCACTAGTTAAGAGCAGCATTTTTAGAGATTTTTTATATTTTTGTTAAATTATTTAGAATTTTTTATTTCATTTTTTTATTTTTTATATCATAATGGATGTGTCCTGAAGCGTCCCTAAAGTTTTCCAGGGTGATAAAAAAATAACCGTGTATACCTAAACGTTATGCAGTTAGAGGGGGGACACTTATCTCTAACAAAAATTTCAGAAACGGATCCCTAAATCAAATAATGGTGTTCTGAACCTTACATTTTTTTTAAAGACCTATTCAACAATACCCCACAGGATGGGTTAGACGAAAAAAAATTACTCCCACTTTACTTGTATGAGAGCTACCCTAAAAAAAATTTTTTTCAATATTTTTTTCTACCACTTTTTTGGCATGAATAATATACATACCCATACAAAATTACAGCTTTCTAGTACTAATAGTCTCTGAGTAAAACCGCAGACGGACAGACAGACAGACATGGCGAAACTATAAGGGTTCCTTGTTTACTACGGAACCCTAAAAAGGAGGAGGTTTCTCAATTCGACCGTATATATGCTTTATTTATGTTTGTTCGCTGATAACTTCGTCGTTTATGAACCGATTTTGATGATTCTTATTGTATTCGATAGAGGATACTCCAAGGGTGGTCCCATGATTAGGATCTGATGATTAAATCCCATAAAGATCGAGGGAAACTCTTAAAGTTTTAGGTGTGTCCAACGTGTTTTGACCGATTTTCAAAATTCCTTTTGTATTCGATAGAGTAGGTATACTCCTGGGGTGGCCCCAAGATCACTAAAGTCAGGATCTGATGATGGGATCTCATGAAAATCGAATCTGATGATGGGATCTCATGAAAATCGAGGGAAATCCCAAATTTCCTTTATATTATTTTAGGGTTCTTTTCACTAAAAAGATTTCATTCACTAAAAAGTTAAAAATAAAAAATATTTTACAAAAAATAAAAACCGACTTCACAAACACTAAAAAGTTTAAAATAATATAAGAATAGTTACAGACAACATCACATTTCTATATTGAAGTCGGTGACAAATTTTAAGACTTTCTGGATCATCGTTTGATACCGACTTCAATATAGAAGTGTGATGTTGTCTGTACCTATTTGTAGACTTTTCAGTGTTTTTGAAGTCGGTTTTTATTTTTTGTAAAATATTTTTCTATAGTGAAGAACGCAAAATTGTTTCAATTTTTGATGTGCCTCATTTAATAAAAAATATAAGAAATAATGTTTTAACTCATAATATCATTAACAACAAAAATGAAGTCTTTTAAAGATATCATCAACTTATCATTTAGACAAAAATAATAAAAGTAGGTCGCTTCTAAAAATAACCGATCGGCACATAAATCCGAACGCATTCCAAAAAAAGACTAGAAGCCTTGCAACTCAGCACCTAAAAGTTTAGGTACCCACCGTGCATAGAATCAAGATAGAATTAAAATGTATCGGAGCATCGGGTATAACGAAGTTAATTTCTCCGCGTGTATTTTTTCTTTTTTTTTTACAGCTTAAAATACACTTTTTGTTACTTCTTTTAATATTTGTGTACATAAGATATCATTTACAATTCCTATAATATGCACAGTAAGAATTTAAAAAAATTATTATTGAATGTAACATTATCCATTAAATTAAGCGCCATCTAGTAAAAAAGTATTATAACAATCTAAGCACCGCACTGACCGCACCGTGCTTAATTGTATAGCGCCATCTAGCGCGAAACCGTAGAAACCGTGTAATAGGATTAAACTTTTCGATAAAGATTAAAATTGTTCTGGCGGAATATTGTAGAATTATTTGTAATTTACTATTATTAAAACAACTTTTTATTAATTTTCAGGCATGATTCAGTATAAATTATCAACAAAATTTAAGTTAGCAACCTTATAGGTCAGCGCCATCTAGATATAAGGCGGGAATAGGACCTTTCTTATAGTTGTATGACATTGGTAGTCTATATTATTCTTCGTCTATGGTATTAGTAATCGGTTGTATAGTAATAGAATTTTCTTATTTTTAAGAGGGAATTTATAAAATAAAATGTATCGAGGCAAAATCTTCAAATCGTGTTTCCGGTTTTTGGCGTCTCTAGCTAAAGATATAAAAAAACACATATTTAAGTTTCAGATCTGTAAGATCTCTCAGTGACCTATGACATTACATTAAAAATAACCATTTTTTTCGATATAGCGCCTTAAGCATTTATCTATTAATCGTGAGGAAAATGTGTCCACTTCTCACTTTGAACTTCTACTGTTTTATTATTACACCACTCCCATGTTTTTGTATTTTTTACAGAGTACTGGCCACTGCAAAGGATTTGCTTATGTTCACTTCAAGTTCCGCGCTGATGCTGCAAAAGCCATTCAAATCCTCAATGGACATGGTTATGATCATTTAATTTTGAATGTGGAATGGTCAAAACCACCACAAAATAATTAAATTCATTTCTCGATTTGTATTTTACTGTATCAAAGAAAGAAAGAAATATATTTATGTTGTGTCAGGAAAATCTAAATAAATGTATTTGGTATTATCAATTTTGTTTTTTATTTTGTAATTAAGAACAAGGGAGCTTTTTTGAGACAGAGGAACAAGACAGGGTCTCGGTTTTCATATCATTATTTAAAAAATTTAAGGCCCTCTAAGAACACCTCTATGTACATTTCGTATCATTGTAAATCGCAGCCACAAAATAGCGGTGAACTTTTAACCCCCTCAGATGAGTATCAAATGAAAGGGCTTGACCAGTAGAATTCAGTATAATAGGCGCCTCGTCAAGTGTACAAGTACTGTACATTTGCACTACGAAAACCGAAATCTCATCATTATCACATCTCATATACGTCCCCACCGAGGGGCACGAGCCTACCCTAACTAATTATGTTAGGGCGATTAGGCCTTAGTCAAACCACGCTGGCCCAGTGCGGATTGGTTGACTTCACATACACCTTTGAATTACTTCGCAGGTGTATGTAGGTTTCCTCACGATGTTTTCCTTCGCCGTAGGAGCGTCAGATAAAAGCACATATGAAATTCGTGAAACGAAAAACACATTAGTATCTGGCAGGATCGATCGCGGGCTTCCCTATTCTACTCGGAGCACAGTCCAGTGCCGAGGCCACAGCGCCACCGACGCTCTCCGAAATCTACGAGAAAATAAATTATGTATAAGTACATAGGTATAGATTATTAATATTTAAGCTTCCGTTGCTTGAGATTAATTTTACTGTCAATCAGTATTTTTGTAGATTACTTAAGCTGTTGCTAAGTTATATCTATGTGTAGATAGTGGTAGTTTGAGGGCGCTCCACATTCACGCGAGAAAGCGAGAAAATCACGAGAAACGTGAACGTGGATCCGATTCGCATATTCTTCGCAGGTTCTCGCCTTGTTTTCCGATTATTGTCGGTTTTTTGGCGCGAGACAAAAGAGCAAAGAACGCGAGAACAGACGAGAACTTGTATGATCACTCCATACATACTCGCATATTTCTCAGTAGCGAGCGAGTTTTTTTAAATCTTTTTGGCAATCTTTAATTAATTTGAACAAAGCGCTCAATGGTGTCGATTCAGACACACTGCTTAATTTAACTAAACTAAATTGACAGGATTAAAACTATCGCCATCTTTCTTTTTCTTTCTTCTTCTTCTTCTTTTTTAATATGTGGCAATTGGTCGTTGGAGAGAACAACCATTACTGCCAGTGTCAAGTGCCAGGATAGACAGTCTTATACAGTAATAACGCGCGTATTTGGTAACGTCGTCGTTTAACCACCTGAAAGGACAATCACAATACAAACATAACAAAAATATGGTTAGTATGATTAGACTATTTATAATTTAATTTGGTTAGCACAAATATATTTACACAACACCTTAATAACGCGGACATCTTTTAGGATGAACAAACTCTTAATATTAATAGGTCTGGGGATATTATTAAGAAGGAGTTAATATAAGGACACAGGGTACAAAGGACAATTAAAAAAAAATATGATCTGTTGTACCTTCCTCAAGACCGCAATCGCAGATAGGAGAATCCCGGACTTGTATTTTATTTAGATGGACCGGGGTAGAAGAATGGCCAAATCTAAGTCTGCATAATATTGACGAGCAGTGTTTGTCAATACCACGGAATCGGAAAAACCAAGGCTTTATTGGAATGTCAGGTTGAATGTCTCCATAATATCGTCCTTTAGCTTTACGGCTTTGTTCCCACCGTTTCGACCAGAGGTTACGTAAGTCATCTCTTGCAAGGGAGGAGAGGTCAAAAGCGAACGCGTGATAAAAGTCCTTACTACCCGTCACAACTGCATCTTTAGCAAACGCGTCCACAGTTTCATTACCCTTAATACCTTTATGGCTTGGAATCCAAGCCAATGTTATGCTTAAGTTCTCTCTGGAACAAAGGTAGAGAAGCTCTTTGATCTTTAAAATATTTGGGTGTCTGGACCCGATAGACAGGGGATCTGAGTCAATAGCTTGCAGACTGCTAAGGGAGTCAGAAAATATAATTGTTTAATCAACTTTATGGCATATTATAAATTTCAGAGCTTCTTGTATCGCTATAGATTCTCCGGAGAAAATAGATGCAACTGGAGGGTATTTAAAATTGAGAACAATATGAAACTTAGGAAACCTAAAACAGCAACCCCGACGTCTTTTTCACTATCCAATTTAGAGGCATCTAACATGAGGCAGACATGAGTCCAATCTGCCCAGTCTTGTTCTATGATACTTTGAAATATATCCTTTGCTGAAGTATCGTTTTTATTTATTCCAAAAGAAAACAATATATGGGGCTTGAATATTAAAGCTTCGTAAAGGGGCGAAAAAAGAGGTGATGGGGATTGATACAGAGTGTGATTCAGATTGCTCAACTTATGAAAACTTTTAATTAGGCAAGGGTACTCCTTCCTATTCCAATATGAATTTTGCCAGGCTTTTTAATTTATTCCATAAGGGATGAGGAGACTGCGCTATTTTGAATAAAAAGCTGTTGCCAAGAAAGAGACGTCTTAGGTCAAAGGGGGGATCAACTCCCTCGATTTGCAGAGCATTGGTAGGAGTAGTTTTCATTGCTCCTAATATTAAACGGAGGCTTTTAAACTGGATTCTGTCTAGTATCCTAAGGGCTTCTTTATTGGCTGGTTCTAAAATAAATGACCCATAATCCACCATACTACGTACTAATGCATTATATATTAATTTTTTGGCAATAAGGATGAGCTCCCCACCATACCCCTGACAAACAACGCATTATATTAAGGTTTTTTTCACATTTGCCGGATGTGTAATTAATATGGTCTTTGCCTGAAAGAGTTCTATCCAGATACACCCCCAAAAACTTAACAGATTCTACCTCAGGAATAGCTTGACCATTGAATCTAATATCAATTTTAGGAACTTTTCTTTTCCTAGTAAAGACTACTACAGAGCTCTTAGCTGCAGACAAAGAGAGTCCATTGTCAGTCAACCACTCTTCCAAATAAAATAAGGCCTGGTTAAGTCTTTGAACTGCCCCTTCAACGTTGTCAGAGGTCACATATAAAGTAAGGTCATCTGCGTATTGTAGGACATTACAGAAGGAGTTAACACAACATTCCAGGTCAAAGGTATAAATGCTATACAGCAAAGGACTGATAACCGACCCCTGAGGGAGGCCTTTGCCTACTTGACGAGGTGAGAGCACATGTTACCACCAGACCGAATATGTTTCGTTCTATCCATCAACATGTTGCAAATGAAATGAGCTAACCTCACGGGAATACTCAGCTGGTGCATCTTTTGCCTGAGTAGCGGAAGTAGAACATTGTCATATGCGGCTGAGATGTCTAGAAATACTGCTACGAGATAATAATTCCTGGAGAGCGCTGATCTAATATCGGTAGTAAGTATAGCAAGGCTGTCCATGGTTGACATTCCTTTACGGAAGCCGAATTAGCTGTTTGCCAGTAACATTTTATGTTCTACAAACCATTCGTCTTCTTTTAATGAGGTGTTCAATGATTTTACAAAGAATGGATGAGAGGGCTATAGGTCTATATGAGCTTGCTTTATTAGGATCTTTACCTGGTTTTAAAATTGGTATAACTATTTGGGATTTCCAAGATTCTGGAACAACCCCTAATTTAAAAAACATATTAATAAGGGAGAGGAAAACTTTCTTTGTAATCAGACCAGCTTTTTTAATAAAAGAATAAGGGATTCCATCTAATCCTGGAGAGGAGTCTTTAAGATGAGCGATTGCAGACATCAGTTCTTGCAATGTGAAGGGTTCTTCAAAATTATGAAAGGAGGTAGATGAAGGGTACGAAGTCGGAAGGCAATCTAGGTTAGGCACAGAATCAGGAGCTAATGAAGAAGTGAAGTCCTCAATCCATTCAGAGTTGTCATTGGAAGAAATATTAGGGGCACAGGATGAGCCCCTAAACAATTTAATGGAACGCCAAAGCAGGCTAGGAGGTGAACGGGGAGAGATGCTTTGGCAAAATTGAGTCCACCCAGATTTTTTCTTCTTAAAAAAGCGTTTTACTTGAGCAGTGATTTTTTCAAATTGACGAAATTGTCTAGTGTCATTGACATATTGTATGCTATTTCTGCTTTTTTACGTTTTTGGAAAGCTTCGGTACATTCAGCGTCCCACCATGGTGGGGACTTTTTGAACCCGGGAGTAGTCTTTTTCAAAGGGATATTTAAATCTGCAGCCTTAATAATAGCGGATGTAAAATGTTCATAACAATCCATGACATTGTCATCTTTGATTTGGGGGATTTGGCTAGTTTGGAAATCAACTTCAGAGGAATATTGTTCCCAGTCTGCTTTGTTGAGGCGATATCTTAAAAGTGGAGGGTTTTCTCGTCTGGGTGGAGTCGGTAATAGAATGTCAATGAGGATCACATAATGGTCGCTGCAATAGGAACAAGGAAGAGTTCTCCAAGAGGTATTAGACATTAAACTGGAAGAGCACAATGACAGGTCCACTGCACTAATCTGAGCGGTTGGAGGGGTCACGCGTGTTGGGGACCCATCATTAAGAACCCCCATGTTAAAGGTGTCCAAAAGATCGACTAAGTCACAGGCAAAAGGGTCGCACCTCGGACTGCCCCGCATCAAATGGGAACAGTTAAAATCACCCAAAATTAGAGCTGGGCCTGTAATTGAGGAAAGAATGGCATTGACATCTGGGATAATAATTTGTGAGGGATGTGGAATGTACATACTGACCAAAGTAAAGCCTTGAATTGAGATAGCGACTGCGTTTATTGAGGGGGGAAAAGAAGGAAGAGTTACACGAGAGAATGGATATGAGGACTTGATTAGAATAGCAGATCCAGCGTAACCATCGCCTCTATCATCCCGAAGACAGTAATAACCAGGGACCCGGAATTGGGAATCTGGCTTGAACCATGTCTCCGAGATGGCGAAGACAACAGGGTTAAACTCATTGATGATCTGGTATAATTCTTGTTTTTTAGGGTGGAGACTGCGAGCATTCCATTGGATTATCGTGAATTTTAAAAATTTCAAAATGTTGGGTCAGTTTATTAGCTACGTTGGGCGGTGGGGGAAAATCATTACATTTGCTCAGAATATTTATCAGGAGGGATAATGTAACCTCCAGGAGGTTATCATTATTTGAAGTTGGAGCCCGATTAAGAGCAATTCCATTTTCGGGAGAGGGTGGGTCTAAATGGGCTATTAAAGCTTGGTGGCAGCTTTATCATAACCCTCTGGAGAACGAGGACGAGGGCGGGGAGGGGTGAAGAGAGTTCTCCTGTGAGAGGTACCCGTGGGTCGCGGAGTAGTCAAGGATGTTTGGAATGGAGAGTGACTAGAAGGAGTTGCAGGAGCAGATTCTTGAGTAATGTTCGCATAAGACTGACGTACACGGGGGGATCGGGCTGATGCCTCAGCATATGAAATAGATTCCTGCGACATTGTAAACTTAATATTATTTTGTCGGGAATGTTCAGGACATGTTTTGTTTGTAGTAAAATGCCTGCCAGAGCATGACAAGCAAGTGGCATTTTGTTCCTGAACAGAGCAATCATTCCCTGGATGAGGTTGGGCGCATCTGTAGCATCTGGGGGACGACCTGCATTGAGCCTGAACGTGGCCAAATCTGCAACAGTTGTTGCATTGTATGGTGAGAAGCTCATATAGCTCTACAGGAAGGGAAGTGTAGCAACAGTAAATGTGCTTCGGAAGGGTTTGACCACTAAATGTGATGACGGCAGTACCCGTTAGAATCCATTCAACACTACCCTCTTTAAGGTTTTTTCTATTTAAGCGACGGGCTTTTAATATTTGGCCGCAGTTATCCGGTAACTCAACTGATTCCACAAAGTCATTCATAGCCCAGTCTATAGGGATGCCTCTAACAATCCCCATCCTAGTGATGTTATATGATGGGATGGTAGCTGAGAATTGGTTTTCCAAAAGTAAGGGACAAGATATGAAATTATTTGCGTCTGTAGGAAATTTAAATTCAATAGATATGCGGTTGCGTCCTACCCTTTTTATTCCCTGTTTGCATATATTTTCAATTTTGCCCTTAAACAGCATTTTTCCAAATTGTATTGGATTAATTGATGTACCAGATTTAGGATGATTCTCCTGACGCATTACATGAACCAAGAATGGGCCGGAATCTGTGGACGAATATTTTTTTATTTCTAGCAAAGTAGGGTGGGTATAAACATTTTGGATCGACGCCGATGGCGGATTGGTAGTTTTGTTCGGAGCCTCGACGACTTCCTCACTTGCTGGTCTTTTTCGAGATGAATCCATCTGATGCGATACCGTTTCTAAGTGATCCGATTCATTAACGTCAGAGGGTAGATTGCGGTCAGGAGGCTTTTTTGGAATCGACGACATTGTCGTCAATTCTGTATTAGTGTGTTAGTTATCCCAAAAAACACTTACCCTTAGCCCGGACACAAGACAACACAACAAAAGAAAACAAAACGACGTTAAAATTAAGTAAAATTAAAATTTTCCAAAAACTAATAAGCGAACGCGTGTACTATCCTCGACGCTAAATTTGACAGTCTTTCTTTTTCTTTAACTAAAGGATTAAAAGTGACAGCTTTATTTTTAGACCTGTCAAATTAGTTTAATTACGTTGTGTGTCTGAATCGACACCAATGCTTTTTAATTAAAATTAAGCTTTGTATATAAAAGAAGTGATAAGTTTTAGGTTTTTTGTATTTTATTAATTATTTGTTTTCTTTTAATTTATTTTACGTTTCATGTTAATATTATATTTTCTTTTAAATGTAATAATGTGTTAAAACCATTATTCAAAGATGGTAACACTCGAATGTCTCTGATTGGCTGTACGATTTGGCGGGTAAAATACGTCGCACAACGATTGGGCCATAATAACATGAATTCTCTTACTTGAGGTACAGAAATTTCTGTAATAACCTATTAAAAAATCTTAAAAGACAGTATGAACGTAATGAATTATTAAAAGCTAACAAAGATAATAAAAAACTATGGCAAGTTATAAAAAACATTACAAATACAAACACAGCTAAGTCTTCCGCACTTGATCTTTTAGTAAATTCTAGTGAAAGCATAGAATCTAATATGAGCAAATACAATAATTATTTTGTTAACGTAGGTAAAAATCTGGCTACAAATTTAATGATCAGTAGTGAAACCCATTCATCTTTATTGTTACGTGGCGTTGACTCATTTATCAACCATAGAACTTTTGCTCTGATACCATGTGATGAACTTGAGGTTAGCAGCATTATCAGAAACCTTAAAAACAACTGTGCCGTGGGTTGGGACGGAATTCCAAACAAGATTCTTAAAGTTTGTCTTTCATTCTTAACCCCCATTTTAGTTCATATCTTTAATTGCTGTTTTGAAAACGGTGTCTTTCCAAATGTCTTGAAGAGATCTCGTGTACACCCGGTTTTCAAGGCCGGGAATGTACACCTTATCGACAATTATAGGCCCATTTCAATTCTTCCATCTATCTCTAAGGTTCTTGAGCGGCTCATGTATAATCGTCTGGTTAACTTTTTGGACAAATATGATTTAATTTCTAATTCACAGTATGGATTCAGGTCCGGCAAGTCCACAAATGACGCAATTCTTGAAGTTACTAACTATGTTACTTCTAACCTGGACAAAGGTAATAAAGTGCTGGGAATATTTTTGGATTTGGCGAAAGCCTTTGATACAGTGTCGATTCCATTGCTGCTCTGTAAGCTCGAACGATTGGGCATAAGAGGCTTGCCGCTTCAGCTATTCAAGGATTATTTATCTAACCGGACTCAGTGCGTCAACATTGCTGAGTATGTTAGTAGTTATCTTGGCATACAGTATGGTGTACCACAGGGTAGTATTTTGGGTCCAGTTTTGTTTCTGGTTTACATAAAAGACCTTGTGGATCTCAACCTTGCCCAGGGTAAATTAATTTGTTATGCCGATGACACAGTTCTCCTTTTTTCTAGTAATACATGGGATAATACATTCTGTGCTGCACAAAAAGGCTTTAATGCTGTGTCTCAATGGCTTAAATGCAATATTCTGACGTTAAATGCTGTAAAAACCAAATATATCACTTTTGCTATGAGGAGTACAGGCCTTCCTCGCACCAACTTCTATATAAGAGCTCATTGTTGTACAGACTATGGTTCTGAATCATGCAATTGCCCAACCCTCAATAACACCAGTTGCGTTAAGTACCTTGGACTGCATATTGACTTTTCTCTAACTTACAAGGAACATGTGACGGCCTTGGCGAAGAGAGTGCGTAAACTTGTATATATATTCAAAAACCTTCGACATGTTGCCGATGAAGGTCTACTTAGAAAAGTTTACCTCTCACTTTGCCAGTCTATTCTGAGTTATGGCATAATTGCTTGGGGTGGTGTTGCAAAGACAACTATGTTAACCTTGGAAAGAGCGCAGAGGTATATTTTAAAGGTCTGCACTTTTCGCCCAATTCTCTATCCAACTGCCCTTCTTTACAAGAATTGTCAGGTGCTAACTGTGAGGCAGATTTTTTTTACTGCAGCTTATCTTAATGCAACACCGTCGCCTAAAATATGAAAAAAATTCTCAAATTTCTAAACGTCGTAAATACCATGTATGTCCAGCTTCTATCACAAAATATGCCTTTGCCCGTAACTTTTTACAATATCTTGGTCCCTTGGTTTATAATAATGTAAATAAAATTAAGAACATATACAATTTAAATAACCATAAGGTCAAAATTTGTGTTACTGACTGGTTAAAATCCCTTAACTATGATGAAACTGAAAGTATTCTAAAAATACAATAAAAATATTCTAATTGAGTTATTTCTGGAACTCCTAATATATTTTGAAATATTTTCAATAATTCCATAACAATCTAAGATACACACCCTCTCGACACACACACACTCACCCTCGCTTCATTCATCATGAGAGGTTTCCACTTCTACTTAAGATTAGTTTTATATAAATTCATCATGTCCACCGTACCTACCTTGTAATAGTAGTTCAAAATAAGATAAAAACCACTGCACACCGAGATACAGGTTTCCTAGTTCGGGTGCAGAAGTTTTAACTACAATCGCTTTGAAGAGGTTTTGATACTATGTATTGCAACTTATGTATCATTAGGTTTGGCCAATAAATTATTATTATTATTATTATTAATGCCCCGTGGTTTCATGGGCCAATCGGAGAGCTGGGTTTTGGCGGCAGAACGTGAAGGTTAAGCGCGTGGCAGAGCTGCGTTCCGAGGCTCCGGGTAATGCAACCAAGAGTGTTTTTCACACTCGCTCCGAGGTTCAGAACGGGTAGGTTGCTATCTTTTTTTTTAGTTTGTATCTTGCCGATCAAGATCAAGCAAAGGACAAAATATTACTAATTCTTATTATGAAATTAACAGTCGATATCTATTTTTCTGCTTAAAAATAGTTACAACACGTAGAAATCACTATATTTCCCTTGTATTAGGCTTAAGAGTTCAAAGAAGTGTGATTTAATAAAATAATAAATAATTCGCGTATTTTTGACTTCGACATTGACATATTTGACATCGACTTTGACATTAAATCTGTCGAGAGTGTTTTTCACCCTACGCTCGAGTTGGTTGTTTGGTTGCATCACTCGAAGCTTCTGAACGGGCACAGAGTGTACTAACCGCCTGTCAGAGCGTTTTTTACCCCGAGGCTCTGAACGGGTCGGTTGCTGTCAGAGTGCACTCGAGCGTAGGTTCTGAACGCAGCTCAGGTGGCTGATTGATTACCATAGATATAGAATGAAATAGATGGGCTATAAAAGCCGTCAAACATGAGGAAAAGAGATAAACTTATACACATTGCCAAAGGAAAGAAGAAGATGGCATCATTTTTTTTGTCCTTGTTACCGTATATAGGTGAAACTGGTAGTGGGGATTGTTTATCACCAGCGTCTGGTGCTAAACAAATACGTGGAAGAAATTTGTTGTGTGAATTATAGCTTACTGTGTAATTATTTAACACTTTAATTAGTGTAATTGTGAACTATTTGAACATTTAAATCATGGTGCACTGCTCCGTTTTAGGTTGTAATAGTGATAGTGCTAGAAAACAGGAAAATATAACCTTTTACAGGTAAGACCTAAATTGTGTCAATAAAAAGCGCCAAAACTATTTTTTAAATTATAGATACAAGTTATATTGCAATATTTTATCCTTCTACTATGGTTCTCAATCATATTATGGGATTAAACATGAAATTTCAAACTAAGTAGTAAGGTTATTGTTAACCTAACAAGCTAGGAATGTCGCCATACAATATGGCCACGTATACAGCCAACGCGTATAACATTTTGCCGGGTTATAATGATACCAGTTACGCTACGACTATTTTTCCTTGATTCGTAGGTAATTTGTTACGTGAAAGGGAACTCACATATTAGTTTCTGTGTTACATTAATATTGACATATTTAAGTATAAAATTTTGAGCATTTTAGATAACAAAGGTAATTCTTTTGAAGTGAGACTTTCCATTTGCTTGTTTGTCTGTATTTAACAGATTTCCTTCGGGGAACCTCCTTTTATTTTTAACCTGTTTACATATTGTTTCAGGACGCATCGGTGTTGGATTTCGGTTCAAATTTGAATACGCCCCGAAAGAGAAAAATGCGGCTTCAAATGCTGGGTTTGAAACAATCAGCGAGGTCATCAAATAAAAAACTACGGCCAGTGCGTCAACCGCTTAGACGATTGGGAAAAAAAGTAGTCTAATTTTAGAAAATGTTTATTTAAAATTTAATATTATACATTTTCTAAATCTTCACAACACTCCAACAAACATGTTAGCGCACAATATTAGGACTGGTCGTACAGCGGTGCACTATCCCACCAAAACACCACTATTCGAGGTGGGGCTCGCTAACATCCGCGGGCTCCATTCTAACCTCTTGGCTGTCCACCACCATCTTGAGACAGCCCGTCCAGCAATGCTGTTTTTGACAGAGACGCAAATTATCTGCCCGGCCGATACAAGCTACCTTAATTACCCCGGCTACGCTCTTGAGGAGTCCTTCAAGGCAAAGGCAGGTGTTTGCTTGTTCGTCCGGGCGGACGTTTGTTGTCGTCGCCTGCGCTGTTTGGAGGAACCTTCCTTTTCCCTCCTTGTGGTACACGTCGATTTTGGCACTCATTGCAGTGTCTACGTGTGCGTCTATCGTTCCCACCGTGGTGACTTGGAGACAACTCGACTTTTTGAACACCTAAGTCGGGTGGCAGATGACGCGCAGGAGCAATTTCCTTCCGCCGAGCTGGTGTTTTTAGGGGACTTCAATGCTCACCACGAGTTGTGGTTAAGTTCCTCTAAAACTGACCATGCGGGTAGGACTGCCCACGCATTCGCTCTCACGCACGACCTGACACAATTGGTTACCCAGCACACCAGGGTACCAGATATTATCGGTCAAGCGCCCTCTTTGTTGGACCTTCTGCTGACAAATCGCCCCGACGGATATCAGGTGGTGATTCGAGCTCCACTAGGATCTTCAGATCACTGCCTGGTATCCGTCTCAGTGCCTCAGGCGTCGCGACCGTCGCCTGTGGTTGCAGCACGCCGTCTGTGGCACTATGCGTCAGCAGATTGGGACGGTATGCGGGATTATTACGCGTCTGTCCCTTGGTGGCAGCGCTGTTTCAGTGGGATGGATCCGAACTCCTGCGCTACCTCTGTTGCTGACGAGATCAGATTAGGAATGGAATATTATATTCCACATTCCAATCTCGTCAGTAGAGGGAGACGTAACCTCTGGTTCAATCGCGAGTGTGCCTCTGCTGTTGAAAACATACAGCTAGCTTACCGCGCTTGGATCAGAGGTCGAGCTTCTAGGGATCCCAATACTAACCTACTGAAAACAGCCTATAATAATGCCACCAAGTTGTGTAAGAGGGCTTACATTAGAGCGGATGCTCAGCGCATTGCACAAGTGGGTCAGGAACTGCTAGCGCACCCTACGGGTAGCCGTTCTTTCTGGCGCCTGGCCAAAGCTGTGCAATCAAACTTCTGCCAACCCTCGCTGCCACCGCTGAGACATGCCGATGGCTCACTTGCTCATCAGCCGCAGGAGAAAGCCGACCTCCTGGCAAAACTCTTCGCGGCCCATTCCCGTATCGATGACTGTGGTGCACAACCTCCGACACTGTCCCATTGTGGCAGCACTATGCCCGATATCCGCATCAGACAGCGAGATGTGCGGGCGGAGCTACAGTCGATTGATATTCGAAAAGCAAGTGGACCAGACGGCATTCCTGCGATTGTACTTAAGAAGTGTGCAGCGGAGTTGACTCCGGTCCTGACGCGTCTATACCGTCTGTCGTTCTCTGCTGGTTGTGTGCCGAAATCTTGGAAAGAGGCCAATGTCCAGCCGGTTCCCAAAAAGGGAGATCGTTCTGATCCGGCTAACTATCGCCCTATAGCCGTCACTTCCATTTTGTGTAAAATCATGGAGAGGATCCTTAACACCCAGCTGATCCGTTACCTGGAAGGTCACTCGTTGCTTAATGACCGTCAGTATGGGTTTCGTCCTAAACGGTCAACAGGTGACCTTCTAGCGTTCCTTTTGCACAAATGGGGTGAATCTATCGATAAGCGCGGCGAGTCTGTGGCTATTAGTCTCGACATCGCCAAAGCTTTTGATAGAGTCTGGCACAAGGCTCTCCTTTCCAAGCTTCCGGCATACGGATTGCCCGCTCAGTTCTGTACGTGGATTGCCAGCTTCCTCCACGAGCGTAGAATTCGCGTTGTCGTTGACGGCTGCGCTTCGCGGTTCGTGGCAGTGAATGCTGGTGTTCCACAAGGCTCCGTTCTATCCCCAACATTGTTTCTTCTGCATATCAATGACATGCTTTCCTTGGGAAGTATACATTGCTATGCAGACGACAGTACAGTGCATGGGGGATATCACGGAAGCTCAGGGGCTGCTCGTGGCAATATTGATAGGGAGAGGCAGAATCTTATCATTGAGCTCAACAGGACGCTGGACCTCATCTCCGAATGGGGTTCCAACAATCTTGTCGAGTTCAATGCTAAGAAAACACAGGTGTGCGCGTTCTCGGCGAAAAGGTCACCTTTCCTCCCCCCTCCTTCTCTTCAGGGCACAACCCTTCACACACAGAGTAACATCACCTTGCTCGGAATGAACATTCGCTGCGATCTGAACCCCAGAGACTACATCGAATCCGTTATAACTGCTGCCTCACGGAAACTCGGTGTCCTAAACAAGGTGCGTAGGTATTTTGCGCCGGACCAACTATGCCTGTTGTATAAAACTCAGGTTAGGTCTTGCGTGGAATATTGCTCGCACCTTTGGGACGGCTCCGCTCAGTACCTCCTCGATGCTCTGGACAGATTGCAGCGTCGCGCTATTCGAATAATTGGCGATGTAGAGGCAACTAACACCCTCGAGCCTCTGCAACTTCGTCGTGACATCGCCTCTCTTAGCGCCTTTTACCGAATGTTCCATGGGGAATGCTCTGAGGAGCTCTTTAACCTTATCCCTCCCTCTCCATTCCTTAACAGAAACACGCGTAAGGGCCTTCGGAGTCATCCGTACACTGTGTCCTCCTTTTCACACCGTACCAAGAAATTCCAAGATTCCTTCTTCTGTCGTTCATCCCACACTTGGAATTCTCTACCTGCGCACGTGTTTCCTCCATCCTACAACATGGGTTCCTTCAAAAGAGGTGTGAAAAAGCATCTTTTAGGCCGGCAAGGGGCGGGCAGGTAGGATAGTGGATGTCGTCCCTACTCTATCTGTCAACTCATTTGGGCCTCTTTCACCGCTTTACATCAGGCGGGAGGAGGTCATTTGCCGGGCCTTACATAAAAAAAAAAAAAAAAAAAAAAAAAATAATTAAGTAAAATATTTTAAAACGAAATATACTCGAGTAAATCCGAAAAGTGTAGTTTTATTTAAAAGTGTAAATAACTTTAGACTGCGGCGAAGGTTGAATGAAGAATTCAATAAAAAAAATCGCATCTTCCTCCCACTTTTATTTTTTGAGACATATTATTGAGCGAGGGGCGCTCATTAAAATGTCTCAAAAAAAATACGTAGATTAATCAACCCTACTTTATACTACTAGCCACTATAAACATAAAGTAGGGTAAAACTTAAAGCAACACTGGTATACCCATCTACTTTAGGCAGGTATGACGTCATCTATGTCTGTCCCTTACGGGTATACGGTCACGTCCTATCTATTCATTCTTTATCTAAGTTGATTACACATTCAAGTGTTGTCATAAGGAATATAAGTGAAGAACGAGTGCTAGAATCTTACTTACCAGTGTTGTACTTAGGCCACAGATGAGATAATAGTTACTACGTTTAGGCTGCTGCCCGCAACTTCGTCTGCGTTCCTCGGCGAACTCATTAAAATTCGGGGTAAAAAGAAGCCTATGTCTCTTCTCGGCACTTAAACTACACTCGCGAGCAAAAGTTTGGAATCAGTTACTTGAAATTGGTTCCGCGTGATCTTGCTTACTAAATAAATTTTTAATAATCATAAAAATGATATCATGTTAACTGTCCACTTTAAATCGATATAAAATTAATTCATATCGAGCCCGTAATTGTGGAGTTATCCCGGATTAAGTGAAGGAGGTAGGAAAACAAGGAAATAGGGAAAAATAATGAATGAATAAAACAACAAAAATTATTAAATAAAATTTTTATTTATCTTTAAAAATAAGTGTCAATATTTTGTGTTCCCTCCCCTCGCCCTAATAACTGCTCCAAGACGATTCTTCATAGACCTGATCAGCTTCTGAATTGATTCTTGTGGAATACCTTCCCACTCCTCAATCAACGCTGATTTCAGCTCATTCAGACATGAAGGAGCAGGAGTTCTGGAACGAACCTTTCTCTTCAGTTCATCCCACACGTGCTCAATGGGATTCAAGTCAGGGCTGAGCGCTGGCCAGTCCAATGTGGCAATACCGACTTCTTCGAGGTATTCCGTTGTTACACGGGCAGTGTGAGTGTGGGTCTGGTGGCACCTAAAGTCGACGCAACCAATTCGGCGTTACGCCGAATATTTTATTGCTGATTTTGTGAATAACTACAATCTCCTAGAATGCAATATATTATTGCTTACCCCTAAACCGGTCGGGTCTCCGTATGTAGCCGGTGGACTTCCTGAGCTAGGTCGAAGGAAGTCGCGGCTCCCGAAGGGCTGCTGTCAATCCACCGACCAAAACCGGACCACTAATACATTTTCCTAATAAGTTACCAACACTCACAATTAACGAATCAATTAGCGGACATTTGCGACAATAATAATTTCACTCGAGATAGCGCGCCGCGTGGTAACTAGTTCAATGACATTACAAATGAATGTCATGTCACAGCGGCCGGCCACCACAGACCAGCACATGCACAGACTACTAGCAGTGTTGCCACTCGCTCTTCCTCAAGCGTAAACAGGGTCACTTTCGCATATAATATTAGTATGATTAAAATTATCTCGAACAGGTTAGGCTGTCCAGAGTTGCTATCGCAATTGGCCTTTGAATGCCCACAACCTGTTGAGAATAGACACAATGAGTGGAAACTCCACTGTCATTTGTCACTATTCTATAGTTAATTAACATGACTTATTGAATGTTTGTGTGGTTGCTATGATATTTAGGGAACAATAATAAAGCAAAAAATAAAACAAGTAGTGATTATGGAAATCTGTATTTTATATTAAAACGACCCACTAAAAATTACATTACCTTTCACATGGTAGCAGAGCGATAATAGTAGGTACTGCATTAAAGTGGAAAAATCATCTGTGAAGTGAAAATAAATCGCCATGGATGACAAGTCGTTTGAAAGTGCATCTAGGGTGAAGATCGAGTGCCTGGATGGCAAAGACTTCAAGCACTGGAAATACAGAATCCGCAACGTGTGCAAGGGCTATCCTGATGCGTTAAAAATCATTGACGGGAAGCTGAAAGCTCCCAAAGAACTTGAAGCTACAGCTACAACAGAAGAACGAGCTGAATATGAAAAGAAACTTAAGGAGTTTCAAGCTAAAGACAGCCTTGTACTGACACTTCTCACGAACAACATGACAAATGAAGTACTCGATCAAGTTATGCGTTTCGAAACAGCTCAAGAGGTGTGGGATGAACTAGAACGTCTCTATTGTGGGTGCGCTGAAGAGAAGAGTTACGATTTGTGTCTTGAATTTTTTAATTACAAAAAAGACCCAGAACATGACCTAAAAAAGCATATCACTGCATTGAAGAATATATGGCATGAGCTAAGCAATTAAATTCAAGCGAGGCTACCTGAAATATTACTGATATGCAAGATACTTGGGACCTTACCTAAGAACTTCTTTGCTTTTAAGTCAAGTTGGCTCCTTGTAAACAAAAAAGATAGAACGATAGAGAATCTAACTGCACAGCTCAGTACCTTTGAGAAAGCCTTAAAAAGCAATGATGGAGAAAGCGATGACAAAGAGGAAGTACTTGTAGTCAAGACAGAGAAAACAAAAGAGAAAGGAGCAATCTTCAAATGTAAGTACTGTGGATTAGCTGGGCACAGAGTTCGAAAATGTCGTAAATGGATAGAAGATGGACGCCCACCAAAGCCGCCGTGCAGCAAAACAAATGTAAATCTGACTGTGTTGGCTGTAGGAGATAGTCTACCTGTCGACAACATAGACTGGTATGTTGACAATGAAGCGACAAGTCATGTTACCCATTAAGGAGACATCTTTGAAAGCTTTGAGCACTTTGACGATTCACGCAAAGTTACTGTCACTGCAGCTAATCGACAAACTATCAAGGCCATTGGAAAAGGCAATATACGCGCTGAATCCAATTGCAACGGTAAAGTTGAACAACTCTTACTGAAAGACGTATGGTATGTACCACAAATCAAAAGAAATTTGTTTTCTGTTCTTGCATCGCATGACATATTGTCAAATAGTATATTTGAATCTACGCCAAAGCAATGTATACTCAAAGTAGATGGAGTGATCAAAGCAATTGGGACCAGAGAAATTGATGGAGGCCTATACAAATTGGCTATTAACTGTATCAGATCAAAGAAGCTGGACGTAAACCAATTAATGACAAATCCACTACAGTTGTATCACGAAAGGTTGGTTCACCAAAACAAAAGACACGTGAAGCAAGTCATTGAAACTGATCTCGGAGTAAAAATAAAGGACAATGAACCAGATTTATGTGAAGGCTGCATTTATGGGAAAACGCATAGACTGCAGTTTGGAACAAGAACGAGATCCACTAAACCTGGTGAACTTGTTCATACTGATATATGCGGACCATTTCCGGCGTCGTACGGAAAGAATCGGTATTACCTTCTATTCAAAGACGACTTTACCCGACATAGACATGTATTCTTTCTAAAACAGAAGTCTGAGGCATCATTAAAGCTAAAGCAATTCTTAGCTGCAGTTAAAGTAGCAGGACATACTGTAAAAGAAATACTAAGTGACAATGGCGGAGAATTTGTCAACACAGAATTTAAAAAGATTCTTCAAGAATGTGGTATAACACAAAGACTCACAATGCCACATACCCACGAGCAAGCAGGATGTGTAGAACGGGAAAACCGTACAATAGTAGAAGCGGCACGTGCTGTCATGCATGCACGAAAAAAGATTCCAGAGGAGCTATGGGCAGAATTGATAGAAGCGGTTGTGTATGTACTAGATCGTACTGGACCATCAAGCGTACCCAATAAGTCTCCATACGAATTGTGGTTTGGGAAGAAACCTTCAATCAAGCATCTAAGGATTCTTGGATGCAATTGCTACGCCCATGTACCTAAAGCTAATAAAATCAAGCTTGAAAAGAAAGCAGAGCTGGGTATACTGGTTGGCTATGAAGGAAATGAAGGCTACCGGATCTGGAATACAGAGAAGTCTAAGCTGATCCGGTCTAGAGATGTGACATTTGATGAGCGACCAATCCTGGAAAAATCAATAGACAAGGACAAAGTTGTTCCAAAAATGCCACAGAGTTATAAAGAGTGGAGTTTTCCATGGATATACAATGCCAGAGATGTAAGCATTGAGAGCAATGCTAATGATCATAGACATAAGGACTATCCGGAAAGCTATCAAGACCAGAGTGTCATACCTTTAAATGACAATGAACCTTCATCATCACATGGTCTCAATGATAATTATGAAGCCAGTGATAAGGAGGGTGATAATCCAATTCAAACTGATCATGATTGTGAAACAGCTCATTCACATAATGAAGAGGAAGAGCCTTTTGCAGAGCCTGCTGACTATTTAAACCTATCCAATAGTGAGATCGAAAGAGAAGGTCTAATGACATTAAGAGACAGATCTATTTTGAAAACACCAGCACGGTACAAAGATTATGTTATGGCTGTAGAAGCTAACAGCATGCCTGAACCAAAGTCCTACAAGGAGGCTATAAATTCTCCAGAGCGGGAAAAATGGCAGCAAGCAATAGATAGTGAAATAATCTCGCTAAAAGACAACAAAACGTGGGAGCTAGTTGAGTTACCAAAAGGAAGAAAAGCAATTCCTTGTAAGTGGATATTTAAAATAAAACCGAACCCGGACGGTACAATAGACAGGTATAAAGCTCGACTCGTCATAAAGGGATACTCACAAAAGAAAGAAGTTGATTTTCACGAGACTTTTAGTCCAGTTGCGAGAAGTAGCACTATCAGAGCAGTGCCGAGTGTTGCAGCAAAGAAGAAGTTGAGTCTAGCACAATTTGATGTGTCAACGGAATTCTTATATGGCAAGCTAGATGAGGAAATTTATGGAGGGGTGCTGTCTCCACGGCTACCTCCACGTGTGCGCGGGTTTGGATCTGCGCCGGTGCACCCTGGGCAATGGCTGTTACGGAGGGATTACCATCTTACCCTCCCTGACAGTTAGCTAAAGGCCGCTTCCATTACCCTTATTCCCTTCCAACTCTTACCCTTAAACTACCCCATCCCTAACCCCACTCTCCCACATCCTTCCTTATGTCCTGGAGGAGACGACACCTCGACCCCAAAAACGTCCCAAATCCGGGGTGTTATCCGACCCGTGCCCCGGATACTTTGGCTGGGGGGTGCCCAGCCCAAACGGAGGGTCCTTGATACCAGGCGTCCTCAAGGACTAATTAGCCTTATCCCCGCACGCGGGGCTCTGCGGGGATGGACATCTTAGTTCCCTAGCTGCTCGTGGGATCTGTATGGATTACCAACAAGAATTGTCCGAGTTGTCTCAACTCTTGGCCGAGACGCCTATCGTCGAGGCGGATGCTAGCAGGGACTCAGCGCCCTCTAGTACTCCTATGGAGGTAGCGGAGGCTACCCCCTCGCAAGCAGGAACAGGAGGTTGTTCAACGCCTCCAGGACCTGCTCAAGCGGATGATGTGGGGAAACCCAACACCACCGCAGAAAAAACGGGCAAGGGCCGCAAGGGTAGGTGGATCAGGCCAAACCTTAATGGCGCAGCCCGTAGACGCCTCATCGTGTGGATGAAGCGAGGCTTCTCCAGGGAGGAGGCCACAGAACTGTGCCGGCGCCCATTGTCGGAAGTGCCTTTCGATCCAGTGGAAAGAAAGGTAGCCGACGACGGGAGCCAAGGCCCCGATCAGGGGACAGGCAAGCGGCGCAGATCTGACTTGACCTCTCCACAGGAGCAGCCGCGGAAGAAGAAGGTCGCAATGGACCCTATGGTACCACAGCCGGGGCCTTCTTTTGCGGATACAGCGCGCTCGCGCAAAGTAGGCATCGTCGACGAGCATCGACCACTCACCGCTGCGGATGCGGAGCGGGTGAAGTCTTACCTCCGCCGTTGCATCGAGACCACGCTCGAAGAGGGTCCGAGATTTGGGGGTTGCGTCCTTCGGGCTGGTGCCCTCGTGTTCACCTGCCTGGGTGACGCAACTGCCAAATGGCTCGAGACGAGTATGAGGGCTTTTAGACCATGGGAAGGGGCCTGCTTGAAGGTAGTGGAAGAAAAGGACCTCCCTAAGCCCATCATTGCAACGGCCTACATAAGGGACACGGCTGGCAGCATGAAGTCCCTACTGGTAAGGCTGGACAAGCAAAATCCAGGCATAGGCTGCGGTTCCTGGCGGGTGATCGGTTCCAAAGCAGAAAAGGAGGGGCAGACTATCTGCTTCGCCTTGGATGCGGAATCATTGGTCGCCCTGCGCAAGGTCAACCGCATACTGTTCCTGGATTTTGATTACATCCAGATTAGAGTTAAGGGGGACAAACCGGAGGGAAGAGGGAGCGAGGATCAGGGCGGGGACGCTGGTCTAGTAGCCGAGGGGAGCGCTCTTACGAGCCCATCGGCTGCGAGGCCGTCGACCAAGCCCAGAACCGACACCAACCCTCAACCCTCGTCTAATGCAGGGTCTCGGAACCTTCCCTCCAATGTTCCTCCCACTCCCAGCGGGACGGCTGGCCCGCAACCCTCCACGTCCAACGGCAAGGGTCAATGGGCACAAGTAGCCCACAGCGGCCTACCAGGACGCGGAGGGCCACCCAATGGGCGACCAAGGGGCGGACATGGTGGTGCCCCTAGGTCCAATAGCCAGAGAGGGAAAGGGGGTCACAGAGGGGGGGCGCATTGTCGGGTACGGCCAGTTCAACTGCCATCCTTAGCCCGCGAACACTCCTCCAGAAAGGCCGCCGCAAATCCCCTCAATTCCTTCCCACTACTCCCACCCAAGTAAGTTCCTAACAAAGTTTAGTCCTTGTTTTTCCTGCACAATCGCTTTTCCCCATTTAATTTTGTATAACCCTCGCTCCCACATCCCTTCCAACTTCCATCCCATCCCATCCTAAAATGCAGAAAGCTATACAAATAAACCTGCACCATTCGAAGGCGGCAACAGCTGCCCTAACGAAGAAATGGAGCGATGCAAGGTACTGTATGGCATTCATACAAGAACCGTGGATAAGTGGAAGCGCGGTTCTTGGGCTGAACTCCCTAGGTAGTATTTTGTACAATGCCGGGGGAGTGAGGCCAAGAGCATGTATAGTGTTTAATAAAAATGTGAAATTCTTACCTATACCTTATCTGTGCACAGATGACTTAGTCGCTGCCTATGTTGTACTCCCTGGTATGCAGGATAGGAAGATGGTAGCCTGCTCTGTCTACATACCGGGAGAAGAGACGGACCCGTCGGTGCAGCTGGTAGGACTAGTGGAGTACTGCGAGGAGCACAACGTGGGCTTGCTCCTCGGTTGCGACTCAAACTCGCATCACACATCATGGGGTAGTAGCAATACGAACCCAAGAGGTGAGTTTCTGCATGATTTTCTGCTATCTAGGAACTTGACGGTGCTAAATGAAGGACATAGTCCCACT
This sequence comes from Schoenobius gigantellus, assembly GCA_963935595.1. Lineage (NCBI taxonomy): Eukaryota > Metazoa > Arthropoda > Insecta > Lepidoptera > Crambidae > Schoenobius > Schoenobius gigantellus. The sequence continues at coordinate 21,128,445 of OZ012549.1, read as the reverse complement.
TTCATCACGTCAGCCCGAAGCGAGGTCCTGGATATCACCCTCTGTACGTCGCAGTTAGTGAACCACATTCGGGGATGGCACGTCTCCGAAGATGCTTCACTATCTGACCATAGGTACATCAGATTCGACATAGCAGTTAAGTCTGACACACAAATCGAATCCTATCGCAATCCTAGGCTTACTAACTGGGAGGGCTACCGCGAAAGCCTGAAACAAAGCTTGGAGACGATACAAGCCGTTAAAACAGTAGAACAGTTAGAATTAGCGGCAGGGGCAGTGACCGCGGGCATCCTAAGTGCCTACGAAAATAACTGCCCCCACACCACCAGAGAGAGCAATCGTAAAGTACCCTGGTGGAGCGGCAAATTGCAATTCCTGAGGCAAAAAGCCCGCTCGCGCTTTAATAAAGCGAAAACTGATGGCAACTGGGAAGCCTATTCCCGTACCCTTACAGGGTTCAACAAAGAACTAAGGAGAGCGAAAAGACGATCTTGGGGTAGGTTTTGTGAAATGATAAATAGCACAGCCCATGCCGCAAGGATACATAAGATCTTATCCAAAGCGCCTCCGTCCCATATAGGTCTACTCAGGAAACCAGACGGGACCTTTACGTGCAACGCAAAGGAGACCTTGGAACTCCTAGCGAAAGTGCACTTTCTAGATTCGAGGGTAGTAGAATCATCAGAGGAATCCAATCAGCTGCCTAGGCTAAGGCCAAAGGCGGAGGACTGGAGAAAAGCCTCACAAATAGTAGGCCCTCAAATGGTAGCTTGGGCTATTGATAGCTTTAAGCCATACAAGACCGGGGGTGAGGATGGTATTTTCCCAGCCCTACTACAACAGGGTAAAAATATCCTACTCCCAGTTTTAGTGAGGATCCTCAGGGCTAGTCTAGCGTGGGGATACCTCCCTAGTCTGTGGACAAGGGTCAGGGTTATATTCATCCCCAAAGGAGGGGATAAGGACAAGTCCCAACCTAAGTCCTACAGACCAATCAGCCTTACCTCCTTTCTGTTGAAAACCATGGAGAAGGTGATTAATTTTTATGTAAGGGATACGCACCTGGCAGGTGATCCCTTACATCCTAGGCAACACGCCTACCAGAAAGGTAAGTCTACGGAAACTGCCCTTATCGAATTGACCGATAGACTCGAACAGGCGCTGGAAAACAAAGAAATAGCCTTGTGTGCCTTTCTGGATGTTGAAGGTGCCTTTGACAACACCTCAACAGAAGTGATTGTGCGATGTCTACAAAACCGAGGCATCGACCAATTAGTAATCTCCTGGATAAGGGCAATGCTATCAACAAGAACTGTGAAAACCACACTGTTGGACTGCACTATAATCGCCAGGGTGACTAGGGGGTGCCCCCAGGGTGGAGTGCTGTCACCATTACTGTGGTGTCTGGTTGTTGACTGCCTAATCCGGGAGTTAAACATGGCGTACCTTCCCACTCAAGGCTACGCAGATGACCTGGTGGTCCACATAGTGGGGAAATGTCCTTCAACTATATCAGGTCTCATGCAACTCGCTCTCAAGAAGATCGAACAATGGTGCTGCCAGGTGGGGCTGTCTGTAAACGCCGGCAAAACCGTTATAGTCCCTTTCACTAGGAGGAGGAATCTAGACGGCCTTAAGCCTCCTAAGCTCTTTGGAAGGACTATTGAATTTTCACAAAATGCCAAATACCTTGGGGTCCTCTTGGACCATAGGATGAATTGGTGTACACATATACAGAACATAATCAAGAAGGCCAAAGCAGCGCTCGGAATTTGCCGTAAGCTGGCCTGTTCCCGGTGGGGACTGAAACCAAGCTACCTACTATGGCTTTACACCGCTGTGGTAAGACCTATGGTTAGCTACGGGTGTATAGCTTGGTTTAAGCAAACGGCAATAGGGACCACAAATAAGGCCCTCGAAAGCCTGCAAAGATGCGCCTGCTTGATGATCACGGGGGCCTTCTCGTCTTCTCCCACCCTTGCTCTGGAGGCTATCCTGAACCTCCCACCGCTCCACCTGTTCATTCAGGGGGAGGCAAGGATGGCCATGCTCAGAGCGGTAGAGGGAGGCAAATCGAGTTGGAAATCCCAGACCATGAGGAAACTACATAGCAGCCTCTTGGTAAATCCTATAATGGCAATGCCAGCTGATGCCATGCATGAAACTTTGGAGTTCAGGAGGAACTACAAAGTTACGATTCCTAACAGGGAAGATTGGGATATGCAAATCCCTGAGCCCTTTAGGAAAGCCAACCAGATTTGGTACACTGACGGCTCCAGAAAAGATGGCCGTTCAGGTGCAGGTGTCTACGGAGGTAGCACGAAATCCAGGAGGACTACGAGCCTGGGTGCACATGCCACCGTTTTTCAGGCAGAAATGTATGCCATCATCGACTGCGTTCACGCAAACCGGTCGAGCGAAGGTAAAAACATTCTTATTCTGTCGGACAGCCAGGCTGCCTTAAAGGCCCTGGCTGCCGTGGAGTTCAAGTCCAAAATCACCTTAGAGTGTTCGAAGGCCTTGAATGATTTGGCGACCAGGAACTCGGTTATGATTGGCTGGGTTCCAGGTCACTCCAACATCCGAGGCAATGAAATTGCCGATGAACTAGCGAGGACTGGCTCCGAAAACGTTCTTATAGGACCAGAACCAGCATGTGGCAATTCGAGGGTGACAAAAAAGAGAGCCCTTAGGGATTGGGTACAAACACAAGCCCGTCTCCAGTGGGCTCAGAGTTCAGGGCTTTTGCACTCAAAAATGCTCATTAGGGAATTTTCACCCAGGGTCGCAATGCGTAACCTCCAACTGAGCAGAGGCCAACTAAAGGTTCTCACTAGAGCCTTAACTGGCCACTGTAAACTCAACAAACATCTGCACAGAATGGGATTAGCAAATGCCCCCACGTGCAGATTCTGTGGTGAGGATGACGAGACACCTTCTCACATCCTCTGTGAATGCTATGCTCTCATCCACACAAGGAGCCGAGCTCTGGGAGGACCTAGTTTGCCACCTCATGAAGCAAAGGCTCTGTCTCCAAAAAAGGTCATCGGCTATTTTAACGCTACAGGCCTATTTGGAGACCTTTGAGGAGGGGTCAGCCACAATAGATCTGTACAGGTCGCAGTGGCTTGCTGAGGGTCGCCTCTCGTCGCCCACAGCTACCCCCACAAGTATAGATAGATAGATAGAGGAAATTTATATGAAACCGCCAGAAGGTTATTCAAAAGACAATAAATTGGTTTTTAGGCTGCAAAAGAGTCTATATGGGCTAAAGCAAGCGCCGCTGTGTTGGAATAGGTGTATAACAGACTATATACTAAAAATTGGCTTTAACCAGAGTAACTCAGATCCTTGTCTGTTTACAAGAAAACGAGGGGAAGAAAGGATAATCCTTACTCTATACGTTGATGATGGTCTTATCGCATCAACCAGTGAAAAGGAGACAAATCACTTCCTGGAAGAGATGAAAATGAGATTTAAACTTACTACCAAGCCTGCCAGTTATTTTTTAGGTATGGAGATAGAGAGAGGCCCAGATGGCTCAATACTGCTTCACCAAAGAGCATATGCCAGCCGAGTACTAGAAAGATTTGCAATGGATGAATGTAAATCTGTGGCGACTCCGATATTGAAGGTAGAAGATATGAAAACGGCGAGTAACGACCAAGAGGCCGAAGTTGGCACATTCCCGTATCGCCAAGCAGTTGGAGCTCTTGCCTATTTAATGACCGCTACGAGACCAGATATAGCCTATGCCGTATCAGTGGCATCTCGCAATCTAAACAGTCCAACCAAATATGATGTGCAGACTGTAAAACGGATAATGCGATATATCAAAGGCACGATTGATTATGGCATAAAATACACACCAGATCATGCCTCTGACATGAAGTGTTATAGTGACGCTGATCACGGTGGTGACGTGTGCACTGGAAGGTCGAAGGCATTTTTTGCATTTATGCCGGAGGTGCCGTCTCTTGGAATAGCAAACGACAGAACGTTGTAGCCATATCCTCAACGGAGGCTGAAATTTACGCAGCTAGCGAGACTGCTAGAGAAATAATATGGCTAAAACAAATTTTAAAAGACATTACAGGAAATGACTGTCAAGCATATCTGTGCGTTGACAATGAATCGGCTATCAAAATAGCGAGAAACCCTCCAGAGTTTCACCAGAGGACGAAACACATTAAATTACGAGCGTTCTTTATCAGAGATTGCATTCAGGAGGCAAGCTTTGATATCCATCATGTCAATTCGGAAAACCAAATCGCCGATATGCTAACGAAACCTTTGTATGGGCCCAGATTGAAACAACTGAGGAAAATGGCTGGAGTTTTAACATTCAAGAGAGGTGGATGTTGAGAATAGACACAATGAGTGGAAACTCCACTGTCATTTGTCACTATTCTATAGTTAATTAACATGACTTATTGAATGTTTGTGTGGTTGCTATGATATTTAGGGAACAATAATAAAGCACAAATAAAAAAATAAAACAAGTAGTGATTATGGAAATCTGTATTTTATATTAAAACGACCCACTAAAAATTACATTACCTTTCACACAACAACACGACATTAATTATTATTTCCTCTGCGTCCACAAACTATAAAGGCAAAACGCATTTCCACGAGTACCTAAGCAGCGATTTCAATATATTGAACGAAGACTAGATCCAGACTTAACAAAACACCAGTTTTACAACAGATCAGGTATTAAATCTGGAGTGGCAGAAATTGCAATTTTACCGGAGGTACTGTACCTGCCTGGGTACCTCCGTCTTACGTGTGGCTGACCCCAGCTGAGCTACACAAAAAAAAAACTCGAAAATAGATTGTTTGAGTAGGCCGCTTTAATGTCCAGAGTTTGTTGGAGATTGTCGGCTAAGTTTCAGTTTGTCGCGTGCGCGTTTCAAAGATATGCGGATCTCGAAAACGAAACGACATGGCGAAAATCTGTTTGCTGATACTACACAAAAAATACAAAAATAACAAAAGCTCGTGTATTCGGGACTCCTAGCTCCTGGACTATTTACCCAAATAAAAAATTATTACATTCTCTGGATTGGGGCGTCGCCAAACTGAATCTTTGAATAAAGTATCAACAAGCTACCACCTCCCAAGTACCATTTTGACGTCTGTCGGACGATATTTTAAGGTCGCCACAGACGTAAAAGACGTCGGTGAAGTGGTCCTAGGGTACTCTAGCTCTATAATGACGGTCGAATGTCACATCCTCACGTCGTCATGAATGAATGAAATGAATGAAAAAAAAAATATAAATGACCGCCATCACAAAATGAAAAAATATAAAATAAATTATTAATCCTAGTAAAAAATATTTTAAAAACAATCTTATTTGAATGCCCTAAAAAGAGGAAAATAAACTTTAATTTATAACATGATAAAGTTCGTCGTGCTTGTTTTGTTTTATATCCACGACTAATGGATAGTGGTCAAGTAGTGGTACTGGTACTGTAATGGTAGTCTGTAGGACCAGGGCCCCCGTAAGGGCTACTGGCGCCTGTGTGCAAAAAAGGATTTTGGCGCCCCTTAAGGCATTTTGGATCATGTATTTGTATTTATTTTTTTGAAGGTAGGGAGGTAGGTAGGTGCTTGAAATAAAGCAAAAAAGTGAACATTAGAAGTCATATTTATTCGTAGACTAAAATATCAAAATGAAACAAACAGAATAAAATCATAACAAAATAAATTAAAATAAATTCTTGTTCACACCCATTTTAAAGCATTTACTTAACTAATGGGGTACAGACACGTTGTTTATAACTACTAGAAAATAACCCAAAACTAAAAATCACATCAAGGAACAAATAACAGAAATATTATATTGCCCAATGTCTACATATTATAAGTACTACTTTCTACTAATACTTAGATATTTTAAAAAATATGCAATATGTAGATACTTCTGATAAAAATACCTAGGTAACTTCGTTATAAAATCAAAAATGACAGCTAGGTACAATGGAAAAATACAAAATAGCTATTGTAGCAGCTTTATTTTCCGAGACTTTGCTACTGCAAATTCATTAATTACATCGTTAAAATGTATACCAAAAAATTTTCTTGTTCAATTGCTAATAACGCTAGCCCAGACAATGGTAGCGGGGGCCTTGTGTAGGACGTCTAATAATGACGTATAAACTGCTGTCCCCGAATAGACGTATTATTGACGTTAACTAGGCGTCTAAATCTGACGTACAAATTAAGACCCTAGTGACTTAAAAACGACGTCGTTTATTGGTCATTACTTGGGCTATCTTAATCAGTAAACAGATTTTAGCTACGTTGTTTCGTTTTCGAGATGCAGGTGGCTCAGCTGAGGTAATGTTTCTTTCTACAGCTGAGCCACACGTATCTCTGAAATGTGCTAGCATCAAACTCTAGCTGCAAATTGTTCAACAAACAAATTTTCGCTACGTTGTTGCTTTGTTTTCGAGATCCAGCTGGCTCAGTGGCAGCAACTTTGCTGCAGGTGAGCTCTAGAATGGTAGATCGACAAACTCTGAAACTTATCCGACAAATTGCTGCCTATATATATCAGCAAACAGATTTTCGCTATGTCGTTTCGTTTTCGAGATACGTGTGGGTCAGCTGGTCAGCCACACATTTCTGAAACGCGCGAGCGACAAACTCTGAAACTTTGCCGACAAACGACATTACAACGGCATACTCAAACAATCTATTTTCCACAGTTTTTTGTGGCTCAGCTGGGGTCAGCCACACCGTCAGCGGTCACCGTCACAGGTCAGCCGTCTTACCTATTTCTGCCACAAAGTAGCAGTGCTTGCATTGCTGTGTTCCGGTTTGAAGGGTATATGGCAGTGAAATTACGTGTCGGTCTCATCTGGGTACCGTGATTTTACATCTTATGTCATTAGCAACGTACACTGTGACTCTTGTACGGATTGCAGTTTTGCTGCATATCTTACAAGAGCCTCATGTACTATATGGTGATTGTTACCACTTACCATCTATTATCGGTAGGCAGTATGCTTGTTTACCAACTTTGTTGTATGAAAAAAAAAGCAATCTGTTGCATTCCATTTTCAGAATGATATTCCTCGTATAGTTGTTATTTATAGAATAAAGCATCAATCGGTATCCTAGACTACATTATTTGTAAAAATGGTAACTAATTACTAAAAGTGATGGTTGTTGTTTTCACAAATAGTCTATTAGTGAAAATAAAACCGCCTCAGTGGTCTAGTGGTTGAGAGCTGAGTATTGATTGGGAGGTCCGGGGTTTGATTCCCCATGCAGGCAGAAGTTTTTGTGCTCGGTTTGGTAGATGGTAGGGCTTAGCCACCATTTTCTTTTCGGGGGGAAATGCGTAACCGCCCCTTATCCGCCGTTGGCTAGACGGCGAGCGTATGTGGGGCTCTCCCCGCAGTGCCAGGCTTACCCACTAAAACCCCCCGGTGTTCTCCCTGCCCTTATAGGCGCGCATGGTAAGGTCCAAACTGCGACACCACTACCAACGCGCCCGGGCAAGTTGATCGGACTATCGCCAAGGGGGGATTGCCCGAGAACACCAGGCCAATCCTCAGACGGAGGGCCTTACGTATAATGTGTATGGGATGTATGTAAGCAAGAAATTTATATTAAGACGTGATTTCGTTTTTACTATTAAACTTAATCTTATAATTTATGATCATTGAGGTAATAGAAATAAACCAATTATTCTATATGACAAATAATGGGACAATTTTCTTAGCTTACTATGGATTCTTACCTCTGCCTAACCATATCTGGTAGCCCCCTTAGATATTCTTTGCAATGAAAAAGTTACGGTTGACCGTGACAGGGCAAGATCTTCCAGTAGGTTATAGAGATTTCGCTGATAAACCTCTCTCTCTCGCTTCTACTGCATAAATTATTTACAGTATGAGTTCATTTGTCTGCTCATAGTATTTGTTTGTTTTTATTGTGTGGTCTTTGGGGATGCTATTTTCCCATGGGACAGTGAGTTCTGTGAGTTTTAGTTCTTTTCAGAATAAGACAGTTTGGATGATGAAAGGAAAAGATCCTTTGGGATTTTATAATGTTTTTCATACTTGTTCATCATTAGGATCCAGTCCTATGTGAGTTCAATAATGGAGAAAGGTTTATTTCTTGATTTTTCAACTGAACCTTGTATATTGCAAAAAAAAGGGAAGTGAGAGATAATGATTCTTTTTATTTTTTGTGCAAGACTAGACAATGTATCATTTTTTGGAAATCACATTTACAATAAGATAAATAATCCACATTTTCATACAAATGCAATCTACACATATACAATAATCAAGATCAAACCATACATTAGAGGAAGTATTAAATAACAATCTATTTACAACCAAGCGATTTGATGTAGTATTGCCTAAATATCAATATCATATTTTTCATCATCACTATTAGGTGTGTATGTTTCTTGAGGTAATTGTACTTCCCCACAAAACATAAATTCCACATAATGAAAATAATCTAATGCAATGTTTGTGAGCATAGCTCCAGTAGATATACCAAGAATTGTGCCTAATATGGGACGCTGTCCAACTGAATTACGTAAGATCGCCCACAAAAATATAGAGCCTAAAGGCCAAAGGCAACCCCCAAGAAAAGCCCATGAAAATCGCCTTGCTGGAACTGCAGCTGCCATGTGTGGTCGAGCCCATAACCATAACCCTGCACCAGTGCCCGCTGACAGGAATAAAATGTCTGTGATATCCCTCCTAGGAAACAACCTGAAATTAAATAACATAATAGATCACTCACTATTTTGTTTGATTATAAATTACACAAAGTTAATTGTTTATAAAATCAGTTTTTTTTATACTTATTTCGAAAATTGTTAACCTGATTAAAATCTGAAATTGAGTGTAAGGTATTTTATTAAGTTATTATGTACCTACCTGACCATCAGGTGTGGGTTCATCACGGTAACAGATAAAGTTGTGTAGCTGACCAAGCCTTGTAGGGGTATATAATAATACAACACATTGTCTTTTGTAAATGGTGGTAATCTGGTTCTGCCCAGGGATTTATTGATAATGTCAACAGTTTTCGGAATATTTGCCGGCAAGTTGATAATATGTCCTCTAATATTGTGGTAAATTTTTTCTAACATTTCCATGTTGCATAAACGTTTATTAATTGCAACGCTGCACTTTACTACAAAGGGATTTCTGAACGTAAGTAACAATGCTACACATTATTTGGCAACAGTTTTGGTGTGTAATTATTTCTGTACCTTAATTTTGTCATTGATTACTGCTCTAATAATAAAATTTAGGGCATGATGCTGATGGTGATGTTAGAACGACAACAAAACCCATCACAATATTTTTGACATTGACATGACATTTTCGATGGTTCAATTTTTTTATTTATTTAGCATTGGCAACAGGGCTATTAGCCTAATTATGCAACTTACGAAGTTGTGAGTCCGACTCCGAATAGCAATCGACTTCTATTAGGACGGAATAATATCATTAATTAAACATAAACTTACTAACGTAAATTTTTACTTTTATACCTACAGGTTTGTACGGAACCCTCGGTGCGCGAGTCCAACTCGCACTTGGCCGGTTTTTTAACCGACTTCAAAAAGGAGGAGTTTCTCAATTCGATGCGTATGTTTTTTTTTGTGTGTATGTTACGCGATTACGCCGCCAGTTGTGGACCGATTTTCAAAATTCTTTTTAAATCATGACATGGGCAACAACAGCTAGTACGGAATAGGTATTTATTAGTACCGTACTAGTTTCAATCAAACTGAACGTGTCACAACTCTAGAACGATATGTCAAAATTTTAAATCACCGGCCCCGTTCAGCTTCGAGACTACACTACTCACAGAGGCGCGTTAAGAGGCTTCGCGCGATGTACAACTTTTCGCTCTAACCCCATTGATTTACTACCAAACGTAGATAACGCATGAACGATCGAAAAGTAGGCCGGTGAAGAACTGCTCAATCGCGACTCGTGCAGTTCCTTTCCATAGTGAGTGATTAGCTGTCGGCACGTAAACATGCCGAAGTGCGCATTCAAAAGTTGTGGTAACAATAGCCAGAATCGGCAGAAAAAAGACGGAATTTCATATTTTGCGTGAGTAAACTCATTACACATCTTATTATGTATTCAAATATTCGATTTATACGTAAAAACCATTAAAAACAATTATTTTAATCATAAACATGTCGCTTCGCGCCAGTGTCAGTACATCACAATCGTCTTGCTCGCACGGGCATCGTATTACGATGTGCTATCTCATTCATGCGTTGGAGCGACAACGCGATAAGTAATTTCAAGCATTATGTTTGAGAGTATAAAGTTGATATTTTCTTGTAGCAATTACTAAAACGTCGTTTGCTCTGTGGCTAGGTATGAAATGATGTAAGTTCCCACGGTTGTACTTAAAATAGTTGCCGTATTAATGCAGAATAAGGTTGAATATACAGTACTTTCTTTATGGTAATTTTCATTCGGGCGTGCATATTCAAGTATATATCAGCGAGTACAAATGTATAGTCGATTAGGTGACAGATTTCAAGCGCGTTTTTGTATGAAGCGCTCTATCTACGTTTGGTAGTATATCAATGTCTAACCCCGTTCAATGCCTTCGAGCGTGACAACCGGGTGAAACAATCGGCCCGTTCAAGATCTTAGTGTCGGCGCGAGTTACAACCGAACAACCATCGAATTTGATGGTTGTAAAACGCTCTGACGTTTATTAGACTCAGACTCAAACTCAGACTCAAGACATTTATTTTCACAAACACTACAACATAACATAAAGGTGGAACAAAACAAAAAAAAAAAGTAAAGAATACAATAAAAAGCGTAAAACACAAAGAGATAATTTTGTAGAAAATAATAATTATAATTTATTATTACGCTGTAGTGTGATGCGAAAATAGGACGCAGCTCAGCATATGCTGTGACCTACAGAGCCACAGCGCTGGTTTTCAGCTGAAACCTTAACAAGAAAAAGCGTGTACTTACGCAGCTGAACGCACAGTGAGAAAATGTAAAATGCAAAATATATAAAAGTAAAGCGATGGGATGAATGATACAGTGTTATAAGTGTGAATGTTTGTATTTGTAAAGATTGTATCTACCTTCTATAAATAAAATACATAATTAAAAGATACTTATTATATTAATATTAAATGCAAGTGTAATAATATACAGGAAATTATAAATTATACTATGTGTACAAGTATGTTGGAACATCACGACCACCCAATGGTAAACATTTTTGTTTGTCTAAAAGGTATGTTTTTAGTTTAGATTTAAAGCTATTAAAAGACAAAAGGTCACAAGTGGGTGGTGGCAAGTTGTTCCAACACTTGGTGGCTGAATATTTAAAACTGCCACGGAAGGCTGCAGTGCAATGTAGAGGTAAAAGGAGTGGCCAATTTCTAGGACGACACCCGGAATTTGTCCTTTCACGAAATGTTAACTTTTCGAACAGGTAATGAGGTCTCCCAGTTTTAATAGTGCCAAAAAGGAGTGCAGCCAAGTGGAGTTCCCGACGATAAGCCATCTTCAGGACACCAGCTGAGTTAAAATACGACGTAACATGCGTGCGCGGAGGTACGTTGAAACAAAAACGCGCACAGGCGTTCTGTACTCTCTGCACGACGCGGTCTGTGCGAGCCAGCAGGCGTGGACCATACACCAGGTCAGCATAGGACAGTTTAGAGAGAATAAGAGCGTCACATAGTCTGACGCGCAGATCTACGCTAAGGAAGTCACGGATACGATATAGTATTTTGAGTCTATAAATGCAGGTGTTCGCGCATTCTAATACGTGACTTTCGAAGCGCAGATCCACGTCCATCAGAACTCCAAGATTGCGAGCTTCGTGTACCAACTCTATGGGCTCATTTCTTATTGAGACAGCGGGATTATGGCTTATTATACTGGCGATATGACCAGGAGTCCCAAATATCATGTACTTTGTTTTCTTAGGATTTAGTACCAGTGTGTTTGCTTCCGACCATGTTGCAATGCTATTTAAGTCATTATTTATATTTTCAACAGCTATGGACGTGTCTTTTGGATCAAATGACAAATAAAGCTGTGTATCATCGGCGTACATGTGGTATTGGCAATGCATATTGGTTTTATTTATTTTATTATTACTGAAATACTCTTACGTGATTGGATGATATTGGCGGCCATATTGCATTAAATGCCTAGAAAGAGAGAGAAATAAAAAATCATGTGAAAGAGGGAGATAAAAGATTTGGTTGCTGCAATCCATTCAACGCCTCTGAGCAAGTTAAAAAACAACCGGACAACTACACCCAGAGGCTCTGAACGTGCCTCAGTACTCAGACTGTTCACGCCCGGATCGAATCAATAGACGCTATAATGATGCTAATGGCATGCTATCGTTTCGGAATGTTCGTGAACGCGCTCATGTCAATAATATCAAAACAAACATAACCTTAAAAAGACTTTAACTCGTAATTTCAATTGTGATTTTAAGTGTGATTTCTGTGATATCCAAGCTTTAGCAGTTTTTCTTTGTCTTACCTTTTACCATTTTCTGCTCTTTTAGTGTCTTCAGGAGACAGTTTGAGGTAAACTACTTTGTTTTCTTCTTCAACAAAAACTGGTAATTCTAATATTAGTTTTTTCCTTATATTTAATTCAATTTTTAGGATATTTGGCTTACTTTTGCCTTCAATTCAAATACAGAGTAATTTTCAACCATCGCACTAGCGAACCATAAACAAAATGTCAACTTGACAATGACATTTGACTCACGGTGCTGACGAATTCGGCCTGAGCACGTGTAAACGCTGTTTGTGATGCAATCAATGACGTCATCACATCCAACGTGAACGCTGTTGTTGCGAAACGGGCCGCCTGTTAGCGCGCTCACAGTACTGCTGATGGTCACTATAGCCGCGAAACGGAACGCGGCGGAAGGATACGTAACGCAGAGGCGCGTTCAGAGCCTACGCTCGAGTGCACTCCGAGTGCACTCTGACAGCAACCGACCCGTTCAGAGCCTCGGGGTAAAAAACGCTCTGACAGGCGATTATACTGAAATACTCTTACGTGATTGGATGATATTGGCGGCCATATTCTATAATGTCATCTACTAGAAGGAGAGAGAAATAAAAAATCATGTGAAAGAGGGAGATAAAAGATTTGGTTGCTGCAATCCGTTCAACACCTCTGAGCGAGTTAAAAAACAACGGGACAACTACACCCAGAGCTGCGTTCAGAACCTACGCTCGAGTGCACTCCGAGTGCACTCTGACAGCAACCGACCCGTTCAGAGCCTCGGGGTAAAAAACGCTCTGACGGACGGTTAGTACACTCTGTGCCCGTTCAGAAGCTTCGAGTGATGCAACCAAACGACCAACTCGAGCGTAGGGTGAAAAACACTCTGACAGATTTTATGTCAAAGTCGATGTCAAAAATACGCTAATTATTTATTATTTTATTAAATAACACTACTTTGAACTCTTTTAAGTCTAACACAAGGGAAATATAGTGATTTTTATGTGTTGTAATTATTTTTAAGCAGAAAAATGGATATTGACTGTTAATTTCATAGTAAGGATTAATAATATTTTGCCCTTTGCTTGATCTTGATCGGCAAGATACAAACTAACAAAAAAGATAGCAACCGACCCGTTCTGAACCTCGGAGCGAGTGTGAAAATCACTCTCGGTTGCATTACTCTGACCCTCGGAACGCAACTCAGAGGCTCGTAACGCGCCTCTGATTGTAGTCTGAAGGTGCTGTAGTGATTGTTCTGAGCACCAAGTTAACGATACGTAGTATCATGGCTCAAAGGCCTAGATGCCAAGCCTAAAATACTATAAAAAAATACGTAGTATCTACGTCTACCATAGATATAGAATGAAATAGATGGGCTATAAAAGCCGTCAGACATGAGGAAAAGAGATAAACTTATACACATTGCCAAAGGAAAGAAGAAGATGGCATCATTTTTTTTTGTCCTTGTTACCGTATATAGGTGAAACTGGTAGTGGGGATTGTTTATCACCAGCGTCTGGTGCTAAACAAATACGTGGAAGAAATTTGTTGTGTGAATTATAGCTTACTGTGTAATTATTTAACACTTTAATTAGTGTAATTGTGAACTATTTGAACATTTAAATCATGGTGCACTGCTCAGTTTTAGGTTGTAATAGTGATAGTGCTAGAAAACAGGAAAATATAACCTTTTACAGGTAAGACCTAAATTGTGTCAATAAAAAGCGCCAAAACTATTTTTTAAATTATAAATACAAGTTATATTGCAATATTTTATCATTCTACTATGGTTCTCAATCATATTATGGGATTAAACATGAAATTTCAAACTAAGTAGTAAGGTTACTGTTAACCTAACAAGCTAGGAATGTCGCCATACAATATGGCCACGTATACAGCCAACGCGTATAACATTTTGCCGGGTTATAATGATACCAGTTACGCTACGACTATTTTTCCTTGATTCGTAGGTAATTTGTTACGTGAAAGGGAACTCACATATTAGTTTCTGTGTTACATTAATATTGACATATTTAAGTATAAAATTTTGAGCATTTTAGATAACAAAGTTAATTCTTTTGAAGTGAGACTTTCCATTTACTTGTTTGTCTGTATTTAACAGATTTCCTTCGGAGATAACTACTCGAAAACAGTTGGATTAAAGCTACTGGTCGATTGAATTGGCAGCTAACCAAGCATACCCGAATGTGTTCTAAGCATTTTGAACAACAGTGGATTCAGAAAAACAAAAAAGGCACTTTTCTTAGGAGCGGTGCTATTCCTAAACTTTTTTACAGATCAGTAACTTATACATATTATATTATTATCTACAAGATACATACCCTATCAAGCCAAAACCTAAATTTATTTTTCACAAACCCAACTATTTTTATGGGGGATTTCGAAATTTATTTTACAGTTTTGGATTAACATGGGTAGGGTAGGTACCAAATCCTTTTCTACTATTTTGATATGGCCAAACATATTATTAATGGTTTGATTTTGGTCATTTTCAATTAATATAACAAGTCTGACCATTAGTACAGATACAGTTTAAAAATTTATTATTTAATATTTTTAATGTTGTAAAATTAGAACCTGCTTTTATTTTTAACCTGTATACATATTGTTTCAGGACGCATCGGTGTTGGATTTCGGTTCAAATTTGAATACGCCCCGAAAGAGAAAAATGCGGCTTCAAATGCTGGGTTTGAACAATCAGCGAGGTCATCAAATAAAAAATTACGGCCAGTGCGTCAATCGCTTAGACGATTGGGAAAAAAAGTAGTCACACTTGAAAATGTGTAAAGTGATTTGAAGTGTAAGTTAATGATGCAAAATTAGTAGTTGGACATTTTAGATACTGTAGGAGGAACCAATAGAGATTTTCTGAAAAGATTTTTAGGAGTTGACAAAAGAAAGTATTCTGAACCTTCAAGGAAATTCGCGCTGTGCTTACACTTTTTAAGTTCAAAGACATATGAGTTTGTACGTAAGCAATTTAATACGTGTTTACGACACCCAAAAACAGCTGGTGAGTGGCGAGGAGTAGACAGCCTCTAGAAAATATTTGTGATTTATTAGCAATTTTGTGCCATAGCTAGTAATCTGGCTTAATCCAAATGAAATAAGTCATATCTCTACTTTGTCTGAATATTTAACAAGAACACATAGGATGTAGATATAGCTCTATGCACCGAACAAGTGTTTCTAATTAATTATATAGGTACTTGACAGAACATAATCTTCCTCAGAGATTTACAAATTGGTCTTGTCCTGCGCTATTTTCAAGTTGCCCCCAGCGGGTGCGAGGTTAGGGGTGGCAACACGGGCAACTAAGAATAACCAGCTATCTACATCGGCATCTTGCGTTCTTTGCCAGATCTTTTTTCCATTGTGAGCAAGCTTACCAACTTTGGGCTTTTAGCACCATATTGAGTGCGGTATCAGTAGTTCAATTCTTGAACTTACCCAGCCCAAGTGAATTTTTACCTGTATTGTAGTGAATTTTATCTCTGTAAGCCGAAGTCCTTTATTCGATGACAATAACGGTGCTATTGAAATCTAATTTTAGAAAATGTTTATTTAAAATTTAATATTATACATTTTCTAAATCTTCACAAATATTTAGTAAATGTGTAAATATTGGATTTTAAATAAACTGCAGAGATAAAGAAAAAACAATGATTATTGCCCGCTGTATTCTTAATCGAGCGACGATCTTCGCAAGGTACCTAGCTGGCAAAAGCTGGAAGCGAGTGGTCGCGGATCGTGCTCAGTGGCGAGCACTTGGAGAGGCCTATGTCCAGTAGTGGACGCGTGTGGATGATGATGATGATTCCTAATATTTTTTCTTATATTTGTAAAGATGTTTACATAATATCTTAAATAAATAATTAAGTAATGTTTTAAAACGAAATATACTCGAGTAAATCCGAAAAGTGTAGTTTTATTTAAAAGTGTAAATAACTTTAGACTGCGGCGAAGGTTGAATGAAGAATTCAATAAAAAAAATCGCAACTTCCTCCCACTTTTATTTTTTGAGACATATTATTGAGCGAGGGGCGCTCATTAAAATGTCTCAAAAAAAATACGTAGATCAATCAACCCAACTTTATGTTTATAGTGGTAAAAGCCACTATAAACATAAAGTAGGGTAAAACTTAAAGCAACACTGGTATACCCATCTACTTTAGGCAGGTATGACGTCATCTATGTCTGTCCCTTACGGGTATACGGTCACGTCCTATCTATTCATTCTTTATCTAAGACGTCTACCCTACATCAGGCGTTGAGTTGCGTTCCGAGGGTCAGAGTAATGCAACCGAGAGTGATTTTCACACTCGCTCCGAGGTTCAGAACGGGTCGGTTGCAATCTTTTTTTTTAGTTTGTATCTTGCTGATCAAGATCAAGCAAAGGGCAAAATATTACTAATCCTTACTATGAAATTAACAGTCAATATCCATTTTTCTGCTTAAAAATAATTACAACACATAGAAATCACTATATTTCCCTTGTATTAGTGTTATTTAATAAAGTAATAAATAATTAGCATATTTTTGACATCGACTTTGACATAAAATCTGTCAGAGTGTTTTTCACCCTACGCTCGAGTCGGTTGTTTGGTTGCATCACTCGAAGCTTCTGAACGGGCACAGAGTGTACTAACCGCCTGTCAGAGCGTTTTTTACCCCGAGGCTCTGAACGGGTCGGTTGCTGTCAGGGTGCACTCGGAGTGCATTCGAGCGTAGGTTCTGAACGCAGCTTTGGAATCACCCATAGAACATAGATATAGAATGAAATAGATGGGCTATAAAAGCCGTCAAACATGAGGAAAAGAGATAAACTTATACACATTGCCAAAGGAAAGAAGAAGATGGCATCATTTTTTTTTGTCCTTGTTACCGTATATAGGTGAAACTGGTAGTGGGGATTGTTTATCACCAGCGTCTGGTGCTAAACAAATACGTGGAAGAAATTTGTTGTGTGAATTATGGCTTACTGTTTAATTATTTAACACTTTAATTAGTGTAATTGTGAACTATTTGAACATTTAAATCATGGTGCACTGCTCCGTTTTAGGTTGTAATAGTGATAGTGCTAGAAAACAGGAAAATATAACCTTTTACAGGTAAGACCTAAATTGTGTCAATAAAAAGCTCCAAAACTATTTTTTAAATTATAAATACAAGTTAAATTACAATATTTTATCATTCTACTATGGTTCTCAATCATATTATGGGATAAAACATGAAATTTCAAACTAAGTAGTAAGGTTACTGTTAACCTAACAAGCTAGGAATGTCGCCATACAATATGGCCACGTATACAGCCAACGCGTATAACATTTTGCCGGGTTATAATGATACCAGTTACGCTACGACTATTTTTCCTTGATTCGTAGGTAATTTGTTACGTGAAAGGGAACTCACAAATTAGTTTCTGTGTTACATTAATATTGACATATTTAAGTATAAAATTTTGAGCATTTTAGATAACAAAGTTAATTCTTTTGAAGTGAGACTTTCCATTTGCTTGTTTGTCTGTATTTAACAGATTTCCTTCGGAGATAACTACTCGAAAACAGTTGGGTTAAAGCTACTGGTCGATTGAATTGGCAGCCAACCAAGCATACCCGAATGTGTTCTAAGCATTTTGAACAACAGTGGATTCAGAAAAACAAAAAAGGCACTTTTCTTAGGAGTAGTGCTATTCCTAAACTTTTTTTACAGATCAGTAACTTATACATATTATATCTACAAGGTACATACCCTATCAAGCCAAAACCTAAATTTATTTTTCACAAACCCAACTATTTTTATGGGGGATTTCGAAATTTATTTTACAGTTTTGGATTAACATGGGTAGGGTAGGTACCAAATCCTTTTCTACTATTTTGATATGGCCAAACATATTATTAATGGTTTGATTTTGGTCATTTTCTATTAATATAACAAGTCTGACCATTAGTACAGATACAGTTTAAAAATTTATTAATTAATATTTTTAATGTTATAAAATTAGAACCTGCTTTTATTTTTAACCTGTATACATATTGTTTCAGGAAGCATCGGTGTTGGATTTCGGTTCAAATTTGAATACGCCCCGAAAGAGAAAAATGCGGCTTCAAATGCTGGGTTGGAAACAATCAGCGAGGTCATCAAATAAAAAACTACGGCCAGTGCGTCAATCGTTTTGACGATTGGGAAAAAAAGTAGTCACACTTGAAAATGTGTAAAGTGATTTGAAGTGTAAGTTAATGATGCAAAATTAGTAGTTGGACATTTTAGATACTGTAGGAGGAACCAATAGAGATTTTCTGAAAAGATTTTTAGGAGTTGACAAAAGAAAGTATTCTGAACCTTTAAGGAAATTCGCGCTGTGCTTACACTTTTTAAGTTCAAAGGCATATGAGTTTGTACGTAAGCAATTTAATACGTGTTTACCACACCCAAAAACAGCTGGTGAGTGGCGAGGAGTAGACAGCCTCTAGAAAATGTTTGTGATTTATTAGCAATTTTGTGCCATAGCTAGTAATCTGGCTTAATCCAAATGAAATAAGTCATATCTCTACTTTGTCTGAATATTTAACAAGAACACATAGGATGTAGATATAGCTCTATGCACCGAACAAGTGTTTCTAATTAATTATATAGGTACTTGACAGAACATAATCTTCCTCAGAGATCTACAAATTGGTCTTGTCCTGCGCTATTTCCAAGTTGCCGCCAGCGGGGGCGAGGTTGGGGGTGGCAACACGGGCAACTAAGAATAACCAGCTATCTACACCGGCATCTTGCGTTCTTTGCCAGATCTTTTTTCCACATTGTGAGCAAGCTTACCAACTTTGGGCTTTTAGCACCATATTGAGTGCGGTATCAGTAGTTCAATTCTTGAACTTACCCAGCCCAAGTGAATTTTTACCTGTATTGTAGTGAATTTTATCTCTGTAAGCCGAAGTCCTTTATTCGATGACAATAACGGTGCTATTGAAATATAATTTTAGAAAATGTTTATTTAAAATTTAATATTATACATTTTCTAAATCTTCACAAATATTTAGTAAATGTGTAAATATTGGATTTTAAATAAACTGCAGAGATAAAGAAAAAACAATGATTATTGCCCGCTGTATTCTTAATCGAGCGACGATCTTCGCAAGGTACCTAGCTGGCAAAAGCTGGAAGCGAGTGGTCGCGGATCATGCTCAGTAGCGAGCACTTGGAGAGGCCTATGTCAGCAGTGGACGCGTGTGGATAATGATGATGATTCCTAATATTTTTTCTTATATTTGTAAAGATGTTTACATAATAGCTTAAATAAATAATAGTAAAATGTTTGAAAACGAAATATACTCGAGTAAATCCGAAAAGTGTAGTTTTATTTAAAAGTGTAAATAACTTTAGACTGCGGCGAAGGTTGAATGAAGAATTCAATAAAAAAAATCGCAACTTCCTCCCACTTTTATTTTTTGAGACATATTATTGAGCAAGGGGCGCTCATTAAAATGTCTCACAAAAAATACGTAGATCAATCAACCCTACTTTATGTTTATAGTGGTAAAAGCCACTATAAACATAAAGTAGGGTAAAACTTAAAGCAACACTGGTATACCCATCTACTTTAGGCAGGTATGACGTCATCTATGTCTGTCCCTTACGGGTATACGGTCACGTCCTATCTATTCATTCTTTATCTAAGCCATAGAACTACAAGGTCGTTAGTGGAGCGGCTCAGAGACAGTCTCCGCCATTTTTTTCGACGCCATTTTGCTTTTGGGTGCATGTGTGTGTCATTTGGTAGAGAGTATCAGGCGTTGGAATCACCCCTATAACTAGCGGGTCGTTAGTGGAGCGGCTCATTTTTGACCATGTTCTGTGTTTTTGACGCCATTTTGCTTTTGGGTGCATGTGTGTGTGTCATTTCATCATAGAAGTAGAACGCACACATTTGCATTTCATTTTTCATTATTACATTGTTGGTTTGTTTAAATCTCTAATTTATCTTCAGATTTTATGTGTTTTAAGCATGTTTTAAGATTTTTGACACTGTTCTTGATTCAATAACAGTACCTGTGTGTACGAAGGGATTCGGCAGTTTTATCGGTTTGTTTGCTTGTGATTTTCTAAACTTAATTACTTTTTGACCTTTCATTGTTTCATACTATTTCATACTAATATATTTCAGTGGTGTGTAAGAAAAGACGGTTTCGGGGTTTGATTCCCCACGGGGTAGATTTTTTGCTTGGTTTGGTTAGTAGTACCTAGGACTTCTGAGCCCACCTGGTTAGCTACCATAATCTTACTTAAGTTTATCAGATCACCATGGTGACAGTACAACTTGTGCAGAGTACAACTTGTTACTCTGATAATCAGATATCCAGCAACTCTCTTGTGAATAACGCTTTCATCTCTGGCCTAATAGTCATTTACCAAAATGTATGAAGTTGAACTTTCCCATACTAAAAAACGAGCGAACTTTATATTGTTATGAATCCACTAATATTTTACAGACTATCGGCTTCAACAGAGGATACATTTCTGGATGCACATCAATTTTGAAATCGATAAAAACAACTTATGAACACAGAAAAACTAGTGTTATTTTGAGACACAAATACTTGAAGCTGAATATCTTGAGTTGAGTATGCAATAAATAACTTCCTCCAAGTGAAATAAATTCAGGAATACTTTAAAATCCAATAATGATAGGTGAGCAAAGTTGTGTAATATTTTTTTCATTAAATAAACAATAGTTTAAAATTAATTTAATATTATGTTTTCCATTGAATAACCTACACTATGTTGTTGTTCAAAAGCACCACAAATAAAACATTTAATAAAATACAGTTTAATGTTGATAAATCTTAAGTTAACTGTCAATTGATTCACTGTGTCAGTTGACAGAGCTGCCAAATTTCTTTCAAAATCTATAAGTCAAGATCAGTGTTATACTATATGCCCCTATATTAAAGAAAATATTTCAAAATTCGGTTGGGGTGAATGAAAGGGTGCGCAAGGTCCCTTTTTATGGTTGTATCGTATAGAATAGCTAAAAATAAACACTTTTTATTCTTGTCCATTTTTTCTCAAATCTTATAGTGTGCGAGTAAATCAGCTTTGAAAATCACAATGGCAGCAGGACTTAGAAAAATTTTGGGATGTTGCATTGCTATTATGACACCTACTTTTTATGGTTGTATAATATAGAATAGCCTAAAATAAACACTTTTTACTCTTATTCACTTTTTCTCAAGTCTTATAGTTTGCGAGTAAATCAGCTTTGAAAATTACAATGGCCGCAGGACAAGAAAATTTTGGGATGTTGCCTTGATATTAGGACACCTAATTTTTATGGTTGTATCCTAAAGAATAGCTTTAAAATTAACACTTTTTATTCATGTCAATTTTCTCTCAAGTCTTATAGTTTGCGAGTAAATAAGCTTTGAAAATTACAATAGTCACGACGAAAAAAAAATGGGATGTTACGTTGCTATTATAACACCTACTTTTTATGGTTATATCAGAAAATGACTAGTACGTGATGAGCAGATCAATACACACTTGTTCACAGTGGCTTTCTATTTCTTGTGTTTAGATTATGAAATCGAAAATTAGTACCAAAGGTTTTATAATTTTTATAGACAAATCAAATTTTCATAATTAGACTGTTCAGCCTTAACCAATATATTAATTTAGTTAAAAATATTTCTTAGAGAAACCTTTGCTTGTGAATTATAAATAGCACCAACTGAAGTCCAAAAATACTTTCTATACTAGCAGCCGATCCCCGCAGTAATAGCCAATTACATGACACTGAAAATAACTAAGTAAATTTATCTTGCCGTATCAACATAGTAACATGCTTGAATTGTTTTACTACATATACAACAGAACTAGGTCTGTTCGCGAAGGACTATGTTGATCCCACAAACGTGCATCAAGTGTAATTCCCAAAAATGTTGTAACTACAATTGATGAGTTCAGCGATTCGATTGTATCCACTTTCCTTACATTTGGCCAGAACCAATTTGGAACATTTAGCTCTGACACAATTATTTAAGAGAATGTGAAAGTTTGATAAACATAATTTTAAAAGCATTACAAAAGGAATGGGTATGCCATTCCTTTTAAATGCTTTTTCAAACTCTAATTAAAATCATTTATCTGAATGAATATCATTAATTTATGGAAAACATTTCTTATTGACCTAACATATTCATCAAAATTAAAAACTAGATTGATTTGTTTGGTTAGATTACCTACTATAAAATTAATTGCTTTTAATGTTAACTTCTTCAAAATCTATTCAAACGTTTTAAACTATTTGCCATTGTCTGCAGAGTTCAATTCTTCAATCTGAAGTTTTGTAAATAATCAATAAAACAAAATTATTCTCAAAAACAAAGCAGTCTTATATAATTATCTTTTTTGTATCAACAGGTGTACAGATATTGAGAAGTGGAGAGACTAAGATCAGATGGAGAGGCAGGTTATTTATTTTTACTAGGTTTTTCACTGTTTTTCATTTTAGAGTCGTCACACTTTATACAAATGCTTATTTATCTTTCCAGAATCGCAGAGTAAGCACAGCGTTGCATGGCGGAGAATTGTGGGTTCTAATAAGTTCCATTGTGTACGTTTTTGTCATATTGTATGTTAAATTCAATAAAAAGATAATCGCATTTCGTTGTTTTGATTTTTAATAACCTAAAATATCAGAATTAAAAAAGTAGATTAGGGCTGTAACTTTTATATCGATAATTTTCAGTATGTCGATATTAAGAAGTCGATAGTTTACACCACTATCATTACTGAGCATGTCATTCCACTACGAGTCTGCTGTTATATGGGCTGATTCCTATCTGTAACAGTAATATAATTTGTGGAGAGTATATTGTTCTGTGACACACATTTGCATTTCATTTTTCATTATTACGTTGTTGGTTTGTTTAAATCTCTATTTTATCTTCAGATCTTATGTGTTTTAAGCATGTTTTAAGAGTTTTGACACACTGTTCTTGATTCAATAACAGTACGTGTGTGTACGAAGGGATTCGGCAGTTTTATCGGTTTGTTTGCTTGTGAGTTTCTAAACTTAATAACTTTTTGACCTTTCATTGTTTCACACTATTTCATGCTAATATATTTCAGTGGTGTGTAAGAAAAGACGGTTTCGGGGTTTGATTCCCCACGGGGTAGATTTTTTGCTTGGTTTGGTTAGTAGTACCTAGGACTTCTGAGCCCACCTGGTTAGCTACCATAATCTTACTTAAGTTTATCAGATCATCATGGTGACAGTACAACTTGTGCAGAGTACAACTTGTTACTCTGATAGTCAGATATCCAGCAACTCTCTTGTAGGCGAATCCAGGTGAAGGACGCTTTCATCTTTGGCCTAATAGTCATTTACCAAAATGTATGAAGTTGAACTTTCCCATACCAAAAAACGAGCGAACTTTATATTGTTATGAATCCACTAAAATATTTTACAGACAGAGGTTACATTTCTGGATGCACATCAATTTGGAAATCGACAAAAACAACTTTTGAACACAGAAAAATTAGTGTTATTTTGAGACACAAATACTTGAAGCTGAATATCTTAAGAGTTGAGTATGCAATAAATAACTTCCTCCAAGTGAAATAAATTCAGGAATACTTAAAAATCCAATAATGATAGGTAAGCTTAGTTGTGGAATATTTTTTTCATTAAATAAACAATAATTTAAAATTAATTTAATATTGTTTTACACTACACTGTTGTTGTTCAAAATTAGATGTAATTTTTTTTTCAGATTGAATGAAAATGAAAAACACTTCTCAAAAACAGTAGCAAATCCCTGCTAAAATTGATCTTCTGATGGTGCACATGTCTGGGCGCAAACACAAATAACATTTATTCCCTCACTAATTGTCGGATGGGCAACTCACCTCGCTGATACCATTAGGTGAAAATAAGGACATGGTTCACTATTAAAGGTGACTTCGGAAGCATAGAGAAACTCGATATGTTAGAAATTTTGGTTACTCACCATGGACCTGAATTTCATTTTATCAATTTTATTAATATGCTAAGAACATAAACCGCTGCATAAGCAATGAACAGGACATGAATTATGATTAATTATAATTAGACTATTAAAAATGAGACAAAGATTATTTTCTGCCACGCTGGTATATTTCTCACAAAGACTCTAGAGTGTGTACAGATAAGAGAAAAAAAATAGTCATAGACCTCTTTGATAATAGTTACTTGGTGTTGCCACCTGATGGCAATAGTATTTATACAACACTATAATGTAATCAAATTATGTATTTCGATATCCATAAATTACACCCCCACTATATCGAAAAAAAACAGTTAACTTCAAAACATTACAAGCCAAATGTATATAAATCAAAACTAAATTTTAACAAGTCCCAAAATCTCCATGAATTTATAATGTTTTGCCCTGGACAAACCTTTTGTCAATAAATCAGCAGGCATCTGAGAAGTCCCAACATATTTAGTTTCAACAATCTCATCATTAACAACTTCCTTTATAAAATTGTAACGCACGTCTATGTGTTTGGACCTCTTGTGTGACTGATGACTACTGGCAAGCTTTAACGCACTCTGGCTATCATTAAATAAAATTATTTTATTGCAAAACCCAACTATTTCTGTTTCTAATCTACGCAAATATATGGCCTCTCGACACGCTTCCGATAAAGCCATATATTCTGCTTCACAGCTACTCAATGCCACTGTGCGTTGTTTTCTGCTTTCCCAAGAAACAGCAGACCCACTTTTCAGAAAACATAAACCAGTATATGACCGTCTATCCAACGCGTCACTTGCCCAATCGGCGTCTACATAACCAACCAAATCTGCTGTTCCTTGGGAGTACTTCAAACAGTAATTTTTAGTCTTATACAAATATCTTAGAACCCTTTTAACATAAGTAAAATGAACATCTGAGTAATAATTATTGAACTGTGATAAGTAACTGACAGAGTATGCTATGTCTGGCCTAGTCAACACTGCAAGATACATTAAACATCCTATTAACCTTTGATATGGAATATTATCTTCACACACACTAGGTTTTTCAATATTTAATTTGCATTCAATGGGTGTTTCTGCTGTGTGACAATCTGACATGTTGAACTTTTGCATCAACTGCTCTATATAATGCTCCTGATCAAGGGTTACAACACAGTTTTTTCTATCAACATTAACTCTCATGCCTAGATACTGTTTGACATCACCAAGATTTTTAATTTTAAATTTAGCACTTAAAGCTTTAATTAATTTATCAGTTTCAGACTTTAAATTTGAAAAAATGAGGAAATCGTCTACGTAAAGACCAACTATCACTTTTTTTTCATTATGACAATCTTTTAAAAATACACAAGGCTCAACTTTACTCTTGACATAACCTAAATTACATAAGGTTTCATTGACTCTTTCATACCAGGCAAGAGAAGCCTATTTTAGGCCATAAATAGCCTTTTTTAATCTAAGAACCTTGTTACAATCAACAATAGGGAAACATTCAGGTAACTGCATATATATAGTTTCTTTTAAATGACCATTAAGAAATGCCGTAGTGACATCCAGATGAGTTATGTCCATATCGAACTGTACACTCAATGCAAAGAGATATCGCAAAGTTGAATGTCTTATAACAGGAGAGAATGTCTCTTCATAGTCCACACCAGGTCTTTGCGTAAATCCCTTCGCAACTAACCGCGCACGATATCTCACTCGATCGTCGCAATATTTCATTTTAAGAACCCACTTGCACTTCACTATCGTACCTGCGCTTGGAACATCTACCAACTCCCATGCATCATTTTCACTAAAACAGTCCAGTTCTTCCCTAATTGCACTTAACCACTGCTCCTTCTCTAGCCCTGCCAATGCTTCCTGCAGAGTCAGATCACCAGCAACGTCCCATGCTTCCACAGTAGAATCAGCACACATGTTTGAATATCCATACCGCTCTGGTTTCTTTCGCAACCTGACCTCTTTCATTATGCTCCAATTCACCTGATTCAGCATCTTTATATTCACTGGGGATATATGTCACATCAGACTTGTCAACATAACTCTCAAACATAGTATCTTCTAAGTCACTCGAAGATATGTCCCCCACTGAAACCAGGCTTTCTTCATTGCATTCTTTGCTTTCTGTTACAGGCATAGACACTTCTTCCATTATAATAACATCTCTACTGGTGCTGACCTTCTTGGTGATGGGACAATAAACTCTATACCCCTTTATGTCTTCTGGATAGCCCACAAGTATCTGCTCCTCTGACTTCTTGTCCCATTTTAGGCGCTTTTCCTTTGCCACATTTACCATGACACGGCTGCCAAAAATTCGCAGATGACTTATGTCTGGCTTACATCCTGTCCAAACTTCATAAGATGTTTTATCATTCAACGCTGGAAGGACAGTACGGTTTTGCAGGTAGACAGCTGTATTTGATGCCTCAGCCCAAAAGTCTTTGCCTAGCTTGGCATCAAATAATAAACATTTCGCCTTCTCAACTATTGTGCGATTAGAACGCTCCGCCAGGCCATTTTGCTCTGGCGTGTAAGGATTCGACTTCTGGTGCAAAATGACACTTTTCCTCAAATAATCATCAAAACTTCTATTGCAAAATTCCTTCCCATTATCAGTGCGGAGTGTTTTAATTTTCCTGTTCAACTGGTTTTCTACTTTGGCCTTATAATTCTGGAAGTGTTGAAATGCTTCACTTTTCTGCTTCATGAAATATATGTAGGTCATCCGACTGTAATCATCAATGAACAAAATAAAGTACCTGGACCCACCAATTGAAGCATTTTCCATTGGACCACATACATCACTGTGAACTATACCCAATAATTCACCACTTCTTGAACCAGCATGTCCAAAAGGAAGGCGTGACTGCTTGCCTTCACAACAAACAGTACATGACGATTGGGAAATGCCACTTTTCTTCTCAAGTTCCATGCCACTCACTGCATTAGGCATCTTGTTTAAGTACAAGCTGTTTACATGGCCCAATCTGCGATGCCACGTATCTACAGATATAAACGTTGTAGCCAGTGTGCTCTCAGGAGTTCTCAACTTGTAAACACCATTTGTCAATGACGCCATGGCGACCAACTGCTCATTTCTGTTGTAAATGCTGCATCCACTGGTAGTAAACACCACTCGGTTACCGTTACTAACCAACTGACTGACAGACAATAAGTTTGTGGTTAACTTTGGCACACACAACACTCCTTCGACAATCACGTCATATTCACTGTCGTCAGTAACCGTCGCAATTTGCACGTCACCCGAGCATTTCACGCTAAGCTTTTCTTCATTTGCAACAACAATTTCTTTAATAAGATGTTCGGTCGAGACATTTTTAATCCAATTTTCGTTTGAGGTTAGGTGGGCGCTTGCTCCCGAGTCAACATACCAATCATTTTTCGAAAAACTGCCATTTAGGAAGACGGCATTGAACGCGTTTGTTTGTTTACGCTCACTCAATTTGGTATTTGAAGAATTCTTGTCAACAGTACATTGATTGCGATAGTGCCCGATTTGTTTACATCTATAACACCGCGGTGCTTTCTTTGACTTTGACGTTTGTGAATGTCCGTTGTCTTTGGTTCTGCCGTGACCAGTGCTGCCAACCTTGTATTTTCTAAAACTCGCAAATGCCCCGCTAGCGTCGCCATCATTGTTTTCTTCCAAATCCATCAATTTTGACTTAATGGCGTCGGTGGTGATGGCGATCCCCGAATGCTCGATCGCCATTATCATCGGCGAATATTTCTCCGTTAAACCAGCTAACAATAAACAGCCGATCCACTCATCACTGATTTGAAATCCCGTTCCGCTTTGTCCAGTCTCCACTAGCTGTGTCACATAACTTGTCATAGAACTGCAATTTTCGAGACGAATCGATATAAGATTTCTCAATAAACTGATGCGTCTGGTAAAACCGGAATCATCGAATAAAGCTTTCAGCTTATTCCACAGCTCCAATGACGTTTTTACATTCTTTATGTGCACGTACAAGCTCGAGTCGATTGTGAGAATGAATTTAGCCTTGCTCCTCGCATCATCAGCGGCTTCTGTAGTCTTCCCGGCAACAGGTTTTATACAATGCTCCATGTTCTCCAGGATCAGAAAATTCTCCGCAGCGAAGCACCACTCCGAGTAATTTTCCCGCCCCTTTAGCTTCGGTACATTCACCAAGTAGTTCGTCGACATGATATTTTTTTATCTCTCACGACCTACGCTAATAAACTGAGCTAAACTGGAAAAATTACGACTGTCCCTAACTAAAATATTGTCATGCTGGGCCCATAACCTATGATTAATTATAATTAGGCTATTAAAAATGAGACAAAGATTATTTTCTGCCACGCTGGTATATTTCTCACAAAGACTCTAGAGTGTGTACAGATAAGAGAAAAAAATTAGTCATAGACCTCTTTGATAATAGTTACTTGGTGTTGCCACCTGATGGCAATAGTATTTATACAACACTATAATGTAATCAAATTATGTATTTCGATATCCATAAATTACATGAATAACAGAAAGTGGACTGTCAAAAGGTGATTAATTTGTTTTTGACATAAATATGTTTTCTTATTAACCCGTGGTTTCTGAAAGGCTGATCAGTGATAAAAATTAAGTATAGTACATTCAAGATAAGAAAGTTCCCTTGACAGATCGATTTTTTCCGTTTCATGCATACTAGTTTCCGTGATGAAAAATATAATTTATCTCCTTAGGTTATTTTTATCAAAAATGCAATAATTAAGTTCATATTAAATAAAAACAAGAATATCAGCCTAATTAAATAAAAGTATAATTCTAAAAAAATATTTGTTTAAAGTTTACAAATAAAATGTTTGTGTAAAGTATAAGTTCCGATTCACGACTTAAATAAACACATTATTCACTTTTTCTCAAGTCTTATAGTTTGCGAGTAAATCAGCTTTGAAAATTACAATGGCCGCAGGACAAAAAAAATTTTGGGATGTTGCCTTGATATTAGGACACCTACTTTTTATGGTTGTACATATAGAATAGCTTTAAAATAAACACTTTTTATTCATGGCAATTTTCTCTCAAGTCTTATAGTTTGCAAGTAAACAAGCTTTGAAAATCACAATAGTCATTACTCTTTAGTCACAACAAAAAAAAAAATGGGATGTTACGTTGCTATTATAACACCAACTTTTTATAGTTATATCAGAAAATGACTAGAACGTGATGACCAGATCAATACACACTTGTTATCAATGAAATCGAAAATTGGTACCAAAGGTTTTAGAATTTTTATAGACAAATCAAATTTTCATAATTACACTGTTCAGCTTAAATCAATATATTAATTTAGTTAAATATATTTCTTAGAGAATCCTTTGCTTGTGAATTATAAATAGCACCAACTGAAGTCCAAAAATACTTTCTATACTAGCAGCCAATCCCCGCAGTTATAGCCAATTACATGACACTGAAAATAACTAAGTAAATTTATCTTGCCGTATCAACATAGTAACATGTTTGAATTGTTTTACTACATATACAACAGAACAAGGTCTGTTCGCGAAGGACTATGTTGATCTCACAAACGTGCATCAAGAATACTCAAAAATTTTGTAACTACAATCGATGAATTCAACAATTCGATTGTATCCACTTTCCTTACATTTGGGCATGAGAATTTGATACATCTAGTTTTATTTGAGTTTAATGAACCAATTTGGAACATTTAACTCTGACAATTATTTAAGAGAATGTGAAAGTTTGATGAACATAATTTTAAAAGCATTACAAAAGGAATGGGTATGCCATTCCTTTTAAATGCTTTTTCAAACTGTAATTTAAATCATTTATATGAATGAATATCACTAAGTTATGGAAAACATTTCTTATTGACCTAACATATTCATCAAAATTAAAAACTAGATTGATTTGTTTGGTTAGATTACCTACTATAAAATTAATTGTTTTTAAAGTTAACTTCTTTAAAATCTATGCAAACGTTTTAAACTATTTGCCATTGTCTGCAGAGTTCAATTCTTGAATCTGAAGTTTTGTAAATAATCAATAAAACAAAATTATTCTGAAAAACAAAGCAATGTCTTATATAATTATGTTTTTTGTATCAACAGGTGTACAGATATTGAGAAGTGGAGAGACTAAGATCAGATGGAGAAGCAGGTTATTTATTTTCACTGTTTTTCATTATAAAGTCGTCACACTTTATAAAAATGCTTATTTATCTTTGTTTCCCGAATCGCAGAGTAAGCACAGCGTTGCATGGCGGAGAATTGTGGGTTCTTATAAGTTCCATTGTATACGTTTCTGTCATATTGTATGTTAGATTCAATAAAAAGATAATCGCATTTCGTTGTTTCGATTTTTAATAACCTAAAATATTATCAGTCTATTAAAAAAGTATATTAGGGCTGTAACTTTTATATCGATAATTTTTAGTATGTCGATATTAAGAAGTCGATAGTTTACACCACTATAAATGCTGAGCATGTCATTTCACTACGAAACGACTGCTAAAAGGGCTGATTCCTATCTGTAACAGAGGCGCGTTTAGCGCCTCTGGGTGTAGTTGTCCGGTTGTTTTTTAACTCGCTCAAAGGCGTTGAACGGATTGCAGCAACCAAATCTTTTATCTCCCTCTTTCACATGATTTTTTATTTCTCTCTCTTTCTAGTAGATGACATTATAGAATATGGCCGCCAATATCCAATCACGTAAGAGTATTTCAGTAAGAAACGTCAGAGCGTTTTACAACCATCAAATTCGATGGTTGTTCGGTTGTAACTCGCGCCAACACTCAAAGGTCTTGAACGGGCGGTTGTTTCACCCGGTTGTCACGCTCAAAGGCATTGAACGGGGTTAGAGCGAAAAGTTGTACTTCGCGCGAAGGCTCTGAACGCGCCTCTGTAATATAATTTGTGCCCTACATTATTATTACTACCTACCTACAGTGTTGCCACCTTGGTGGTTTTGTCACCAGATCTGGTGGTTTTTCAAGACCTTTAGCGATATTTTTTCATCATTTAGCGTATTTTTTTTTTAGTGGTTTTTAGTGGTTTTCTGGAATAGAATCTGACAACACTTCTTCGAGAAGAAAATTTCCTACTGTTCCGAATAGACACGAAAATTTATACCTAGTTATAAGCTTAAAGTCTATGAATACTCCCACTTTACATTACAGAACAGCAGTTTCGTTTCCTGTAGGTATTGATCATTTTCTCCATAGACTTAAAATATACTGTCGTATAGATATAGACCAACTGACAGTGCGAGCGAGAATGAATATAGTCTTATGAAGTTCTCTAGTTCTAGAGTTTGAAAGAGACAGTGCATTTAGCTACTTTGTAACCGATTTTGAAGGACAGATCAGCCACATTGGATATTGGAATTCAGCCACATAGTATTGGAATTGACAATTCAAATATTTTCGTCTCATTTTATAATGACCTGTCAGTACGTCTATACGCCAGTATATTCTAAGTCTATGGCTTTCTCCGGTTCCAAGGCAACGGATGATTTAAAAATGCATCGGACTAAATGTACTGAAGTTATTTAAATGTCTTGGCACCCCATTTCGTTGATGAACTAATAAAAGATAGAGGACAGTTTTGCTTAGCTATTGTTTAACTACATTACATACTTTATAAGTATTTTATTTAAATTAAAAAAAAGTTAGCAGAATTTGGTGGTTTTTTCTTGTCCACATTTTAAGAAACTGGCGACATTTTAATGTGGATCTGGCGTCCTAACATATTTCAAGGTGGCAACACTGCCTACCTACCGTAAAATGGGGTGAATAGACACAATTCTGAACTTTAGATAAGATTTAAACTATGTTTTTATTTACTTACGGCTAGGGAATAATAATAACTATATGAGTCTAGGTCTATTTAGTCTGTCAAAAGCAAACTTAACTAAGTTTCCCTTCTTATTTTAGCAAAAACTTCAAAAATATACGCATTTTCTATACGCCTCGAACCCGGGGTGATTAAATACGGTATACGAGGTGAATAGAAAAATTGTGTAGGGTTGGCAAATTTTCTTTATAGATTCTTGGCATGTTGATAATGTACCTGGAACAAAACCACATTGTTTGAACAAACAGGTACATACATGAATGATTTATAACATAAACTTCAAATTAACAAGTTGAATAAAAGCTTGTTAAATATAGTGAAATGTTAGACAACATCACAAACATTGATCTGATTCCGTGATACGTAGCTTAAGCACTTACCAACGAAGTTATTTTTAATATAGATAAACTAGCTGTGCCCGCGATCCTCGTTTTGTCATAATAAAGTTTAACGCAATAATAAATATTAAAATCAATAATCGAGGTAAAAGGTAATCCTATCTTTTAAATTGGACAATTAGCCAAACACGAAAATCGATTAAGTTGTTTTGGAGCTTATCACGGACAAACCCTGTGACGTGAGATTTTTTATATATAGATAAATATAAACACCCAGACAGAACAAACAGAAATGTTCATCACATAAAGGATTGTCCTGGGCGAAGATCAAATCCACGATCCCTGGTGCACTAAGTAGGCACACTACACTCACTCGTCTGATATTACTCTAGGTAAAGAAAAAAATATTTACGTTGAAACATACTGAGACAATTTGCTCGACGCCTAAGCAATGTAAGTGCTTACTTTGCTTCGAATTAGATTCGGGATGTGAATGTATGGAAGTTAAATTTAAATATACTAGAACTAAACATGCGTGGCAACCCTAAATGGATTTTTTCCAGTGACCCCTTTCTCGTTTCTATTTACCCCTTCCCGTTTCTATTAGCCCCGTATGCCGTATCTATTGACCCCATACTACGTGTCTATTCGCCTTTTCCCCGTGTCTATTAACCTCAAATACAAACCAAAATTGGCACAATTCATTATTTACGTTTATAATAAAAAACTATTATAAAAATGGTACTTACTTTTGCACAAAATTTATCCCAGAGGAACCACAGATCGATTAAAAGTGTTTTCAACACCGTAAGAAACGTAGTTTTCGTTAAAAACCCAAAGTTTATAGACCTCAAAATCACACAGCTCAACTGGTGCTTTGAAAAACGTTACTAAAATCACTTTTGACATACTTCATTTCAAATCGGCGTTGCTACCATATAAAAAAAATGTTACCATATTAAAAATATAATAATTTAGTAGTTTTCCTATATCCGTCAACGAGTAATTGTTCTTGAAAAAACTTTCCTCGTTTTTTTTCTATTCACCCCGCATTTTCTATTCACGCCATTTTACGGTATTTAGTTTGTGGTATCTTGGTTGGATTGGACTGTATTTGTGTGGTTATTTTTGCTATTTTTAACAAACTGCAACTGTAGATAAATAATAAAATAGCGTCCTCTGAATCCTCTGATTATAATTTGTGCTGATAGTGAGCACAGGCGAGTAATTATGTATATCATAGCGAGGCATTAATATATCTTATAATGATCATTCGTGGTTGTGCTATGTCTGTTAGATCAAAACAAAATTTATTTGTTTCTTCTGTAATGTTTAAAGCAAAGAAATATTACTCAAATGATGTAGTGCTTGGAATTGAAACATCTTGTGATGATACGGGTTGTGCTATAATAAATTCGAGAGGCGAATTACTGTCTGAGCATGTGTATTCACAGAATTTAACTCATCTCAGAAACGGAGGAATCATTCCAGATGTGGCACAAGATTTACATCGAGCTTATGTAGAGCCTATTGTGTCAAAAACATTACAAAAGGCAAATTTGACCATGAATTCTATTTCAGCAATAGCAGTCACCATAGAACCTGGTCTTTCTCTTAGTCTAGTTGTTGGCATGAAATACGCTAAACATTTGGCTCGCCGATATAATAAACCAATTATTCCTATTCATCACATGCAAGCCCATGCACTAACAGCAAGAATGCATCATAAAATCAGTTTCCCCTTTTTAACATTATTGATTTCTGGGGGTCACTGTCTATTAGCAGTAGTGCAAGATGTAAATAATTTTAAACTTATTGGTGAAAGTATAGACTCTGCACCTGGTGAAATGTTTGATAAGATTGCTAGAAATATGAAGTTAAGGAATTTACCAGAGTACTCTACGCTTTCTGGTGGACAAGCAATTGAATTAGCAGCATTAAAGGCCATTGACCCATATCAATTTCAACTTCCATTACCTCTTTCTGATCACAAAGACTGTAATTTTAGCTTCAATGGGTTAAAAACATCTATACTGTATAAACTTTATCAAAAAGAAAACGAACATCAAGTGATATCTCATAATTTAATACCTGAAGTAAATGATTTATGTGCTGCTGCCTTGATGGCTACAACAAAGCATTTACTTCATCGAACTCAAAGAGCCATGGAGTTTTGTAATATTAATAATTTGATACCTGAAAATAATCAGCAATTAGTTGTTTCCGGAGGAGTAGCTTGTAACAATTATATATTTGAAAAGTTAAGACTATTATGTAATGAATTAAATTACAACATTTTTAGACCATCTCCTGATCTATGTACTGATAATGGTGTTATGATTGCTTGGAATGGTTTAGAGAAATGGCAAAAGAAAATTGATATAGTAACAGAACTTGATTTGCTTGATATAAATGCAGTCAAACCTATAGGAGAAAATCTTATTCCATTAGTAAAAAAATCACAGTTATCTGTAAAAAGAATAAAAATAAATATGTAATTGATGGATTTTGAAACTTAGTTATTTTGAGGTTTTTTTATTGCATATTAAACAATATTGATATATAATTAATATAATATTGAATAGTACTATTATTTTGTTTAATATACAGGCCTCTTTAAACTGGGTGCCCCATTTGCAGACTCGCATCCAAAACGTAGCTGCTTACATCAAAACATTAGGTTACGTGCACTGCATTAAACATTCCTTTATTATAAGGTCTAGGATGTGTATAAGGGCGCAAGGTCAATTTATTTTTTTAAGGAATAAATGTGTTTATTACAGAATATTTGAAATTTTTATACTCTTTAAGTAGCCATTAGATTAAAAAATACAGAATACCCAGGCTCATTATACCTTTACATTCACACAGAAGCTTAGAGTAATTATTACGACAAAATCAGTTTTTTGAAGTTTTTATACTATTTGCAATTTATTATTGCTATTTTCAAGTTGTCATGAGCTTGAGTTTGCTTTGATACATTTTTGGAATCCAGAATAGCTAAGCAAGTTTTTAAGATGATGGGCATGATGAGGATCTTACATTTTTTTACACTGTAACTGATCAAACATATAAGAAAATTAATGTAATTTTAATTTTTTTTAAACACTACACTCATTTGTTAAATTTAAGTCTTAGTTTTTGATAGCTTGTGAAATTTTAAAAATCAAATCGAATAACCTCACCTGTTGTAGAAATTGCACTATAAAAAACTGATTTTGCACTTGGAAATTTTCGAAAAATACAAAAATATTAAATATCTCTACTTAAACCATGATATTTTTACTTACTTAAAATTTGAGGAGAGGGAGGCCATGATTAAGTCCATCTATAGTTACAGGTTTATCCATTGTTTTACGGACATACTGTATTTAAATATCATTAAGCTCTAGTTTTTTGTATTACATTATTAAACTATTACCAAGAAAATTATTAATATGATTTGTAAACGTTAATTATATTACACCAGAAAATTTAGAAAAAAAGTAAATAAAAATTCGGAAATTTATTAATTCCCCGGGAAAAAATTTCAGTTTTTTCTCTTTAACGAGCAAATTTTTTTGTGTGATTATAAGAATTGTTTACATAAGGTTTAGTTAAGGAATCTACATATATGTACCCTAAAAATGGAAAATTGACTACTTGTGTTTTGCGGTTTTGTCTGTCAAGTGGCTACATAATGTGAACTATGGCTGTTTGAGGAATAGGGGAAGTGCTATAAATTAAGTAAATAATCAAATAATTAGACATGTTTTCAATAAAAAATCTAATGTTTATTAATTTAAATATAATAGTAGCACATGCAAAATCAATATAAACACTTATTATGCATTAGGCAGTCTTGACTTTTTTATTCCGATGGAATGGCTTATCAGTCTGACTTTTAAAAAAAATACTAAATCATAAAAAATATCTAGTATAGTATAATATGTAATGTAGAATATAGTCTTCCTACTGCCCATAAATGGAGTCCTGGACTTCTCGATTGAATACTACTATCATGCTGCAAAGAAGCAAAAAAGGATGAAATAGCACGAGATTCTTCTCGTGGCAAAACAGTAGAGAACATAGAAACAATAGAAGGCATGTTAAGATTTGACTCTTTCTCTAGGATTTTATCGAGTTCTTGGGTTCATTAACGAGGCATAAATGTATTCAGATTGTATTCAGGGTCTGAGCCACAGTCAACTTTAGAATCTTCATCCTTCTTTTTTCTTTTTTTTTATATATAAATATTTATATATAACCGATATAAATATTTTATTTCTAGACATCTAAAATAAACAAAATAATATGGTACAAAAGCAAGGTAGGAGTATTTTTTCCCCTACCTACAGATAATTATTTTTATGAACAAAAATAGACAATAACATCTTTACCCAAAAACTTCTAACTTTTGTTATATATTTATCTTAAAATATATAAAATATACTGTCTAAAAACAATAAACACATAGTCAAAACATATAAAAGAGAAGTATATGATTCAACTTATTATGAGAGTCGAAAACTAACGTAAAAGTTGCCTAGACGTACTTGTCAGTTTTAACACGTCATAGAATTTTATTCAACAAAGGTACATGTAAGAATTATATATGAAATTAATGGAAAAATCATAAATTATGTCGGAATGGGCACAGTTTAACAATGTATACATACAGTTATGAAACGAACGTGTTTGCGCAGAGCAACGGCGGGGAACTCGTGGGGAAGCGGGCGGCGCGGGCCGTGGCCCCCAAACTCGCTGAGTTTGCGCACTCGAACGTTGAGGGTTGGGATATCTTAGCAGTTATCATAAACTCAGTGCGATAATGAATATAGTTAATAGTAAGTACATTCTTTACTATGAATAAACTCTGGAATACATGTGCCGCCGCTATCCTTTATCCCGCGGATGTCATAAGGGACGACGAGTTTAGTGCAATTATAAGTAATATAAAATAGTTCATAGCTCATTTTCAAATATGAATAAACTTTATATACTTACCTTTATACATATATCATCTTCCCGAGGATGTCGCAAGAGACGACTATGGCAGTTTAGTGCAATTATGTAAGTACCTACCTACTTAATTCGTAGTTCATTCTAACTATGGATACACTATAGAACACATGTAATAGTATCTATCATTCCGTGGATGTCGTAATAGTCGACAAAGGGAGTTCAGGGCAATAGTTTCTTGTATGTTGATAGGATTAAACAAACTTACCTAAAGTGAAGTTCAATCCATATTATATGAAGTAATTAGTCCAAGGTATAACTATTGTAGTAACGCCTCCTCCCGCTACTAAATACGCGAATTTTAAAGACACCATTAAAAATATAAAAGAAAAATACACCTGGCAACTCCACCGTCACCATAGCTCATTAGTTTAGAGTATTAGGTATATATAATTGGGTTAGTAATTTATTACTTCAAAAGGGAAGGGTGGGATGCTCCATACCTTGGACTAATTACTTCATATAATATGGATTGAACTTCACTTTAGGTAAGTTCGTTTAATCCTATCATTATATTCATAATTAGTCCAAGGTATAACTATTGTAGATGTTTAGAGTTTTTGATAAATAGGTAAACATTAGTACCTATTTACTAACTATCAATAGGTATTCAATAACATTAAATATTTATTTCATAATGTAGATAACGTTTACTAGTGTGAACAGTTTCATGTTAACCATATAATAACTATAAATTTCAAGAACTACCAGCCGTGGCAAAAAGGTTTGCCAATCTAACTAGCGTGGTATATTATAATATTTAGCAAATATCGATAATTTATTAGATCATCCAATAGTAGGGATATGTCACCCAATGTGTTATCTAACTCTGTAAGTTTCGGTTCCCTTTCCAGATTGAAACCTAATGGGATTTCAATGAACAGTACAGAGACTCAATTAATTTTGCCTCAGTGAAATATTTGTAAGTACAGAAGTTAATAATGAATATCAAATACATTAAAAATAATTTAGCCTTAGTCTGTTCCACAAACAAACTACATAAGTAATCGCCATGCGAAAATGTAATAGTAATAAAATCCTGAAATCAATCATTTACCTTTATAGGTACCTATTTGTACTTTGGAATGTCCCATGGACAGAGTACATAATCGCCACGCGAAAATGAAGAATTAACAATTCCTTAGGACTGTCCCACGGACAGAGTACATAATCGCCACGCGATAATGTAGAATTAACAATTCCTTAAAATCATTAAATCATTCATATGCCTGGACATATATTTGTCCTTTAACTTGTCCCACAGACAGAGTACCTACATCCTCGCCACGCGAAAATGTAGAATTAACGATTCCCTAAAAAAAAACATTAATGTGCTTTGAAAGATATATGTCCTTCAGCCTGTCCCACGGACAGAGTACATAATCGCCACGCGAAAATGTAAAATAGTGATTTACTGAAAATGTTTATTCGCCTTTAGAATATTATAAACAGTTAATCCTGCCCTATATGCATGATATGTGAAGCATATTGTTTGGAGGGTGATGAATAAATAGAATATTAATATGAAAGATGAACAATTAGATTAACTTTCCTCCATTGTTTGCTTTAGTCATCTACTAATGGATTGAGTAGTAGTATTTTAAAAGTCTAAAATAAATTTATCAAATGTTTATTTCTATGGTCCTTTATTATTTGTTACTTCTAAAGCAATAACAAAGTTCTCACAAGTAAAATATCTGGAATAATCTTTAAATAGAGAAGAGACAACTTGCTTAAGTGTCGCTGTCATAGAACTTTTAATATCTCTTAAAATAGCCATCTTAATTTGAGAAAACTATAATTAATACATAGCTAATTATGTATAGGATTTGTGACTTTTTGGGCAGTGGTTTTGCTAATAATAGCAGTTTTTAATGTCAGTTTTCTTGAGTCTAGGTTATTTCAATGACAGGTTTCTAGATGACCCATGCTTAAGGTAATATAAAACTATGGCAGGATTGCATATGCCATATTTCATTATGCTAACATACATTGGCTTTGCCAGACATAGTCTTTTAACTCGTTTTATCCATTTTTTAATTTTATCATCTGACCTTATTCTTTTGCCTATAGTTAGATAATTGGTGTAAAAGCTGAACAGTGAAAATGCAATGATTGATGCGATGCTTCTGCTTTAAAAATAAACATAAGATTTGAAAAAAGAAACTTTTGGTATTAAAACATTGGATAGATCTGAATGAAACATTATTTCTTTGTAGTAAGCCTGAGTGGTAATGGTCTAAAAAGGAAATACTTAGATTCCTTAAGCTCTGTCAGTTATAACTCTGCAAAAATTTCAAAATCAAAGAAAAGGAGTTTCTTCTTCTTTCGTAACAATATTAATCCTATGGTAAAAGTATCAAC
Organism: Schoenobius gigantellus; assembly: GCA_963935595.1. Classification (NCBI taxonomy): domain Eukaryota; kingdom Metazoa; phylum Arthropoda; class Insecta; order Lepidoptera; family Crambidae; genus Schoenobius; species Schoenobius gigantellus. The sequence goes on along the minus strand of OZ012549.1, from coordinate 21,088,297 downwards.
ATTTGAAACATAAGACTATGCCATGATTACATTACATCGGCTTCCAGCGAGAGCCACACCTCTTCTTATCATAAGAAGAGGGGACTTCGCCCTTCCCCGCATGAAGCGGGTGGCCACACGAAGTGGCCCGCCGGGTTGAACCCGGCCATCCCACGCCCCATATGGGGGTCCTCTCGTCAGACTATTAGCCTGCGGCAGAGAATCTGCCGGGTTGCCCAGGGTGCACCGCAAGGAGGTTGTCTGACATCGCACCCAACGCCGCGACAGACCTGCTGATTGATGATGGAAGGATCCTTAACTTTTAGGGAGTTAGAGGTTTTTTAAACACAACAGGCACATATTGACCCTTTATTAAATATAATAATACTCTTTATTGCATAGAAAAACGGTACAAAACATTAGAACAAACAATAGTGAGCAAAGGTGGAATTATCTCTTAGAGAGATCTCTTCCAGCCAACCTGTGAACGAATTGGAGAGATTAAAATTGTAGGTAACACCGAAGCGCCAAAGCAATAAAGACAATACTACAATAAAAATACATAATAAACAGAAATATAGTATAATATATATAGCATACCCAAATATATTATATATATATATATATATATCTATATATATATATCCTACATATCAATGAAGACGACGATGACTTAAATTAGGAAGAGGTGGACAGCTTGGACAGATAGTGTTGCTTTAATTGTTTTTTGAAGGAAGCAATTGATTGACTCCGCTGAATGCCATCCGGGAGCCTGTTCCAAAGTTGGGCGGCACGAAAACCAAAAGCCCGAAATGCAAACTTGGTATTGGTTTTAGGGAGATCAAGGACTAAGGAACGACAGGAACGCATAGAACGCGTTGGAGACGGACGAACATGGAAGCGGGAACACAGGTAAGGAGGGCATGGGAGTCATTTAGGATTTTGTAAAGGAGTGTAAGGATGTGCAATATTTGTTCGGTCGCGTATTGGAAGCCATTTTAATGCGAATCGGTATTGGGAAATACTGTCAAACTTCCGAAGGCCGTACACGAACCGTATGGCCAGATTCTGCAGACGCTCCAGTTTATCCAACTGCTCTTCAGTCAAATCCAAATAGCATACATCTGCATAATCTAGAATGGGGAGCAATAGAGCTTGCACAAGCATAATTTTGGTGTTAAATGGGAGAAACTATTGAATTCGCTTGAGAGAGTGGAAGGGGTAATGCATACGCTTACTCAAATTGTCAATTTGAGGTTTCCATGTCATTTCAGAGTCCATTATCAGTCCAAGATTCTTAATTTTATCAGCGTACGCAATAGCAACCCCGTTAAAGATGATCGGCGGTAGATGATCCAGCGTTAGCCTACTTCTCAATCTACGCTGCCTACAATCATGGCTTGAGATTAAGCTGGGTTTACAAGAAGACCAAAAGATTGGGCCCATGACTGTATAGCTGCAAGGTCTTTATTGAGTGACGTGATAGCTATCCCAATGTCAGTCAATTCAAAGTGACTATAGATTTGTAGATCATCCGCATACAGATGAAACCGGCTATGTAAAACTAAGGAGATATTATTAATAAATATGGAGAAAAGTAATGGTGAGAGAACTCCGCCCTGGGGTACACCTACAGTCAAGTCACACCAAATGGATGTATGGTCATCGTGCTTAACACACTGTTGGCGGCCTGATAGATAAGAGCGAAACCATCGAATGGTAGACGGGGATAAGTTGGCTAAAAATATAATACTTAGGTACGTATTGACAATATCGTATAGGTAGGTACTTCAATTATCTTTTAGTGAATTTCATATTTCACTTTTGTTTAAATTTCATTCATTAAAAAGTTAAAGATAAAAAATACAAAAATTAAAAACTGACTTGAAAAACATAAAAAAAAAAATATAATATAAGAATAGCTACAGACAACATATTGAAGTCAGTGCCAAACGATGATCTAGAAAGCCTTAAAATTTGGCACCGACTAATAAAGAAATGTGATGTTCTCATAAATTATTTTTAACTTTTCAGTGTTTTTGAAGTCGGTTTTTATTTTTTGTTTCTTTTTTTTTAATTTTTTTCAGATACTACTTCTGTATTTTTTTATTATATCTCCATTATCAGGATCAACCTTTACGCGCGCTGCTCAGCCAAATACAACCGAATGTGCAGCTGGCAACAAAGCATAGGTATACGAACGCGATCGGGCTGCGTTCTGTGAATTTATTTTTATGCGTTAGGTAGTAGTATATGTATGTTAATAAATTATGAATAAATTACTCATTTAATTTTAACCCTGAATACTATTCTGAGTTAAAAGTATTATTAGTACCTACTTAATACCTGATTACGAGTTTTAATAAATTCATGGCCAATTTCACTACTAAGATAATCCTAAGCAGAATGCTTTCACTTCTTGTCTTTAATAAAAAAAATGTGACAGCATGTCCCTTAAGATCTTCCTAAACTAAGACAAGGTTAGTGGTGGTTATACTCATATTTATACTTACATCATAGTGCACTGTAGGTACCTTTTACCAGGAACTACAAATGTATAGCTTTTTAATCGCATGTATTTGTATGAAAATTGCAATATTTTAAGTTTTTTTTTATGAAATGATAGGCTAAAAACGAATTACATGTTTGAATATTTAAAGCTTGTGATTCTACTAGAACCTTAGAGTTATGATGATGATCAGTCAGTCAGTCAGTCAGTCAGTGACAAAACTTAGGAACTTCGACGGGCAATAGGCGCTACTGTCCCGTTTTCAAGCAATTCGATTTACTTTACTGTACTGTACCACCACAAATATAAAACAAACAGTTATTAAATTCATATGATATTGTTGAACATAATACCTATGTTCAACAATAGATAATATTATTATCTTAAAATATTCCTAAAATAATCGAGCGTCAGTGGCGCTGTGGCCTCGGCACTGGACTTCACTGTGCCCCGAGTAGAATCGGGCGACCCGTGATCGATCCTCGTTGTCATCATCATCATCATTTCAGCCAAGAGACGCCCACTGTTGGACAAAGGCCTCCCCCAAGGATCTCCGTACCGATCGGTCCTGCGCCTCCCGCATCCAGCGGCTTCCCGCGACCTTCACCAGATCGTCGGTCCACCTCGTGGGGGGCCTACCAACACTGCGTCTCCCGGTACGCGGCCGCCACTCGAGGACCTTTCCGCCCCAACGGCCGTCAGTCCTACGAGCGATGTGTCCTGCCCACTGCCACTTAAGGTTTGCAATTCTTTGGGCTATGTTGGTAACTCTAGGTCTTCTACGGATCTCATCATTTCTGATGTGATCACGTGATCACGCGATCGATCCTGCCATGTACCATTCATGCTTGAATGTAGGTACCAATGTGTTTTTTTATTTCACGAATTTCATATGTACATTTATCTGACGCTCCTACGGTGAAGAAAAACATCGTGAGGAAACCTGCATAGACATGCATTTCAGTGTTTTTGAAGTCTGTTTTTATTTTTTGTAAAATATTTTTTATTTTTATTGAAGTCGGTTAAAAAATACAATAATAAACGACAAAAAAGATTTACCAATAGATGTGGATTTTTAGTATGTAGAAAATTGCAGAAATACAATTTATATTTTGTACTACTCCAGTTTTCCAAAAATGCTTCATAGCAACTTTTACTCTTTATATAATACTTATACAATTGGATATTGTGATAATATTATGTACTAGCTTTTGCCAGCGACTTCGTCTGTGTGGAAATCCTTTTTTATTGATTCCCTTTACATATCCCCCCCCCTTTTTACACCCTTAAGGAATGATGAAGGGGATAAAAACTATTCTTTATCCTTCCCCACAACTCAAAATAACTCCATAGCAAATTTCATCTAAAGCGGTTCAGCGGTTATTGATTCCCCATACAAATTTCCACCACTTTTTCTCTTCCTTAAGGGGTGATTTCTGCGATAAAAGCTATCCTATGTCCTGGGACTCAAACTATGTCTATACCAACATTCTAATCGTTAGTAGTTTTGGCGTGAAAACGCGACAGACAGACTTTCGCATTTATAATATTAGTATGGATTAAGTATTGTTTTTGAAAATGGGCGAGTTTAATGTATGTTACTGAAATCAATGACATAGCTGCTTACATCGTATTCTTCTAAATAATACGATTAATAATTTTTCACTTTGGGCGGGAATCAAATCCGAGTCTTCAGCATTCCGTGCGGACGCATCGCATCACAAACAAACTTTTAATAACTTGCACTTTATAAAAAAGTGCCATGCCGACTTAAAATTATATTTATTTATATGTGAAAGAAATAGATTCATAATATCATCATCTACTTCTTCTAATATACATATACATTCTCGTGTCATAGTGTTTGTTACCAACTCCTCCGAAACGGCTTGACCGTTCTTTATGAAATTTTTTGTGTATATTCAGTAGGTCTGAGAATAGGTCGTAAACTATTTTTTATATTATGGCGAAACGTAGTTCGCCGGCACAGCTAGTCTAATCTAATCTAATATATAAATTCTCGTGTCACAGTGTTTGTTACCTAACTCCTCCGAAACGGCTCGACCGATCTTTATGAATTTTTTGTGTATGTCCAGTACGCATTCTTAAATTTGTCGCTTAATACACTTTTTTTAACACGACTTGGTGCGGCTGCCCATTGGAAACAAATGAACAGCCTACTACTGGTTACTTAAATATTAAATTAACAACGACATTAAAAAAAAAACAATAATTAATAACTAGAACTAAAATAAATTATTAAAAATTCACACAAACTTGTTTTTTAAAAACTAAAATATTCGTTTACTAGTTAATTAGTTTTGAATTTTGGCTGTTTGGCGCTTTTTTAAATGTTGGCTGTATGAAGAGTTTTGCCATGCCCGGGCAGCGCGCGAAAAAAAAGGCGCGCGGCATTTTCCCGCTATTGAAATTTTTTGCCTTTTTATCTACAAGATTACAGATTATCTACAAATATGTCGAGTCCAAGTGAAGAAGAATCCATATTATTAACTCCGCCGGAAATAATTATGGAGGCGCAAAGCGCGAGTAATAGTTTGTTGCCGCCAAAGTCAAAGGATAAATACTTGGCGGCATACGATACTTTCATGCAGTGGAAGATAGATAAAAAAGCGCAGTCATTTTCAAAAAATATACCACAAGATCTTTTATTTTCCTCACAAGTGTGTTGAAAATCGTCGTATGATACACGCGCGCATTGGTAATTACGTACTCTGACCGACATAGCGCGCTCGTATCATAATCTACTATTTCAACACACTTGCTCATAAAGTGGATCTAATTCACCGGTATTAGATACATAAAGCAGCACATAAAACACGCGTGTGTTATAGCCGAGGCACGCATCACAGAGTCCGGCAATGCTGCACTTGCCGGCCGCGGCAGTAATGTACTATATCTTTTTAAAAGCTTGAGGTAATATAAAAGACATCAACGAACGACATTATTTTTCAAACGATTATTTTCATACCATTATTTAGTTTTGTCTACATATTAATAATTATTTGTGTTATTTAATTCAAAAATACAGCTTATTAGATAAGTATTTTTTCCTCACAAGTCGTCGTACGATATATTTTATACACACTCGTCTCTATTACGCCCTCGCCTTCGGCTCGATCTGAAATTCCGTCTCGTGAGTTATAAGTATAACCATACCGCACTTATATCGTAATGTAAGTACTAACAGAGATTGAAACCCTTAAAAGCCTAAAAATTGGGCAGATTTTCTGCTGTATACAAACATCCAGCAAAAAATTTGACGAGATTATTAATGAAAAATAACAAAACACTGAAACACAGCAAAGTGTTTCTTTAATTTTTAATGCAAAAAGTAATTAAATCGGTCAAGTTTTAAATACAATTGACTCGGGTCTATTTCGCGGTTAACAATAACTATATTGACTTACTGTTTCCCGACGTTTCGGCCGAATTACATCAGGCCGTGGTCACGGGATGACCACGGCCTGATGTAGGTCAAGTTTTAGTGAAAAAAACATGGGACTACGAACGTCTATTTTATGTACTTTTCATAGGTATCCTCCGTACGAGCTACAGTTGTCTCATTATTGTTCTGAGCACGTTTGTTTACGCATAAGCCTTCATAGCATATTTTACAAATACATATTTTTGTATTCTCCCGACCGTAGTGTTTCCTCTTAACTACAAAAATCCCAGTCTTATTTTTAATTCGAAAACTGTTCAAGGCAGAGCAGGTAAGAGCAAACAAATTCGCTCCGAACCGTTTTTTGTTCAGTTTATTTATGTTATGTGCATAATTTACAACCTTCTTTGCTGACATCTTGTAACTTGAACCCAGTATCGTGTATCGCTTCAAGTGTACTGTACGGTTTTGTTGTGCACCTTTCCGCAATGTATTATTTCATTAGCTGCAATAACAGAGTAATACTAAGAAAACACAGTATTGTGTTGAGTGTTCTACGTAAAAGTGTGACTGATTGTAAAACAAGAGATCGGAAAGAAAGCTTGCTGAGTTTCAGTGATATTCCTGGACCCATGTGTTTACCAGTCATCGGGACAATTCACCAGTATTTGCCCTATATTGGTAAGATAGGTCATTACAATATACCTAATAGTCTTAGTACCTAGGTACATACAGTACCTATTATAATTTTATATCAACGCTTTAAAAGTAAGTGATCGTATTCGTGATCAATATAGGTAAAGTCTTTTCACGAAATTAGCTGTCTCTATTTAACTAGCAAAACCATGATTAATCGGCATCTGAATCGCACTTAGTAAATCCACTTTTTCTAAAGTGTCGACATGATGTTTTTAAATAGGTACAACTTTATAATACAACGATTAAGTATCGCTACAGACTGGGGGATATACTGAGAAAAATTGCAATGCATACTTAATAACTCTGAATGAATTCATCGAATATCTACGTAAGGTAGGACTCTTAACAGGTTTGGATGGAGATCGAGAGGACAAAATACAACTAAAAATAATGAATCTGAATTAATCTAGCATCCCAATTAGATGTCTCGTTAGGTATAGACGATATTTCAACTCTTAAATTGCCGATCTATCCATTTTACCTGTTTTTTCTGTTTCGTGGTTGTAACGTTACGAACGCTGACGTGACGTTATTTTAAAGGACATCGCCCATTTTGGGCTATTTTTTTTTAGCCGGCCAACAAAAAATAACGATATTTTATCATAGGCATAATTATAATGAACGTTTTGTATTATGACAGTAAAGCTCGAAACCTATTGGTTAAGATGATAATCAGTCTCAAAGTATTTATTTTATTACCTACGGTTTGCGGGGTGAGCTCGTGATTTCCAGGTAAACAGTTATTGTTAATGGTGTGCGAGCGAGAGGACGTTGCAAGTACATTTACCTGCCGAGTTACATACAAGTGTTAACAAGAGGCAAAATACACCCACTTAATCCTTTTCGTAGGTACTTTCGTTCGTTAGTTCTCCATGCAGGCGTTTATGTACAGGTTTTTTATTAATTATAATGCATATTATTTTCATTTCATATATTTTTATTCAATATTTACAACTCTCCTGGCCTTACAATAATATCTTCTAAACCTTCGGCGGGAATGTGTATCGTTGGCTCGTGCCTGGCAAACCCCATGTACCACACAATGCACATGACGTGTGAGCAGCAGCCAATGGTTCTTCGGCCAATGTTACATGTACAGTAATAGTGTTTTATAGCCTGTCGCCCTTCGAGAGCCCTATCTATGCCAATATAAACGTTATACGAACGTGAACGGACATGTCGGGACTGGATTCTACCGCGCAATACGTAAAGGTTCCTTCTAGCTCTCGTATGTGTTCTGTGGGTAATTGGTCGCCAAGTTCAACGATGAACATACCATTTGGCTGCAAATGCTCCGCATAGTAACTCCTAGCTTGCTTTATTTGGTATACACCAAGTGCAAAAAGGATAAGATCTTCTTGTGTCAATGTGGGGAATTGAACCTCAAGCGCATCAACGTTAATTGAACGAAACGGAGCACGTCTTCGGTTATAATTGTATCTGTTCACCAGATCCGCCAATGTATTCGGTACATTAACCCTTTCCCGTATTATTTCTAAATACATTGGAGCCCTTACATTGTCCACAATCAACACATGATAGGCATTTAATAAAGCTGCACTGATTTTAAAATATTCCATCATATGATGCAAGGCGCGATTGCTGTGTACAATTCTTAACAAGCGAAAATCTCTTTTGAATCGTCCATTGATTATTTCTACTACCCAGCGGCATATAGTCACAAGTCTGGATTTATTCGCTTGTTCCGTCGTAAGTTGCGTTTCGTTTGCATTTTTCGTTTCTGGCATATGTACTGTATATCCATGTGATTGTAAAGGATAGGCCGCGTCTCTAAAGCCACGATCTAAGATAAATACGTCACCCGGTCTGAAAAACCAATGAAATATGCTCTCCTCATTTTCAATAATTGCATTCATTATTGTTGCATCGGAAGTTGAAGCGGCGTGCGGGCCCGTTACGTCAATTATCCTGTCTTCGCCTCCGAGATTTATTCCTTAACCATGTAGTAGCCCTGCTACGCGCTAACCCTATCGCACAAGTTTTAAAGTCAGAGAAAGAAAACCACTATATCTTCCTCTGTCTAATCACACCTGACAAGCCTCCGCAGTACCGACCTCATTCTTGTCCGTGCGCGCGCGGCGTTCGCACGAGTGTAACAGTAATATAATTTGTGCATGAGTGTAGGTAATCTACGTAAAAAAAAAAAAAGTTTAATTTTACGGTTATTTGCTTATTTTTTAAGTATGCCTAAACGAAAACACTGTGAATCCGAAGAAGATAAATGGCTAAGGAAGATGAAGAGATACGAAGAAAAACTTAATTAGGAAAAACGTAGGGGCAAGCCGGAGGCACATTTTGTACTCAGATGATGGCGAAAATGATGTGCAACCAGAAGAATACTTTTTTACATTCCCGTTGCATTCATCGGGAATCATTTTTATGTCCGTTGTATTCTTCGGATAATATTTTATTATGTTCTCGTTGTATTGAACGAGGAATCATTTTTATGTCCGTTGTATTCTTCGGATAATATTTTATTATGTTCTCGTTGTATTGAACGAGTAAGCGGGTGGACACCGCTCGCCTGGGCCGCCGAGTACGCGCGCGGCGCGACCACGTGCAGTAATACTGGTAATGGAAAATGTGGGTATCCTTTTTTCCCCGCTGCTTAAAAATTTCCGTTGCATTCATCGGAAATCACTTTTATGTTCGTTGTATTCTTCGGATCATATTGTTATTATGTTCTCGTTGCATTCAACGAGTAATACTCGTAATATGTACTTAATGGAAAATATAGGGGCTGCCCTTTTTTCCCCGCTGTTTTAAAAATTTCCGTTGCATTCATCGGAATTATTTAAAATATTTTTTGTGCTGCCTAAATTCTCATTAAATATTTATTAGTATCTTTCACATACAAACCAATATGGTGATAACTGATGACTTACAAACCGATGTAGCGGCCAGGTTTCAAGTCCTATTGCAAAACGGTTTCCAAAAGTGACCAAAGACGAGCATTAAAAAAAAAAAAACAATGTACTATAGTACCTATGGCGAAAGGCCGATCTCTAATTCGGAAGTAAGTGCTATGTTGGTAGACAACAGAATCAACTCGGTAAAGCACTTTCAGCACTGGGAAGGGCACAATTGTGTCTTTTAAGAGGATTGTGAAGCTGTAAATTTTCATACAAAAAGCGATAACGCTTTTCTCCCTCTAAACATAGTCCAATTTTCATAATTTTTGGAAACCTTGTAGATATAATGAAAAACTAGGTTTGTACGTTTTGATTTTGAAGAAATATTGCTCAGAATATAAGTTATTAGCATCTAAATATCTATATTTTCGACTTAAAAACTACCTTGAGCATTTTTGTCTTTTTTTGACTAAATTATACTGAATTACAAAAAAAGCAAAACGTACAAACATAGATTAAGGTATACTGAATCTAATGACACCAAAAGCGTCTAATTTCATAAAGGTTTAGGGGGGTAAAACAGTTATCGCCCGAAACAATATTTCAAACAGGAATTGTAGGCAATTTCGACCATTTCTTGCAACTCTCTCTATCGCACGATACGGGTCGGGGGCAGGGGTACAATGTAGTGATAGTGATGTGACATAATGTTATCGTAGTTATTGTCGCCTAGGGAGGAGAAAGTAATATCGATATATCGATCAATAGTGAAAGTTATTACTCAAGTCGGAACTATTAATCTTCACAAATACCTTATACATGAAAAAGTAAATATCTTTTTGAATACGTTTATTGATTTTAGTGTTTTATTTTAAAGATTTTATTTCAATACAAATTTCCTTATTTAAGGGTTAGCAGCCTGTAGCCTGTTAACTTTACTGTAAATTCCCAAAACCAAAAAAGGAAATAAATGTAAGTATGTAAGTAGTAATAAATATGTGCCATAAAGAAACCAACTCAAAATAAATTCGTATTTTGTTTCTTGTGATAGGTATTTGTTATGCAATGTATGAAGTTGGAGCAGCTAAAAACGTGTAATAGACTATGCAAGTAGCGTTATTTTTAATATTATTTTATTTGAATTTTATTCCTCTAAAGCTGGGCTCTGAGGTTTTACTCGCGTTATGGAATCTACGATTGTAAAAAAATACAAACGACAAAGTACCTAAATAATATACGAGTATGTAGGGTAGGCAGGGTAGGCATATATGGGAAGAAGGCACCCTTCGTACGGTTTTGAAGTTTTTTTTTTCATTTTAACTATAAAATTTAAAGCAGCTGATTACATATACTAATAGGTATTTTTTAACCGACTTCAAAAAAGGAGTTTCTCAATTCGATGCGTATGTTTTTTTTGTGTATGTTACGCGATTACGCCGCCAATTGCAGACCGATTTTCAAAATTCTTTTTGTATTCTCAAGATTATACTCCAATGGTGGTCCCACGGTTACCAAAGTTAGGATCTGATGATGGGATCCCATAAAAATGGAGGGAAATCCTTAAATTTTTAGGTGCGTCCAAAATGTTTTTTTTTATAAAAACGTCGCCCCACACTAGGAATTTCTCCTGTGTCGTGGGTGCAGTTACAAACATAGAATATCACATGCACATACGCCCAGACCGGAACAAATTTCTGTAGGCCATGCAAAACATCTGTCCCGTGCGGGAATCGAACCCGCGACCTGTTGCGCAGTATACTCGACCTCTGCGCTAACCGTGCCAACCGTTTTGTGTGTATGTTACGCGATTACTCCGCCAATTCTGGACCGATTTTCAAAATTCTTTTTGTATTCGGTAGAGTATACTCCTAGGGTGGTCCCAAGGTCACTAAAGTCAGGTTCTGATGATGGGATCCTATGAAAATCGAGGGATACCCTAATTTAATTAGGGGTTCTTTCACTAAAAAGCTAAACAAAAAAAATATTTTACAAAAAATAAAACTGACTTCAAAAACACTGAAAAGTTAAAAATAGTGTAAGAATAGGTACAGACAACATTACATTTCTATATTGAAGTCGGTGCCAAACGATGATCTCCTAGAAAGTCTTAAAATTTGGCACCGTCTTCAATAATGATGTGTGATGATGTGTATTCTTATATTATTTCTAACTTTTCAGTGTTTTTGTAGTCCGGACGAACCCGACGAATCGAACCCCGCCGGACGGAGGTGGTAAAAATTAGAATTCTAAGACTATTAGTATAACTACCCAAGATTAGTGTATAAAAATGAGAGGTATTTTTTATTTGATGCATAATTATTACTTTATATTTTTAAAATCCCTGCTCCTATTTAGTTTGTATGTAAAAGTATTAATTTATCTATCTAAAATAATAGATTTTTTGCTATTTATTTTTAAGTTAACAGGAGGTCTGTTCTTGTTTAAACAATTGTAAATGTCATTTTATGTTTATTGTTTATTTTTTTCATAAAAGGATCCATTATTGATTCACATCTCAAATGAAAATCATTTTAATTCAGTATAACACTCATCTTACAAAGAGTCATTTTCTTTATACAGGTAAATGTACGATAGATAGGTACTTTTATAACAAATAACAGCTCAGTCCTTAGACCATTTAGTACTAAATGGTCTAAGGCTCAGTCCTATAAAGTAGGACTCGGTAGGGATACCAAGTAAGTGCCTACACCATACATTTCAAAGGAATACTGAAATAATTTACGAAACTTATCTACTAAAATATTATAAAGAAAGAAGATTTGTATTTTTGTTTGTAATGAATAAACTCAAAAACTAGCTCACTGGGAAGTCTCGGCGTAATTATTGTTAAAAAGATTTTTAGAAATAAAGCTATTTTTATTTTTAAAAAGTACTAGGCTGTTTTAAAAAAATTTTGACTAATAGAATGCTACATTATTACTGAGTAATATAAGGTTATAAAATAATTTTTCATGCGGGAGAACAAAATTCCCTCACGAAAAACGAAAATAACGAAGGCAAAGTTGCGAGCGGAAAGGCAGTCAGCACCCCTAGCACGTCCACCAAAACACGATATGATAAAGCGGTTTATCGCGGTGAACTGTCAAAAGACAATAGGGTTTCGTCGTAATTTGACAGTTTACCGCGATAAAGCGCATTATCATATCGTGTTTTGGTGGACGTGCTACGGGGGCAGGAATACCTAAGCAACGCAAAACATTACAAACGGTAAAATAATGATTCTCGAGTTCTCGCGCCGAGGAGTCGCGCGCTGCTGTCGTTGTGTGCGTGAGAATTTGCGCGTGTTGTATTTGTGGTGTAAACGCCAGACGGGAGGCCGAGCGGTGTGAAACAGATAGCATTTTAGAAAATACCTACTCGCGCCGCGCACGATTACTTCACAATCCTCTTAAAGAAAAATCTTAATATTCCAGATGTAGTTACGTTGAAGGATGCAGGTAAATTATTAGCTGTTTCTCATTATATAGAAACGGATACCCGTCGATCCGTGATTATTCCCCTGATCGATAAATCATTATCATATTATACTCTTTTATTATTAATTAAAAACAGAAGAATGGACTATTTGCTATTTAGAGTATCAAGAAGACCAGTAAAATATTAAAGACACCAATTTCATCTAAGAGTCATTTAAACTTGAAAGGCTCATCGTCCCGAACGCGACAGCAAAGCAGCGGCCAATCCTACCCTCATCGAGCCGGTGGGCCGAGATAGTCAAAGACGTCATATTAACAAGCGAATCGACGGCGAGCAGCCGCGTTCGCACCGCTGCCAGCTTGTCACCAGCCAGTCCCGCCGCCGCCGCCGCTGCCGCTGGCACCGCCGAGGCACCAGCCAGTCGCGTCGCATCACAACGGTCATCGAACAATCGCGCTACCTGAGCGCGCAGCCGCAAGTACATGCCAGCCGCTTAAAATATTAATTTAGTCAATGAGTGGTGAACTATCACTAGCGATAGGTTTATATTAGACAATGTGTCAAGGATTTCATTTATTGGGGAACCTTAGTAGGTGTATATTGGGCATTCTAAAACAGTTTTCATCAAAACACCGCAAACGAACGCAGTGAGATTTGAGCTACGCTTCGCTGCGCTCTAGCTCCGCAAATCTCACTGCGTTCGTTTACGGTGATTTGATGAAAACAGTTTAAGATTGCCCAATATACATTATATAGGGTTAAATGGAAAAGAAGATTTTTTATTTCATTTCATTTCATAATGTTTCTATTGTGTTGTGTTGTTTGACTGTAAACAGTATACTTTTGATTGATTGCGATTTACTAGACACATTTTCAAGGTTTTCTATCTCAGAATATTAAGGCATTCAACTAGGTAGCAGTGCAATAACAACAGAAATTAAACAGGTTGAGGTTTCGTAGCTTCAGGACTCAACTCTCGGATAAGTACCGTTCTACACTCTGCCTGCCATACAGTTTCAAAGCATTCCCACGAAATTCATTTATCAGCAATAAATTTATTGCACATTATTCATATATCCAGTTACGAGTGCTTACTCAAATAATAAGGCTTCTTTCACACGTTAATACTTTTATTTGTTTATTAAATTACTTCAATTAAATATATTCTTTATTATAAAACAAAGTATAAAATTGTTGATTTTTACAAAATATTTAAAAGGGCGGGCTAATCCCTGAAAGATGTGTTCCAGTCATCACACGAATAAAAAATAGAAAATAAATATTCCAATAATTTAAAAAATGAAAATATAAAAAATACTAAGAACATTTTAACTACCTACCTTGGCTGACTAAGGTCTTAACATCCTAATTAAATAGGGTAGTGCGGTGGGAACGTGTATGAGATGCTGCCGATGAATACCACCTATGTATTATTACAATAATTTTCATAAACTTCTATGGTTCTGTCCTCATGTCGTATCAATATCGTTATGCTATAAATACATTCGGTTCGCCTAATAGAACGATATACCTATTGTTTATCTGTTTTAAATAGTAGTATCGAAAAATGAAAATTAGAAATCGCATCCGTTATTATAAAGAAGACTTTTTAATTTGGAGATAATATTCGTTAGTAATTGTAAATATGTATGTACATGTATAATTTAAATAAATATAATAAACCCGAAATGAAAAAAAATTTGGAGCATGCAGCCTTACACGAGATTTCTGCATCAGCAGAATTAAACGGTTACCAACTATTTTGCTGTATATGCACAGTATTGTATTGCAAGTTTGTGGAAATAAACGACAAACAATTAATTTGCTGATTATTTCCGCGTCATATTGCACATTGGTAGAATTATGGGTAAATATCAAATTTTGCTAAATATCATGAAAGTCAGAGGTGCAAAACATTATTAAGTTTTATATTTCGAGTATGGAACCGACTTTTTGAAAGTAAACTACCAAACTATAATCTTCTCTTAGATGTTGTGATGCTGAATAACGATCTACTACTACCTCGAAAATAAAAATCCAATACACGTAATTGCGTCAGTTCGTCGTTTTGTTTCTTTCTTGCTACGTAAGAACTTTTTTTTTATATAGCTGACGAAGTTCAGCCGATGATCGGACCGTTTTTGGATCATACGCAACTGCGGATCAAAAATTTTGTTGCAGACCTGAGAACTGCTCCACTCACACGTCCCGGGTACCATAGTACCCAGAGCGCTTCGCGTCTCCTTTGCCTAAAACGCGCGGTGTGATAAAAAAATCACGAAAAAAAAAATATTTTCTCTAAATAAAGTGTCAGTTCTTTAGTGTTTGAAAAACGAACACTGACCATGGAAGTGGAAGTGAATGCATTAGGATTCTCGATAACGTATAGACATCATATTCGTGAATGCATATTTGTTTTCTTATAAATATTTTGTGTGGATATGATTTGGACGGAAATTAATAATTTTATGATTATATATATAATATTTTATAATATTACTTACTTATTTAACAATATAAAAATTAATGAGCATTCTTTTTTAGATTAGTCATGTTAAATAAAAATGATTATAAAGATAAGGTATAGGTTGAGAACCTCAGTAAAATTATTACTTGCATTGCACTTTTCTTATATAAAATCCGGAAAAACTGTAGTCACAGTACACTCCAGTGCTATCTCTGACCACTAACAGTGCTTCAGTACCTCCTCATCAAAAAATCTCAAGACCAAGACAGCTGAAAAATGTTCGTAAGTTTTTATACTTTATTGCTATACTTTATATCTATTCTTTAATTGTCTATAAGTGGTTGATCATCTTCATGCTTCAACAAATTGAGCCGTTGGACCAGGCTGTATATGACGTGACCTCTCCAAGTGCTGTCTTCACGAGGGACCATCAAGCCCAGCAGTGGCATGCTGATTGACTGATGATGATGATATTTTTTTATCTTATGAATTGAAGATGTGAATCTTCAACTCGTTTTCTTGTAACCACTCTTAATACTAATATGACATTTACTATTTTCAGGTCGGATAGCAAGCAAAACAAAAGGTCAGCCAAGAAGAGCTGTGAATCTGACCTTTTCTTTGATACCGACGACGAAGACATCAGGTACTTTTATTGCTATATTTACATATATCTAAATTTCAAGTGTTTAATGTGTACAATAATCGTGTATCCTTTTTCTATCTCCCTAGTCCAAAGAAGAGAAGCAAGGCGATAAAGTGCCTATCGAAGGCGAAGAGTGCAGAAGTGAAGAATACATCGTCGTCCAATACTTCTGAGTGGTTGTTCGACTCAGAGTCGGACAGCGAGGTTTCGCGGCCGCCAAACCTGCCAAACAAGACCACCAGTATCCTGACACGCCGAGTACCTGGTGGTGTAACGCGTCGGACTGCACAGCTCGACGGCGACTTGCTAGTGGAGCTACGCCTCTACAACCAGAAGGAGGTATCTAATCTCAGCGGCCTTGACCGGTGCGAGCGCGCTATCGTTTGGGTACGCTTGCAAGGCGAAGCAGAATCTCCAGAATTTTACGCATTAAAAAAATTTGTAAAATTAGCTAAGGCAAAGTTTACCACAGAGGGGATATTTTATAAAGATAAAGTTAAAAAATAGGTTCTCTTTTGTTTCTCTCTGCGTAAATTATGTTTTAGCTGGTTTACTTATTGTTTATCGTTAGCAAACTCAAAGATTAGGTACTTACATACTTAAGCCTTTATTACTTTAACTTTGAGAATTTGTACTGTCCAAATCATAATGTCGAGGTCTACTTTCTGTTCAGTTTGTGACGTATCGGTAAATAACAAAGTTTTCTCTGCACATTTGAAAAGTATTTTACATAAGAACAACAGTTCGGTCGTTGATAGTGAGGGGGTTGAAAAAGTTCATAGCGCTTTTCGTAATCGTATAGCATCGTACCGTGTTCGATATCAAGATGAGGGTCATGATAGTGCGCGTGTTCGCCCGCCCGCCGAGTTTTTATGGCACTTGCGCTCTCGCGTACGCCTATTGCTCATAGCGAAAATTCAAGCTCACACTAATGTTAAAGCTAATTTTGAACTTTTCTGTGAATTCTTTCTGCTTAGTAAGTATGATTCGATTTCAATAAAGTCATTTGCAACGGAAAACTTCATCTTGCATCAAAACTTCAATTTTGAAGATATGTTTTCAAAAATTATTCACTTAATTTGTAAAAAAATTGAAGAATTTGAAGAAAGAGATAGTGGGTGGGCCTATTTACAAAGCCTATATCTAGAAGTAAATATAAACAAATATAACCCGTTAAGAGGCTCCAGTTTTATAGAATTACCAAAGTCCATAAAATGTAAACGAGCATGTATCAACATTCAAAATTCTGATAATTATTGTTTTTTATGGTGTGTCATGGCAGCACTATTTCCTATAAACAGAAACGCACATCGAACGTCAGCTTACCCACACTTTAAAAATGTACTCAATATCAAAAATATGATTTTTCCAGTTGGGTTTGCGGACATCAAAGTTTTTGAAAAGAATAATCCTCGCATAAGTATTAATATTTACGGCATTCAAAAGAATGGTAACATTGTTGGACCTTTATACAAAAGCGAGATTCGCAAAGATCATCACATTAATATGCTTTTCCTGGAAAACAGAAAACGCACCCATTACTGTCTTATTAAAGATTTATCTAAATTACTTCGTCTTCAATTAACTAAACATCATTCTAAAATATATTTATGCGAGGATTGTATGATATTCTTTGATAGTAATGATAAACTGAAAGCTCATGTTTGTGGTGGTGTATCGACAATATTACCCGGTGATGGAACACGAATTCAATTTAATCATTACGAGCGAATGCATGACATGCCCTTCGTCTTATACGCAGATTTTGAATCATTATTAAAACCAACTGAACTCGATTCTGGATCAGGCTGTACAAAGATATTGCAAAAACACGTACCATCAGCATTTGCTTATTACGTTGTGTGTTCTTATGATAAGTCGCGTAATAAATATGTATCTTATCGAGGTCCAGCCTGTGTAGAAAAGTTTTTAGAAAGTCTATTATTGGATATAACCGATATTTATAACGTTTTGCAGTCGCCAGTGGCTATTTGTTTAACAAATGAAGACAAAGCGAACTTTGCTCGGGCTACAAATTGTTTTCTTTGTGATAAAATATTGTTTGACGATAAAGTTAAAGATCATTGCCATCTTACAGGACGGTATCGTGGTGCAGCTCATTCTTATTGCAATATTAGATATTGTTTGCCTAAGTTTGTTCCTATATTTTTTCATAATTTAGCGGGTTATGACAGTCATCTTTTTATACGACAGTTGGGAAAACTATCAGGAAAAATACAAGTAATAGCAAAAAATAAGGAAAACTACATATCTTTTACAAAATTTTTTCAAATTAATGATAAAGATATCATACCTGTTCGATTTGTTGATTCTTTTAAATTTTTAGGCACAAGTCTAGAGAAACTTGTCGCAAACTTAAAAAATGACGACTTTAAACATCTGCGGCGTTATTTTCCTTCTCGTGAGCATTTTGCTTTAATAAAACGAAAAGGGGTGTATCCATATGAATACATGACTACTTGGAGTTCATACGAAGAAAAAGTACTTCCGCCTCAGGAGTTCTTTTTCAGCAAATTACGCAATAGTAATATATCTAAAATAGATTATGATCATGCAAAAAAAGTCTGGCAAACGTTTGAATTATCGAATCTCGGTGAATACACAGACTTGTATCTTAAGTCAGATGTTCTTTTATTAGCTGACGTTTTTGAAAGTTTTCGCCAGACATGTAAGATGAATTATAAATTAGATCCAGCCTTTTATGTTACAGCACCGAGTCTCAGTTTTGATGCCATGCTATTAAAAACAGATGTTAAATTAGAATTAATACACGACCTGGAAATAATAAGAATGATTCAAAAAGGTATTCGCGGTGGAATATGTTTATGTTCGACAAGGTATTCAAAAGCCAATAACAAGTATTTAAAAACTTACGATCCAAGAAAAAGTAATAACTTTCTAATTTATATCGATTGTAATAATCTCTATGGATATGCAATGTGTGCTTATTTGCCTCATTCCAATTTTAAGTTATTGAATGACTTCGAAATCGCTGGAATAGATTTTATAAATGTGCCAACTAACGGAGACACTGGTTATATACTAGAAGTAGATTTAGAATACCCCGAACATTTGCATAATGATCATAACGATTTTCCATTCTGTGCTCAAAAATTTACTCCGCCAGGTTCTAAAACTTCAAAATTGATTCCAAATTTATACGATAAATATTTCTATGTCATACATTTTGCTCATCTGCAAACATGTATAAAACATGGTTTGTTGTTAAAAAAAATACATAGAGTTATTCAATTTAATCAGAGTCCTTATTTAAAGCAGTATATTGACATGAATACTGAATTACGAAAAAAAGCTAAATCTACATTTGAACAAGATTTCTTCAAACTTCTTAACAACAGTATATTTGGCAAGACGTTAGAAGACACAGAAAAGAGGGTTAATGTGAAATTAGTCAATAAGTGGAATGATGATAGTAACAAAACAAAGAAAAGTTTCTGTGCAGAGCAAATGATAGCTCGACCAAATTTTCACAGTGTTACAATTTTCACTGAAAACTTGGTAGCCATTCAAATGAAGCCTGAAACAATCACTTTGGATAAACCTATATACATTGGTTTTTCCGTTTTGGAAATATCTAAGAGTCACATGTTTGATTTTCATTATTCTATTATGAAGCCTTTTTATAAGGAAAAGTTAAAACTTTGTTATACGGATACTGATAGTTTTTTGTATTCAATAGAAAGTAAAGATTTTTATGCTGATTTAAAATCAAATTTTCTTCCCTATTTCGACACTAGTAATTATTCTGTAAATAACGTATACGACATTCCTAGTTGGAACAAAAAGGTGCCAGGTCTCTTTAAAGATGAGCTAGGAGGAAGTTTGATTTCGAAGTTTGTAGGATTAAGGTCCAAGTTATACTGTATTAAAACGGCAGAAGATGAATTAAAAAAAGCAAAAGGCATACAGAAGCAAGTATTAAAAGATGTACAATATAAAGATTATTACAAGGTATTAAATGAAAATAAATTTTTGAAGAAAAAAAATATCATATTTAAATCTCTTAAGCACGAAATATTTACTCAAGAACAGAACAAAATAGCTTTGTCAGGTAATGACGATAAACGTATCATATTAAAAAACAAAATTTCTACTTTATCATGGGGTCACTGGGATAGTTTAGTTTAATATCATTAGTTTTTCTTTAGAAGCACCGTATTGTATAGTTTATTATTATTTTAATGGTAATCATGAATCAAATTGTAAGTTGAGAAATATGTTACCCCATCATCTATTTATTTATTTATTATATGGCTTAAGTAATGAATAAGTTAATAGAATAAAAACATACATGAAATTGTATAGTATGTACCGACACGGCACTTTATATTGTAAAGTTATTTAATTTTAATATTGTTATCCATCAGTTATTTGTTTAATAGTATTATACATTGTTTTTTAATGGTAAATAGGTAAATTAATTACCTAGTTTTAATCAAATACTTAATGTTGTATTGTAACGATGAAAATATATAACGTTATAAACCAGCTACCATGTTTTTTTTTATTTCATAATCCATAAAATATAAAACTATTAATAAAATAGCACACGCAATGAACAATTCGAAACTGGTTGGGACATGTTATTGCTGATTTAGGTATTCCAACTTATAGTTCATTAGTAATTTGTCCAATTGCGATTCCGTGCGAATGCTTTGTTGTTATGTCAGCATTATATTTACACTATAAATAGCTATTAAAGTCGAATGTTTTTAAAATTTGTTTCACACATAATTAATCAAGTGACAACTACGGTCACCCAAATACATCATGGTAAGTCGTATAAATTATTTTTCTTCAAACTCTTTTCTTGTGTAGTGGTTAGATCACTAGTTAATGTTTATTTGTATATTTGATTTAGTTGGAAGATAATGTTGTTGTTAAAACCTTATGGTTGTGATGCTGTTATCGTGATTCTCATATTCTATCGGTTCCGTATAAGATAGTCAGCCTCCTTGTGGATCCTAGATATACTCTTCTACCTCCGCCACTATATCAATCATTTCTTCGATGTGAAATTATTTTTGTTGCATAATAAATTAAATTTCAGAATACCCAAGAAATCTCGCAGTCGCTACTCATAAGCAAGGAGGCAACAGAAGATTATCCTCCTTGCTTTGAGCAAAATGCGCAAGATATGTTGGAGGGCTTCTCTGAAGAATTTCCACATTGGAATGCTAAAGATTCACCGCTGCATGCCAAGGTGGTTAAAAGTCTTTTTAATAAAAAGAAGCCCATGAAGAGGAGAAGCAAGTTACTGCAGAATACGAAGGGGAACGAACCTTCTTATTTAATTAAAACAATACCTACTAAAGGGCGGCGATTAATTAAATTAGAAATATTAGATCTGGAATCAACCAGCAATGATTCATTAATAAAAACACAATATGTGGTAACCGAGCATATTGATCCAATAATGGATCAAGCAGAAAATATTATAACTAATATCTCTAAGAAAATATGTGGTTACAGTTATAGTTTTTAAATAACTATTGCTGACCTATAACATTTGTAGATGTATATTAAAATTCTCTAATGTGCTAGATGCGTACCTACTATCTTTAGTTACGTGTACACTCACGGAGATACATTATTTCAACAACATTATTCTTCTGAAAAATTATAGTAATGCTTATAAATTTTACTAACTAAGACTTATGTTATTTTAAATAGTTATGTTAGTTTAAGTCTTGTATTGTTTTCAATAAATATTATTTAAAAATAAAAAGACTTGTATGAAAATATTTGTTTTTATTTTAACACCTCTATAATGTAATCAAATATTTTGAAAAACATTCATTCAGAATTACCTCTATAAATAAATCTAAGATAAAATTTATTAGAATTCAAATACATAGTTTAAAATAATGGTAATAAAATTAAAAATATAGTTTTATTTATTAAAGAACGCAGTGTATTACTTTGTTAAAGTAGGGATGCAAGTAATTAAACAATGTTTACTTTTAAGCATCGATTCCTTACTCATATCATTTTTTATTGCACGATTCGAGAGGGGTGAGAGCTCTTTCTTCTCTCTCCATTCTTCTCGATGCTTTAACATTGTGTGTTCTAGACACGTCCAATAACTTAATATAATGAGTGGTAACAGTATCCAAATTCTTCTACTCCTTGCTATTGTTACCGCCGTCGAATGCTTAGTCTATATGGTGGAGTGAGTGCACTTACAAGTAAATATACTGCTAGTTCTCTTATTATTACGAACGCAAAGTGTTATATCCATTTTGTTCAAAGCCACGAATCAAAACGGACAAGTTGCTATGAAGTTCCTCAAACAAAAGGAAACGTTAAAATTAGATTATAATATCTGTCCTGCATCATTATGTGAAGCAAAGCGACATGGCAACTTATTGCCGAGCACTATACGATGTATTGTTTGTGGACCATCAAATTGCGGCAAGACAAACTTAGTAATAGGTTTGTTATTACATGAGAATGGTGCACGTTTTCGTAACTTATATGTATATTCTAAATCATTATACCAACCAAAATATGTGTTCTTAGAAAAAGTATTAGATTTAGTTGCAGACATATCTTATAGTAAATATAACCATAATAATGATATCATAAGCCCACACGAAGCTTTGCCAAACTCCATTATAATATTCGACGACGTAGCTTGTGAAAACCAAAATAGCATTCGGGATTATTTTGCTATGGGTCGACATAAGAATATTGATTGTTTTTACATTAACCAAACATACAGTAAAGTACCTAAACAACTTATAAGGGACAATTCTAACCTCATTATTTTATTTAAACAAGACGATGTAAATTTAAAACACGTTTACGATGAGCATGTAGGTTCAGATATGTCGTGGTCTCAGTTCCGTGAAATGTGCTCAACTATTTGGAATAAACCATTTAATTATGTTGTGATCAATAAAGACTGCGAAAGAAATAAAGGATGTTATAGGATGGCATTCGATACTTTTGTAGTAGTAGATTAATATACATAAGTTATTGTTTCATCAATACACAATCACTATTACTCTGGATTTTGCATTGAACGGAATCCTTGTCAAAATGGAAAAGCAACTTAAAAAACAAATTGTAAAAGCTGCAGCTGCTGTAAAAAGAAAGGTTGAAATGATAAAGGATATGAAAAATACAAATGATGCCACTCTGGAATCCATATTCAAACCTATAACCGATCCACTGAAACAAATAGCCATTAAGAACAATGAAATTTCTCATGAAGATGAGGATGAGTTTGAACATTATACAATAAAAAAAAATAAACATAATGACAGCGAGGCAACAAATTTTTCTGATGACGATTTTAATGAAGAAGAGGAACAACAGTTCTATAAAAAATTTAATTCCGAAAAAACCCTTGTCGTATCACCTTCTGACAACAATAATATGAGTGATGCTTCCTTTAAGTCCTTTCAATCATCACCAAATGTTTCACTTAATAGTTTATCGTGGTGTGCTTCACCCGACGCAAATATCCCTTTTGGAATAAAAAATGAACGAGGAAAACTTATGCTCGGCCAAACACGTGTTTTCGACGACGGAAAAATTATAAAAATTGGAAATCGAAGTTTAAACAAAACTCTTGGATTAAAAGAATTACTATTTGAAAAGACACCAAATTTGGATGTTATCACAGATGAAGATTTGCAAAATTATAAAGAGCTTCTAATAGAAACGAATGCACATAGGCGTAATTGTGATCCACGCAAGCCAATTAATAGTAACAAAGGGTTTAAGTACATGCATATTATTAAACCACTGTTTAAGTTCTCTAGAAATAAGTATGACAGCACAGAAAGTCTTACGGTAGGAAAAGGAATAAATCTTTTAAAAAGTGTAAAGAAAGATATAGATTACGTTTATTGGGATGATCCAAATGAATTAGTAGATCGATTGAAATTACTGTTTGCATCTCGTGATGCTGGCAATACCGGCTTAGATAATGAAATTATTGCGATTATAGAAGAGCTGTACGAAGCAGGCATCATTAAAAACACCAAATATAAGGAACCTAATTTTAAAAAACTGATCAGTAGTTATACAGCAAACACCGCATAGATACGGAAATGAATGTAGATAAATTTGGTCATCACGTTCATAAACGTTTACGATTAGAGGAATATATTGGAAATCTCAACGATACATTAGTGAAGTCAGAAACAGGTGAATATGATTTAAAATCATCAAGATTAAAAGGGCTTATATCGCCAGGCAATGATGACGAAGCCGCCAATAAAGCTTACGTGGATGAAAAGACACACGAACTAAGAACTAATATTTTAAGTGATGTGAATATTCGTTTAAATGATTTTGAAAGTTCAATACTTAATAAGCTAGCCACCTTGTTTTACACAAGGACAGAAATTGATCACATGCTTCAAGAGAAACCAGATAATAATGAGCAAACAAGACATAGTGAATGAGCTTCACAAAGCAGCAAGAAGGAATTTTTCCCGGCGATGTACGATCATAAAAGGAATAGATGATTTATGGCAAGCCGACCTCATAGATTGCAAAAATATTCACAGTTTAATAAAGGGTATAAATATATTCTTATCGTAATTGACACTTTATCAAAATATGTATGGATCAGACCTTTAAAATCAAAAGCGAAAAATTATGTTACAGATGCAATGCAAAGTATTTTAACTACATCATTACGAAAACCTAAAAATTTACAAACTGATTTAGGCACAGAATTCTACAATGATAATTTTAAACAATTAATGAAAAAGTATAATATTAATCATTATTCAACATATTCTATTAAAAAAGCATCTATAGTAGAAAGAGTTATAAGAACAATTAAATCTCACCTTTACAAACTATTTAGTTTGAACGGA
Organism: Schoenobius gigantellus; assembly: GCA_963935595.1. Lineage (NCBI taxonomy): Eukaryota > Metazoa > Arthropoda > Insecta > Lepidoptera > Crambidae > Schoenobius > Schoenobius gigantellus. The sequence goes on along the minus strand of OZ012549.1, from coordinate 21,063,401 downwards.
AATTACCAATGGTATAAAAATATTTTAAAGGACGTTGTAGAACACTACAATAACACTTTGCATAGAATAACAAAATTTAAGCCTGTGGAAGTTAACAAAGTAAATGAGCTTATAGTCAAAGGTTATATTATGAATTCTCAAAAGAATAAAACAAGTCGGGGATATACATTTCGTGTTGGTGATTATGTTCGCATAAGTAGATATAAAGCAGATTTTTACAAAGGCTATACGCCAAACTGGTCCACCGAAATATTTCGTATAGTAAAAGTTAATCACACTAACCCAACAACTTATCAAATAGAGGACAGACGCAATCAAAGAATCCTCGGCTCATTTTATGCATACGAGTTACAAAAAACTAAGTTTCCAGACCTATACCTCATTGAAAAGGTTATAAAAAGAAAAGGAAACAAATTGTTTGTAAAATGGTTAGGATTAAGTAATAGCGAAAATAGTTGGGTTGATAAGAATAAATTGGTTTTATGATATAAAATAGCTCAAGATATCATTATTGATTCACTTTTTGTTTATCAATGAAGAAAGGAAGTGGTATCATAAACAGCTTAATAAATAAGATTCCGTTTGAGTTACATTTACCGGGCTACCAATATTGCGGACCCGGCACAAAGCTTCAGAAACGATTACTTAAGGGTCAGCGAGGAATTAATAAATTGGATAACGCTTGTATGCACCACGATATTGCTTACATAAACAACGACGCTAACGTAAGGCACAAAGCTGATCTAGATCTATTAAATATGGCTCAAAGAAGATTGAAATCAAAAGACGCTGGAAAGAAAGAAAAAATTGCTTCATGGATAGTAAAAAATGCTATGAAAGCCAAATTAAGAGCTGGTGCAGGTGCTCGGTCGTTTATGACGGCTGTGAAAAAACTCAAATCTAAATTAAAAAAAATAAAATCTAAAGACACAAATTCTACTATTAAATATGCGGTCGCCGCTGCAAAAAAACTATTTAGAAATAAAAATAAAATGAGTTTACCTCGTTGTATTCCTATTCCAAAATGTGGAGGACTGTTACCGTTAATTCCTATTTTCGCGGGATTATCAGCTTTAGGTTCACTGGCTGGTGGAGCAGCTGGCATAGCAAAAGCGGTTAATGATTCAAAAGCAGCTCAAAAAGCTCTTCAAGAATCGGAACGACATAATAAGATGATGGAGGCGGTTGCTCTCGGAAAAGGATTATATATTAGACCTTATAAAAAGGGTGCAGGTCTATATTTGAAACCCTCAAAAAACTAATAAAGCGGCTACCTAGGCGGGCATTAACTAATTGGGATATATTAGAACATGCTAGTGATATTCCATTTTTTCGTGGTGTTTTCATGAGGGATACGTTGCCCTCAAAACCTAGGAAGATAGAATGCGGTATTATCAATTTAGATACTTCAAATAACATTGGAACACATTGGGTAGCCTACGTGAAAGAAAATAAGTATGCTGAATATTTTGATAGTTTTGGTAATCTGAAACCTCCGTTAGAACTACTTGATTACTTAAGAAATGTTTCTTTAAATTATAACTATGAGCAATATCAAACATTTGACTCTGTTAATTGCGGCCACCTTTGTATAAAATTTTTAAAGGAGTATTGGAAAACACATTTATATAAAGCTTGAAATAAAATTCTTTATCAGTAGTAAAATGTCTTTCACTGTGTCTATAACTGGAAAAGGATCCTCTCTGATAACAAACTACTCACCTACTTTGGAATTAAGTGGATACTATGAGTGTGGATTGTTGTATTTTTCAACATTTAATTCTATACCCAACATAGATAAAAGAAATAATAAATTCTACTATGACGATAACGAAGTAATCGAAATACCTGAAGGAGCTTATGAACTTCAAGATATCTGTGATTATTTAAAGACATACATTAGAAATGCAATGTTAAAATTAACTTGTAATAATAATACTTTAAAAACTACAATTTTTTGTACTAAAGATGTTCATTTCAACAAAAGTGACTCACTTGGAAGGATTTTAGGTTTTGGTGGAGAAACAATAAAGGCATTAAAAAGGACCGAATCTCTGTATCCTGTCAGTATATTGCCAACAACCATTGTGCGCATTGAATGCGACGTAGTTAGTGGGTCATTCGTGAACGGATCTGCAAGTCATATTATTCACGAGTTTGTTCCTAACGTACCACCTGGTTATCGGATCATTGAAGTGCCGAAAAATCTAATATATTTTCCTGTAAATAAAAGTTCTATAAGTGCAATAACTATACAATTATTAGACGCCGAGAATAAACAAATCAATTTACGAGACGAAGAAGTACAACTGTATCTACATTTTCGTAAAAATGATAAATTTCAATAAAAATCATGACACAGCTTGCATTCAAGTTAGTACTAGAAGATCACCTCATAAAAGCACACCGCTTCACATAAAAAAGAAGCTCACCAAAAACAATAAGGAATTTTTGAAGTTGATTGGCTTGTTAAAATGAATATTTTAAATATATCTCAATCAACATCATACGACAATAGTATTGAAAGTTTCGAATATCATTCTTATAAACCGTACGTAACAAGTTTCAACAAGAATGATGAAATAAGAATACCTATTAATCAACAAGATCTATGTCTGTTACCCTCACTCAGCACTTTGTATATTGAGGGTAAAGCCAATGTTTATAATAGTTCGACTAAAGAAAAAATATCAAATGTGTATTTTATCAACAATCCAATACTATATTTATTTCAAGATATTCGATATGAGTTAAACGGAATAGAAATAGACAAAATAAAAAATGCTGGCATAACTACAACAATAAAATCGTACCTCTCGTTAAATGATAATGAATCTAAATGCTCACGTGTATGGGGATGGTCAACTTCTGGTACAAACAATCTTAACGGAGGAATTTTTTCGGCTTCTGTGCCGTTGAAGAAAATTTTAGGTTTTGCAGAAGATTATGAAAAAGTTATAATTAACTCCAAACATGAATTGGTGCTATTAAGAAGCAATACGAATCTCAATGCTTTGAAATTAAATGTCGGAGAGGTGGTCGAAGATATAACTATTAGCAAAGTTGTTTGGCGAGTTCCGCACGTTAAAGTATCAGATCGTGAAAGAATCAATTTGTTGAAACATCTAGAAAAGGACAGGCCTATTACACTAGCATTTCGAAATTGGGATTTGTATGAATATCCATTATTACCGAAGACACGTAAACACACTTGGTCTATCAAAACTTCGTCACAGATAGAGAAACCAAGATTCGTTATTATAGCCTTGCAAACCAATCGCAAACACAATGCGGAAATGTCAATGGCAGAGTTCGATCACTGCAATGTACGAGATGTAAAAGTATATTTAAATTCATCGTATTACCCTTATGAAGGATTGAATGTCAGTTTCTCAGAGGATAAATTTAATTTATTATACGAACAATATGCAAGATTCCAACAGTCTTATCATGGACGGCGACCAGAGCCGTTGATGAGCTTGAAGGAATTCAGAGACGTTGCCCCATTATTTGTTATTGATTGTTCTCACCAACAAGAAATGATAAAGGGATCAATCGATGTCAGAGTGGAGATTGAAACAGACCAAGAAATCCCGGATCAGACAGCAGCATATTGCTTGATTTTAAATGACTGCATTTTTGAGTACAAACCTCTGAGCAATATTGTGAAGAAAATATCTTAACTAAATAAAGTGCAATCAAAAGGTATTTGAAAGAACAAACTTCAACTTTATGTTAAACAGTGGAATACAACGAAACAATGAGTGCTGATAAGAGTTCGATACTTTTTGTTGATGTTCAAGGATTCAAAGACTGCAAAAATAATTTTATTATTAAGGAATTTGCGTTAGCCACAAAAGAGTTTACGCAAGTCTTTTTAATAAAACCTCCATATTCGTATCTAAAATTATCTGCCGAAGAAAAAAGAGCAGTCAATTGGATTGAACGCAACAGAGGAATATACTGGAGTCAAGGCAATATAGATTTCAGAGAATTTAAGAGATTAATTATTCCAATTTTAAAGGACCAAACCATAATAATGAAAGGTGTTGAAAAGCAAAAATGGATTAAAGATTTGTGTTCTGACTGCTTTTTGATAAATGTTGAAGGCAAAGGTTGTCCTAATTTTGCAACATTGCGCAATAGTTATGCTAACGGTGGAGCTAACTTCAATTGTATAACTCATAAAAAAGAGTGCGCTCTAAGGAATGTTTTATTCATAAAAAAGTGGTACTTAAGCACATGTAATTTATGACTTCAGTAAATTGTACTTGAATGAAAATTTGTATTTAAAGTATTGTTCTAGTTTAGCTATGATGATATTTGTTACTTGCTTTATAATAAAAAAATATTTTTAACAAAAATTTCTGCGTTTTATTAATGAAAACAAATATGGTGATTCAATATACTCGCATAACTCTTTATTTATCAAAAATTACAATTTAATGGTATGAATAATTTAACCCTGTATAATGTATATTGGGCAATCTCAAACTGTTTTCATCAAATCACCGTAAACGAACGCAGTGAGATTTGCGGAGCGTAGCGGAGCTAGAGCGCAGCGAAGCGTAGCTCAAATCTCACTCCGTTCGTTTGCGGTGTTTTGATGAAAACTGTTTTAGAATGCCCAATATACACCTACTAACCTTATCAAAATCCATACAGCCGTGCGCGGCGTTCTTTTTCAAAAAGTGAGTGAATAGCAATTTCTCTCGAATTAAATCATTTATTAGAAATAAAAGCTATTAGCAGATGTAACCCGACAGCAAAACAATTCGTTTATGATATCTTCGTTATTCCTAAAAGCGTGTGCTCTATATATATTAAATCTAAAAAGCTGAATTCGAAGTCGAAGTAGGTATCTCATTTCAAAATGGAAGATATCAGAACGGCTACTAGATTTATGACCGAAGACGTGATTAATATTGATATTAAGGAAGCTTAATTTTTGCTGCCGATTCACGAATCAAAAAAAAAAAACATGTTTTCGCTTTTATTTTCATGATATTTTGTACGAGTTTCTAGCACTCCCGTTTAGCCTATGTTCCGCGCGATATATTTCACAAAAATATTACAGCCAGCTCTTACTCATTTAAGATCTTATGGTCTGCTATCAGTGAGATATCTATGATATGTTGTGTTTAGCAAACTCTGCTGGAGAGTGCCTAGAGAACGCAAAAAGAACAATTTAATGTCTGACACGATTAGGGTTAGTTATTAATTTAAAAAAAACTAGTCTAATACCAGAAAAGCTTTGTAAATTTTTAGGTTTTATTTTAAACTCTAATAAAATAACATACAATTGCCAGATTCAAGCCACAAAAATTTATTATACACATAAAACATATATTTAAATCTAACAGAATTCGAATAAGGTTCTTTGAACGTTTTCTACGGCAGCATGTCGGCTGTAGTATATGGGTAGTATATACACACAAAATCACTAAAAAGTGCTCTTCTTAGAAATACTAACAATTACGACGTTTTTATTACAATTACAGATATTTTATAATAATATGATGATCTCCATTGGTGGCAGATCAATATTCCATTGGCAGTCAATTGAATAAAAAGTCATAGGTACAATTTCGGAATTTTTACGGCCGCTTCGACAGCAGACTAGGGTGCAGCTTGTGCCAACGAAAAGACTGGTGGTTTCTGGACCAACATCGAGCGAACCAATCATATAAACTGACTGGAACTACTCGCTGTATATTGTGGGCTAATTTCATTTACTAAAAATGTCGCTAATTGTGGTAGTCTTTTAAGTGTCGATAACACCATTGCCATATTCTATATAAATAGAATGGGGAGAGTGTAATACCAACACTTAAGTCAAGTTACTAAAATGATTTGGGACTGGTGTGAGAAAAGTAGGTATATTTATTTTCGCGTCTTATATTCGTTACTCGTTAAATATAGAAGCTGACAGTGAATCGAGAAAAATAAACTTCGACACAGAGTGGCAGTTGGGTATCCGACAACTTTTGAAAATAAAAAAATTTTTTTGAATAAAAAAATTTTTTTGGTGACTTATTTGCATCTCGTAGTAATGCAAAATGTCCCGCGTATATTTCATGGAAAAGGGATCCCTTTGCCTATGATATTGACGCGTTTAAACAGTAGATTAGTCGCAATTTTATTTTTACGCTTTAACACCGTTTGCACTAATTTTTAAAATGATAAACAAAATAGTTACTGATTAAGCCACCGGAATTATCGTTGTTCAACTATAGCCCTCTTAACCATGGTATCCCCTTTTCATATCCCTGGGTGTCACAGAGATTGTGATATTTCCTCCAAGAAAGATCTACTTACTTCCTTTCAGGATGGTACACCATCTGCGCCGTCACCTTTCCCTGCCAGCGTGTGTATTTTCCGGGAAAGCTTTCATGACGTGCCAGAAACAGCCTTAGATGTTGTTATCTTCGATATCACATAACACCGGGTCATAATATAATTCTAGTCTGAAGATATGGTGGGAATTTTGTAAAAAGAATACAACAGATTTTTTTAAATGTAAATACTACATTTTTGTTGGAATTTCTGTTAATGTGTTTTGAAATTTTGAAGTTTAGGTAGAACTATTGTTCTAATGTCACGATAGCAAGTGATCGTTATTAGTTAGGCAGTAGCCCCCTGGTATTATAGTATTAGACTATTAAACGATTTGAGAATGATACAATTAATCTTGAAAAAATGAGTAAGAAGTCATGTTATTAGCTGGACCAAGGACGCATACAATTTCTCTAACAAAAATACGAAATATTAATAAAGCATATGAAGATCGAGTAATTATAACACTTACAAATTTAATTAAAACATAAGCAATTGGCAAAGCTTAACCGGTTTTAAACTTACTTTTTTTATCCCTTTAATATCCCGGTATTTGTCCAGCATCAGTGGTATTAAGATATATTGCTGTATCATCTTCAATTCGCTCAGATTCAGAACAAACCTGATCCTCACACATAAGAAACCACGTAGACCTGCTTCATCTCAACCCATTGGGCGCTGGATAAAGCAGATCATGTGCGATAGTGGCATTGACATCTCAATATTCGGAGCGAGCGAGACACGCATCAACATCAGGCGGCGTCTCGTGCTGGCCTCAACGTCGATGTAATTAGAAAGACCGCAGGCAGGATGTTCGGAAAGATCAGCTGTATTTGCTGATTTTTATAACAGACCGGTATATTAGTTCTGAAACCAATTTTATTGAATCTTTGTCACAATTATAATTATTATTATCCTGTCTTCGCCTCCGAGATTTATTCCTTAACCATGTAGTAGCCCTGCTACGCGCTAACCCTATCGCACAAGTTTTAAAGTCAGAGAAAGAAAACCACTATATCTTCCTCTGTCTAATCACACCTGACAAGCCTCCGCAGTACCGACCTCATTCTTGTCCGTGCGCGCGCGGCGCTCGCACGAGTGTAACAGTAATATAATTTGTGCATGAGTGTAGGTAACCTACGTAAAAAAAAAAAAAAGGTATAAATTTACGGTTATTTGCTTATTTGTTAAGTATGCCTAAACGAAAACACAGTGAACCCGAAGAAGATAGATGGCTAAGGAAGATGAAGAGATACGAAGAAAAACTGAATTCGGAAAAACGTAGGGGCAAGCCGGAGGCACATTTTGTACTCAGATGATGGCGAAAATGATGTGCAACCAGAAGAATACTTTTTTACATTCCCGTTGCATTCATCGGGAATCATTTTTATGTCCGTTGTATTCTTCGGATAATATTTTATTATGTTCTCGTTGTATTGAACGAGGAATCATTTTTATGTCCGTTGTATTCTTCGGATAATATTTTATTATGTTCTCGTTGTATTGAACGAGTAAGCGGGTGGACACCGCTCGCCTGGGCCGCCGAGTACGCGCGCGGCGCGACCACGTGCAGTAATACTGGTAATGGAAAATGTGGGTATCCTTTTTTCCCCGCTGCCTAAAAATTTCCGTTGCATTCATCGGAAATCACTTTTATGTCCGTTGTATTCTTCGGATCATATTGTTATTATGTTCTCGTTGCATTCAACGAGTGTACTTAATGGAAAATATAGGGGCTGTCCTTTTTTCCCCGCTGTTTTAAAAATTTCCGTTGCATTCATCGGAATTATTTAAAAATATTTTTTGTGTTGCCTAAATTCTCATTAAATATTTATTAGTATCTTTCACATACAAACCAATATGGTGATAACTGATGACTTACAAACCGATGTAGCGGCCAGGTTTCAAGTCCTATTGCAAAACGGTTTCCAAAAGTGACCAAAGACGAGCATTTAAAAAAAAAAAAAAAAAAAAAACAATGTATACTATAGTACCTATGGCGAAGGGCCGAACTCTAATTCGGAAGTGCTATGTTGGTAGACAACAGAATCAACTCGGTAAAGCACTTTCAGCACTGGGAAGGGCACAATCGTGTCTTTTAAAGAAAAATCTTAATATTCCAGATGTAGTTACGTTGAACGATGCAGACACCAATTTCATCTAAGAGTCATTTAAACTTGAAAGGCTCATCGTCCCGAACGCGACAGCAAAGCAGCGGCCAATCCTACCCTCATCGAGCCGGTGCAGGTGGGCCGGGACAGTCAAAGACGTCATACTAACAAGCGAATCGACGGCGAGCAGCCGCGTTCGCACCGCTGCTGCCAGCTTGTCGCCTGCCAGCCCCGCCGCCGCCGCCGCTGCCGCTGGCACCGCCGAGGCACCAGCCAGTCGCGTCGCATCACAACGGTCATCGAACAATCGCGCTACCTGAGCGCGCAGCCGCAAGTACATGCCGGCCGCTTAAAATATTAATTTAGTCAATGAGTGGTGAACTATCACTAGCGATAGGTTTATATTAGACAATGTGTCCAGGATTTCATTTATTGAGGAACCTTATCAAATACCATACAGCCGTGCGCGGCGTTCTTTTTCAAAAAGTTAGTGAATAGCAATTTCTCTCGAATTAAATCATTTATTAGAAATAAAAGCTATTAGGAGATGTAACCCGACAGCAAAACAATTCGTTTATGATATCTTCGTTATTCCTAAAAGCGTGTGCTCTATATATATTAAATCTAAAAATCTGAATTCGAAGTCGAAGTAGGTATCTCATTTCAAAATGGAAGATATCAGAACGGCTACTCGATTTATGATCGAAGACTGATACGTGATTAATATTGATATTTAGGAAGCTTAATTTTTGCTGCCGATTCACAAATCAAAAAAAAAAAAAAAAAAGAAAACATGTTTACGCTTTTATTTTCATGATATTTTGTACGAGTTTCTAGCACTCCCGTTTAGCCTATGTTCCGCGCGATATATTTCACAAAATATTACAGCCAGCTCTTACTCATTTAAGATCTTATGGTCTGCTATCAGTGAGATATCTATGATATGTTGTGTTTAGCAAACTCTGCTGGAGAGTACCTAGAGAACACAAAAAGAACTATTTAATGTCTGACACGATTAGGGTTAGTAATTAATTTAAAAAAAAAAAAAAAATAGTCTAATACCAGAAAAGCTTTGTAAATTTTTAGGTTTTATTTTAAACTCTAATAAAATAACATACAATTACCAGATTCAAGCCACAAAAATTTATTATACACATAAAAAATATATTTAAATCTAACAGAATTCGAATAAGGTTCTTTGAACGTTTTCTACGGCAGCATGTCGGCTGTAGTATATGGGTAGTATATACACACAAAATCAATAAAAGTGCTCTTCTTAGAAATACTAACAATTACGACGTTTTTATTACAATTACAGATATTTTATAATAATATGATGATCTCCATTGGTGGCAGATCAATATTCCATTGGCAGTCAATTGAATAAAAAGTCATAGGTACAATTTCGGAATTTTTACGGACGTTTCGACAGCAGGCTAGGGTGCAGCTTGTGCCAACGAAAAGACTGGTGGTTTCTGGACCAACATCGAGCGAACCAATGATATAAACTGACTGGAACTACTCGCTGTATATTGTGGGCTAATTTCATTTGCTAAAAATGTCGCTAATTGTGGTAGTCTTTTAAGTGTCGATAACACCACTGCCATATTCTATATAAATAGAATGGGGAGAGTGTAATACCAACACTTAACTTAAGTCAAGTTACTAAAATGATTTGGGACTGGTGTGAGAAAAGTAGGTATATTTATTTTCGCGTCTTATATTCGTTACTCGTTAAATATAGAAGCTAACAGTGAATCGAGAAAAATAAACTTCGACACAGAGTGGCAGTTGGGTATCAGACAACTTTTGAAAATAAAACATTTTTTTGGTGAACCATCTATTGACTTATTTGCATCTCGTCTTGCAAACATTTTTTTGGTGAACCATCTATTGACTTATTGCAAATGTCCCGCGTATATTTCATGGAAAAGGGATCCCTTTGCCTATGATATTGACGCGTTTAAACAGTAGATTAGTCGCAATTTTATTTTTACGCTTTAACACCGTTTGCACTAATTTTTAAAACTATAAACAAAATAGTTACTGATTAAGCCACCGGAATTATCGTTGTTCAACTATAGCCCTCTTAACCATGGTATCCCCTTTTCATATCCCTGGGTGTCACAGAGATTGTGATATTTCTTCCAAGAAAGATCTACTTACTTCCTTTCAGGATGGTACACCATCTGCGCCGTCACCTTTCCCTGCCAGCGTGTGTATTTTCCGGGAAAGCTTTCATGACGTGCCAGAAACAGCCTTAGATGTTGTTATCTTCGATATCACATAACACCGGGTCATAATATAATTCTAGTATAAAGTACTAAAGATATGGTGAGAATTTTGTAAAAAGAATACAACAGATTTTTTTAAATGTAAATACTACATTTTTGTTGGAATTTCTGTTAATGTGTTTTGAAATTTTGAAGTTTAGGTAGAACTATTGTTCTAATGTCACGATAGCAAGTGATCGTTATTAGTTAGGCAGTAGCCCCCTGGTATTATAGTATTAGACTATTAAACGATTTGAGAATTATACAATTAATCTTAAAAAAATGAGTAAGAAGTCAGTCATGTTATTAGCTGGACCAAGGACGCATACAATTTCTCTAACAAAAATACGAAATATTAATAAAGCATATGAAGATCGAGTAATTATAACACTTACAAATTTAATTAAAACATAAGCAATTGGCAAAGCTCAACCGGTTTTAAACTTACTTTTTTTTTATCCCTTTAATATCCCGGTATTTGTCCAGCATCAGTGGTATTAAGTTAAGATATATTGCTGTATCATCTTCAATTCGCTCAGATTCAGAACAAACCTGATCCTCACACATAAGAAACCACGTAGACCTGCTTCATCTCAACCCATTGGGCGCTGGATAAAGCAGATCATGTGCGATAGTGGCATTGACATCTTAATATTCGGAGCGAGCGAGACACGCATCAACATCAGGCGGCGTCTCGTGCTGACCTCAACGTCGATGTAATTAGAAAGACCGCAGGATGTTCGGAAAGATCAGCTGTATTTGCTGATTTTTATAACAGACCGGTATATTAGTTCTGAAACCAATTTTATTGAATCTTTGTCACAATTATAATTATTATTAAGTACTTAAAACAATACTGTCGGTTGATTAGTTTTTTGTTCACAATATTTTGTTGTTTTGAAATTTTTGCTAGAGGCGCAAAAAAAAAAAAAAAAAAAAAAAAAAAAAAAAAAAAAAAAAAAATAATTTGAAATACGTAATAATTATGTTTTGATGTTTTACTGTAATGTTGTTTATTTTTTATTGTCGCAACATTGATTTTATACTCTCTGAACATCTACATGGTTAAGGAATAAATCTCGGAGGCGAAGACAGGATAATTAAATGATCAAACGAACTTACCTGAAGTGAAGTTCGATCTTAATTATCCTGTCTTCGCCGAAGAGATTTAAGGTCCCTCCCTCCCTGAATCTTATCCCCCTATATATCAATGTTGCTCTATTTCTCTAAAAAGAATGAGGTCGGTACTGCGGAGGCTTGTCAGGTGTGATTAGACAGAGGAAGATATAGTGGTTTTCTTTCTCTGACTTTAAAACTTGTGCGATAGGGTTAGCGCGTAGCAGGGCTACTACATGGTTAAGGAATAAATCTCTTCGGCGAAGACAGGATAATTAAGATCGAACTTCACTTCAGGTAAGTTCGTTTGATCATTTAAAAATAATACTGTCGGTTGATTACTTTTTTGTTCACAATATTTTGTTGTTTTGAAATTTTTGCTAGGGGCGCAAAAAAAAAAAATGGAAATACGTAATAATTATGTTTTGATGTTTTACTGTAATGTTGTTTATTTTTTATTGTCGCAACATTGATTTTATACTCTCTGAACATCTACATGGTTAAGGAATAAATCTCGGAGGCGAAGACAGGATAATTAAATGATCAAACGAACTTACCTGAAGTGAAGTTCGATCTTAATTATCCTGTCTTCGCCGAAGAGATTTAAGGTCCCTCCCTCCCTGAATCTTATCCCCCTATATATCAATGTTGCTCTATTTCTCTAAAAAGAATGAGGTCGGTACTGCGGAGGCTTGTCAGGTGTGATTAGACAGAGGAAGATATAGTGGTTTTCTTTCTCTGACTTTAAAACTTGTGCGATAGGGTTAGCGCGTAGCAGGGCTACTACATGGTTAAGGAATAAATCTCGGAGGCGAAGACAGGATAATTAAGATCGAACTTCACTTCAGGTAAGTTCGTTTGATCATTTAATTATATGACCGTCACAGCAAACAAACAAGAACGGCTTGGTCAGATTTCGATATTTGTGAAGATTATATGTTTGTCGTTGAAAAAAATAGTTCGAGCTCTTTTGGTTGTATATAATAGGTTGGGGAAAAAGTTTCTTCGCATTTTTTAAGAAAATTCAAAACATTTTTTAATATAGTTTATTTACATTTAACTAAAGTATGTAGGTACCATTTTGTTCGATAACTTTTTGCCATCTTGTAGGTAGGGACATGATCCCATTGCTATAGAAATTTTGGGACTTCTGGTCAAAATACCGCGACAAGTGGTTTTGGCAGTCCTCTCGTGATGTTAACCTGACACTGCCTAAAGAATTCTGAAGAGACCGCAACAGGTGGAAATCTGAAGGTGCAAGGTCAGGACTATACGGCGGATGCATTAACACCTCCCAGCCAAACTCTCTTAATTTTTGCTGAGTGGCTAAAGATGTGTGAGGTCTAGCGTTATCATGATGAAAAACCACACCCCTTCTGTTGATTAATTCCGGCCGCTTTCTCTCAACTTCTTGCTTTAATCTCATCAGTTGTTCGCAGTAGAGTTCAGAATCGATGGTCCTGCCTGGTGGTAACAGCTCATAATGAATAATGCCCTTCCAATCCCACCACACACACAGCATCACCTTGTTGCGAGTTAACCCGGGTTTCGCCACAGTCTGTGAAGCCTGACCGGCCTTTGACCACGACCTTTTTCGCACGTTCTTGTCGAACGTGATCCACTTTTCATTACCAGTTATCAGCTTCTTCAAAAATGGTTCGGTTTCATTACGTCGTAATAAAGAATCACAAATGAGTACACGGTTCATTAGGTTTCTTTCAGTGAGCTCGTGAGGTACCCAAATGTCGAGCTTTTTTGTGTACCCAGTTTTTTTCAAATGCGCCAAAACTGTTTTGTGGTCAATTCCCAGTTCTTCAGCTACGTCGTAACTACTGACATGCCGATCTTGCTCCACTTTTTCAAAAATGGCATCCATTTTATCTGTAATAGGGCGACCAGAGCGACGTGCATCTTTGACATCAAAATTTCCGGATTGAAAACGCTTAAACCAAATTTGTGCTACTCTCACAGACACTGCACTAGGTCCATAAACATCGCAAATTTTTTTCGCGGCTTGCGTTGCATTTTTACCTTTTTTGTAGTAAAATTTTAAAATGTATCGAATTTCTTCATTAGATTCACTCATCTTGGCGGTACGAAAAACAAATGAAAATCACACATTTTCCTAATTTGAATTTGGAATTATGTTCTTTAAAATTTAAACTTTCAATGATACCAAAACCAGCCAGATGTGGATGTGTTTACGAGTAGATCGGAAAACTGTTCGTGAGTAAGTCCCGTCCAAGTATGAAACTCGTTTGTATTAATGACTTCGTATGTCTCGAAGTTTAACACGTCTGTTGTAATATGATTTCTCATAATCGTCAGAGCATTCACTATTTCAGATGCAGTAAAATCTTCTATGAGATTGTCTTGTAAAGGTAGAGTATACCAAAGGTTCTGGGCTAAGTGTTCTTCGCAAACGCGAGCATTTTCTGGTATTAGTAGATTGTACCGCCCAATCATACGAATTATGATATCGTTAGGTATTCTAAGCCTGGTAATATTTTGACAATGCTCAAAAATGCAGTGCACTGTTGAGTTTGGAGTACGTACAAATCCTGCTAAGGTCATTGTTGGATGATTACGGCTTTGTTGCTGAATAGGCTCATCGGGCAACACGTCATCATCTTGACGCGCCTCGCGTATACGCCGATGAAACGTCCTCTCAGCTCTTTGCCAGCAAGGTCGGCAAATGACGTCGGTAGGTTCGTTCTGAAAAAAAAAAAACAATTTTTGTAAACCCACCTTCTACAAGTTAAATACAAACGAATCTTTCCCAAAGGACTTCTTAACAAAAATAATAACATGTTCGTGCCCGTACTCACACAAAACTAAGTATTTCAAAACTTTTGAAATAGTTTTGAGTGTAGGCAAGAGCCAATGCCTACATTTAAACCGGCTATAACTTAGACGGGCACTATACCATATTGAAGTGGTACTTAAGATCTGTACAGAGCGCCGATAAAAATACTAACAAATAAATAAGAACAACAAATAGTTAATTCGTGGCAGTAACAGAGAGTCGATGAAATACTAATAAACACTCGTAAGTAGAAATCTTACTTAAAAATAATAATAAAAATCTCTCCCTATACCTTCAAAGGTTCTTGTCTACATTTCTATCACTGATGTAAGCCTATGTACTTTATAAAAAAACCCTTTCATAGTACTAACTAAAGAACTTAAGTATACATTTTACTTTATTGAAGGAAGGTAGGTACTTCAACGCGACACCTAGTCCTGATCATGATGTCATATCGACGATCTGTTATTATCACAGAGTAGGTACCTAGTTATGACTTAAATGTAAAAAAGGTTGCATTACATACCTGTCTCGCGATTAGCTCCTCCATAATAATCTGAGCTATGTCGATGTGCTGTTCTTCCCGAGAAATCCACGTGTAAGTCCTTCGACCTTCACATGGTTCACGACAGTTAATACACAACATATGTGCCATGATTAACAAAAACAGTATAACAAAAACAAAAACTCAACGATAATTAAAACAACAAACAAAACAAAATCAATGTTAAAAACCACGAAAACAGTGAAAGTAGCCGTCCGATGTAACGAGAGTTGCATGGAAAACTAACGAACGAAAGTACGAAAAGGACTAAGTAGGTGTATTTTGCCTCTTGCTCACACTTGCAACTCGGCAGGTAAATGTAGGTACTTGTAACGTCTTCTCGCTCGCATACCTATTATGCCTCTTGCTCACACTTCTCGGCAGGTAAATGTACTTGTAACGTATTCTCGCTCGCACACCATTAACAATAACTGATTACCTGGAAATCACGAGCTCACCCCGCAAGCCGGGTGCAAGCCGTAGGTAATAAAATAAATACTTTGAGACCGATTATCATCTCAACCAATAGGTTTCGAGCTTTACTGTCATAATACGAAATGTTTATTATAATTATGCCTATGATAAAATTTAATTATTTTTTGTTGGCCGGCTAAAAAAAATTAGCCCAAATTTGTATGAAGCCTGAATGATGTCCTTTCATAAGCAGAGATAACGAATAATGTTTTCGAACACACATCTTAAATGATAAATATACTAGTGAGGGTAGTGACCCACCCCAGCTTCGCACCGGTAGCAAAGCATGCATATGCCTAAAGTTTTTGCATTATATTGTTGCGTCGAGGTGACTGCATCCCGCGAGTCCCGTTCGACGCCCTGCCCCCTAACCATATTGCTCAAAATGATATCAAAACCGTACTTAGAGCGAGATGGCGCTATAGCGCAAGAGCGGTGTCTCTGTCTGTTTTAAGCTTGCTATAAGCGATTATGGTACCTGCAATGCCTCACACGAGCTAGGGGATCGAGCTCACGCTCCTTCATTTCCAGCAGCATTCCAGCAGGAGGAACTCGAGCCTACCCTAAGTTAGGGTGTAAAGGCCTTAGTCAACCACTTTGACTCAGTACGGATTGGTCGACTTCACATACACCTTTGAATTTCTTCGCAGGTGTATGCAGGTTGTCTCACGATATTTTCCTTGACCATAGGAGCGTCGGATAAATGTGTGTGGCTGACCCCAGCTGGGCCACAAAAAATGACTGTGAAAAATAGATTGTTTGAGTATGCCGCTATAATGTCTAGAGTTTGTCAGAGTTTGTCGGCAAGTTTTAGAGTTTGTCGTTAGCGCGTTTCAGAGATATGTGTGGCTCACTGAGCTGGGGTAACGTTATCCCAGCCGGGCCACACGGATCTCGTAAACAAAAAACATAGCGAAAATCTGTTTGCTGATATAGATAGGTGGCAGTTTGTCGGACAAGTTTCAGTGTTCATCGGGCTCGCGTTGAAGGGGGCTGTGGCCCAGCTAAGCCACATGGAATTCGAATACGGAATGACATAGCGAAAATCTGTTTATTGATATAGATGGGCGGCAGTTTGTCGGACAACGTTTTTTCGTTTTAGAGATCAGTGTGGCCCGACTGGGGTAACGTTACCCCAGCCGAGTCATACATATCTCTGAAACGCGCAAACGACAAACTCTGAAACTTGCCTACAAACTCTGACAAACTCTAGATATTATATCGGCATACTCAAAAAATCTATATTTCACAGTTTTTTTTGTGGCCCAGCTGGGGTCAGCCACACGATAAATGAACATATGAAATTCGAAAAACGAGAAAACACATTGGTACATGACAGGAGCGAACCTAGGACCTCCCGATTAGAAGGCCAGTGCCGAGTCCACAGCGCCAGCGATGACCAAATTTATATAAATCTTACTTACTTATTACTTATGACCAAATTTATATAAATCTTATGAGTACTTAGTAGTAGTAGGTTGGTACACAAATATTTTATAGACTCGATCATATATGAGTAAATGAATGGATTCTGCTATGAGATATTAAAATATATCATTAAAACATATAGGATTGTGCCGACACATGGCCTAGCTTTGAAGTCAGCTTTGAATGCAGATTTTTTTTAAAGGAAACTACAACACCGAAGCTCTTGACAAAAATGCCTGGTTTAATTATCGTCGCTACGGTCCGTTGGTGCGGGAACATCCAGGCGTGCCCGTTCTCCACATCTACGATCCTGAAGATATCGAGGCCTTGTTTCGCCAAGATGACCGGCACCCCGCCAGAAGAAGCCACGTGGCTATGAACCACTATCGCATGAGCAAACCCAGCGTTTACAACAGTGGTGGACTTCTTGCCACGTATGATATCTATAAAGTTTTATATGCCTATGTCATTTCCCTTGTGTATTTTGTTCGTGACATTTTTTTATTCATTTACTAAGCTTTTTGTAGGTATGCTACTCAAATGAGATCGCAAGATTTTATTCCAAAAAAAAGTTACTAAGCATGACAGATATTAAAAGATTAATCGCTGGTCGTTTTAAATAATGTTTTTCAAAAAAAATTTTTATCATAAAGGACTTTTCTAAAACAATAAGTATTTTGACCGTTCACTTTTATATTCAAAAAATAGCTATGCCTAACTGCAGGCCTATTATGGATCTTTCATCGTATGATATGGTATAAATTTTGAGATAAGGAAGTCATGAAATGCTTCATTTGGTATAACCGATTTCCAATGATACCATCACTATGGCATAATTTCAATGATCGTCATCATCACAGCTCATATACGTCCCCACCGAGGGGCACGAGCCTACTCTAACTAGTTAGGGCGATTAGGCCTTAGTCAAACCACGCTGGCCCAGTGCGGATTGCAATGATGTCATTATGATAATGAACGAATAATCAAAAATCTAACCGAAAATGTTATTTTTGTTAAGGCTTTGTGTTATAATTTCTTGAGGATCTCCATGGTATCTTGTTATTAAAACACTAATTTCACAAGTTCTGACTTGAATCTTTATTATATTTAAGTTATTGCGACCGGTTTCGATACATCATCGTCAGGCAATATTTTTGTTATACACTATGATTTCATCATGATATCATTTGAAAACCATGAGATCGGTAATAGACCTGCTTATTTTGCAAAGCAACAGTCGAGTGATCGTCGTTGGGGCGGAAAGGTCCTTGAATGGCTGCCGCGTACCGGGTGACGCAGTGTTGGTAGGACAAGGTAGACCGGCGATATGGTGAAGGTCGCGGGAAGTCACTGGATGCGAGCAGCGCAAGAACAATCGCTGCGGAGATCCTTGGGGTAGGACTTTGTCCAACAGGGGGTGTCTCCCGGTTGAAATGATGAATAGGAAATATATCAAAAACATCTGATTAGCCGAAAACTGACTTGTACCGTTTACATTTTGAAACAAGTTTACTAACACAAAGGCCAGTATAGGATAAGCATGTGCATGACGTCCAATCCGGCTGGCGCCAGTGACTTACCCAGTATAAATTAGCCTTTACGAGTGGGCTAAGCGAGCCCGCGGACTGTTGGGTTTTGTGTAGCTCTCGTGATTGTGAGCTTGGTGGGCTGGATTTATGTGGGCGAGGCAACCCCTCCCTTGGCAAGGTTCCAGCTTCTTTATACCATTGGGCCTGTCTTAAGTAGGTTCGTTTGGTGAGTTGGGCTTTCCTGATCGTGATCGTACCCTTCATAATGGGGAGAAGTGTATCCGGGTATAGAGAAAGCCAGCGGAACAATCGTCTGTGGGCTATTTAGATTATCCCCCCATAAAAATTAATACATTTTATAAAGAATTTTATCAGGGCGGTTGGCGAGTATAAGACCCGCAAGCGGCTGGGTAAAGGAGGCGTGCCTTCATAGAGATATAGCCTTGACTTGGTAAAAGGGATCCAAGTAAAAAGTCCCAGTTTGTTTTTACTGCTGTGCCTGGCTCACCTGGCCTCGGTTCAATCGGCGAAACGGGGCCTTCTTGATCTCGTACTGGCTCTCCCGTAGGGGTCGGAGAAGTTCCGGAGGGAAGTTTAGCCCGTTATGCAGGCAAGCAGTGAATATTTACGTGGTGGACTAGAGTCGAACGGTTTACTTGGGCGGTCTGTAACTTGGCCCCTTAGTATCGTAATAAATTATACCAGCCTTAAAAAGGTGAGACTCGTGTTTGCTTGATGCAGGGATGGGTAAACAACCCCTCCCCTTTTTTGGGGACCAGGTCAGAAAAGATTATATACTACCCAAGAGACAAGGTAGTCTCTGGTAGCCTACCCTAGGCTGTCTATTGATGATGATTTATGTAGGAATTTTCCGCTAGTCGGGGGTGATCCACTAAAAACTTTTCCGGAGTGTTCCGTCATTCTAATCGTGGGTGTCCTGGGATTTGGATGACCCAAAGTCGCTAGGTCACCCCCCTGGCCAGCCCAGCCAGTTGACAGTGCTGGCCGAGTCAACGCCAAAGGAGGAGCACTCCGGACACAACGTGCTCCTCAGACGGGGAGTCAAAGTCCCTGCTTCCCTCAGGGTAGCATGGGGCGGTCTAAGAAAGCTCCCCTTCTGCCACCCCACCGCCTGCGTCGAAGCGGTAAGAGAGTCTACTTTGTTTGATGTGCAATTGTGATTGCGATAGCGATTATCGCAAGATATCTTGTCTAGTAGTGGGGCAGGTCATACTAAATGTGATGCCAAGTCTTAACGTAACCTAACCCACCTGGAAGAAAGCGAGGGTTGACTCATCACTTAACACCTGGCGCGCTTCCCTTACCCTATAACGGACTAATAATAAATAACCTATTTTAATTATTCTATTGCCGTTTAGGAATTGTATAGAATTTAAAGGAAATGTGTATAAATTCTAAGAAATGTATGTTTTATACAGTATAAGAATTGTTGCTTTATACATTTGCTGAAGTTACCTGGAATTTGATAGATTCCCTAAATATATTATGCAAATAAGTAAGGTTTTCACAATTTTCTGTATAAATATTTGTTTTCCATTATTATTTCTTAAAATTTTCACTGTTAACTTACTTTTTTTCAGAAATGGTCTAAGCTGGTGGAAGTTACGAAGTACATTTCAGAAAAACTTTACTAGCCCACGAAATGTTAAAATTCACGTTGAAACTACTGATGGAGTTGTTAAGAATCTCGTGCAATTCATAAAGGATCATTATACTGACGGCGATGATTTTATTCATTGCTTAAATAGACTAAATTTAGAGAGTGAGTAATTTGATGTTTTTAAACATGTCATTATTGTGCTTATTAAAATTTACTAATATTGGTTTATAACTTATTTTCTCAAAATAAAAAGTTATTATTTTATTTATTAAAAACTTGTTACGGTTGCAGTACCCCTAGCACGAAACTTCTCGTTATAGTATAGTAATCGTAATTACTTACTATCCGATAACGATTTAGATATTAAGAGGATTGTGAAGCTGTAAATTTTCATACATAAAGCGATAACGCTTTTCTCCCTCTTTTGAAATGTTGTAGATAATAATATAATGAAGATCTAGGTTTGTACGTTTTGATTTTAAAGTAATATTGCTCAGAATATAAATTATTAGCATCTAACTTAGAGCATTCTAAGGCATCTAAATATACGTACATATTTTAGACTTAAAAACCACCTCGAGCATTTTTATCTTTATTGACTAAATTATTCTGAATTACAACAAAAGCAAAACGTACAAACATATATTAAGGTATACTGAATCTAATGAAATCAAAAGTGTCTAATTTCGTAAAGGTTTAGGGGGGTAAAACAGTTATCGCCCGAAACAATATTTCAATAAGAAATGTAGGCACTTGCCTCGGACTTTCAACTCTAAGCGGTGTGCAACAAACTGCATTTTTGAAAGTGCATACTCGAGCAATGAATTGGCACTTCACAGTCCTCGTAAATGGACAGCAGCAAACATTATCGTAAGACTATCGTGAGCTTGTAACGTAACGATAGTAAGATCTAATATCTCTCATACTCGGTGAGAGATATTACGATGGCTAGCTGTCGAATAAAACGATACGACATGTCAAAAGTGAGTTCGTGCTGTCGATTCTCATACTTTAGCTCTCGTTAACTATACCATTACCATTACAATACCATTTAGTTCCTTATACGACTGTAGCGACGCTGCTCTAGTTTTCATACAAAATAATACGACCACCATAACCAAACCCATAAGGGTTTGTGCTTGGGGCGCAGTACGTACAATGAATTTCAGATATGGGCACATAAGGTGCTCCAAATATAACAGTTCAAAACCTATTCAACCGAAACGAGTAAAACAGCAGATTTTTTTCGCGATTTATGATTTAGAGTTGGTCATATTATTCGTGGCTTGCTTCTTTGTATTCTATTTCTAGTTCGTAGATATGAGGCATAACACATGAAAAGGTCAATGAAAATACCATTGGCTCGCAATTACCGATTCCCCGAGAAGAGTGAAACTCCGGGGTTGTTCTTTTAGTCTATTGAAAAGTTACATTGGGGGTCGGAATCGCGAGATTAGGCACATCACCTACTGTTTAACGTGCCTTCCGAAGCACGGAGGAGCTCGAGATGTTTCGTATTTTGGTCAACCACCATAAACCTGGCCACGGCCAACGTTGCTTAGCCTTAGCAATCGTTAGTTGTGCACACACGCCAATATGCGTCATCAAGCTCCTCGAGTACGTTTTGCTTTACTACAACTTTTTGGTACACCTTATACAAGGTTACTTTTTAAGCAGGGCCTTTTGTGTGTTATTCAGACGAGACACCTTACGCAAGGTTACTTTTTAAGCAGGGCGCCAAGAGCCTTTTGTGGGACTATGGGACCAATGTTGAAATCGTAAAAAAAAATCAGCTGTTATTACTACTTAATCAGCCAAATGTTTAATATCCACTGAACATAAATGTACTGGATAGCTCAATTTTTTCTCGATTTCAAGATTGGTTCCATAGTTTAGTTTGTTTGTCTGATTCTTGCTTGCTTGAAGATTGGTCTGATAATTTGGTTCTTGCTCTAAAAGTAATTCGCGTTCTTCTTTAATATTGGTATGACAAGGCTTTTTGAGCCTTAAAATCTTTTGCAAATTATGATCTGTTACTACAGTTTTTTAACGCTATTAAACATTCCTTTCTTATTTTCAGTTATTGGATTAGTAGCGTTTAACGAATCCTTTCGTAGCTTTTCTGCTGAGGAGCAAGATCTTGATTCTCGTACAAACAAAATAATAGAAGCGGCTTTTGGTTCTAATAGTGGCATTATGAAACTTGATTCAGGCTTTTTATGGAGATATATTTCGACGCCATTGTATAGAAAACTCGCCAATTCACAAGAGGTTTTGGAGAAGTATGTATTTCTGACACGCTTATACTTACTAGTTACTACTGAAATAACGTTTATATAAATATTCTTTTTCATATATTGCCAAATTATATTTGTAAGACTCATAATTTGACATGCTGATTTAATTACTTCTAGGATAGTCCGGGATATATTGTTTGAACGCGTAAGTTTCTTCACGCCTGAGGGTGAAGATAATGACAATAATTCATTGCTGTCGTCATTTCTTATGCAGCCTAATATTGACTTAAAAGATATTACAGGAACGATGGTCGATATATTAATGGCTGCTATTGATACGGTAATAATTTTTCATAACATGACACATTGGTGGTGTAACAGTAATTGGTGGGCAATTATTGAACCTAGTTCTAATAAACATAATTTTTATACACTGTTGTGGTCTAATGATTGTGACCATATTGGTGCTTAGTTTATTTTTGTACATATAAAAGATGTTCCAGAATTAACACAAGATTTGAACCAAATTAAGAAATTCAGTTATTAGATGCTAAAATTGTAATATTATTGTTTTTCTAATTGAATTAGAAAGTAAAAGGCTAGGATTCTATATAGAATAGCACTAAAGAAAATGACTGTTTTTGGTTTCGAAGGGTACCTGGCAGGCGGTAAAACTGGGTACTGTAAAATTGTATGTCACATGTTGGCAACATGTGGTTCTTTGTTTGCAAGAACAGCGTAGCCACTACTAGGTGGGCAGTCTGTTTGTTTGCCAACCTTATTTGTATAAAGCATTCTTATTTATATTGTTGACCACATGTAGTTTAAAATAGTATTTATTTATGCGTATTCATTAATATTTTGATTTACAAGTGAGAACTAGTCTAAACATTTGTAAAGTTCTACGAGTATAAGTTGCAAATAAAATATTATTAATAAAAAAATAAAATATTATTAATAAGTAATAAACAAATCCTCAAATATATGTTGCTCGCGTATAATTGCTTTTTTAATGTCTGAAGCCTGTGTAGGCAAAACAATACATTTTTTTTAAAACCGTTTTTCAATTTGTATGTGATGATTTAATTACTTATTGTAATTTAGTTGCTGCTATCAAACATACCCTTAGTCATGGACTTAAGTCCATGCCCTTAGTAGCAAAAGTAAATGTTGCAATTCATAAAATGTTTTTGTTTCCTTTTCTTTTTCTTCTACTTGTAATTGCAGACATCTTTTTTACGGTTGGGATATATACACATAAAATAATAATTTCTAAAATAGTATTTTGTAATTGTTTTTTACTTTTGTAATAAGTGCTTGTAATTTGACTGTATATCAAGTTTACTATTAACAGTGATATAAAATTATTTAGTAACTTTCAGATTTTGAAAAATCAAAAATGTTAATAATTTAATTATTTATTTTTATTTACTTCCAGACTGCTTATAGTACAAGCTTTGCGTTATATCATTTGTCAAGAAACAAATCTTGTCAAGACAAAGTATTTGAAGAAGTACTAGAATTGTTACCATCAAAAGATATGATAGTATCTTCAGAGATTCTGTCAAAGGCAAATTATGTACGATCTTGCGTTAAGGAAAGTTTGAGATTGAATCCGGTGTCTGTTGGTATTGGAAGACTTTTGCAGAAAGATATCATATTAAATAGTTATTTGATTCCGAAAGGGGTAAGTAAGTTAGTTTGACTGTTATCTATGTATTGTTGTGTATAGAAAATTGATTTTAATATGTCTTTACAACACACCGCCACATCAACCCCGTTACATATTTACATACATATACGTACGTTACATTTTACACATATTTTTTTACGCATTTTACACATTTCTTGCAGCTGGACATGTAGATGCACCATCTCGTCTCCTTAATTATAAGGAACATATTTATTGTGTAGTTTGGCGAGCGACGGCGGCGCTTTGGCTTCGGCACTGGACTGTGCCCCTAGTAGAATCGGGAGGCCCGCGATCGATCCTGCCATGTACCAATGTGTTTTTCGTTTCACGAATTTCATATGTACATTTATCTGATGCTCCTACGGTGAAGGAAAACATCGTGAGCAAACCTGCATACACCTGCGAAGTAATCCAAAGGTGTATGTGAAGTCAACCAATCCACACTGGGCCAGCGTGGTTCGACTAAGACCTAATCGCCCTAACTTGTTAGGGTAGGTTCATACCTCTCGGTGGGGACGTATATGAGCTGTGAGCCTGTGATGAGATGATGAGGAAATTGTGTAATTTATGTGTCTTTTTCTTTAGGTAAGTATTTTAAATGTTCGTCACATCCCGTCATTATCTCTCATTAAGAAAATAAAGTTTCCTATACCTATAGGTTGCCTGACAGAGATTGTCGCCTAGGCAATAAGGCCGCCGTTTGCTAATTTTGTTTTATTTGTACATAATTACGAATTGTGCTTTCTGTTAATAATATACTTATTCATTCATTTATACATTCGCATAAGTACGTTAAATAGTTTTCATCACTCATCAATTATAATAAGTATTTTGGTCCATGGTTTTATAAAAATACACCCTCTTCTGCTTGTAAGCTTATGCTTGGACTGCGATGTATTTTCGTCAAATGCAGAAAAATGCTAACTATTTACTTCCCTGTATCTATTGGCAACGTAGTCGTTGACCGAAATGAACATGAATACACCATGACTGATGTATATATATTCATTGTGTTCACCATGACATGATGAAAGCTTAGTACTTCTGTCATCATCATCATCCCAGTCACAATACGTCCACTGTTGGACATGGATCTCTCCTGAAAACGGAAGTTTGAGTTTTTTTTTTCATTAAATCGTAAGTCCCTACATTAAATGCTGGTCTACATCAATTGTCACATTACGACAGCGAAATCGGGGCGTCTAAAAGTTATAAATGCGACGCTATTATCTCACGTCGATGGCGTATGTAACATCGAATGTTTCCAATGGCGGATCCAGGCAGGTTGGGGGGGGGGGGGGCACATGGGGGCCATAGCCTCCCTAAAAGATAACATCCTGGATCCGCCCCTGACTGTTAACTGTGCAACATAGCGAATGTTTATAGGTTGTGGTGTCGATTAATGACGATGTCAAAAAAACAAATGGAGGGTTTAAATTTACTGAAATGTTTATCAAAATATAGATGTGATTGTGAAAGCCAGAAAACTACAGTACAATATTGTGAAATTAAAAACGTGTAAATATTATAACCATTCAATGCCGTGATAATCGATGTCGCTATTTTCGATGTAGTGAACCGTCAATTTGAAGACCTTTTGATGTTTATCCTGTCGATATAGTGATCATTCCATGTTGCGACATCGATGAGGCGTAATATCGGTTTGATGACGGTTCGATGTACCATTGTAGACAGAAGTAGTAATTTTCGGATTTATGTACAGAACCTGGATTAAGACAGTGTCTCACCCTCACTTGACGGTATTAATTATATTTTTCTTTCAGACAGTTGTAGTTACACAAAATATGGTAGCTTCAAGACTGCCGCAAAACGTTCGGGATCCTTTGAAGTTTAAGCCAGATCGTTGGTTGCGGAACTCACCAGATTATGAGAATTTGCATCCGTTCTTAAGTTTGCCTTTCGGATTTGGTCCTCGATCGTGTATTGCTAGAAGACTGGCAGAGCAAAATATATGTATTACAATTTTGCGGGTATTTGCCTTTTTTATTTTATTATACCGGGATGTAAAGAAACCGGGCTAATAACGACAACCTTTGCATCTTCTAAAATATTGAGGTTAGTTTTATGAAAAATAAAACTAGAATTAAGTTTATTTTTAACAAATTAATATAGAATTAAGCAAACCTTTTTTTATTTGGCGTTTGTATAATACCATAAATTAAAAATAAGTTTTAGAAGTAATTGAAGGTTTTGTTAGTGACCCATTTGATTTTCTTTGCAGCCCAATATATATTAATATTTTGATTCATGATTATGTGAGTAATGGTTTGGTTGATTCATGATTATGTGAATTATGTGAGTAATTTCCTGTTATTTTTTCAGTTAATTCGAGAATTTGACATCAAATGGGTCGGCGGGAAGCTAGGTATTAAAACGTACCTGATAAATAAGCCTGATAAAGCTGTAGCATTGTCGTTTTCAACGAGAAATATCTAAGGGGAACAATTTACGCCATAAAAAGTAAATTAAAATATTATTATACTAACTAAAGTTTAGTTTATTTTATGCATATTCACACTTCATCTATAAAATAAGTAACAAACATTTTCAATAAACTGCAGACTTAACTGGTAAATGGACAAATACATAATCAATAAACTGCAGACTTAACTGGTAAATGATAATGAGAAGTGACCAATGATGGCCGTTGCTGTCTAGCCGGCCAACTTCAGCGCCGATTCCATAATTGGCCGATCTCTACCAGTAATTCATATATTACTACCTAACTACTTACGGATTAATACCAATGAGGTTGAATTTCGGATAAAGTTGAAATGAGCTTCTGTTCTCGTGCGACGTGCATATGATCTAAACGTTCTTTAGTATGAAAATTGGAAATGAGTATTGGATGCGGATCCATAATTACAGGATGAGGAATATTTGTAATTGTTTGCACATGATGGCTATCTCCCACAAGAATAGGCTTTGGCATGGAATGCACTATAGGCACAGGAGAAAATACATGATGTTTTGGTCTATCAACCTTAAAAATAACATGCTTAGGTGGCTTAGCAATAATAATCGGCTTGAATTCTTTAACTACTGTAGGCGGGCATGGTAGCTCCGGTACTATATGAGATTCCTCAACGATAACTGGGAGCTCTGGTTGTTTCATTGGTGGTAGTAATGGTGCAGGGGGAATCACTACATGTGGTTTTGGTTCTTCAATTGCTAAAACTACTGGTTCACATGGCAAATTATGTTCTGTGTGAGCCTCTTCAATCAAAACAGGCAATTGTGGCATCTCCATTGGAGGAAGTATTGGAGCAGGTGGTACAACCATAGGTTCCTTTGGTTCTTCAATTTCTACAATTGTTGGATTTTGGGGCTCAATATCTTCAATGACTAGTGCTGGAGCATCACAAGGTATTTCGTGATCTACGTGAGATTCTTCTATTATGACTGGCAGTGTAGGAATCTCCATTGGCGGAAGTACTGGAGCTGGAGGTACACTTATAGGTTTCTTCGGTTCCTCTAATTCTATTACGTGATGTGGTGGACTTGGAAAAACTATATGTTCTACTTTCGGTGGTTCTTCAATAATTTCATGTTCAATAACATGCAGAGGTTCTTCAAGTATGACATGTGGATATGTAGGTGTTTCACAATCCTCTTTTGCAATTGTACCAGTAATATGTTGCACTTGTATCGGAGAATCTGCTGATGACATAGCAAATTGTGGTTTGAAAAATACGTTGGTGCCTTTTTGAATAAAATTAGATATGAAAGGATGATGTCCTGATAAAGGTAAATATTCAGTATCACGAAAGCCGTGCTGGTGTTTGCTTATTATAATATCAGTCGGTTGAGGAGTAATAATTGGACCCGCTGTTGCTGACGCTCCAAAAAGGAACAATAAAACTGCTTTGACCACCTAAAAGACAGAAAATAACATTTAAAATATTTCAGTGTAAGCATTAATGGAGTGATAATAATCAAATAGCCCTGGTAAACATTCATAATATTTAGATTATACCTATTTTTATTACTTTATCTCTCACAAGCCTCAAATTAGGTTATAGGATATATTCGGAGACATTTTCCGGTGGCACTATAATAAAAATTCCACTTGGGATTTTCACCTAACACCAAGATTACTATGATGATAAATGTTAGAGTGTTAAGAAATATATTTAATAACGTTAATATGACGCAGGTAGCAATTATATGGCAGAACAAAAATGTTACACAAAGAGTGATTGTCGTTTTGTAAGATTGAGGTAGTTTTACTTACCATTTTAATAGTTTAATGGATTCTGCCTGAATGAATTTAAAGTAAAAAAATACTTCTATATATACTCATAAACTTTCAATATTAAATTTAATTTCTTGTTTAACTTGATTTATACGCACGCGTATTTAATAATTAAAACCCAGTCTTAATACGTGTTTTAAGAACAATAAATACCTATATTTATTAAATTTTCTAAGAAGCTAATTATTATTTGATTATCTCTAAATGATTTATGAATTAACAGTATGCGTAGAACTGTATTGCTACCTGACAATTAATGAGCTGATGATTACACAATATTATCAGTATTTAAAGTGGTCAGTTTGTTTGAAATTCATCATTTAAAGATATCAATTTTACAAATATTGCTACGATGCATAAGGTAATTAATTTAGTGTGATTAAAAATTTGTTTTTAAATTAAAAGCTTATTTTAAAGCTTTACATTGAGCAAAGCATTTTACATAAATTTTTATTACATTCATTACAGCTTGTACCATTGTTCGTCCTCTTGGCCATAGCATCTACGATATCACTGCCAGCATCTCCCGCTGCGGTAGCGCGTCGGCGACTGCTTCCAGCTCTGCATCATGAAGAGGTGCGTGATGACTTTGGCCAGTACGCTCTAAGATACGTCACAGCTGAAGGAATATTTGTATCACAACGAGGTTGGCTTATTCCCACCCCCGATGGCCGCGACCATGTCATTGCCGTTGAAGGCGAAATGTCTTACATTGGGGAAGATGGCAAGAAATATTCTAATAAGTACACTGCCGGATTAGAAGGATATAAAGTTGAGGGTGATCATTTGCCATTGGCAGCATAATCATTAATTACTCATGTCTGTGTAATATTTATTATCTTTGATTTAATTAAATTTATTTATTTGCGATGGAATATGATTTTTAAATTGTTGTGTTTATTGTAGAGATAATTCTGGTTAAAAAGTATGAGCAATATGTATATTTTACTCATATTTAGAAACTAACGAAATTTCTTATTTTGAAGTTGCATTACAAGCAGAATAGAATCTGTTATTTATGGTTTGTTGCATTAACTAAAAATTCAAGCGATCCTAAGTAGTTATTTTTTTCGGAACTTTTATATGAATATCTCATTTATTACTTAGTATAAATGTCGACATATTTGTTTTAATTAGCCTATTCGAACCTATACAGGTTGGGATGCGGGGTAAGGCATTGAGGTTTTGAAAATGGGTACCGTGGATCGACGGCCGCAGGTGGTAAAGTCTCTCGTCTCATGATCTTTTTCTTTAGTACATTAATGCAGAGGCCGGGAAGTTAGGGATTGCCGGGCGAGTAGAGCTTTTGTATTGCCGGACGAGTAGAACTCGTAAATAATTATAATTACGAGTCCGGCAATCCGATTCCCGCCAAGGTATGTATAGTGCTTTTCTCAATAATTGTGAGGAAATAATGAAAGACGTAATACTGGACGTAATATGAATAAAAGAACTTATAAAGCAATTAATTATAGTAGCCTGGCATTTAGTAATACTAATACTTTTTTAATGCAAAGGAAAAAAGCCCACACAGCCTAGTCATATTTTAAGCAAAAAATGTAATACTGTAGATTATGGCTTTTTTCTCTCACAACGAAAATTAAGTATATTTTCGTGTGATTTTATACCAACATTTTTATAAAATTGATGTCATATTCATGTACCTAAAACAATGGATAAACCTGTAACTGTAGATGGTCTTCATCATGGCCTCCCTTACCACAAATTTTGACCTTAGTGAAAATATCACGGTTTCAGAGATATTTATTGTTTTTGAATTTTTCGAAAATTTTCAAATGCGATTAGTTTTTATAGTGCCGTTTCTACAAATAGAGAGAGGTTATTCGATTTCGTTTTTTTTCCATTTCGCAAGCGATAGTTCAGCTATCAAAAACAAAGACTTAAATTTAATAAACTTGCTTAAAGAATTTAAAAAAAAATTAAAACACAAAGATAATTAAAAATGAAATTAATTTTCTTTCATGTTTGATCAGCTACAGTGTAAAAAAATGTAGGACGCTCATAGTGCCCATCATCTTCAAAACTTGCTTAGCTATTTTAGATTCCAAAAGGGCATCATAAACCTAGGCATTCTGATTTTTTTTAAATTCATGACTAGTTGAATAGCAAATAGTATAAAAATTTCAGAAAACTGTTTTTGTCGTAATAATTACTCTAAGGTACTGTGTTAATGTAAAGGTAGGTATACTGTATTTTTTAATCTCATGGCTACTTAAAGAGTACAAATATTTCAAAGTACTCGGTAAAAAAAAAACATTTATTCGTATAAAAATCTAATTGACCTTGCGCCGTTATACACGTCCTAGACCTTTTGGCTTTTAATAGAATAATGTTTAATGCGATGCAGGTAACTTGACGTTTCGATGTAAGCAGTTGCATTTTGGATGAGAGTCCGTAACTCCGCAATCGAGGATACTGGCCTCGCGTAGGTATACGAGGTCTTTTAGACACCCCTAATAAAAGGCCATCGGTAAAGGCATTTTCTTCCTGGAATCTGGAGAATAACTTTGAATGAAATAAACAAGAAAAAGGTAATTTGTTTTATTTTTTTTTTTGTTAAAACCGCTACCTAAGATTGGAAAAGATTTTCTTACTTTCTTTCAAAACGTATTATTTGTATTTACAGTTGCATATGTTTCAATTATCTTCAGATAATTTGTCCCTAAAACAATGGATAAGTTTATAGTGCCATTTCTACAAATTGAGCCCGACCTTGCGCCCTTATACACGTCCTAGACCTTTTAATAAAATAATATTCAATGCGGTGCGCGTAACCCGACGTTTCGATGTAAGCAGCTGCATTTTGGAAGCGAGTTGGCAACTCCGCAATCGAGGATACTGGCCTCGCGTACCCGGAATTTACTAACTTTACGATTTGGATATTGTTTGTTTGTTTGTTTGTATATTAGTACACGTCTTTCGAATATGCAAAGATGCATTTTACTTATGGCGAGTGTCAAGGCAATGCCAACGCTGCTCCTCGACAGTATGCAGAAAGGTATGAAATGTAAACATTAATTTTGAAAGAGTGAGAAATCACTTAAAGAAAATTACCCACAAAGGTCGAAAGGCGGGCTTGGTCCTATTTTATGGCCGCCAAAATCACCGGATTTAAATGCCTTGGATTTTTTATTAGGGGTGTCTAAAAGACCTCGTGTCAGTATCCTCGATTGCGGAGTTGCGGACTTACATCCAAAATGCTTACATCAAAACGTCGGGTTACGCGCACTGCAATAAACATTCTTTTATTAAAAGGTCTAGGACGTGTTAACGGCGCAAGGTCAATTTGATTTTTTTACGAATAAATGTGTTTTTTACCGAGTACTTTGAAATTTTCATACTCTTTAAGAAGTCATGAGATTAAAAATACAGAATATCTAGGCTCATTGCACCTTTATATTAACACAGAAACTTAGAGTAATTATTACAACAAAAACAATTTTTTGTCATTTTTATACTATTTGCTATTCAAGTAGTCATGAAATTAAACATATTCAGAATGCCTAGGCTTATGATACCTTTTTGGAATCTAGAATAGCTAAGCAAATTTTTAAGATGATGGGCATGATGAGCGTCCTACATTTTTTTTAAACTGTAGCTGATCAAACATGAAAGAAAATTAATTTCATTTTAAATTTGCTTGGTGTTTAATTTTTTTTTGAAAACTTTACGTCAGTTTTATTCTGCCTTAGATTTAAGAGTGTGTATAAAAAAGGATGTCTATCTCGAGACAAGTCGATCTCAACAAATTAATATAATGTTTTATTAAACAACATGGCGCTGCGTGTAAATAACAAAATATTGTAAAGAAACCTGTCGTGCAAAGAAAAACAAAATGGAAAACTGTGGTGTTGTTGGATTGAAACCCCCTCAACCCCTTACAGTGTTGTCAGCAGAAGGATATAAAAAATGGCTGCAATTGTTCCAAATTTATCACAAGGCTTGAGGCGGAAACAATAAAGATGAATGAAACACAGTTGCTGTTTTGCTACACTGCATGAGTGAACAATGTGTGGAAATAAGTATACAACATAAATAAATACAAAAACTTAACAAATTATATACTAAAACCTTCCTCGAGAATCACGCTATCGAGTGGTGAAAACCGCTTGAAAATCGGTGCACTAGTTTTTGAGTTTATCGCGAACAGACAGACAGACAGACGCGGCGGGGGACTTTGTTTTATAATACTCGTATGTAAGGAATCTCGTGCAAATATATACACATTTAAAAAAAATAGAAAAATCCGTAATTGATACTATGTATTTACCATTAAAAGTTGCACTTGAGAACTTGGTCAAATGAAACAATTGATTGATAATTTTAAAAACAACAATATACACTCGAATTGTCGCTCCGCCCGTTACCTACGTCCGAATGGGGGGTGGTGTAGGTAACATATATACCCAGAGACATATCATACACAGAGAGAAAGATGAGAGTAGTAAGATAGCTAGGTATATGCATTACCATCATCCGGCACGACGGGCGAACGGGACGAAAGTATTCTATGTGTAAACAGGTTTAATTAAGTTACAATACAAATCCCATACCTGAGTTAACTTTTATCTTCTATCTAGTCCAGGGAAGGTTTAAAAGTACGATTAGATCGGGTAGGTGATGTTGTAATCGGGTAGGAGAACGTCTGCCAGGACCACTATTCTCGATCGAGTACAAGAAAGGTTATCATTGGGAATATAAAACAGTTTTATAAATAATTTAATTATATTTATTTGTTTTTTAACTATAATATAGTAGTAGTACAATTTTACAGGTATAAGGTTAATAGTTTATTGCATAAGGTAACGGAAATGCTGGACCAGGGTAAATTTTAAAACTTTTCTCTAATCTCGGTAGCACGCGTTCTACAAGTATTTCATCGACACAATGTTTATCTTTCTGAAAGTCTGAAATCGAGGGTACAAGTATAGGGTTGAATTCGTGAATTTGCTCAACGTAAACTGGTACTTTTGGCAGCTCTTGAACGTGGTGCGTTTCTTTGACAATCACAGGCATTTCAACAGGACGTAATACAGGAGCAGATGGTATAACTATTGGGCGTGTGTCTTCTACAAAAACGGGTTCCAGCGGGTGTGATAATAAAACAGGCTTGATTTCCTTTACAGGCGGACTTGGACACGGCAACTCAGAGACAACATGTGGCTCTTCCACCGTAACGGGTAGTTCTGGTAATTCCATTGGAGGCAAAAACGGGGCTGGTGGAATTATAATAGGCTCTTTTGGTTCTTCAATTTCAAAAACCACATTTTCAGGGACTTCAGCGACTGGCTCTGTATATATGACGGGTTTGATTTCTTCAATAACAGTCGGAGTTTCACATGGTGTATCGTGTTCTTCAGTCAATACTGGCAATTCTGGCATTTCCATAGGAGGAAGGACGGGAGCAGGAGGAATGACGATTGGTTCATGTACTTCTTCTATTTCCGTAAAAATTTCCTCTAATGGTTCAGTAACAATAATTGGCTTAACTTCCTGTAATGGTTCAGTAACAATAACTGGCTCACCTTCTTCAATTACTAATGCCGGAGGGTCGCAAGGCACGTCCTGTTGCAAATGCGTTTCGTCAACTATTACAGGCAGCTCAGGCATTTCAAACGGAGGCAATACTGGAGCTGGAGGTACTATCGGTATAGGTTTTTTTGTCTCTTCGAACTCAATGATAACCTGTTTTGGTGGTTCAGCAACAACTACTGGCTCGATTGCTTCAATAATTGTCGGGATTGGATGTGGCACCTTTTCGATTTCAACAATATGTTGAATTTTAGGTGGCTCTTTAACTATTTCTTCCTCCACAATATGCAGAGGTTCCTCAACTACTACATGGGGATACTCACAATCATCTTTTGTAACAGTAGCAACCACATGTTGCATCTGTGGTGGCAAATGTCCAGAGGACATCATAAACTGTGGCTTGAAGAATACATTAGTACCTTTCTGAATGAAGTTTGATATGAATGGATGTGGTCCAGAAGGAGGTAAATATTCCACTTCATGCAAGTCATGTTTATGTTTGCTAATAATAATTTCTGCTGGGTGAGATGGAATGAGTGGTCCCGCTGATACAGTCGTTCCAAAAAGGAATAATAAAGCCGCTGCGACAATCTGAAAAATAAAACAGTACTCATAATTTTTATCTCATTAAGTCTACCAATTACATTGCCGGTAATATAAGAGTTGTTATATGGTGGTTTGAATAAATACAGTTTTATGCATATTTTGTAAAATAAGTAGTATATGTATATTTTATAGTACAAATTTTTATACTTACCATCTTGTGATTTGATTGACTGTATCAGAATGATTGTGAGGATTGGGAAGCTAGTCAATATATATGTAATTTCGATTGATTAAATGTCAAACTATTATGTGAAACTAGTCTATCGAGATGTGAATGATATTGCGATTTATTAATTCATTATATGGCTGATTATATTATTTTCCAGTACGTCGCGATAAAAAATGCAGTGTTACCAGTAACAAATTAATGAGAGCTCATTATCAATCAATTAACTCGTGATGTAAAAGATAATGTAAGTGCTAAGCAAGTTATGTCATATGTTTAGTTATTTATTTGAAACAGAAAAGTATTTAAAGCCATAAACACTCGGAAAAAGTATCATTGTTGTTATCATTGACTTGCAAATAACACAAACAATGGCCAAGGTAAGATAAGAAAGTTTAACAACAAAATGTTATTCTTAAAATCGTATTTGAAACCTTCAACATTAATATGTTCTATCAGGTATCGGTTGATTTGGTGATAGTAGTCTGATGTGAATGCTCGTGAGAAAAAAAAGTAACTTACAGCTTTAAAAATACACACCCTACCTACACACTTTTAATTTGCGTGGTTTTCATTTCAGCTCGTGATGTTCTTTGTAGTTTTGGCTGTAGCGTACACATTGGCAGCACCAGCGTCTCCTGCAGCGGTAGCGCGTCGCCGGATGCTGCCAGCTCTGCATCATGAAGAGGTACACGATGATTTTGGCCAGTACGCTCTACGATATGTCACGGCCGAAGGAATTTTCTTCTCAGAAAGAGGTCGCCTTGTTCCTACTCCCGATGGGAAAGATCATGTAATGGCCGTTGAAGGGGAGTTCTCGTACATTGGTGAAGATGGCAAGAAGCATCACAAAAAATATACTGGAGACTTCGACGGTTTTCAAATTAGTGAAGATGTCTGATTATATATTATTTATTTACCTACATATGTTTGTTTAAGATAAGGTTTTTATTTATTTTGAAAATTGTAATAAACTGCTGTGTACAATAAACAGAAACGGATTTTGGATTTTTCATATGTTATTATATTAATATTATTTATTTCTATGTGAATTCAAATAGTGCAAAATCGAATTTCATACCTTGAGCTTAGGCATTATATGCCTGCCAATGTTAGGGTGGTTGTGTAACCATAATTTTTGATGCAAAGTGTTTCAATTGATATTTGGTAAAATAAAATATAAATTGAAATTTGGTAAAATTATTGATAAGAGCTTCAAGTAAGCTTTCTGTCGATTACAGTGTCATACTAAGTATCTTCTACTTAGTCTGTGGATGCAGGATTTTCATTTAGGAGGGGCTGGGATTATTGTCTGGGGGGAAGAAGGGCGGCTGAGCCCCTGAGCCCCCCTGGATCCGCTAGTGTCCTGAATGATAGTGATCGATATCAACCTCATGGTTCTTTAGTAAAAGATGCCCTAAGATATGAGTGAGTTATTTATAGCTCTATATAAAACCTTTAACATTTTTGGAATGCAATTTGGAGAGAACTACGCTCGGGATATCTCTACATGATGGAATCAGTAATAATGAGATACGCAGAAGAACTAAAGTCACCGGCAAAGCCTATTAAGGTGGCGGCTGCGTTTTGGGAGACTCAGCGTTGGTAGGTTGCTCACAAGGTGGAGCGGCGATCTGGAGTAGATCACGGGAAGCCGCTGTAGACGAGAAGCGTAGGGCAGGATCGAAAAGCTTGAGGACGGCCCTAGCAGAGAGGCGTCTTTGACTTGCATGATGGTGATGTATTTTTTAATTCTAGTATTTGTAACATAATAGTCGCTATCGTCAATCAGTCTTCCTGCTAATGCAGGTTTCGTGATCGAATAATATTTGGTTTTATTAAAATTGGTTTATCGCAAAGTCTCTAAGAGGAATTAATTAGCGCAATCTGATGAAACTCATCTACGTTCATTAGTTATATGTAATTTTAATATAGTTTAAAGTATTTTTTAATTATTTCTATTAATTCGGCTAGGTATAAAAGCAGTACTTTTTAGTCTAGTATCTGGTGTTGGTATAACGGTCAGACAACTAACAAGGTAAGAAATTTATTATATGTTAGCTTATATCAGTGACGACCATGACAATGCTTTTCTATTCATCAAATCTATATTAATAAATGAATATTCAGTAGAGTTGGTCTAGATGCTATTATATTGATGCAATTACTTACCTCATTTTTCTATCAGAATAAGTTGACATATAAGTGCAATATAATTGCGTTAACATCATTGATTTACTACCAAACGTAGATAACGCATGAACGATCGAAAAGTAGGCCGGTGAAGAACTGCTCAATCGCGACTCGTGCAGTTCCTTTCCATAGTGAGTGATTAGCTGTCGGCACGTAAACATGCCGAAGTGCGCATTCAAAAATTGTGGTAACAATAGCCAGAAACGGTAGAAAAAAGACGGGATTTCATATTTTGCGTGAGTAAACTCATTACACATCTTATCATGTATTCAAATATTCGATTTATACGTAAAAACCATTAAAAACAATTATTTTAATCATAAACATGTCGCTTCGCGTCAGTGTCAGTACATCACAATCGTCTCGCTCGCACGGGCATCGTATTACGATGTGCTATCTCATTCATGCGTTGGAGCGACAACGCGATAAGCAATTTCAAGCATTATGTTTGAGAGTATAAAGTTGATATTTTCTTGTAGCAATTACTAAAACGTCGTTTGCTCTGTGGCTAGGTATGAAATGATGTAACTTCCCACGGTTGTACTTAAAATAGTTGCCGTAATAATGCAGAATAAGGTTGAATATACGGTACTTTCTTTATGGTAATTTTCATTCGGGCGTGCATATTCAAGTATATTATTATATCAGCCAGTACAAATGTATAGTCGATTAGGTGACAGATTTCAAGCGCGTTTTTGTATGAAGCGTTCTATCTACGTTTGGTGGTATATCAATGGTTAACATAATCAAAGAGCATTGATAAATCTGAAGACAACCTCGATAGTCTAATTATGTAGGTATACAATGTGTTTGGTACATACCCTATCAAGTCGCAACCTACCCATGCTCACATAGTCGTTTAAAACTATATAGTATTATAAAAAATTAAGAACTATAAAATTAATTATGAAATCCTCCATTCAAATAGTTGGGTCTGTATGGGATAATGTATGGGAATTAGACAATTCATTAGATATACTTTTGTGAACTTTCAATGACGCTATAACTACACTCATTTGCAAAAAAACGGGTGTATTGTATATTTTTAAAGATGAATGAAATGATTTTCATTCATCTTTAAAAAGATACATTACAAAAAAGGTTTCAATCGTTTGTACACGTTACTGGCCGGTTTTAAAAATGCCGTGGTATTTAAAAAAGTACGTTCTAAATTCAAATTTTCATTTGATGCTCATTTTTATGGCGGCTGTACATTCTCGACGAGTGCTCTCGTCAAGTCTCGCCGAGAGGTCTCGCCCGAGAGACCTGTCAGCGAGTGCTTACCATGTACACTCTCTCTCGTGTATTCACTTGCGGTTTGATCACCGAGAGGATGGACGCGTTAGAAGTCGCTTCCGCTGTTTCGCTATGCCCTATTAATTATTATATGTATGTACACGAATATCATACAAAAAAAAATCAAAAAGAGTGGCGTAAAAGAAGATGGCGGATGGTCGCTATGCATCGAATAATAATAATAAATAATTTTATTTGCAATTAAAAATATTTTATAAAAATTAAAAACCGACTTCAAAAACACTGAAAAGTTAAAAATAATATAAGATTAGGTACAGACAATATCACACTTTTATATTGAAGTCGGTGACAAATTTTAACACTTTCTAGATCATCGTTTCGCACCGACTTCAATATAGAAGTAAGATGTTGTCTGTACCTATTCTTATATTATTTTTAACTTTTCAGTGTTTTTGAAGTGGGTTTTTATTTTTTATATCATATTTTTTATTTTTAACTTTTTTGTGAATGCAATCTTTTTAGTGAAAGAAACCCGAATTTATGATACTAATAACCAGAATACCAGCTCACCTTCAGTGAGCTGGTATTAAATTAGCGTTTCCCTCGATTTTCATGGGATTCCATGATCAGATCCTGACTTTGGTGACCATGGGACCACTCTTAGGGTTTACTCTACCGAATACAAAAAGAATTTTGAAAATCGGTCCACAATTGGCGGCGTAATCGCGTAACATACACACAAAAAACATACGCATCGAATTGAGAACCTCCTCCTTTTTTGAAGTCGGATAAAAATATGGTTACAGTTACAGAGATGATTATAAGAAGCTAATCCAATATATTTTGTCATTTTTCGACGTGCAAATACTTATTCCGATGTGAAATATTATAATTAGTACGATTCAATTCAATACTTTCGAACATTCGAAACAGGTCGAGGTAAGTCAGTCATTGTTCCACATATTTGATTCGTTGCTGACAACTTGCAGACACGTGCGTTCAGAGCGGTTGCTGGCTGTGCACTGCACTGGCGAGAGTGTACATCAATGCTCTCGCCGTTCCTCGCGAGACGTGCCGAGACCCTTTGACTCGGGCACAAAAAACCGACACGGGAGCGAGAGCAGGCGAGTAAGCACGAGACCTCCCGAGGCGAGGCGAGAGCTACCATGTACACTCTCGCACTCGGCCTGTCTCGGGGTGTCTCGGCGAGAGTGTACAGCCGCCATTACAGAAAACCACTTTTTATCCTACATTTTTGGCGCGAAGTTCCAGAAGTTAACATCGACTTTCATAACTTTTATTTAATTTTCATCGATTAATTTCCTTGACTGTCAAAGCTTTATTTATTGCTGTTTGGCTGTATCAAAAATGGTAGATAAAGTGGTAAAAGCTACCAAAATTATCGCGCTGCTTGAAGAGGGTTGCAGCCAATGCTTCGTGGCTAGGAGGCTAAATGTTAGTCGCTCGACGGTCCAAAGGACCTGGCAGCGATATCAGGAGACTGGTTCCGTCGAGAAAAGGCCTGGTTCTGGAAGAAAACCATGTACCCAACCACGGGATTATCGTTTTCTTGTGAGTCGCGCATTGAGAAATCGCAAATATTCGTATATGCATCTTAAGAACAACCTCCAAGAAGTAAGAAATGTGCATATTAGTCTATGGACGGTCAGGAGGAGGCTTCTCGCTGCCAATATACGCAGTCACCGCCCGGCCCGCGGCCCCAAATTACTCCGTGAGCACCGAGTTCACAGGCTTAGGTTCGCTAGAAATTGTGAATCATGGACTCAAGAAGATTGGAATAGGGTTTTGTTCTCAGATGAAGCCAGGATATCTCTGTTCGGTGAAGATCGACGTCGGCGAGTGCTAAGAACACAAGGAGAACGCTTTGCAGAGGCATGTTTCGAAGAAATCACACCTTATGGTGGGGGCTCTGTTATGTTTTGGGCAGGAATAAATTCAATAGATCGTACAGAGTTAGTCTTCATTGAAAACGGCTCACTGACTGGGCATCGATATATAACGGAAGTTCTAATTCCTCATGCACAACCCGCATTGGCCGCTCTAGGTGAAGACTCGACTTTTATGGACGACAATGCTCGCGCCCACCGATCTCGCGATGTTAAAGCGTATGTGCAAGAGGTCGGCATTCATCGTTTGGATTGGCCAGCTCGAAGTCCCGACCTCAATCCCATAGAGCATGTCTGGGACGTTCTGAAACGGCGTGTGAGATCAGTACAACCAGCTCCACAGACCATCAGAGAGCTGAAGAATGTGATTACTGCGGAGTGGGAACGTATTCCGTAAGCAAGTATCCGGGATATACTCGCTAGCATGCCCAGATGAATTCAAGCTGTGATTTTAGCTAGAGGGGGTCACACTCGATATTAAACATTTATCTGCTTTTACTTTATTAAAGACTAGCTGTGCCCGCGAACTACGTTTCGCCATCAAAATGCTTAACACAGTGTTTAGTTTTTTCCTCCATTTTATTCCATAATGATTCAACTTTCTTCTGCCTTTCTTGAGCAGCGGCCATTTCGAAATTAGGACAATTTTCGTAGGTTCGTAATGCTCTTGGTACTCTTTAGGGCCTACTTTCATTTAATACCCATATTGTTGGGTTTGAAAAGGAACTTTCATCCACCTTTTTTGAGCAGCTGCCATGTTAAATTTACGTCAATGTTGCTACGTTCATAGTGCTCTACTGATCAAGGCCTTTCATTTGATACCCATATTGCTGGGTTTGGAAACGAACTATTATCCATTTGTTTGAGCGGCAGCCATGTTGAATTTATGGCAATTTTCCTAAGTTCATAATACTCTACTCTTTGAGGCCTTTAATTTGATACCCATATTGCTAGGTTTGAAAACGAACTTTTATCCGCCTTTTTTGAGCAGCGGCTATGTTAAATTTATGTCAGTGTTGCTAGGTTCATAGTGCTCTACTCATCAAGGCCTTGCATTTGACACTCATATTGCTGGGTTTGAAAACAAACTTTTATCCTTTTTTTTGAGAGGCGGCTATGTTGAATTTAGGTCGATTTTCCTAGGTACCTAATGCTCTACTCTTCAAGGCCTTTTATTTGATATCCATAGTGCTATGTTTGGAAACGAACTTTTATCCACCTTTGTTTGAGCGGCGGCCATGTTGAATTTATGTCAATGTTGCTAGGTTCATAGTGCTCTACTCATCAAGGCCTTTCATTTGATACCCATATAGCTGGGTTTGAAAACGAACTTTTATCCATTTTTTTGAGAGGCGGCCATGTTGAATTTAGGTCGATTTTCCTAGGTACCTAATGCTCTACTCTTCAAGTCCTTTCATTTGATACCCATATTGCTAGGTTTGGAAACTAACTTTTATCACCTTTTTGAGCGGCGGCCATGTTGAATTTATGTCAACGTTGCTAGGTTCATAGTCCTTTAGTCATCAAGGCCTTTGATTTGATAACCCATATTGCTGGGTTTGGAAACGAACTTTTATCCGTTTTTTGAACGGCGGCCATGTTAAATTTATGTCAATGTTGCTAGGTTCATACTGCTCTACTCATCAAGGCCTTTCATTTAATACCCATATTGCTGGGTTTGAAAACGAACTTTTATCAATTTTTTTGAGCGGCGTACATGTTTAATTTGGGGCGATTTTCCTAAGTTCATAATGCTCTACTCTTTAAGGCCTTTCAGTTGATACCCATATTGCTAGGTTTGGAAACGAATTTTTATCCACCTTTTTTGAGCAGCGGCTATGTTGAATTTATGTCAATGTTGCTAGGTTCGTAGTGCTCTACTCATCAAGGCCTTTCATTTGATACCCATATTGCTGGGTTTGGAAACGAACTTTTATCCACCTTTTTGTGAGCGGCGGCCATGTTGAATTTATCTCAATGTTGCTAGGTTCATAGTGCTCTACTCATTAAGGCCTTTCATTTGATACCTATATTGCTAGGTTTGAAAACGAACTTTTATCCGCCTTTTTTGAGCAGCGGCTATGTTAAATTTATGTCAGTGTTGCTAGGTTCATAGTGCTCTACTCATCAAGGCCTTTCATTTGACACCCATATTGCTGGGTTTGGAAACGAACTTTATCAGCAGTCATGTCGAATTAAGTCAACGTGGCTAGGTTCAATGTGTTCTACTCTTTAGGTCCTTCGTTCGATATCCATGTTCCTTGGGTGGATCCAAAAAAATGTGATCCGTCATTTTAGACATTAGGATCAAGAGTCCCGTCCCGTCCCTCTACGCGTAACCCAGAACATTGCAGTCAGATATTTTTTTTTATTATCAATATTAATCTATTACTTTTAATAGTTTTAAATGGATAAAAGAGTTTGATTCCTTAGTCATAATGTAAAAACATAAAACACCTTTCAAAATACCTTGAAAAGGGTATCTTCACTTTTCAACATTTCAAATAGGGGTACATATTTCAAAAATTGTACCGATTTTGTGAAAATTAGTCAAGAATTAAACCAATCTACAAATATTGTGACTCGATATTGTCATAAAATGCTTTATACATTGGTTGTATGGCTTGATTCTTTTGCCTTACCACCACGGTACGATTTAAGAAAAAGTCAATTTGGTTGGCGAAATCCAGATGGGCACAGCCATTAACAGAAAATATTAAATTTTTATTTGCATTACTTAAGTGACAGACTAGTCAAAATAATTTCACGTGCGCCATGTTGATTTTGTACTTAAGCATTGTTCGAAAATTTTATATGGTATTTTTCCACTAAACATAAATAGTGAATTTAAACAAATAAAATTATGCCTAAATGTTCTTCCGGAAAATTCTAAGCATTGTGGTGTAAGCCATATCAAATTCTGTCCAGTAGTTTCGGAGATCTTTCCGGACAAACAGACAAACAAACAAACAAACAAACAAACAAACAAACAAATAAACAAACAAACAAACAATTTTTTTTAAACTATTCTATCGTGTTCTGCTAATGATTTTAAGGCGACCTGTGTATTTTTTTTCGTAATTTTTCGCAATTACAGATTTTTGTACCCCTACGATTTTATTATTATAGAGAAAAACAAACAAAAAACTTTTTTATTTTTACTTCATGAGCATATGCACTACTAGCGAACATATACTACTAGTGAGGTTTAGCATTATTTCCCATAAATTGTATGAAAATTTTATGAAATACTGATGAAAACGATTATTTTCTTATTAATTTACCAAATTGTGAGGATAAAACTACCTATAATTATCAAACAAAGCAATATTAACATTTGAAATGGTTCATTGCTTAGGTGCCCGTTTTTTTTGCAAATGAGTTTATGTTAATATGGGTAGGTTTCTGCTTGATAGGGTATGTATCACACTTGTACATTAGTGTAGTACTTATCTATGATTGTATTTAAAGTATTTAAACCAGCAATTTGTTGAAATGATAATATTATTAATCATAGATGCTGCTGCTCAGTGGGATTTGTCTGGTTGTCAGCGCCTTGGCTGATCCAACAGTATACGTAGCAAAATCAGGTTTGGAACCGATTATTAACTATGAGAAAGTTGCTATAATACCAGAGGCGCCTAAATTGGGTCCGCTCCCGGTGTCTGAAGGAGTCATCATTGAAGATGGTCTTAAAACTGAAGAAAGAAAAGTTATATTAGAAAAAATCAAAAATCCTATGCTTATGAGAGTGGGATCACCTGTACTTCGTTCTGTCATAGGTGATTTTATTAGTTCTTTAGCCACACCTAATGTAAATTTTCCATTTATAAACTGGCCCATTACATTTTCTTGGCCTTTTTTTTTGCCTCAACCGTCTAAGCAAGCAGTCGTAGTACCTGAACCAGCACCGACAGTAGTGATATCTGAACCAGCGCAGACAGTCCTGGTACCTGAACCAGAACCGACAGTAGTGATATCTGAACCAGCGCAGACAGTCCTGGTACCTGAACCAGAACCGACAGTTGTGATATCTGAACCAGCGCAAACAGTCCTGGTACCTGAACCAGAACCGACAGTAGTGATATCTGAACCAGCGCAGACAGTTGTGGAACCTGAGCCAGCGCCAATTCCAGTTGTCAAATATATGTTATACGACCAAAAGTAATTACTTTATGTACCGTCACATATTTCGAAATAAAATATCTGTGTATGGACGGAGACATTAAAAACGCTGTTGCAAGGTTTGTTTTTATTTATTTTCAACTATCTTTTACTCGTCGCTTCGCTCATGTTGATAG
The DNA here is from genome assembly GCA_963935595.1 of Schoenobius gigantellus. NCBI lineage: Eukaryota > Metazoa > Arthropoda > Insecta > Lepidoptera > Crambidae > Schoenobius > Schoenobius gigantellus. The sequence goes on along the minus strand of OZ012549.1, from coordinate 21,018,974 downwards.
GTACGAGTATCTCTAATTAAAAGAAATATAGCCTATGTTACTCGCTGATAATATATCTTTCTATTGGTGAAAGAATTTTTAAAATCGGTTTAGTTGTTTAGGCGTGAAAGCGTAACAAACAAACTCATTTTCGCATTTATAATATTAAAGTACATATAAATTTTCTAATGTGAGTAACGCCTACTTTTGATCCCGAAGTTCCTACAGGTTCAAAATGGTTCAGACCACTAAGGAACGGTATGTACACTCATCTCAAGAGAAATGATTGATTTGATTATGGTGCAAGTGATACAGGTACCTAATCAGAGTGCCCGGCCTTAAGTTGCTCCATTTTTAAGGATTCCTTACCTCAAACGGCACTCTTATAGCATCACTTGTTTGTCCGTCTGTCTGTCAAGACCTTTTTTCTCAAGACGCGTAATGATATAAAACTGAAATTATAAATTTCAGTTTTATATCATTACGCGTTATATCATATCATTAAATTTTATATCATATCATTAAACACACGGGGCTACGGTCTCTCTCAGCTGTGAAAAAAATTGTAAATCAATGCGATCAAAAGATAGGACGGTTTATGTCGCATATTTTTTGCATATTTTGCGATTTACAAGGGAATCTAAACTATAGGTTACTCCCGTTGACCTGGACTCATGAAATTAGGAAAGAAGCAATGTTTAACAGTGTATGTTAAGTAAAATAACTGGAAAAGGTAATTATTTAGTTAGGAAATTATTTCTAATATAAATATGCCTAGGAACCCTCTGTGCGCGAGTCTCATTCTCACTGATGGGACGTTTTTTTATATACACGGTTATTTTTTATCACCCTGGAAAATTTTAGGGACGCTTCAGGACACATTCATTATTATATTAAAAAAATGAAAAAAAATTAAGAAAAAATAATCTCCAAAAATGCTGCTCTCAACTAGTGCAGCATTTTTTGTATATTTTAGAAATTTAATATAAAATTAAGTGAGTTATTTTTTTTATTCATATTTAAATCATTCTTATACCATGTCGTGAAGCACCCTTAAATTTTCCAGGGTGATAAAAATATAACCGTGTATATGGTGTAACTAAAATTCTATTAAAATCGGGTCAAGTATTCTATTCGATTAATGATGTTTAAAATTAAACTGGTTGCAGACACATTTTGTACAATTTTAGCGTAACTTTAGTGTTTGTTTAAGTATAAAAAAAATATAGACATTTTATTATGTCTGAACCTTTAGTTTGTCGTTTGAACCAATTTGAAATCCAAATACATAATTCTTACATGGTAGTGGAAAAATCTGTATTAGTGGTTAACCATCAATACAGATTTATCCAGTAGCCGTAGCAAATACGTATGATGGAAATGCTTACCTATTACATGAAATAGACATTCATATACAAAAACAACAAACAAAGCAAGCATAATAAAAAACACATAACTTTTAAAGATCACTTTAACACTAAATAATTAGTTGTTATTTATAAATAATACTGTCTTTTAATATAACTAATTCCAAACGCCGCCGCCTCCGGGGTCTAGTGGTTGAGACCGCTCGGAATTGATTTGGAAGTGCGGGGTTTGATTCCCCATGGGGCCGAAGTTTTACTGCCAAAGATTGGTTGGTAAGGGCTAGCAACCATCGTTCGACCTAAGTTTGTCGCAATAAAAACAATGTTTGTAACATTGTTCTATTGTGACAATTAGTGGTAAGATAACTAATGAGGTGTCCGGGTGAAACTGGCTTCTATTCCGTATCATAGTAATTTGCACCATAGATGGTGCAAATGAGACATTGGAATCATTTAATAAAGGTCAAGTGTTTGCCTGTTGTGTGTATTAAAAAGAAACTAGAGTATAGTTAAACTGAGGCGAAGGAACAAACACGAAAGATAATGTAACATAAAGATCCCAATATAATAAACTGTTAACTAAACGAATCACGTCTTAGTTGAAATTTTTAAGATTTTTAAAACCAATAACTCAAAACGATTGTGGTAATATATGTTTATTTCTAAACTCATTTTCCAAAACCATCCTTCCATGGTGATAATGTAGGCATGGAAGGTGGAGGTTGACGATTCATTGCTGGCATAGGCATAGGTGCTGATGTGGTAGTGATGTCTTCTAAGCTAAATTTATGATTGCCCCTTACAGGCAGCCGGTTTCCACTATGCTGCTGAGGTGGGACTATATTTTGAGGTTGATATGGCACTTGAGGATAACTTGTCGAAGAAACTTCATAATTGTGCTCGTAGTTATTGACAGGGTACGAACTTGGTCGGTGATATCCTTGTTGTCTAATACTTTGATCAGATAGATCCATCCATTGAAGCATTTCTGGTGCAGGAGGGAGTGAGGCTGGCAAGTGCGTTGCCATTGGGCCTTGCCTAACAGGCTCATGATGTTTTGTCGTTGGTGGATTTATCGGAGGTTGAGGAACAAACTGCTGTATTGGATGAATATTGGGTGTATAAGATGCTTGCTTCAATATAGGTCCAGGTGCTGGCGTTGTAGTCATTGGCTTCGGACGACCCATATACTGTCGTAAATTTTCTTCTCTCATTTCAATTAACGGTGGCTGGTCCAAGCGTCTATGCTCAAAGTTGAAAACTAGATTTTCCGGGGGCGGTCGTATCATGTCTCTGTTGTAAATATCGTCAGCGAAATCCATTTGTTGATGGCCATATTGCTGGGCCAAGGAGGTTGTAAACAGTAAACATATCGTTGCAAAATACATTTTTTGTAAATCTTAAAATTGGCGAATTATAGTTACTATAATATCTCACATTTACAAACAAACAAAATTACGATCGTCACCTTTTTAAGTCTAAAATATAACTGCACTATTTTGTGCATTTGCGTCTTTAAATACTTATTGCATTGTAAAACCAGAAATACTAGGTAATTTGTCATTATTATTTCTTCCGCCTGTAAATTGAATAACGATGTGTACAAATGATGTTTGATATTTTACAAATGCATTAATAAAAACACATTTTAATAAAACAATTTTATTCAGGTAAGTAGATATAATTATTTTACATTTCAAATAAGTAATAACGATTAATTTTAGTACTGTGCAATGTTACAACAAACAAATATGAAATAATTTATAAACATGAGTTTAAACATTGTTATAAGTACTTAATTTTACTACCCCTATCAGTCACTGCAACAAGTTGACATTAAAGTTGACGAAAATAAATGACAAGTTATTCGCAGTAACAGATCATTTTAACTTACATCCCACATATTACAGTTACAAAGCTATTAATTTTACAAATTAAATTAAACTATTAAGGCCTGGCCAGTTTATGATATCTACTCATTCACAGAGGCTGCTAGGCATTGAGTGTATTGCGTTGCGACAGTTCAATACTGGATCATCTAGTTAAAAACCTAATCAGTTATTATCTTACACCCAATTTAATTCGTCAGATATCTTTTAACTGTAGAAAAAATATGAAATATGATGGGTGGATTGAATGATTGTCGTGGATTGATGGTGGTCGGTGGTAATTGTCATATTTATTCATCTTAAAGTTATCCTACTTTTGAAACATTGACCATTAACTTTTTGTTAAAAAAAACATTTTGTAATCATATCTATCACTGTCTTTGAAAATTACGAAATTGTTAACACGGAAGTTTATTTTAATCGTGATATTTAGGTTTTTTTTACAAGAGCTATCAAGCCATTATTCAATATTCTATTCGGTTATTGTGTCGTTCTGTGTTGTTCTTTGTTCCTTTTAAACTCTAATTGTTGTGGGATTCCTTACTTAATTTTGAAAGTTGTCGATTCGATTTTTATTATATCGAACACGGTGTGACGGAAGTAGAATTCACAAAGGAAACTCAAACATCAATTTTTTTTCAGATTGTGTACTAACCTGGCTTTGAGTACCATACTTTTAGAATGAATAGATAACATAGTAAAGGTATATAACAAAAAACTAACTTTTAATTTAATGAAATTTGGTGACTATAATACATCAAATTGCTATGAATTTAAGTGGAAATATTCAACAGCGATCTTATAAGGGGAAAATATAACTGTAAAGCTACAAGTAAAATAGCTACATGTATATGGTTAGTTAAAAAAAAATCAGACGAACTTCAATGGTCGGTGTTCTAATACAATGTAATCATTAAACCAAGATCCACATTATCACAAACTGAGAAGAGCTAAAAGCGACAGAAAATCCACTAATACATAGAAGCTTAGCTTCAGGCTGAGCCCAAAATTTACTAAATATACAAAATTATCACCTACGCTTCGCCGATTTCGGGAGATCATTTGTGATATTCTAAATAATAAGTTCAATGGCCGCGGATTTTACTAAACCAGTTTTCAAATATTGCTAATAATACTAAAAAAGACTGACGATTTTATCTATTTTTGTCTTTTGGCTCATTTGGGTATAAATGAAAGCAGACCAACAATAATTTTTATCGCTCTACTAAAAATATCAAACGATTCTTTGATAGTACAAAGATTCTCCTTTCTTATTTTTCCAAGTCATTTGCTTTGGTAAGCGCAGCGTCTAAATAACTGGTTAGAAATATGATTACTCTTTAATTGTTTTAGGTATTATGGATTTAATGATTATACGACTTGAGACATAGTTACAAATTGTTAGCTACGATTGAACTGGTTCTAAATTATACTTAGGTACGACGTAAAAGTAATGCTATTTGTCTGCACAATGGCACTGAAGTTGATGAAACAACAAGTTTACTTCGAAATCACTAAACACTATTATACTTAAAGATCAAATTGTCCGATATAAGACAATTACTTATACATACTTTACTTACTTAGGATCAAAAATGGCTAAGAAGTTCGCTTCGTTCGATAAGAAGTCGTTTCGTCTCCTTTATGTTAAATTAATATAAATACTGATCAATAAATAGGTAACTTTAGGTAAATGGATTTAATTCAGACTTGTTAATTTATGGGACGCGGGTCGTACGGTGTAGCGTCATGGCCTACATATCTATTATTTTTACGAATTTGGAAACCTTCTCCAGGCGCTGTGTTATAATAAATGACTCTTCTAATACCGAATGGGTCGATATAACCGAAGCTGCCAGTCCTTTCGTTTTGAGATCCAGTTTCTTCTTCGTGATATTGCTTAGGTAGGTAGTATCGAAAGCCGTTTCGCCTGAATGCTACACCATCGTATCCCGGAAATTGAGGGGTATATCCGTCGCCGATGCGGTGTGAAGGTCTCTGTCGTTGAAGCCAGGCATCGGCATGCCTATATGAGTTGGGATTGTAAACGTCATATTGTGTGCTATCACTGGCGTAGTAACCGTCATCTACGGTATTCGTGTTGGACGAATCGAAGTCATAAGGGCTTGCGGTAGGAGCTGCTTCACTGACAGTGATTGGAGTCACAGTAGGTCTGAAGTCGTAACCGGGCGTAGATGTGTCAATGGAGTTAGGCAACACATGGACATTTGGACTAGAAATGCTTGAATAGGTTCGAGGTGGTGGTGTGATAGACACTTCTGAGGGGTAAGAATGTGGCGGTGCGAGTGTTGATGAAGGCTGATACGGCGGTGGTGTAGATGAGCCGTATCGCGATGGGCCACGTGACCGCTGTACTGCTGGCGCCGGAGCTGGTGTAACACCGAAGCCAGAATCAGTAGGTGCAGTTTTCGCAATTTTAATCGACTCCTGAAAAAGTATATGTAAAATACATGGGTATTTGTTAGCCAGGTAAAATGTTTTTTTTTATACAACAAAGTTGGCAAACAAACATACTGCTCACCTGATAGTAAGTGGTAACAGTCACCTGTAATATATGTGGGTCTTGTGAGATACGCAGCAAATCTGTAACCCTCACAAGAACCACAGTGTACGATGCCAACATGTAAAGTCACGGTACCCAGTAATTTCACTGCCATATCTTACCCTTTAAACCGAAACAACAATCTAAGCACTGCTGCTTTGCGGCAGAAATAGGTAGGACGAAGTTATCCAAGCAGGCGACCCTGGTACAGAGTCTCCTTCCGGTAGAATGTCCGGTAGATGTACCTATAAAATCAAATAACAATAAGCAAGTATTGTGTATTTTTATATTTACCCCAATTGGACGGTTTTGTCCTACAAAAACTGTTTTCGACTTGTATATTCTGTAGCCTTCATTATCGGCAATGTAGTCTTGAAGGCGTAGATATCCGTCTGCACCAACCCAGCCTGTCGTACCTGAAATCACATTAACGCAATAATATGTACCTGCCTATACATATTTTTAGACGTAGATTTATTGAAATATGTAGTAAACAAAAGAATATTTCAACCGTATAATTTAAAATAATTAACATTGTTATATAGAACTTTTCATTTTCTGTAAAAATGCAAAATAAATTGAAAAAAGGAAAAATTTCGACTTGGGCGGGGTTTGAACCTGACGATTTGAGTCCGAGACATATTATTAAGAAAGCATATTATAAAGTGTCTGATTATAATATGACAGACTAGCTGTGCCCGCGAACTTCGTTTCGTCATAATATTTTTTTTCCCGTTTTTGCAACATTTTTCATTGATTTCTCAGCTCTTATTAGTCGTAGCGTGATGTTATATAGCCTATGCTCAGCTCTTATTAGTCGTAGCGTGATGTTATATATGCGTGCCTATAGCCTTCTTCGAAAAATGGACTATCCAACACAAAAATAATTTTTCAATTCGAATCAGTAGTTTCTGAGACTAGCGCGTTCAACCAAACAAACAAACAATCAAACAAGCTCTTCAGCAGTATAGTATAGATAAAACTGCTTGTGATTGACAAACAATGTGATAATTAACGTTCAAAGGGTACTAAGACTTTGTGATAATGGGATAAATGTCATTCATTTGAGTAACTGTTGCACTCACTCCGACAAGCATTTCTGTTTTATTTTTTAAAATAAAGATGTTTGTTAAATATAGATATTATTTGTAATGTTGGCAATTTTAAAGAGGAAAAAAAAAAGACCATCCGAGTTTCTTGCCTGTTCTTCTTGATAAGACTCTCCCAATTTCCGAGCAGATTTAGAGTCAACTTTTTTTTTCATTTTACTTGTATTTGCATACATCTTAATAACAGCAATGCTCTAAAAATATTTTGTACAGTAAACATAAATTATTTATTTATTTATTTAATCTTTATCGTACATAAAACAAAAGATGTACAAAAGGCGGACTTAATGCCTGGGGCATTCTCTACCAGTCAACCAGTAAAAATGTGGGAGAAATTGTAGACGGTGTACGAATTAAATAAATTATCCTTAATTAACATAAATTATCCTTCGAAACTTTTATATTACATCTGCATAAATGGTACTATCCATATAACTTCTCTATTAATTTTACTGTCTCGCACGCACTCGCATGGGAACGATTTCCGTTCTGGTGGATGGTAGGTGATTAATTTTTTTCCTCGCATTATAGAATTATGTTTCCTGAGCATATTTTCTTCATTGTGCTTAATTTTATAGACTTATAAATTGACAAAAATTAAACTATTGTTCATAAATTTTTGTAGCATTCTGTTAACAATTAGGAGGGACAAAAATGTTCTGTTTTTTTATATTTAGCATAATATAAAGAATAATCTCCTGAAATTTCATGACTTATATTGTGACAAAATTGATTCTTTTTTCCTACCCTCTTTAAAATTCTCAGGTAGCTTAACCCGGCCACTAGGGGTTGCCAGAAGTAATTATTATTGTTGACCACGTGCTAGAGATTCAGTAACTTTTCGTGACTTTTGAAATGACAATTGTAAATCCGTTGCTGGCTCTTATGGCCATTTTCACCAACCTCTTCTTAGCTTAGGGGACTCTTAGGTGGCATGCTGTCACATTCTTTTCATTAAAGACAAAAAGTGACAGCATGCGTCTTAGGGGCTACCTAAGCTAAGTAATGGTTGGTGAAATCGACCATTAGTCTACTACTGGTCGCTGCCCACACACCTAGAAATGTATGATTAAAAGGGGACGAAATCTTCTTGTGCACGGCGACTGTTGGATTGCAACGTAATGTAGTTGATAATTGCATAGCTTCTAATGCCGCTAACGCTCGGTGACCAAACTAAAACGTTACTTTTTATACGTTTTAATAGATTTTCGGAAAACTGGGGTACAAATTATAAGATGTACTTTTGCAGTTCAGTCACACCCCGGACACTCCATACAACGTTCGCAAATCAATTACCTATTACTACTACTTAAGCAAATGACGTTTGTACGTGTGCAGATGTGTGCGTGGAATCTAGTAGGGCTGTGTGCGCGGTTATCAATCTAAATGACGCGGGAAGTGCAGCGACTGCCTTCTCTTTTACCCGCATAGCGCTCAAACTCAAACTCAAACTCAAACTCAAAAATCTTTATTCAACATAGACCTTTACAGGCACTTATTGACGTCAACAAATTACAAAACTCTATTTAATCAATAAATTAATTTAAAAAATGCAACAAGTCAAGATAAGCTATGTATTATTTAAACCTTGTATGTACATACATCTCAACCATAATTAAGATATATGCAAATACAAGTAAAATTAAAAAAAAAAGTTGACTCTACACCTGATCGGAAATCGCTGTCTCTGTTATCGGCCGGCGCTCGCGTCTACTCGCCCGAGCGATCGCGCGCGCCCTTGTTTATGTGTCAGTGATGTCTACAATGAAGTGCGGGGCGGGATGTGGTATTTGAAATGAGTGCGGGGAGGTGAGTGGCCGTTCTGTACGTAGTACTATTATATATTCTGTGGTTCAGTGGTAAAACTTTTATGTCATTTATTATTGTATTTTCTAAATCACAGCAGTTTTAAAATATTGTACAGAGTGATCTTTGGATTTTTTTTCTATCGAGCGAAATATTATTAAACATGTTTCTGTCTTTAAGAATGTTTAGATGAAATGCTCGAAAATGTCATATGAATTTAAGAACTGTATGTTTAATATTTGTGGCGGTACAGTCAATCGAAATTGTGGGAAAACGGGTAAGTAGTGCCTTAAATAAAGTTTTTTAACCCAGACCTTTTACATTATTTTTAACCCCCGACGCAAAAAGAGGGGTGTTATAAGTTTGACCTGTCTGTCTGTGTATCTGTGTGTGTGTGCGATTTGAGTGCGGTTTTTTTTAATCGAAAATCTTGTTCATCGCGGTAGTTCTTAGATATGTTTTATGAAAATCGGATTAGCAGTTCAAAAGCTACAAGCATTTTGCCAGGACGAGGTTGATTAAAAGTACCTATTTATATTTTAAAGATGAGAATCACCGCGTCGTGTGACCGCTAAATTCTTACCTCAATCAAGTTTAATATACCCAATATACAAATAAAGATATAATTTGAAACCGTTCATTAAACGTAGTAATAGATCGATGTTTGATTAATTTTACTTCTTCATAATATAAAGCGGTCCCCGTCGCGGCGATTCTCATCTTTTAATCAAGTTATAAAAGGGAGCTAAGGAAAGATTATTTTTATACTTTTCAGAGTAATTTTTTGGGTCGGGGGTTTTTCATTTTCTATTCAATATTAGAGGGTGCTCCAAAAATAACCCTGTATATCAAACACAGTCAGTGTAAACACAAGTTCTCTCTTCTAGGACTAGGTTCGAATGGACGGTAAACCAACAAGACCGGAATGAGATCTGCGGGGTTATTGTCCAAGAAAAAATCTATCGAGATCGCTTACAATTAGACAGTCCGTCCATCCATCCATCACTCCTTTATAAAAGAATGTCGGAGCAGAGTCTTGCGTTCACGACGCAATGGTTGTCAAATTGAAGGCGATCGTAATAGATTTTTTTCTTAGACAATAACCCACCAGTAGGGTTACTCTTGAAGCGAATCCGATCGATCGGCATTGAGATGTAATTTTTCGTACGCTTTTTTTTGCCCATTGGCTCCAAATTGACCCCTTACTGTGCGGATTTTGGGTGAACCAAACTAAGTATTATTAAATTACAAAATACGGATCCAATTTGGCGCTAGTGTTGTTACTTAAGCGTATGAAAAATCACAATTCCAATGACGATCCGTCGGAAATGGTTCAAGAGTAACCCTACACGTCATGGATCAGGTACACCCACTGTAAACGTGCCTTTTGAAATAAGGAGGAGAACGAGATGTTCCACATTTTTGGTTACACATCATAGGCCTGCAAACGTTACTTAACTATAGCAATCGTTAGTTGAGCTCCATCGACTTCCTCACTGGTAGGGTATGAAAGCTATCTAGTAAGACTCCGATTCTTGTCTAGGCACCGACCAAACAGCATACCTTAGAAATTCACAAATCATCTATGACTGAGTTCAATAGCTCGATCTCTTCCTTAGTTAGCTATTATACATATTGTTTTAGGCGATAGGTTATATGATGGTAGTTATTTAAGAAGACCCTGGATATGAAATCTAAATCAAACAATCAACGTTTTCAATGCTAAAGTATGTACCTGAGCGATATTTATCAATAACTTACCAACAACGGAACCATCTTTTAATCTTCTCTCCTTGCGATACTGCCCATTGTGAGTCTGGTAGAGAAAATACCTCTCATCATCTTCATCGGTTTGTATGTGGAACTGGTCGGGGTCTTGTTGGGCACTATATCCATCTAATGCAGCCAGTGCGCTACTCGCCCAGATCTGTGGAAGAAGCACCAATGATAAGAATAACTTCATTCTATTTTGAGTCTTCTTTATTAAGCTGTGTGGCATAGCAAGGTTGAGGTTAGGGCTGCATCCGATACCGATGCCGATATATCGGCGATATTTTGGGTTTGCCGATATATCGGCATCGGCGATATTTTTATTGCCGATACAACGACACTTTTCAAATTTCTCGCTTTAAAAAGTAATGTAAACGCGTATCTTGTTTGATCTAGTTCGTTGCAAACGAGGCACGGACTACCTATCATATTTCAGGCACGGTCATACCTACACGTAGTACAAGTTCTGAAATGCCTACTAGTGGTGGGCTTTGGAGCGTTTGTGAAATTATTAGAGAAGCCGAGGAGGATGAGCCCCTGTCCACTCTGAGCTGTAATTCTCTCAAAGAGGAAGTCGAGAGATTACTAAGATCTCCTAATATATCGAGAGATGCAGACCCGTTTGTTTTCTGGCGTATTATACCCACACTTGAAAAAAATTGCGAGAAGTACTTCAGTTTCCAAATGAGTTCTGTCGCATCTGAGAAATTATTTGCCACCGCAGGTTTTATACAGACTATTACAGACAGACTTGCGAAATCGGCTTTCTCCGTAAAACTTGAGAATGCTCTGTTTTTTAAACAAAAATCTTATTAATGTTAATTAAAATTATTAACAGTTATTGATTTCATTTTAAGTAATTATTAGCTATTACCCTTAATTCTTAATTTTAATAATCTTATTCAAAGTCTGCAACTGTTTGTATATTTTAATAGAAATTAAAAATATTTAACCAAAATTGTGTATTTTATATATTTTACCTTAATTTAATTTTAATTTACTAAGCGTTTGTATCGGTATCGGTATCGACGATATTTTTATAAGAGTATCGGTATCGGTATCGTATCGGCAAAAAGGCGTATCGATGCATCCCTATGAGGATCAAGATATTGAAATTTACGAACTCCTTTGCAGGAAATTTTTCCTCTGATGTAAAATTGTGTTTAAAAGACAAATGGAAGGTATTTCGACACAGTGGATGACAGTGTATTGCACAGAACACAATACCCCAAGGGGTATTGGTGTATTGCTTTCATCGTGTTGGAATACACATTGTCAAGAATGTCGTTAGAAGCTATTTTGTGAACAACGCAGATATTGACCACAGAGCAAGAGGTAGGTAATATTTGGCACAGGCATTCATGACCGGATAATGTTTGACATAGCCTACCACTTCTGCCGATTGAGAGGCTATAATTTTTAAGGGCGCTTGCGCACTTATACGTATTCGGTTCGTATTCGATTCGTGTTCGGTTTTGATCCGGTTTGGCCGTCCTAATGATTGTATGGACGCTTGCGCACTCATACGTATTCGGTTCATCAGGTTTTTAGGTGTGCATCAGGATGGCAGGTCTCCATCATTTATTTGTATTATTTGATGAAGTTGTCAGCAACGTTTTTATATGTATTTATAATGATTGCTTAATCGTTTTTTGATATGAAATGACAATTTATACTGGAAAACATATGATATAAGTGGAATGTTAAAATGCCTACAGCTTATTCAAATATCAATTAATTAAGCTGGAACTTTTGCTCGTAACTCCTTTCCCATATAACAAACTTTCCTTAGTCCTAGTTCTGCACCCTTTCCCCTATTGATTATGCTGTCTCATTCTTTTTCTCGGAGTTGCCTGGAGGAGATTACTTTTTAACAAAAAGGCCGCCTATTTGTGCTGGTCTGTTTTTCATACATTTTTTTGTGCCATCAGAATTTAAATAATTTATTTTAAAAGAAACTGCTTTTTATGTTAGGGCATGATTCCGCCATTTTAATAATCAAATCCGGATTTTGTCTTATCTAAGCAGGTACCAAAAATTTTATGTTTGGTATCAAATAGTACCAAATGAGTATTAAATTGCAGTGGGTTTTTAAAAACAGTTTATCGCACAACCGTCTCAAACACGAATCGAATACGGATAAGTGCGCAAACGCTAGGACGGTTTATTCACGTATCGAACACGAACCGAATACTTATAAGTGCGTAAGCGCCCTAAGGGTTTCATGGCCGTAACCACGAGCTCTTATAGTATCGTTATGTCTGTCTGTCCGTTATTGGCTTAACTTAGAGACTATTAGTACCTACTAAAAGATTGCAATTTTGCAGAGTAGGAAAATGTGGAAACTTTTTATTGGATCATATGTCCTGTTTATACCGGGTGTAACGGAATACCGAAATAATATTTAAGGTTGTTGATTTACAAAAAAAATGTTTTATGACTATTTTTTGTATTATATTATATGCCTACTTTCGATTTAATACGCTTAACTGTTAAGCTTATTAAATCAAAAGTAGGCATATAATAAAAAAAAAATACAAAGAATAGTCATAAAACATTTTTTTTGTTAATCAACAACCTTAAATATTATTTCGTATGGTATTTATTGTTAACGATTCCTTTTTTATTTTTTATACCTACCTACCGCCGTCGTCTATATCCAGTGAGGATTTTCAAATCTACTGAAAGTTATTTTATATGTAAGATACATTTATTCTAAGGATACGTAATAATCTCTATCTCTATATATAATAAAATCGTAGGGGTACAAAATCTGTATTTGCGAAATATTAAGAAAAAAAATACACAGGTCGCCTTAAAATCATTAGCAGAACACAGCCTTAAAATCATTAGTAAAAATTGTTTGTTGGTTTATTTGTTTGTTTGTCTGTTTGTCCGGAAAGATCTCCAAAACTACTGGACAGAATTTGATATGACTTACACCACAATGCTTAGAATTTTCCGGAAGAACATTTAGGATTAATTTCATTTGTTTAAATTCACTTTTTATTTTTAGTTAAAAAATACCATAAGTATAAAATGCTTATGTAGAAAATCAACATGGCGCACGTGAAATTATTTTGACAAGTCATATAGCGCAAATAAAAAAATCATATTTTCTGTTTATGGCTGTGTCCATCTGGATTTCGCCAACCAAATTGTCTTTTTCTTATGTCGTATCGTGGTGGTAAGGCCAAAACCTTCAACAGTTATGTTACGTAATTTCAGCAGTATGAACCTTGATCAGTTACGCAGCGAGGCCCAAAATGTCGATTGGTCGGAAATAAGTCTTCTTGATTCTATTGATGAACAGGTGGCACTTTTCAACTCCAAACTTATGTTTCTGTTCGATACTTGCGCCCCTGCTCACCCTGTATGCATCAGGCATGCTCCTGCACCCTGGCTTACCGATGGGGTGCGTGAACTAATGAACAGAAAACTAAGGGCAAAGACTCGCTACAAAAAAAATCCGTCAGAAGTGAACCGTGAGCGCTACAGGGAGACTCGGAATCGCTGTAATACAATGATACGTGCAGGGATGTGCAAAATAGGTTATAAAATGTATTTAAATGCAAAATGCAAATACTTTTTGTATTTTGTTATTTCAAATACAAAATACAAAATAGTTTTTCATTTTATATTTAAAATACTAAATGCAAAATACGTATTTACAAAATGCTTTATTAAAATAAAATACTTTTAGTTTTAAATTATCTTTATTTTGTTGAAAAGTTTATTTATTTTAGCCAGCTAACAGGCTGGTAAATTTACTTTGATAACTTACTTAAATTAAATTTATTTAACAGATTTTAATAAAATAATTTGCTCAAATACACTGTCGCTCATCTTTCTCCTGTGTGGTCTCATAATCATGCCACCATAAGAAAAAAGCCTCTCTACTGGCGCAGAACTAGGCAAGCAGGTATTATATTTCAAGAATAACATCTTTACTGTAGGATATTTATTTAATGATTGCAGGCTGACATCAGGCCCCTCTTACCCATTGGGCACAATGGGCACGTGCCCAGGGCCCCCGATGGACTGGGGCCCCCTAGTCCCTACTCGATTACCAAGCGATAACCGATAGCTACTCTACTTTCTCATTATACATACTATATTATATACTACTCAAAACAAAATTACAGCCACCTGTAAAATTGTATGATAAACAAACTAACATTAGGTAATCATTTCTTTGCTCATTTCTTCTCTGTGTTTGTTTATTGGTTTTAAGGTCCCGAACGTTTTTGACGACAAATAAATTAAGTGCGTACCTAATATAAATAAGCAATAAGATTCTATTGAAAATCAATAAAAATAATAGGTGGCTCTTTTGAATAGATATATGTTACTGTAAAAGTCCTTATACTTATTGGTAAATCTTAGGTTTTGTCAGTAAAGAACATTTTTATCCACTTTGGACCTGATGATGTCTAGAAATGAAATATATTTTAATATAAAGGTGATTTTATAGTGTATCTGTTACTGTAAAAGCCCGTATGTCAGTAAATCTTAGGTTTTGCCGGTAAATCCTACATGAGCTGGTAACTGTTAGGATTTTAAAAATAATAGATGATTTGTCGGGCTTTTAGACTTTGGGGTATACTAGGTTTTACCAATGACGGTTAGTAAATATTGGTTTTCGGAATAAAACAATGTGTATTTCTGTCGTTTTTCTTTTCAATTTAACTATGAGTCAGCACCTTACAAATTAATTAAGTTACGAATCCACCTAGACTGTACAAAACGACACAGTTACATGCGACCTGTAATTGTACACATTAAAACTAAACAAAGTCTAAATTAAATACTAAATAAAAAATTGATAATTATCGTTATGATAAAACATTTGTTATTGTAATTATTTTTATTTATTTTTTAATCTATACTAATATTATAAAGAGGAAAGATTTGATTGTTTGTATGTTTGTATTGAATAGGTTTCGAAACTACTGAACCGATTTTGTTGAAAGTTGGTATAGGGATATATTTCGAGACATAGGGTAATTTTCCTACGGGAAAAAAAATCCCACGAGAAAACAAAAATAACGCGGGCGAAGTCGCGAGCGAAAAGCTATAGTAACTTATAAAACATAATTTTAAAACACCTTTAAAAAAGCAAAACAATTCAAAAACGAAAATTATTTTCTTACAAATGGCTACGTTGGCCTGTGGTAACTGAATCATTATTTATCTTATTATTTGGTATTTTATAACCTACTTAATTAAAATATTTGACCAATCTAAAAAGTCCAACGTTTAATGCGTCTCAAGAGAAAACACTAAGGTCAGGAGAATTCAAAAATAGGATTTTTTAAAATGCAAGTATTGCTGTCGCGTTGTGCCCCCAAACAAACGAGTGCGATAGAGACAACTGAAAAATACACAAAATAGACGTTTCGTAGTCCTCTATTTTCTCCTCTAAAACTTGAACGATTTAATTACTTATTTTTAAATTTAAGGAAAGGTTTTGGTTATGTTTCTGTGTTTCATCTTTTTTGATATAATCGCGTCAAATTTGTTTGCTGGATGTTTAAATCAGCAGAAAATTTTTGAAGGATTAAACCGCCTGTAATAATTAATGTAATAAAAAAAGGAGAACGTAGGACCATGTGCATAGCTTTTTTTTTGTAAAAATAGGGCAACTATTGCAACTATCGAGGAAGGATTTCCTCTTAAGAATATTTTCAACATTGACCGCGTCTTGGTGTTGGTGGTAAGTTCTAGGATTTACCGGGTGTATAATGGTAAAAGTCCGAAATAAACAATGATCACAGAACAGTTCGGACTTTTAACCATTAAGAGTTGATAAATCTTAGATTTTACCGGAAAATGTTAGGATTTACCGTAGTTCGGGCTTTTACAGTAAGATATACACAAAACACGTTGGAAATACCTATACAATTTAAGGGTTTCCCTCGATTTTCATGGGATCCCATGGTCAGGTCCTGACTTTGGTGACCTTGGGACCACCCCAGGAGTATACTCTATCAAATACAAACAGAATTTTGAAAGTCGGTCCACAATTTGCGGTGTAATCGCGTACATACACACAAACAAACCAATATACGGGTCGCATTAATAACCTCCTCCTTTTTAACGTCGGTTAAATAGTGCTTTATTATGTTCATAGGGGGCCCACTATCCTAATGTACCCAGGGCCTCTAATAGGTGAAAGACGGCCCTGGCTGACATCATTATCCTTCAAATATTGCAATGATTCCAGGTCAATAGTGGTGTTTGCATTTGCACTATCACTAGCTAGTCATTCCGCAATGGCGGCACCTTTGATATTTGAGATATACTACTTTTTGCTTTTGAAACCCACCACGCTTCGCGTGGCGAACGTTCGAGTGGCAAGATTTTAATTGAAGATTGTAACACATTAATTATTAATTCTTCGATGTTTACAAAACTTAGCAAAAAGTATTTTGCATTTTGCAAATACAAAATATGTCCTAAAAGGTATTTCAAATAAAATATAAAATGCTTTTCTAAAAAAAGTATTTAAATACAAAATGGAAATAGGTATTTTGTATTTTGTATTTTGCATTTCAAATACTGTTATTTTTAAAATGTCACATCTCTGTACGTGATTTACAAAAACGCCATATTCACGAATCAGTTGAAAATAATAATCCTGCCAAGGTTTGGCGTTTTCTTAATAAATTAGGAGTTGGTAAGGTAAAAAATAAAACAAATTGCTCCGATACTGATTTGAATGCACTAAATGCACATTTCGCCACTTCAGACAATATTGATGCCAATATTAAAAAAAGCACACTGGATAATCTTTCGTCGCCTCCAACTTCTACTTGTAATCCTTTTTATTTTACTCAATTTACTGTGCGTGATGTTAAGAAATGCATACTCGCAATTGCCTCCAATGCCAGCGGCAGTGACTGCATTAGTCGTAGTATGATCGTCCCGTTAATTGATATCCTTACACCTGTAATCACTGATATCCTGAATAATTCCATTTCCTGTAGTGTATTTCCTTCAATCTAGAAAGAAGCTTACATAACTCCTCTTCCTAAGAACTCAAATCCCAAGACCTTTTCTGAATTCCGACCTCTGAATTTTTTAAAATTAATAACGAGAGGAGGAGGGGAGCCACCCCATGTACCACTCTCCCCCCTCTCGGTGATGCATAGTGTTCGAGATATTAATTTTTAAAACTTTCACAAACCTAATCTCAAAATGTATGGGAAAAGGTTGGGTTGTGTATAAGTGAATCATGTTTGTGCCGCACCTTGAACCTATTTAAGAGGCCTCTTACACTTTTTGCACGAAAATAACATTTTCTTGCGCTAAATTTACTATTTCAAAAACGATTTTCATACAAATCGATACTAGAGGAAAATAGGTTTATTCTTATTGTTTCCAGTTGTAAGAACAGATTTTCTTTTACTGCTTCAGTTTTTTTGGAATAATCGTTCTTCTTTACCTTGTTTGGTAGAATGTCATGAAATGGACAAACTAAAACGGCTAAAACTACAAGAAAACTCAAATAAATTTACCAAAATAAAATCACAAGATATCAGAAATATATTTTTGTTGCCAGTGGAAAAAACGCTTTTTTTATTAAGCGTCCCATTTATTAAAAAAAAAATATTTGAAGTTTACAAGTTTTTACGAAATATGATGACACTTTAACGTTCATTTTAGAATTGTTAAAACTATATTTACAATTAAAAAGCAATGTCAAAATAATCTATGTTTTTCAACCAATCGAACGGTATAATTTTTAAAATAAAAAGATAATAAATTATTTTCACCTCAAACGTCGGCCGTAAATGCAATAAATTGTATGGTAAAAACTCGCGTCAATCAGTCGAGCGCGAGCGCTCATCGAGGTAGGACTGTGTCAGTTTACGCCGCACAAGGCGGTTTTACGTAATCGTCGTAATTCTTGAAATATAAATAAAAAATTTGGAGAAGGACCTATACTAGGATCCACACGAGTTGATCGTTTTCAAGCAGAAATCACCTCTATAAATTAAAATGGTCACCATTAAAAAATATGTTGGATCATATTTATTTTGCCACCCCATCAATATGGGTATCAAATGAAAGGGCTTCGAGGGTGAAACACGATACAGCGAGTGAGATTGCTCCAAATTCAATATGGCCGCCGTTCCAAAATGGCAGATCGCTTTTCTTTTGCCACTCACGTAATATGGGTATCAAATAAAAGGGATTTGGGAGTGAAATACGATACAGTCACTAATATTGCTCTAAATTCAATATGGCCGCCGTTCCAAATGATGGATCACTTTCCTTTTGCAACCTATGCAATATGGGTATCAAATGAAAGGGCTTCGAGGATGAAACACGATAGAGTGAGTGACATTGTTCCTAATTCAATATGGCCACCGATTCCAAAATGGCGGATCGCTTTTCTTTTGTCATCCACCCAATATGGGTATCAAATGAAAGGGCTTCGAGGGCACAGAACACAGAAAGACGATAGCAAGTGTTGCACCGTTTGCACGGGAACCGCTGTCGTCAGTTTTGCTCCCACTTCTTTTTCTAGTTTTTCTTAAACCAACAAACATAAGTTTGCGCTGCCCGTGCAAGGTCAATTTCCTAGTTATATTTCTTTCGCGAAGATTAGTTCTCCTGATTGGCCCGTGAAAGCCAATCAGGAGAACTAATCTTCGCGCGAAATCGGACTGAACCAATCACAACGCACACTCACACAGAAACTCACTGCCGTGAAGTATGCGACGTGTACAAATTACAATAGTTTAGTGAATAGTCGATGAATAGTTATCGATATTAAATATTGACAGCAATTTTAATATTTCAAATTTGTTGAACACCTATAAATAATAATTACATTCATTATACCTATTAGTACGGTACAATGAATAGTACCGCACTAATAGGTACGAATATTGATTAAATCACTCTGCTTATTAATATAGCAAAAGAAATATAACTAGGAGATTGAAATTTCGGAGCAATATAGATAACAGACTAAAGACGCATATTTTTTTTCTTAAATTGGTGAAAATCATAGTTATCAAAAAAAGGTAGACAAATTTTCCGAAAAAGTAAAAAATAACCTACATACAACTAATGAGGACACACATAATGGACTTATCAAAAATGGCCAAGTGTGAGTTTGACTTTTTTTTCATACAAAATTTTGATTTTTATATGAAGTTTAGTTCAGATTGTGTAGTAAAGGGGGTGCGAATTTTAATTGAACTCATCCATACTAAATACGTAATTTTTTTTAAGTGCTAGCTCCATACAGTTGAATTTTGAACAAGTTTACTACTTACTGATGTTGGAGGTACCTATAAAATTTAATGGTTTAATTCGATTTTCATGGGATCCCATATCAGATCCTGACTTTGGTGACAATGGGACCAGCTCAATAAAATATATGTACTCTATCGAATAAAAAAAAAAAAAAAAAATTACCTTTTATAAAGAAATATATTCTAATAAACCTTTTACGTCACTTACTAATATTCAGTAAAAACATAAACTAAAATAATAAATTCAAGTATCAATTTACACTGGCTGACTAGTCACACTATATTGGCGCGTCGCGTTGTCTCTCGCTCGAACACAGACCTCGCCGTCGGCACCTTACGTCCGCATTTACCTAAACTTGAGCAGCGAAATTTTGTGAAATGGCTCTTAAGAATTAAAAGATGTTAAAATTGGAAGAACTTAATAATATGATTTTAGTGGTATAGGTTCCCATAGAATAGAGGTATGACGCTGAGCTCGCTTCACTCGCTCCGCTACACATGGTCATGTTATGAACCTAACCTAACCTACAGTAGGCAATTTTGTCCCCTATTTTCTTTTGTGATGGCGGGGGTTTCACCCCCCGAGCCCCCTGCCCTTTTTTATACCAAAAGATGCCGTCTCTGTATTCATAGCAATTTAGTCGCACGTTTAAAATTTTAATTTCCAAAATCGATTATTCTAAACACACTTTTTGTAAGCTCATTCTGGATTTTATTATTAACTAGCTGTGCCCGTGTACTTCGTATCGCCCTCAAAATGTTTTTGTTTTTTTTATACATAGTCCTTGGGTTTTTTCTCCATTTTATTCCATAATGATCCAACTTTATTCTGCCATTCTTGAGCGGTCATTTCGAAATTAGGACAATTTTCGTAGGTTCATAATGCTCTAGGTACACTTCAG